>OZ010656.1:49702023-50902023 GCA_963932375.1 Phania funesta
TATGTAGAACTTGATCTAATCGTGCAATTTTAGCCTTTGGGTAAGTTTTGTCCTCAACTTTGAAAATATGTTGACGTTTCTTTTTTGGTTAATTATTTGTAAAAATTAGATTTTTTTTATTTGTAAAAAAAATGTTATGATTTTTATACACAAATGTTTGCAAATTTTTGCGAAACTGAAAAATGTTGGTGAAATTAGAAATTTGGTTTGAAATTTAGTGAATGTTTTTTTTTCTGTATTTTTGCAATTATATTGTTTTATTCCAAAATATGAGGGCGAATATAACGTTATCCAGTTTGTTCAAGCCCCATATATTTATAATCATTAAAAGAAATATTAAAATATTGAGGTCAATTATGACGATCCCTACATTGGGAATGAGACTCGAAATGATTAAAAATATATTAAAACAAAGGGTCTAAACCAGACGGATCGTCATAATTGACCTCAATATTTTAATATTTCTTTTAATGATTATAAATATATGGGGCTTGAACAAACTGGATAACGTTATATTCGCCCTCATATATTATTAATTTATATTTGAAACAAAATTTATTTATTTAGTTAAAATTAAGTTGGTCTTTATTCAATGACAGTTTTTGAATTAATTTTTATATTTTTGTGAATTTATTAGTTGTTGAAATTTCGATTTTATTTTTCAGTTTAATTTAGTTTTTTTTTAAATATATTTAATCCTCATGATTTTTAATTTATTAATGAATTTTTAAATATTCTAGTGAATTTCCGATTTGTAGTGACATTAGATTTTTTATAATTTTTTGTAAAAGTTTGGATTTTTATACCGTTCCGTGGCAATTTCGGCTTTTTTACTCTGAAAATGGAATTTTGGAAAATGTTATTATTTTTGTAATTGAAAACTTAAATTTTGTGCTGAATTTTCTAATTTTGGTAAATTCCCCAATTATGATGAACTTTAATTTTTTTAAGTTTTTGTGGTAAAATATCACAAATTGGTTTTGATTTTTTTAATTAAAATTTTGGAGTTTTTTTTAAGTAATAACGGTTTTTTAGCAAATAGATTTTGGTTTAAAATTTTTGATTTTTTTTTGTGCAATAAAAAAAATCGAATTTTAGGAATATTATGTAATTTCAAGTTCTTTAGCTATAGTTTAGTTTTGTGGTGAATTTTCGGATTTTGGTAAAATTTTTTTGTTTTAGACGAATTTAAATTTTTGGTAAAACTTAAAACTTTTCGGTTTTTTTAATTTTTTGGTAAATTTATCATTCGTAGTAAAATTCGAGTGGTTTTTATTGTATTTGTTCCCAAATCCAAGTAAAATTTGGTTGCCTTTTTTTTAGACTAATTTACGTTTTTGGTAAAATTAATAATTTTTAAATATTAAGGAAAATTTTATTATTTCTTGTCAAACTGCCCGTTTAGGAAGAAATTTAATTTGTATATGAATTTGCTTAAGATTGGTTTTGCTAAAATTTCTATGTTTTTTTTATAAAATATTAGTTTTTTGTGACTTCGTTTTGTTGGTGAATTTAAAAAAGTTTGGAGATATTAAAATTTTTGTGGTGAAATGTCAAAATATAGTGAAGTTTGTTTGATTTGTTAAATATTTTTTGGTAAAATGTCGGCTTTTAAATATATTTTGATTTTTTGGCAATTAAAAATTTTTTTAATCCAGTGTTTCGATTTTCTGTTGATTTTAGGTATTTGTAGTGAATTTTATATATTGTCAAGTTTTCGAATTTTTGCAATTTTTTGTATAGTTTTGATTAGTTTAAAGTTTATATTTGTTTGTGTTTTGTGGTGCAATTTGAAACTTTGGTACTTTAGTGTAAAATTTCGGTTTTATATTGAACTTTGATTTTTTGGCAATTAGATCTTTTTTTAACACAGTTTTTCGATGTAGTGGTGACTTTTTAATTTTGGTTAAATGTCGCATTTTTCGAAATTTTATTGTGAAGAGTATAAAAATCTCAGTTTACAGTGTATTTTAGCAGCCATAGCCAAACAAGAGCGCTGAGCGTCCCGTTAGCCGCAGGATACAGAGTTATATTAATTTATCACACCTTAGTGTAGGTTCGAGCCAACTAAGTATTGCTGACTAAGTAGCTTTAGTTCAATAGCCTTATTTTATTGTTTATATGTCTGTATTATTTGTATATCGCAATAAGCGAACACTAAAGTTTAGTTTACAATGCAAAAATGTCTTTTAGTAATAAGTCAGGAAAATAAAATAGAACAATGCTTACGATACAAAATATCGTTTAGCAATACAAATAAGCTAAGTAATCATATTGTAAAATATAAAATGTTATCAATAAAAATTATTTGGGTAGTTGATGTTGTAACAAAGAACGTGTTGTGTCTTTTATTCCGTGGATTTAATTATAATTTTTGGCTCTCTGGTGCAAGAGAACCATAACTTATATATCAATGCATATGATAAGAATGCAATAACACAAAGTTAAAGTGGTGTAAACTTCGTTCAAACCCAAGAAAAGGCAAACACATGAAATTTAAATATATTGCCATAGATAGAAGTCACAGATAAATGCCAATAAGCCAAAATCTGCAGGTATTCTCAAAGCCGGAAAAACACACAGCATCTCTCAAATCCAGCCGCCTTTATGAGGCAGACTGACTAAAAATGGATTGGTGTTTACATCAAACAACGAGGGTCCGGCTGACATACATATATATAATGAACTTACAAATTTCAACACCGACCAGCAATCTTGCAAATCCCTTTGTTATAAAGATCTACGAGCATGGCGGATTTTCGGTGAATATGTTAAAGAAGAAATTATGGAGGAACCCACTGCTCAGAGAATCCATAAAAAAATAAGTGCTGTGATCGTACAGAATGCAATAATCAATAATTAGCATTCGTTGTTTCTGAGTTGAATTTCTTTAAAGTGGAAGAGCTGTTGTTTTAATAAGGCTTTGGAACATTTCATATAGCGCCCAGCCTAATAAGCACTTTAATTTCACATTATTGACTTGGTAACTGGACTCTCAGGCAGTGCCATTTAATAACACTAGCTATATTTCTGTGTAAGCACTAATAGAAAATTTGATCTACCGATTGGATTACTCCAGAGTAGGATTTTTATTTTCTCGAAATTTCTCGACTCCCCGGAAAGCGGGAAATATAAAATTTTCCGGAATTCCCGCTCTTAAGTTGACAAAAATATTAACAGCAAAAAATAAAGTTCGCTTTAAGAGTAACTTAAAATTTACTTTTCAGAAATAGAACCATTTTAATAATTTTAATTAAAAGTGCATGTATCAATAGTCGGTGCTACCTCCCTTGTTTAAAATAACTTTAAACAAATGAGTTTTTATGAAATCATAAAAGCTGACTTCAAATAATGCGAAGAAATCTCATTTGAGGAGTACATGATGGCTTGAGTTAGAGATTTCTTATCGTTAAATTATCTTCCCCCTTCATAAACATTAGGGGATAGCCGATTCCGAACAACTAAGAAGACGAACTTTTAGATGAATTCCTTGACAAATCTGGCATCATTATGTATTATCGTAGAACTATTACCTTGTTGCAAAATATATGGAATTGATCCATAAATATAATTTAATTTGGGGAAAGCTGACCGTAATACACTCTTGTGCATTCCTCTCGTCATTTTTGCCTTTAAAATTATAAATGGATTGTTCCGTAATACGTTATATAACCCCAGACCATAACTACAACATCTCTACTATGTTGGCGATTTAAAAATAGCTTCTTGGTAGCCACCTGGGCAGTCGAAAAAATGTCTCTGTGTCATTAAAAACCACAGTATGACAATCACAAACATGACCTTTTACTTGAGTCTTCCGTCTCATATCCTGTCTAGCAAATTGCAATCAATTTTCTTTGTGTATATTATTATTTCAAATTGGCTTCTCAAAACAGTTAATGCTTTTATGGTTTTATCTGATTAACGGTTTCTTATTTTAATTCTTGTTTACTTATTTCAAAAAAACTTTAGTTACTTTCGTCCTTGCACGAATATTTACTCTTATATAAGTTATCAATATTTCCGCTGGTTTCAAACAATTTAAGTTCTGGTTTGTCAAATGTCTTGCCAGATCGTTAACATTTTCCAAGTAAAAACTGTTTAGATTAATATGTTTTGCATTCTGAAATAAATAGTTTAATTAAGATGAAATTTATTAAATCGCGGGAAAGATAATGGTGCCAGATTTTAAGGCATCGCAAATCAGAAAATAATATTTTTTTATAATTATTAAATTTTGTAAGCGTAGGGTAACGACTTAATAGGAAGTGTTGAAATATACAACACGCAGCTAGCGCACTATAGCTTAGTCTGTTATTACTATGTGAATTCATGTTCGTTTGCATTTATTGCTTTTGCTATAAAAATCCTTTCGTTGAATACAAATGCATGCAGATGTATGTATGTATGTATGTATTAAAATGGGTTCATATATTAAACAGATTTCTAAATAAATCACCGAATGACCAGCAATGTAAATCATTTTAAAAGTTTGTTCCTATTCGTTTGTTTTTATATCTTTAAAATAGAATTGTTTATTTTAACCTTAACACGAAAGCTAATTAAAAATGTTCAATGTATATAGCCTACAATTGGAATACATTTCATCAACCCTTCAAAAGTAGATTTTGATAAGTGAAACAAACATAATGACAAGGAAACCTTGCCAACACGTGTCACGGTAGCAGTACTTACACAAAATATGTTAAATGTCTATCAGTACTCTACAAGTGGTATGTGCAACGACAAACAATACCGCAATTCAATTATATTGTTTGATTATTTATACGTCTGCAGATTCAGAATAAACTACTGAATGCTTTTGTGGAGGCCGGAAATCAAACATTAAACATTTAAATGTTTATTTCTGAAGCACATCAAAAATTGCGTTTTTGAAATGGAGTACAAATAAAATAAATGGAAATTATTTCGTTTTTATTTGGTTTTGTTTAATTTGCAATTGTTAACAGTATCCCTTTTGAATTATTTTTTTATTATTTATTCCCGTTCCTTTAGTTTCTGTTCTAAAGTTGCAAATAAACATATTTCATGAAAGTGTTCAAATATATTTGTATTCAATTTAATTTTATTGCTTTTGTAGTTTACTACATAATTTTGTTAAGAAAATTCAAACAATTTATGTTCATTATGATGGCAGCAGCTGCTGCTATTCAAAGGCATGTGAAGTTTTTTCGAAATACATATGTATTTGTATGTATGTGTATGTATGCATGCATTTAAATATGGTGGCACTATGGAATATAATGTATTACGATGATGGAAATGTACCAGAGATTAACAAGGATTTAATCCCAAGAACAACATATCAAAAGTATTTTAAACAAATAAGAAGAGTATATTCAGCTGTGCCGAATTTTATATACCCTTCACAAAAGTATGAAAGTTAAAATGTACTACAGATTTTACCCGGTGCAAAGAAAATCTTTTTCTTTTCTCTGAATGTTTCTAAATTTTTTTGGAAATTGTAGATAATAGCGGAGTTTAAGGTGGAATTTCAGACCATGGGTAAATTTTTTAATAAAATTTCAAAATATGGTGAAGTTGGTTTTAAATTATTTGAAAAATTTTGGTGAAATTAAAATTTTTTAAAATTTGGTGAATTTTGGTTTTTTGGGTAATTTTGCAATTATTTTATTTTATGCTCGTTTAATATTTCTTGATGAATTTAAAATTTTGAATTTTTCGTTGCAATTTCGAGTTTCTTAAAACTTCGCTTTTTTTGGAAAATTTTGTTATATTAGTTATTTGAACTTTTTATATTTTGATGAATTCCTAAATTGTGCTGAAAATTCATTTTTTATAATTATGTATATATTATGTTTTTAAGTTTTCATAAAACATTTTGTGTTTTTTTTTTAACTTTCGATGAAATTGCAAAGTTTAAGTGAAATTAAAGGTTTTGTAGTGAAATCCCAAAATTTTGTGAATTTTGATTTGTGTCGCATTTTTATGTAACATATTGTTTTTTTAGCAATTAAGAGAAAACTTTATGGTTTTCGATTTTATAGCGAATTATCAAATTTGTGGTAAATTTTAAATTTTGGCAAAATCACGAATTTTCAGCTATTTTTTGTGCAGTCTCGATTTTTAAGTTTTTAAACCATGGATTGGTTTTGTAGTGAATTTCCGAAATCGCGTGAATTCATAAATTGTGCTGACATTTAATTTTATTATTTTTTATGTTAAATTTGGATTTTTTTCTAAAATATTTAATTTTTAAATTATTTGGTGAATTCTTGAATTTTTTAAAGAATATCCTTTATTTGTAGTAAAACTTGATGTTATTATATAATTTATAACATACGAGTATATTTTATTAAACTTTTGACGTTTTCGTAATATATTGTGTTTTTCGGCTTTTGGGTGAAATTCTAAAATTGGTGAAATTTTTTTTTGTGGTGAAATTTTAAAATGTTTTTAATTCCAGTTTTTTGATGTTATGCTGAATTGTCGGATTTGTGGTGCACTTTAAATAATGGAAAATTTCGATATTTTTGTTGTGAAATTTCGGTTTTCTTTTATTTTCACCAAAAAAATCGAAAAACTGGAATACAACAAAATAATTGCAAAAACACTACAAAAACCAAAATTCACAAAATTTTTAACTACATTTTTAATTTTACCAAATTTTGCAAAGTTCCGAAATCTAATTTGTAGAAGCAAGTAAGCAAAAAATTCACCATATTTTTGTTTATTTTTAATTTAAACATAATTTCTAACACGAAAAGCAATAATATTACGATTACCTGGGGCATGTTCCGAAAACGTTTCGTTTTTAAAGCGCCGTTTTCAAAAACCAATCGGGCGTTTTAATGCATTTAAAGTTAAGTTCAGATAAAACTAATCGAACATCGAAAATATAAAAATCAATTAAAAAGCTTAAGTACTTATTTTCATCCATAAACTTGCCGATTTCTAAACGTAACGTTTTTCGTACCATCCCCGACTGTTTTATTGCAACCCACTGTAATCATACAGATTTACTATCTGCCTTTATAGTGATTTTTCGATCATTGGCAAATTGCTGATTTATGATGACTTTCTGATTTTTGGTTAATTTGATTTATTATGATTTTGTAATGTAAACGATAAATTTTGTACTAAAGTATAAAAAATTGGTGAATTTCGATATTTTCATATTTTTAAAATTTATTTTTGTTTCCATTTTTTTAAATTTTTTAAATATGTTGAAATTTTCCAATTTTTAATGATATTCATTGAAATTTTTGTTTTTGCGCGAATTCTGATTTATTGCAAGTTTTGTAAAAGTTACTGATTTTGTTAGTGAACATTAAATTTGGTTCGGCATTTAGGCCCGTAAGCGAACTTGCACCAGTGGTATAATATAATTGTAATAGGTCAAAAAACATCCTCTTGGCTTATATCACGGCCATATGCGGGCCCATGTTGGTGATCAGTTACTTTTTATTTCGAAGATGTTCTAGCGTCTGCAGAGGATTGATTTTAACTTTGGACAGACGGTCATCCTTAAATGGACTATTCTATTTATAACTGTCGATCCACAATATAAATAATTTATAGAGTTAGAAGTTAATACGGAATGACAAACTTATATGAATACACCCTTTAAATCCTCGGCGAAGGATATAATGAAATGTAAAGTGGTTACTTGACGGAGAAATAAATCGTTTCTTAACATCTGAAGAAGCCGCAATATTTTCACAAACCAATTTTATGGGCAATGAAACAGTTTTGTAAAAGTTCTTCATTAAAAACAGCAAGGAGTATACAATTTTACTGCTTGCCATTACTAGTCAATGGTAACAATTTTCTTTTGGCCCGAATTCAGTATTATGAGAAGGGATCTATAGTCCCAACAAGACCCTGTATGTGTTACACAGCACAACAAGATGTTCTGAATAAACGATTTAAGAGCGGTAATTGTAACGGCGTATTTAGTAGCTAATGACATACCTACGTGGGAAATTAAAAAAAAATCATTACTTTACACAAAGGTTTTCTTTCATTACAATATCGACCAACCCTTATGGGGAACCGCTCTAATTCTTAGAAACGCCATATGCGATTGGTAATAAACTCAATTTTGATGGCAATCTTTATTTATTTTGATGTCAACCTTTATTTCCCTGTGTACATCAAATAATGATTTTAAAATATGTTTTTTACTTTTTTTACAACTGATTCAATATAATTTATAGGTCAAAATATAATTTCCCACAAATCTTGAGCCACATAAAAGAGAAAGATTTAATATAAAAATGTTAAGCTTTAAATGTTCTTAATGTCAGTTGCATTTCATCGTTGCGGCCTAAAGGTGTTAACAAAACATAAACTTTTTTAACAGCGAATGTACAAATTATGCTGCGCAAACTTTAAAAAGAAGGTAGTGACTGCAACAAATCTAGAATATTTTTAAAACATCATTGCATTTCATATCGTGTTAAAATACTCGTGTTGCTTAGAGCTACTTCGATGTGCTGGTTACTTTTTTCGCCCCTCTTTCTTGTTTGATTTTTGCAAACCAACCCGTATGCTTGGGCTCACATAAATGTCAGTCATAGAATTTACTGACGTTAAGAAGTCAAAAGGTACAGTGGTAAGTAAAAAATAAAATATTTATTTAAAGCAACGCGTTAGTAAATTTCCCAGTTTTTATTGAAAAGTTTTTAGTATTTTATTCATAATTCAAATGCCGATAAAATAAACGAACGAAATTTTTAGTTGTCTTAAATCAATATTAAGTCCAAATTTTAACAGAACCTGAACCAGAATTTCTTTCATTAAAAATAAAGACTTTTGATCGCCTTGTCCTTTCGTCAAACTGTAAGTAACTGGAAGTCGCCCTAATTCGGATGAATATAATGTGTGAATCGCTACAGAAAAGAAGTTGCTGATACAGCTATGAAGCATTATCAACTTGACGGAATTTTTGATCGAGAAAATCTACCTAATGTGTCAATAATTCAAAAAGTGTTCAACAAATTCGAAGAATATTAAGTTCACGTTCGGTTTCTTCAAAATATTTTTGCTGTAAACGAGGATGTACTTGAAAACTCAAGTGGACGGCATGGATCTTGGCGACATGTTGTTGCAGCACTTGTCGCACCGCATATAAGACAGTCGATTGATTGCAGCAACGATTCCCATAGTGCACTCTTATTGAGAGATTCTATACAAAACGAAAGAGGTTATGCAAAGTTCTTCGAATAACCATAAACGGCAAATTTTAGTCATAAAATTAGAACAGTCATGTACCTAGATGTAGTAAAGTAGTGTCAATGATTTTTACTTTAGAGCTTTTGAATTTGCCAGGAATAGAAGAAAATAATTAACCATCGGAATCAACGTGTCGAAAGTGCAAGTTACAAATTTGCAAATGAAACAGGTTTAAAAAAAACATTGCTTGTAGAGTTGAATGGATTCAAATTTCTAAGATTAGATTTTTTTACTTTTTTTAAGATTTTTAATCCAAAAAGCAATCACAATGATTGTTTTCTTAATTCAGAAATTTCAAGACCATGACACAAATTTCTTATTTATGAACAGAGTATGTGAGTTGTATTTTTTAGTTTTTCAGCAGCCATTAGAAGATATTTAAACTTCTCACAGTGAAAACGGTCAAAGTTCTCTCCCTATACTATAAAATTTGTTAAGTGTGCCCTAGTTTAGTGCCACGGTTGGGAACGTGCCCATTTATAAACAACTCTGCAGTGTTTGATATAACATTTTACAGTTGCACGGCAAAGCAGTATATTTAAAAAAACGGACCAGGAATTTAAAAATTCGCAAGCGTTTAAAATTCCAATGACCAATCCTGAAAGATCAGAAAAGTTCATCAATAAAACCTTGACTGTAAAAATGTATACCAATCGATAATAATTTTCGAAATATGGATTTGCACATTTGGCAACACTGTGCACAGGTTTTTCACCTTCACTCCATCAATGTTTTGGGCTTCTGTAAATGCACTAATTACAAGTCTAAATTAATTAAATTTAAATAACTTTTTTACGCATCTTAAGCTGAACAAATCACTGTGTGGCGGTACAAACGCTTTGACCATTTCTTTTATGATTTTATTGTTTTTGGCAAGAAATTGAATTTAAAAATGTTTCATGTTAAAAAAGCTTGAAGCAAGTACAGTCATTGAGAAGATATAGAAAAACTAAACAAAATTCTTTAGCTTTAAATTTGACTTAAGTGTTTTTTTTTTTGATAATTCCGTAAAAGAAAGACAAACAAGGTTTATTTTAAAGTTTTACAAAATAATGAAATATGCATCAAGATGTATACTTTTAATTGGCATGTCTTTTCTCTGTATCGTATAACAAATATTAATAACAGGTAATGCAATTGTATTATCTCCATTTGATCATATCTTATCTATTAACAAGTTCTGCATTCCTTAAATGCACTGTTCGCATAACGAAAAACAGCCCAATTAGACTATGAGAAATGGTCACAATGAATTCATTAGTTTTTCATTTTCAATTGTAAGTAGTAATTAATACTCGTTCAATTAAACTTAAGGAATGTACAATTAATTCCTTGATGGTAATATGTCTTCAAACAGCTTATTTTGTACTATTTAACGATTAAACTCATATCATTTGAAAGGGCGAATGTTGTATTTTGAGTCTTTAGCATCAAAACGGAAACAAAAGCTCCACTCGCTTAAGAAACATATAATTTTTAATGCGGTTTACAAGTATACGGTATAACATAATTTTTCATCAAAGTAAAGGACTACCCTGACAACTAGTTGTAAATTACACTGTGACACAAAACCGAAAAAATCGGAGTTACTTTTAGAGAGAGCTAGTGTAGGGTGTACAATACAATAAAAATTACACTAAGTCATTTTAAAAGTATATTTTCAATAAATTTTACTTCAGAGATAAAGAACCTGGCCCATTCCCGTGTTCCGAACACAACATAAATAGCATTAAAATTTATATTTAATTCTAAATTTATATTTAATTCTAAAATTATCATAGACCTTATGCTGTACTGAAAGATCAAAGTCTTTTTATTTATGTTCCTAAATTCACTTTTTATGAGGTGAAGAGGAGACTAGCAGTATACATAAAAAGTTAGCCAAATGTGCCACGTTAGAACGACAAAATTAGAAAATTTTCCCGGTTGTAATGATTTTTTAATAGCATTTATAGAGACAAAGATAGATGACGTGCTGTGGCCATTTCGCTTTGACAACTTCTGCGGAAGTCATTAACAGGCGATGTCATTCCCTTCACGTGATTGCCAAATCTACAATGTCCGGTAATCATTGCTGCGGTTTACGTGATGCTAAAGAGAAATTGTGTGATTACTGCAGCTTTGCCACGCGCTTTGCCAGCTTGCAGGCCGTAAAATTGCCCATATGAGTTCCGTATACTCGTACCCATTCTAGAATGATTCTCGAATGTCTCGCCATCCGATTTAAGGAGGCTTGGCATTCCTGAATCAGTTAATATGTTCTAGCAGAAAGCTGATCGCAGCAGGACTGTCTGTAAAGAATCAAATATCTCTATCAAACATTGTACTCGTATAGCACCACAGCAAGTTTGCTGCCCTTAAAACCGCTTATATTTCACCCTGAAGGACGCTGCATTCGTTAGGAAGCACAAGCTGACTCCCTATGTAGACATCTCCGCCAAATTCATTATCGCATTTGCAGCTATCTGAAATATTTTCAGAAAGAGAAATTGAAATCTCTCAAGCAGCAAGGCTTTGTAATCGAAGAGGCCATAAAGACCGATCCAAGTGGAAATTATGCTGAAATGAACCAATGTTCTAGGGCTCCATACATTAGTTGCGTTTAGTCGTACCGCTATATTGAGTTCCAGTTTTGTGTTTAGTAGGTCTATTGGTAACCAGTTCAGCATGACAATAGGTGCATTTGTTCGTCTCTTGTTTTGTCGCAGTGTACACTGCCCCAGTTGGTCAATATTTTCTTCAAACTTGTTGTTTAAATTTTAATTGCCAACGAAAAAAAAATCAGCCCAAATTTGGGAAGTTCAGAAAACTGTCACACCCATTTATTAGACAGCACCTTTTTGTGAATATTTTATAGGGTTGCCGTTTTGCCCTAGACTATTCAATAATTCCCCAAATACATTATGGTATCACATTGCTTACAATGTCACATATACATATCAATCCAATTTAAGAATTATGCTACCATATCATATTGTCATAATATCCCAATAACTTACAGTAGTTTTTTTTACTATTTTGTTTATAGGTAAGTTTATTTCTGGAGTAAATTTTAGCAGTCAATGTTTTTGTTTTTAGCATGAAATTTCATTGAAACATGTAGTATTTATTTTCAAATAGCATGATGTTGTTTTAAAACATATGACTTTGTGGTGGCACTGTACAGCCACACAGCTTTGAATCAAAATAAGTTTTTATATTACAAAAGTAGTTTTGAAAATGTAATTAAAAATTGTCAAAATAATTAATAAAAAAGATTATTCAAGTTTTATATTCCGAGAAGGAAACAATAGAAATTGTTTAAATCATACGGAATAGCTTTATAACACTCCGTAATCATATGTGCAACAAATGACATTTAAATGGGGCGTTGTCATCTATTTTGGTATAAAAATATAAATTTACTTTATATTACTATACTACGATATATAACGTAATTTTATCCGTTGTGCAATAAGTCCCAAATGTTGATTTCACAAATAATTTGTTGTGTTGCCAATCATTTTATTAATATCTCAAAAATGCAAGTACAAGCACAAACATTTGGAATAGATATTTTTAATTTACAAATATTTAAGTAGTTTCAAGACAATAAGAGCTAAATTGGAAAAGTTCTTTAATTAACTCAACTTCGATTTGAATAAATTACAATAGCGCCCTTCTGTTGTTGTACTATAGTTCAAAAGCATCGTTGCAATTTCGTAACAACTTAGGCCAGCATTTACAACAGTTTCAGTTTCAGCGCCGATTGTAATTAGCGTATTTCCTATCAAATCAAAAGTTCCTATAATTTAATCAAACAATTTTATAGATTTTTCATTAAAAAAGCAATTTGATAGAAATAGCAACTTTTTGAGTGGGATTTTATATGATGACACACGACATGCATATTTACCTGTTTACACATACACAAATTTATGCATAGAACAAAACGTATAAGGAGAAATTCTTTATGATTTTAATTAAAATTTAATTTGCATATTCACAAAAACTTTTCATACACTATTAACTCAATTGCTGTAAGTTTTAGAGAACACAACATGAGAAAGATCTTTGTTTCATTGACGATGTCAATTATAGTCGGACATTTAACGTGGCTATAAAAATAGTCGCTAGAAATACGGTCAATGAAGTGGTAAATGATAACAAAATATCTATTGAAAGTTGTGTTGTGCGAAAAATGCGGTTTCCAATTCCAAATCAATTACCGTAAATATTAAAAAATTTACACAGATTTTTTACTGCTACGTAAATTTGAAATGGTTTAATGATTATGAATATAAACGAAAACAAGTGAAAGTAACTAGAACTGGGCCACGGCAAAAATAGAAACAACTTCAACAACACAGCCACAAGAGAATTAATAGCAACAGGAGAAAGTATTCTTTCCCTCAAGTAGTGAGTGATGAAAGGAACATTAAATCAAACACACTTACCAGTTCAATATATAGATGCCAGATAAAAGGATAAAAGTAGCTTTTTGGGAAAATCAGTAATTAAATTTGGCGGTACAAATTCGCTTTCCAGTTGAACTATATGAAGTCGAATGAATTAAAAAGACCAATAACATAAATGAGATTATTGAAAATTATAAATTAATTTTAACAAGCTCGAAAAACACAACAAGTGTTTAAGCGCATAATGCTTTGTTTTACTCATTTTTGAGTGAATTAAACATTGTACAGGCGTTTTTACCCACCTTGCCTACATTTGCTGCGCAAAATTTTTGAAAGTTTTGCGGTAAATCTTTCCGTTTTGATTAGCTTGATCATTGCGTTTGTAATTTCTTTAATATTCATTTCCGATCCAACAAGGTATATATATATACTTATTCTGGATCCTTATAGGAAGGGAAGTTCAATTAACAGTGTCCGCTTGTGGGATGTTGAAGTCAACTTTCTGACGGCATTAGAAAACCTAAGGTTTTGACACTTGCAACATTCTATCAGTGAGTTTGGCACTGTTTAAAATCAGCAATATTGTTCCACAAGTTCCTAAAATATGGGTCAAACAATATTCTTCAGAGTTTTTTTTTAATTTCACACGTTTATACACAAGCCGATAAAATTCACATATTTTGACTGCTTATTAAACAGAAAGAAACCCGATTTCATTCCAGATCCGAAGTTTATAAAAGTTTTACATTTGAAAATTCACCACAAAATTAAGAAATTTTAATTTTATCAAAAATTTATCAAATTTCATTACAAATGGTCACAATAAAATTTACCAAAATATTTCAAAAATATAAATTTTACCAAAAATCTCAATTAATCTAAAAAATTAAAATAATTGGAGTTTTACAATAATTTTGGAAAACAAAATTAAATAGAATTTCACCATGAATGGGAAGTTTTATAAAAAATGTATCAAGAAATTAAAATTTCATTAAAATTATAAATTTTGCCAAATATCTACATATATTCGGCTGTTCCGAATCTTATATACGCTTCACAAAAGTATGAACTACTGGATTTTGCAGCCAACACGTAATATGGTATTAAATACGAATAGTAAAATTCTCACAGCTAAATTAGGTAATTTCCTATCATTGATCCTGTAATACGATCAGGTCCGGGTGATTTTTTCATATCTATATTTTTAATTGTGGGCTTTAATAAAGATAGCCGAATTTTCATAGTATTAATGACAGTGTCACTGATATTTGGAATAGTGAAACTAATTATGTCATGTGGTGTAAAAACCTTTTCTAAGGGACTTGTGAAGGCATTTCCCTTTTCTGTTGAGTTTTTAGCCCATGTGCGGTTATCAAGTCTGAGTGAAGATTCGTAGGCAATACGACATTTTAAGTGCCTTACGGCTTTCCACAGGCTATATTCCGTGTTGGTTGTGGGACCCAAAGTTTTTAAATCTATCTCTATAGCGGAGTCGTGTTTCTGTCTCAGTTTCATGCATAAAGTTATTTGACATATGTTTTTTTGGGTCTTGATGTGAGGAGAACGACTGTTTTGCCATTGCCTTCTGAGCCTTCTCTTTTCACTGACGAGAGTTTGTATATTAGGCGATGATTGGTATGAATTTCTTTAATCTGATCGTTTGCTTGGTGTTTGCATTTCTAACTGCTGCCATTATGACGTCCGTAAATTGATCCACAGCTGCTTGAATATCGCTCAGATTTTTCAGTGGAATGTTCGAAGGTAAGTGAGAGCTTACATACGTTTTATATTTCAACCAATTCGTGTAGTTTTTTGGATAGGAAATAAGGCTTTCATGTGCAGTGGCAATACTGTCCTGTAAAATAACGATTGTACGTGAATGGTCGGAGGCCAGATCATGGGACGAACTGACAAATAAATTATCACGTCTTATATTTTTTACAATTGCAAAATCAAATAAAGAAATTGCGTTTTTAGCATAATTTCTAATAATTAATACTATATGAAATTTTCGGTGCAATTTTAGCCTTTAATTAAATTTTTTTGAATTTTAAAATATATTAAAATGTGTTTTTGTTAATGAAAGTTATTTTTTTTTTTTTTTAAAGCTTTAAAGACATTCACGACAGTAGGCTACGGACTACAATCGGTCAAAATTAAAATACACACGTTTATATGAGAACGATTATTTTGACAACAAGGCAACATGGCTGCAGGTTGTTATCCATGCTGCTTTTGTCGTTGTTGTCAAATTAAATTAATTTCTATTTTTGTTGGCTACAAAATAAAAATAATGTTGACAATAGATCAAAATATATTAAGCAAATTAGTGCTTAGATATATTTTTTATTGTAAACTAAAAGAGGAAATTATAAAATTTAAATGTTACAGAAAATATGCATCAAAAGTTTTTAATTAAATAAATTCATTTGTTTTATTTTTATATACATGTATTGGAAATATTTAATTGTATTTTTTATAATATTGAGTGAAGTTTATGTTCATGTCTGGAATAATGTATTTTTTTTTTTGCTTAAGACTCGTTTATGTAAACCTATCCGATCATACTCCAAGTCTCAGCGTTAAAAAATACTTGACAGTATTGTTTGTCGGCAACACCTACATACGAGCGAGCAGGGTACAACAGTTGAAAACTCTTCGCCCGTATATCTCAGCATGTTTATTTCTTTTAGTTATTAACTACTCTAGAATATTACACATCAAATGAATGCTTATTGTCTTTGCTTTTAGATAATATACACAGTATGCACAGTACCTCTTTTGGGTACACACTTCGAAGAGCTTGAGACATCGCATCTATTATATTTCTACAGGGCTTGTTTCATGTAAAAAAAAACCGAGCTTTAGAAACGTCAAAAATCTAAAGTGGCATCACTGAGATATAAATGAATTGTTGCAACAGCTGTTATTTTAACAATACTATGTAGCTGCCGTTTTCAAAATAATTAAGTAGCTGGCTACAGGGCGTCATTTGTAGCCAGCGGCATTTGTAGCCGTGTGGCCTGATGTGGTCAATGCCTAAGATATAGGACTTTTGGAACTTGCGTGCCATCGGTTTTTTTTGTTAAAATTGTTACGTTTTTCATACAATATTGTTTTTTTGCAAATTTTCAATCAAACTGCAAACATTTGGTTCTTGTGGTATTTTTGGAATTATTTTGTTTTGTTCGATTATGTGGTGAATTATCGATATAAAATTTTGTAAAATTTCAAATTATTTTTAATATTTTGGTGTAATTTCGGTTTTTAGAAACTTTGCTTTTTAGAAAATGTTTTTATTTTGGTAATTTAACTTTCTTAGATTCTAGTTTGGTTTTGTGATTTTAGTAAATTTATAAATTGTGTTGAAATGTCGGTTTTTTAAATTTTTCAGTTAAATTTAAAGTTTTTGTAAAATATTTTATTTCTCTTATTTTAAAAATTTCAAATCTGATAATTTTCGTTTTTTAACAAATACTGATTTTGTAGCAGTTAAATTTTTTTATTCCAGTTTTTGAAATTATGGTATATTTGAAAGTGTTTGTTGAAGTTTAAATTTTTGCAAAACTTTCCGAAATGTATTTTTTATAATTTCTTTGAAAATGTTGTTTTGTAATTAAAAATAGTTTTGCCTTGTGGTGGGTTTTCGAATTCTTGTGGATTTCCAAATTATGGAAGAAACAATTTTTTTCAATCAGTTCATTAAAAATTAATATTTGTATCTCTAATTTTCTCCATTTTTAAAAGTACAACCTTACTAGGTCTCTTTAATAGTACATCAAATATTTTTGGCTTTGTCACATAGTAGACATACATATGATAAGTGTCGTGCAAATTTAAACTGGTTGGGCTGAGGACCTGATGTCTTGAAACCACCAAGGTTAGGTTGAGGAGCTATATTAAGTCTCATGTCCGTTGACGTACATTTAGCCCTATGAATATTGTGTGCTCGCACTTTCTACACTTTCCATATTAAACATTAAAAAAACATTTTGCCTGTAATAAATTTAATTACGAATAAAGTATGTAGCGGGTTTCTCCATTCCAGTGCCAACTTTAAACATAAAAAAATGTTCAATCATTAAGAAAAGATTTGTTCACTTGTGTTGCAAACTGCTTTTGTATAGTATGGTGACCTTCTCACTTACAAATCATTTAACTTTCAATGTCAATGCAGTTTACAGTCATGTCATTTTGGACAGCTAAAGCTTAATCTTTTTCAATAGTTAATTTCTTAGATTTCATAATTATAAATTATTTAACACTTCTACCAGAGAGACGGTAATAACAAAACACCATTGGCAACTTTTAACGTTGTGTTTTTGTTCGTTTTGTAGAAGAAGTCAATGTACGAGTACGAACTTTTTTTGCGTATTTTATAATTTGAAAATCGTGATTGTGTTTAAACACCGGGAAACAAAAGAGCCAGATTTTTTATGCTACAAAAAGAAGCAAATTTATATTGAGTATTTGTTTTCCGTTTATTTTTTGGGGCTATTATTATTATAAAACAATTTAAAACCAAAACCTATTAAGAAACAAAGCAGCAAACTTTTTTAAATATTCAAACCCATAGTGTTAACAATCGCATACAATTTGGGTTTAATGATTTTGTTAGTTGTCTGCATTGTTTCCAGCCTTCCATACGAGAAGCTGTCGTCAAAATGAGTCAGCCGTTGGCTAAAAGGAAAAAAACACACAAATGCACACATGTATTCAACTAGAGTTTTATTCCTCTCAATTCATACGTCAGTAAAAAAGTTTATATTTGTTCATGTGTGTGCAACTTTTCAGCAAGTACGATTACAAAATTTAATCTTGGAAGGTCAAAAAATGTTAAAATATGTCGTATTATTTTGTTATAAATTTTTTAATTACGTTTTACTTAGTGCCCTACAAGCACAACTTGGCACAGTTTTGATAGTACTTTTGACAGTATATAAGAAAAGTAAGAGTCAGATTTATTGCCTCAAAGTTTTCAAAGGATTTCGAAAAGAATGTAAGTATTTTTGAGAATTTGACACACAGATGAACTTTTTCCTAGAAAAAAGTATAGTTGACCCTTAACTTCGTGTTTTAGAAATTAAATGGATTATTTTTCATTCGAATCTCATTAACGACTGAGGACTTTGAGAACAACATACGTCGAAAACATAGTCCCGACCGGAGCAAATTCAATCCAGCCATTCTTTACAACTTAATGATATTGGAATTATATATGTGTCAATTTAAAATGTATGAACCGAGAGACAAAATACTGTCTGCGGCATTAATTGAAAATTATTTAACTTTTTGATAAAATTATACATTAATGAATTTTAAAATTGAATGCAGAAAAGGTTAAGTTGCAGGCAAAAGTTGCAGAAGCAAAGAACGTTTTTAAATTTCATATTTTTAGAAAAAAAATTGTTACAAAATGTCATTAGTTTTGACTAAAATAAAAAGAAAACACTATTAATTTAATTTATTCATAACTTTGTAGTTTCTTTAAAAACTATTTTAGTTTAAATACAGCAGTTTACTTCAGTATACTCTTGCGACTTGAACTCGCCAAAACTCTTGCGAATGCGAGTTACACCTCACATGCGAGTTGAAATCACAATCGCAAATTTTGTGCGAGATACGAGTGTCGGAATATGGCCGTAAGTGTCTATATATCTGCGCAACATTATCTGTGTCTGCCTTAAAATTAATTCTTTGTGTACTAGGTTTTATTAACAATTTGTAACATTTCTAATATAAAACGACGCTCATTGTTTTGAATCAAATCATTATCCAAACTTTGAAAACGCATCGTTTTTTTTTAATATTGTTAAGCCTCATGTTATTTTGTTTTACGTTAACTTTGGAAAATTTTTGAATTTTTGTGACAATAATTTTTTCATAAACATATAATTTGTTCGTTATTTTTATTTCCTGATGATGCTACCCTTTTTTACACAATGGAGTAGCGAAACATCGAAAAATAAAAATATAATTTAAAAAAAAAGACCTTCAAGCTTGGACAATTTTAATAAATTAGATGTTTATTTATTTTTTTTTTAATATTAATTTAATATTTTTTATAATTAAGCATATTAACCATTTAATGGTTTTACTTCAAATTTGTTTGGAATCTGAACATTAGACACATACTTCAATATTTACCTCATAAAGAGTTTAGATATAAATCTAAAGAAAATTGTTTGCTATAATCAAGGGGAGAGTATATGTATGTATGTGTCGTATCCTACATATGTTTTGCAGTTGCAAAATAATAAAAATCGGCATTGAACAAACATTTTTTTATACAATATTTGTAAAACTAAAAAACCTAAATCACTGAATTATTTTTCCACTTGAAATTTTTACAAATGCACACATTTTCAATATTTTAATTTTTAAGTCTTAAAATAATACAATTTGAGTTGTTAGATTATTGTTTATTTAAACTGTGTTTACTATGCAATCACCCACATATTTGAAGCATTAATTAGTGCATAACTATAATTTCTGAAATTGCTCACGTAATAATTATTGTTTTGATTCCCGATAAATTCTTTATAAAAAATGTAAAAACTTAGTTTTTGGAATTTTTAAAACGTCATTAAAAATATTAGGGCAATTTATAAAAAAAATAAAAATCGTTGGCCCCGTTTCTAATGTATCGAATTCTCGTTCTACACGCTCCAAGCCATACAACCAAGCACTGTAAACGCAGCTGATAAACTGTGGCAGCATTCAAACCAATAGCTCCATTGGAAACATTTTTGTTTTTTATTTATTTATGTTTTTATTATTTTTTTGCAAGACAAGGCCTTGATTTTTTTTCAAAAAATTTTGTGGTAGCTGCTCCGTTGTTAGTGATCATTGCATGGCTTTCCAAACTGGAACTTCCATTGATTATAATGGAATTCATTTTGTATTTAACAGCACATGAGCTTTATATTATAACAGTAATAATAACAGTAAATTTATAAGAGTCATAATCGACGAGTTTGATTAAATATGTATGTTAACGATTGCATAAAAATGTTAAATATTATTCAATGGTATAAATCCATTTTCTGATCCAATTCATTTACAGTTAGCTGTTGAGTTATATATTGGAATCTGTGTGTGAAATACATGTAAATATTATTATTTTTTTAAGACTATTAAGTATGGATTATGGAATGTACACCGGCTTCACACGTTTCACAATTGCCCGGCCCTATCAGTAATCGTCATGCCACTTGTACGAGTTATTTTTTATAAAAAAATAATTTTGTTTCTAATTTTTGTTGATAATATCCCGCTTTCGATGTAGAAACGTTAGTGGTTTGTACTATTTAGCACTATTGTTAGCAAAAAAAAACCTTTGTTTTCATATCTTAACCTATTATTGCCAAAATATCGGACAACTAAATTTGTGCTTACGATGTTATAGAGAAAAAATGTTTAACAGCTGTGACTTTAAAGGTATTAAATCGTTTTCTCGTTAGTGAATTATTATTATTAAAAAATAAAAGGCTTCAAAAACCACTGTTAAAACAATTTAGTCACCTCGTTGACCTGATGGCGGTGTGTAAGTCCGACAAAAATTTGATCAAATGTTTGTATGAATTGTTGTTCAAATGTTTTGAAACAGCCATGATAGATATTCACAAGAACGCCACGTGCTTTACGGTTTAAAAATGCTGATGTTGTATCGGTAAAGATGAGATAAATATGAGCTTGAGTGTTATAATGAACACGAAATTATTAAGAAATTATTTTAAAAAATAATAAAACAAGCTAATGCTAAGCAAAAGTACATACTATTTAATTAGCATCAATTAATTGTTCTACAACATTTCCACTTTCATCAGCATCATCATTACAATCATTCCGTTAACTTGAAATCTTTCTTTTCTGGTAGTTCTTTACTTTTAACAATGTTGCAAACGTTGTTGGTGCATATTGATGTTGTTAAAGCGATACGACTGCAAGTTTGTCTTGTAGACTGCTTCATAGTGACGGCAGCTGTCGCATCAGACCTGCCTGAACTTAGACCAAAATCAATAATCTTCAAATGATTCACCAACAGCCTCACAGTCATCAACATAATTTGTGTCTTTATTTTAGTTTACATACCCAAAGGTAAAATTAGTGGCACTGGCTTTGTTAACATATCCACTAGCTCAAACCATACAGAGCAACGCATTGTTCGCAAGTACCGTTACTGGCGTTATTGTCAGTCTTAAGTCTTGACTGACATCTAACTCATTCATTGTGGCAATTGTTGATTTTAGATCATGACCCCTATTATTATGTTCTTTCATTTGATTGTGTAAGCCAACGATCTTTACATTTTCCCAACTCCAACGCCAACACGACAGACTACCATTTCATTAATCACTGGGTATTTTTGTGTCAGTTGCTGTTGTTCTTCGTCTAAATCTTGGGATTTAATTTTCATTCTTCTGGCTTTGCTCTTCAGGCGTTTCTTCGATTCCTTCCTCGCCAACTTCTTCATAAGCAATCGGTGCAGTTTGATTTGTTGATATTGTTGTTGCAATTTCATTTTTGTTATGAATTGTTGCTAAGTGCTTAGAAGTCTTAATTGTATGCAGCATATCTCATACGAGTGCTAAATAAATTTATAAATAATTAACTTTAATTATCCCAAGTTATGGCTACGCTAGAGACAATTATACACATGTACTATTTTGCGAATTTACATTTTGCAAATTATGTCAAATTTATATAGTTTAATTTCGCAAGCTCCCAGTCAGGTTAGTAATTCCATAAATGGTACTTCTTTTTTCCATGTTCATATTCGTATACGTATGTAGACATGTCTGATCAAGATTAAGGGCGAACCATATTTGTTGTTTTTCTTCTTTTTTAGGAATTTGTAAATTTATGTTAAACACAATTTTTTAGCTTTTATTTGTTTTTAATTAATTTATTTGTTATTTCAGTTTCCTATAAAATCGACATTAATTGTTGAAAGTTGCATGAAAGTTGAAGAGGGGGTATTATGGAACAAGTCAAGCAAATATATGCAGTTGTACAAATCTAAAATTAATTACAGTCATGTATAGTTCGAATTCAACTTTCGTCCCTTAACAAAAAAGATGTGCGAACTCATATTTACCAATTATATTTTTGTTCTTTTCAATTACTAGATTAAATCAGAAATATACTCGCATGTATAAGTCTTCATTGAATAAAGAATTTTAATTTGTTTCAAACTTATAAAAAATCTTGCGACAAATTGCGGCATTCAAACCCGATCGGAATTTCACTAGGCAACCGACAAATATATCTACGTATGTTCTCGTATGTATTTCAAACCATAATTAGTTGTCTTAACACGTCGGTTACAATTTTGTATTTAGTCATGTTTCTCTGATACCTACAAAGTTTAAAAAAATTTGTGTAAATGTGCAATTTAAAAGTATTTAATAACCTTGTTTATCGTGAGGGGTTTGTCACCTTGTTTGGTGAAGTAACTTTAACTTACTGATCTCCAGCTCTGGCTTAAATTAATACGCACCAAAAGATCGCTCCTATTTAAACTATAGCACCGAAAGACAATAATTATAAGTAAATAAAACTAAAAAACTAATCACGATTAAACTCTTTTATTTAAAAATTCGTCGTCTTGCAACTAGTTAAGGTGCAACTTTCAATTGTTAAACAGCCGATAACTACCAACTCCCCATAAAGTCGGTCAACAGTTTTGTTTTTGGTATCGTTTTATTTTTTGTAACTCCAATGTATTACGTTTTTATCTACTCTGTAATCGATAATTTTGTTTTGTCGGATGAGCACAATATATCAAATAAGATCATATCTTAATGTGCATCTTTGAAAATACACGTTTGGACACGTTGTATTTAGTTTACACTTAGAACTCATTTGGCGAATATAAACAACATTTTTCGTGTTTTCCTCTAAATAAGGAATCAAGTTATTTATGAAATATCATCAAATAATTAAGAAAATGCGACTTCCAAATATTTATACTATATTAAATCTGGTGTCACGTCGTCCGCTGAAAAGTTATAACGAAAAATAGCCTATGGTGCAATAACTGCTCAGTATAAATTGATACATAGTTTTATTTTTTATTGTCGGGATGAAGCTCTTATCATTTGTTGGCCTACGCTGTAGACTTACAGAGAATTTTTCCGGCTTACGTCAGCATAGCTGTTCACACTGCAACTATGGCTGTCATTGTGTTCGCTGGAGTAGAGATGGTGGTAATTAAGAAATTCGCCTACGTCATGCTTCGAAATTGTCGTGCAGCACCTGTAGCCATTATGAGGCTCTCAATGATAAAAGCGCAACAAAACATACCGTTTCACCACTATCAGCTTTGTAAAGGCATATCGAGTTGATACTGCATACGAACGACATGATATTATTTTTGATGTCCCACTTGGGAGCATTTGCTTTAAAGTACACATTTCGGCTCTTCGTTGGATTTTGGAGATTCTCTGAATGTTTGCTATAATTTTATGGTGTTCTGTTATAATAATAACAACTCATTGTGCTATGTGTAATTTTGCCACAGAGTAGTGCCTTCTGGTATGCGCGGCTGTAAGCGAAAGTGTAAAGCTATTATTTTATTTGAATTGCTAAAAAATATACCCACGTAATTCTTATCTAACACATCAAGTAACCTAATCTTTCCTATATTCTGATGACAACTTTCTAAACGAAACTAATTACAACAATCTCACAACCTTGTTCTAGTTGATTAAAATGATAAAATTGTTTTTAAAGGGACCGATGTATCTATTACGAACTTTTCTCCACTTATGTGGAAACTGTCTGTTGTACTGACGGTAAAGCTGACAATGATTTCAAAGTTAAAAATGATGCGAATAACAAGAGATGCTGCTGGTTCGATGTTATTTTGATAAGATTACAAAAAACGAAAGCAAATGTGTTTGTTTTAATTGCGATGCGAATAATAACAAACGGGTGTATGAAAACTTTAAAAGGAATAATCATATTTGGCTTTGATTACCATTAATTGCTTAATTATTTACATATAAAGAAGAAATGGACAAGTGGATGAACAACTCGATAAAACTGGAAATTTTCAAATCGAATAATTAATTAACTTTATATTTATTATGTTGATTTAATTAAATAAAAAATGTCTTTTGTCGGTTTAGACCGGCATATTTTAATTAGCGTGAGGTACGAGCTCAATAGCAGCGATTATCAGGATTTAAAAAAAATATCCAAAATTTTCCTAAATCATTTTCCACAAACAATATATTAATTAAGATTAATATTTTTTAAATACGCATTATTTAATATATATACACTGTTAAAGTATTTAGCTTATTTAACTGAATTTTTAAATTATGGCGAAAATATTAACCAATACCAGAGCACTCTGTTTAGAAAATATTTAATCAATCAAAATTGTTTATTCATATGTAGCTCAATACACAATGACACGAGTAGATAAAAGACACAAAAGCGCATGCGTAGTTCTACATCTCACGATTTCGATTATTTTAGGAAGCTATTAATATTAAAATCTATATTAAGTTACCATTATTATTATTTGAACACAGTGAGAATTTCGGGGGTAACAAATCAATGGAAATATATTCCTCCGATTCAATATGCTGATCTCACATGCTCATAGGTGCGTGGGCCTTGCACATATTTTTGCTGGAGTTGTTAAAATAAATTATATGAGTAATAATAAAACAGTATTTAAAGAAAAAATTTGTAAAATTAATTAACTGCCTTTCTCTATATGCGTTGGATACACTGTTTAACAAAATACTTGTTAAAACGATACACACTCAATGAGGGTATTTTATTTGGGTGCAGTGAAATATTAAGTGAAATAAAATGCGGCGACAATATTTAATTGAGAAAAAATTATTTAATTTTCGGTCACTGCTTGAAAAACCGGCGATTGTGGTGTTTCTCGAAGCAAATATTTTGTGGTGTATAGAAGAAAACTAATCCAGTTGAATGAAATGCCGCACTCTTGTTGCTTAATTAAAATGGGCCATTTGTAAAAAAAATAATGATTTTTTAGTGAAAATCTGGTCTATTTGCGCTGCCATATTCCAGATATTCACAGAAAAATGCCAGACAATTTTAACAGGAAATGCGTTCAGCGATTATCACATCGATAAAATAAATATGTAGGCATTAGCGATGAAACCGTATTTGGCATGACGAGTTATGCGATTCGATTTAACATTGAAAAAATCCAGTCGTAAGATAGATCTATTTTACTTTGAGGACGTTAGTTGTCGCAAAGCACCTCTAAATTGTAGAACAACTACCTCGACAACGTCATTGTGGTTAAAGAGCAAGAGAAAGTTTTGCATCTCTCTCGCGCATGCGTTAATGATGGACGATGGCTAACTGTACTGCGTGACGTTTTTTCCGTATTTTTTTTTATTTACATTAATCACTCGATTTTTAACAAATTATATTTGTGGAGATCATCTACCAAGTTGCCTAGAAATTGGATGGTATTATAGATATGAAAGAATTTGGCTCTCAATTTGATCTCAATACTGAGGAGTTAAAGCAGAGACGAATAATTTTTCAAATAACTTTGACAAAATTGAGAGTAGACTATTGGGCGTGTTTGATGAAATCTATTTTGAGTCATTTCCTGGTTTAGAGATCATAACAATTTCAGCCTTAATGCGCCAGATTGAAGAAATTTTTAAGTATTTAAAGTCAATCTAAATTTCAACTGTAGAGGTATGCAGCATTATAAGAAGGATGAATCGCGTATTTCTCCTGCACCAACGACCATCAATGTCGAAAAACATGAGAAGAGACTTTTTATACCACAGGATCTATTTTGCTTGAATGTTCTGTTTGATGAAGGTATATTTCTTTTAAGAATGATTTGGCGGTTCAAGGATTTACTTGAAATAATTGGCGCCAGAAGAGGAAATTTTATATGAAACGAAACGATCTTAAGAGAATAATATCGCAGGTAAATGACCGACCGGTCATTTAAGGCGAAATTCGTTGTAAAAATGTTGTTCTATTGAAAAAGAGTTCACTTGAACTAGCGGTTAAGAAACCAAATATTTATAAATTTGCATTATTTCATATAAATTTCTGCTTGCATCATTTTCTTATTTCCTTATTTCGTTACAGCGTAAAGGGAAGGGAAGCGCTTAATATCAGTAATAACTGTTGGATTGTTGTACAATTTTGTTTCTGTTTTCTTTCGATTAAATTTCTCGTGGTTCTTTTTCAATATTTTATTTAAGCATTGGCATTGGCATCTGTTATTTTTTTAGCTTTGAGTGACATAAACAAGTGAAATGATGGCGCATCCACACATCTGATGACACAAACATATTAATAAAATTGTACAAATTGCCTTTTGTTTCTTACCGGCTGTTCTGACAACTTTCATTTTCATTAAAATGCGACATGAAAAGAGTTTCCACATTTCGTAATAATACAACCTGCTAAAGAAATTGAAATTTCGGCCTTTACAAATTTTTATGTTTCAGCTTTAAGTTTGTGAAAACCGGATTTTTAACTTAAAGCAACAAAACTGCTTACATTTTTGCAAATATTATTATTATTTTTTTTTTTGGTTAAATTAAATCAAAATTTTCCGTGATTATTATTTCAGTACAACTTCGGCGGGCATAACATAACGCTGTGCGTCCCCGCATAGAAGACCAAAAAAAAAATTACTAGCCTAATCTTTATTGTAGGGGGGGTTAAAGTTCACCACTTTTGAACATTGTTAGAGTGAATGGACTTAGGAAATCGTGTAACACTTGCATTTTAGATATAGGGTGTGTTCAGAACTTTTGTGTAAAATATTACCAGGAACACTTCCATGGAACATATGGTTTAACCCTTTAACTCTTCGCTGTACAGATCTATTTTTTGTTTCTTGAAAAGCGACAGTATGTATTACATAACGAAGTGTCGTACAATTATATTTGCCATAAAATTCGACTATAAGTCTTCAAAGACACGAAAGCTCAAAATTAAGCTTGAACGCCAGAAATTGGTCAAAAATTAAAATGTTTTAAAGGGTTAATTTTGTACTTATTCAGAGATAGTGCGCTTAAATATTCCAAAAGACTGGATTTTATATTCAACATTGAGCATATTACTGCTACAAAAGAGTGAATACTCTTGCCTTAATAACATGCTGTAATAGGTGCATATGTCTGATGAAATTGTTCATCGGATTCTGCGGCCAATTGATGCTCAAAGTAATCCAAGTGAGATTTAAAAAATAACACCATAGGAACATTTATTGCTTCAAAACCATGGCGTTGGCGTATATTCGAGAAGTAGGAGAACGATTTTTCATAGGACATTATATATGAAGCCTTTAATGATTTTCCATGTGACGAGCTGAATGGGTGGTGCGAGTATTTGGCCAAATTCAGCATTTTGTATACGCTTTTTAATAACAGGCCCAACTAATGTTATTGATTTTTGGCAACGCCAAGACATTTTTCTGTCACATCTTTCAGTTAACGAATTCAACATGCTTGCTTATTTTCGGATGGAAGAGAAAGCAATATGTATTAATAAACAATTGTAGTAAGGAACTAAAGGGACATTATAAAAAATTAAAAAAATTCGTTTACAAATTTTGCATATCTATCTTTGTTAAATCTTTGGACACATATGGATCGGCAATTAATTTCTTGAAAGCATTGTTGTGGACAAGTATGAAAAATACCCTCAGCTCCTCATAGAGCGAAGGGCTAGAGGGTTTACACTTTCGAGAAACATATTCCTCGTAAACACAAACATGCCAAAAAATATAAGTATAAATGACGGGGAACATTTGAATTTCTCAAAATGACATTAAATTTAGATACTTAAGTAGACCTACAACCTCCACTAAGCCTCCTTAAAAGCATCTCTAATTTCATTAATATTTTAAAATATAGGAGATGTGACCTTTTCGAAATTGCTTAAGTTTTTGTTTGCATTTTAAAAGAATATTTGACTAAAGACTAAACGTTATTAAAGCTATTAGCAATCAAATTACACAATTCTTAGGAATACAAAATAATATTTGTTGGCATGTCCAATTATTAAATATTAGGCTGACAAGAAGGTTTCTCTTCCGGGATTTTATTGTTATTCCAGTTTAAACTAGTAGGAGCATTAATTGTTTCTTTACGTTCAGTGAAGTAGGCGTCGTGAACATTATGGAAACGTGATGTGGAATTAGTAAAGGGTGATAGTATTTTTTGTCAAATAAATATATTGTATCACAAAAGGATGACCAAAGTTGTCTAACTTTTAAAATTTACTTAGACACCAGACTTTAAGTTTAAGCCTAATGATGTGGCGAATTTTAGAAGATTGTAGAGAACACTTTATTAAAGGTGAACATCAAGTTTAAACATTTTATCAATACGGTAATGTCTAATACAAACCATGCCACCGTAGCAGGAGCACATATATTCTTAGCTTTTAGGGAAGGACATTTTAAGTTAAAGAAAAAATATTCGTTAAGAAGAACATTACTTTTTAATCACTTAGTGCTAAAATATTTTCCCCTTGGAGCCACATATGCACCAGAGTGAACACAAAAACAAGATTATCAATAAAATAGTTAAGCTTTTATAAGGTTTTGTAAAATTTCCATCTTATACCGAATACAAACCTCACAATAATTTAGTCAATTAACAAAAGCATGTTGATGAATTAATTAATCCAATACGAATATACGAGTGAATAGTGCATGACCAAACAATCTATAATTTTCACTTGCAAGCTGGTCGTAAATCGTATACATTAATTCAACATTATTTTCTAATATAATAATGAGCAGTTACTCATTTTATTTATTTCATTTTCAATGCGTATAATGCGTAAAATTGCATTAATTAACGTAAATCATTTTATTGCCTACTGCAAAGCGGACTTCTCGGCTGTTGTTCGATGTCATGCCGGTATTGTAAAAGGAAATTGCATTTACTTTTTTCTGCTGTCTCTTTATTTTTTGCGGATCTTATCTCATGGTAACTTTATTTTCGATGTTTAATAGCCAGCTACCTACAATTTCAGTTTCACACATTTTAATACATTCGACAGACATGACGATTGAAAAATATATTTGGGGTGTTTAAAAACCGATAAATTAAAAAAAAATATAATGTTTATCTTTTTCACCTTTCTTGTGGTCTTATTCGAAATTCACAGTGGAAGCCAATTTCGATGCATAATTAAGTCGTGGGAATTATCCAAATATAGTTTTGTGTTAACAACTCACAGGTCAAATGTACGTGAGATTAAATGCAAGTATTGTCGCATACATAAGTATTTATATATTTCAAAATTACAATTTTTATTTCGTATATCCAGTAGCATGTAGTAAACGGAAATATTGAAGCCAAAATAACGTTGAATTAATGAAAAATTAAAAAATTATAAATGTTTTTAACATTTATGTGGGGTAGTGTACATGAATCCCAGGTATTAAATTTGAAAGATTTAAACATTTTTAAGTAAATTTTTGAAGCTAAACAATTAACTTGTACAAATAATTCTACCGGATTGAACTACAGTTTTTTGTGGAGGAAATAGTTTCAAGAAGATCTAAATTAACATTTTATACTTATTTGATCAAATCAGATGAATTGATTACCAAAAAAGTTTATTCTTTGAGCTTGCATTGTCGTAACAGTGCTTTGTTCAGTTTTGCGGTTTGTTTTTTGTCCGAACACTTCTGCTGTATCACTCAGAACTTAGGAAGAATGAAGAAAGGGAACTATCTAGTGTTCTCGAAAAACGATTTTCGGTATTGGTTGAAAGTCGGTAAGCAAAGTGACTCTTGTTCGTGTGTATAGGTTGTATCACTTTTTTCAAATAGATCTTGAAAATATTAAAAAAATATGAAAAGCTTTTATGCTGGGAAAAAAGAACTAGTGCTTTGAGTTTAAAATTCAAAAGAAACAAATCGAAACCGAGACTTTCAAAGCAAAGAATCTGTGACAGCCCGTAAAACCCGGTCAGCAAATTTTGTCGATTACCCAAGTAATAACATAATTAGGAATTTAAAATTTCTAATTACAATTACACGCCATTGCAATTACAACCGAAGAAAAACCAATTAAAATTGTATGGAGGAGTGTGAACATTTTTAATTAAATTTACTTATAACGTGCAATAGAGACACTGACAATTGCAAGTAATTCTAATTGAGTTTTTTTTCTATGTTATTTTTTATTGAATTTGTAATCTTAGTCTCAATAATTGTTCAATAATTGATTATTTCCGTAACAACAAATTGTCTGTATTCAAATCTTACTATTTACGTGGTTTGTTCAAAAGAAAAGATGAAGTTTGAATTTATTCATCAATATCCATTTTGTTCTCTTCAAAGTAATCCCCAACATATGGCTAACACATGTACCAACATAACAAAATAAAATTTAGATAATCGAATGTACACAAATTCACCTTTTCTTTTGAACAACACATGTACCAATGTTATTCATTACGTGTCGGCTCTTTTTACCCTCTGGTATACTTTGAACTGCAGCAGATCTTGGGCAAGAGAATTGATATGCGTCATTAATTTGTCTACATATTTGTGAGTGTAGTTTTTGATATCTTTCTGGACAGTAGTAACATTTAGGTCTCTGTGTATGTTGTCATTACGTATATACAGTGGGGCGCTGAGTATTTGTCGTAATATACTAGACTGTCTTCTTTGTAATTTCTGGAGGTTTGATGAGCATGCAGAATCCCACCACTGAATGCCATATGTTCATATTGTTTTTTAGTAAACTTGTATAACAGAATCTAATATTTTAGACCCAATGTTGAGTTTTGACCAACAATCCAGTTAAATTGTCCAGATTTGAAATGCACAACTGCTGCTCCGCTTCGTTATGTTGAGACCATGTTAGGCGTCGATCTAGTTGAATTAATAAATAATTGACAATGTTGTTTTCTGAGCGCAAAGTGAATTTCGAAGAGTTAACTTTGATATACCATTGGCTAGCCAGTCTTCTAGTTCTAGTGATCTCCAATTGCTGAGCTGCTAACACTGTATTTCAATTTGCAATTATAAATGCAGAGTCATCTTCAAAAGTTGAGGTAAGAGTCATCGATTTTATTGTTTTTTTCAGAATGTGAAAATTTACTTGAGTATTTTCACTTATAATTCAGAAATGTGTTTAGTCTATAGTTTCACTTATAAAAAATTGTATTGTCTAATTATAATTAAACATTAAATCTATGTATAATTGAGCGCGCTCATTATGGCAAGATCATACCAAAAATCATGAATTCTGTTACATTCTCTGTTACATTTAACGATGCATCTGTAAGTGGATTCTGTGCTGAAGAATGAAAAGATACAAACAGTAGTAAATTAGCTAAAGTCATTCGCTCTTTCCTGTAGTTCTGTTCATTTAAATGTTATTGCATAAAATTGTAAAACTGTTTTGTCCTCTTTTGAAAACTCTTTGTCATTATAACAAAATAATATGCAAGTATTCAGCAAGCAGGTGTGGAATCTTAACTAAATACATATATTATAATTTTTTGATGTTGCTGATGCGTTACCATTTTAAAATATTCCAAGATCCAAGATTAATAATTATTTAACTGAGATAAATTATATGACAACCGTGATATTAATTTAATAATGTTTAACGGTCAAAATATTTTCAGACGACATGCAATGCGAAGATTTGATTTTTAATCATTCTCACGCAAAATTTCATTTATGCGGCACATTTTTCTTAGCATTTTCTACAAAACGATAATTTTCAGTTGCAACAGTTAATGTTATAGGGAAACAAAAGAGCAATCTAAGTCGTGAGTCAACAATGTAAAGTGAAAGAAAATAATAATTTATTAAGCAAATTTACATCAATACAGTGAATGAAATAATGCTTAAAGAAATTTATTTTTCTCATTTTCCTCAACAAAAATTAGAAGAAAAAAACCTCATTTATCTGAAAAACAAATCAAGTTCAATGACATTGTATTGTCTTGGTTTCGAATTCCATTTGGTTATTTTTTGGTTAAATTGTTGTTGGATTTATGGATATCAAATCATTAAAATCTTAAATACAACAATGTTTATTTTTCTTCACAATTTATGATATTTATCAATGGCACTTAATCGATTTATATACACCATTCAGCAAAACAATTGCCGAAATGTCCAAACGATCACTTGCAGAAATTTGCCTACACGTCTGCAATAATATTACACCTGACACTTTTTCTAAGAGCTTGTGAATCAATTAGTTGAATTTAGTATTAAGTTATTTTTACAAAATATGATTACATACATTTACATTTATATAAAAAATACTAGAGTGCTCGATTTAGAGATTATGTATGCATATATGTGATTAAATTCCTTTTATTGTTAACTAGAGTTTATTATAGTTTAAATATGTATATTAATTGCTACCCAATAAACAATAAAAAACAGTATTAAGTTACTGTGTTAAACATCTTTGCTATTGTTGGGAGTTTAGTTCGGGAATCTTATCGCGTGCTTCTTGTATGCTCGAAGCAGTCGTCCTTCTAAGCAACTAATTCTATTGGCCTTTTGGAACTAAATGATAATAGGCACCTCAAGAATAACGAATAGTACTCACAGAAGAAGCTTTTGCTGTACAGCGTAGCCACGCTGTAGAGCTAGGATTACCAATTATTTGAGGCGCCGATTTGATGGGATATTTACTGAAACCATAAAGCATACAGCCGTCAATCCGACACACTGAAGCCTTTATTCTCCGATATGGAATAATTCCAATACATATTATCTGAGTGATTCCCACAATTAATTTTCCAAGATTTTTCACAAAACAGTACTTTAAAACAACAAAGAGTATCGCTTACGTTTTAACGAATAAGGGTTTGAATAACATCTTGAATTTTTCTGATTTGAAGCACTTTTATTCGTTTTAATGTTTTGACTTTTAAATTGATCACGGTTTATATTTTTACCGATTTAATTGGATTATTTGAAAAACGGCAACCTTTCCTGTTGGGTGAGTTTGAATGTTTGGTGACATTTTAGTTTTCTTAATAAATTTTTTTTTATTCCAGTTAAAATTGCCATTTTGGGTGAAATATTATTGTGTAATTCTTCGTTTAAATTTTAATTTATTGTAAATTTATATTTTTTTTTTGATGAGATTTTAGTTTTTTTAATGAAATTTCGGAGTCGCAAAAAACATTGTGAATTTTGAAAATGGAACGACAAATGCACATATGTATGTATTCACATATACTCCTTATACGTTTTGTAAATACATATACATAAATACAATGTACATAATTCAGACACATTTAATCAACAATTCACTTAAAAATCGAACTTTTATTAAGAATATTTAATGACAAAAATATAAATTTTTACTAAAATCCAGAGTTTTAAATATATTAAAATAATGGATGGGGTATCTAACGTTTGAAATCTGCTTTAAAAACTAATTGACGTATTTTCAAGTTTTTTAAATTAAATAATGAAACAGCATTTTCATGTACTTTCTTAGTTGTTTAACGTTGAACTGAAACGGGATTAAATCACAGCCAGTTCAGATAAGAATTTAGGCTAATTTTCTAAAAAAAAAAATAACGCTATTGTGCCAAAATCCATTCCAAACTTTTACCCATCATGACTGCCCGGTCGGATTTTCTAAATTTCACAATGCGGCAATATGGCTAATTGACTTAACTTCGTATGTGTAGATGGTCTGCAACTGAAATGTTTATTTTTCGGAAAGCGTATTGTAGGTCTAGCTGAATGTTTACTCTTTATAATAAAACCATAATTCTAAAAAAAATTTATATAGGTTTTCGTCTATCGTTTCCTTCAATTTTATCAGAAATAAACTTAAGTACGAAATCTATAAAAAAAAGCTCTGTATTTGTTGCAAGTCTTATTTTAAGCGAGTGGTATCTCAAACCTTGTATACTATATATGTATAAAAATAATTGTAACTATTTAAAGTGTACTGATGATAGAAAATAAATATAAAAAACATTAAGTGTTTATATATTTTGCGTAAAACTGAAATTGAACAGTAAATTCATAAGCATGAATTTTACCAAAATACACCAACAAATCATAATTTCATTAAAAAACGAAATTCGATAAAAAAAAAAACAATCATCAAGTATTCGAAAACTACTTTAGCAAATTACAAAATCAAAATATTGTCAAAAACCGAAATTAAACCGAAAAATCAACATAAAACTTAAATTTTGCAAATGTCAGCCACAACTTTATATTTCAGCAAATTCACTGCACAATTTTTAAGTATGCAAAATCCTTAAACATGCAAAATATGGCGTTGGAATTTGTCTCTAGAACACGCTACTGAGTGTACATAGTGTTCGGTGTACGATGTGTACGAATTATACGCAATATGAAATTAATGATATGCCTTAGCTACTTGCATATTGTAATACATCCAATGATCAGCTCAATTGATGCCAATGAAATGATAAACTTTCGTAAAGAAAAGCGACAAAAAAACATATAAAATTGAATGAATTGGGAAATAAACTTACGAACAACTGAAATTGTTGTATGTAATTCTAAATGTGAAATTTTACTTTCTTTTGAGACGATCGCGATTTTCATAATGTTAATATAAACAACGAAGGAAAATCATACAAGAACTCCAACTCCTAACAACAATTTGTAACAACAGAGACGCCAGGTACGAAATCCACAATACTTCACAGTAAATAGTGCAGCAGCGTCTGTTAGCAATAACAACAAATGGCATCAATGTTAAGTGTCTTTAGAAGACTTACTAGCTCACCTATTCACATTTTCATTGGCTTGCATCATGCTCTAAAAGTACTTTGTATTGAGTTTCGTAGTTACACAGTATGCATTATTGAGATACCCTATTATTATAATATGATGAAGTATATCAGAACGAATCGCATGCTTGGAAACTTCAGTCTGTAAAGACAACCCTCAAAACTCTTTGTATCCTAAAATCCTAAGTGACAGGTTCTTCTTGAATAGTTTAAAGGAACTCAGACTGATAAAAGGATAAACGTAAACTAAGCACCGTCTACTGCTGCTCTACATCTTCTATCCCTTATGCATCTTGAAGGAACTATACCCAACCACCACACCCGAATTTTTCCCTTTAACCATGCTGCTTTATGCCTGTTCCCATGTAACTGATATTTTGTCACACACAAGCAAGCAACTCGTGTAACAGTATGGGTTGATAGAATATTTCTCTTTATGCACTCGTACAAGGAAATGTCATCAAATGCTCACAAAATTTTCCCCTCACTTTTTTTTACCTCGAATATGAAAAATAGCTTATCTCGCAGATTAAAAACCTCTTAAAATATTTTCAAAAATAATTTGAAGCGGTCCATCAGTAAGTCTAGATTTAAAAATAAGCAGTTTTAAGTTTAGGGTACAAACATTGACAGTATTGCATCTCAGTACCATGTTTGACAGCTTCTGTTGTTAACATGTATTTTTATTTTCATTTTTTTTTTTGCTTATATCTCTCCTACTTACTTACCTCATTGGCAGTGTACGTTGACCTTTACAGCATTAGCGGCCATCGTTGGTAGCATTTTACCTTTTATTGTTATATGAAATTGCTGTGTTATTCCACTACAGTTGGATCTATTGTTTTTGGCTACTAAAGACGTGAAAAAGATAAAACAGAAAACAGTTTTCGCTAAAATGCCAAAAATGGAAATTGTTTGCAACAAATCAAGGTGACTAGGCATCAAGATAAACCCGACATAACAAACATTCGTTTTCATTTGCCACTACTGCACCGATTCTCAGTGTTTCGTTACATTGTCTTTCTGTGCTTTTTATTATTCCTTTTCCAGTAGTTAGTGGAGATGGGATCGTGAAGAATTTTTCACTCATAATCACGCTAATTCACAAGCAAAAATTCAGACTTGCTCATTTTTTACTGCAAAATTTTATTAAAGGATTTTGTAATTGCATTTTAAAATATATAAAATGCTTTTCAAAAATTATTGTAAATATATTTTAAAACTCAGTCTGGTACCGAAATAGCATCAAACTAAAGCAGGAATATTAATCATAATAAATCCTTGCTTTCACCCATCTAATGGTTGGGTAAAGCAAAAATTTAAAATAGAGTACGATTAAAAATACAATGAGTAAAAGTTATAGTGGCGCAAACTTCGCTCTAAACCAACAAAAAATGATCGAGAAATAAAAAAATTATGAGAAGCTCTCGCATTCAAATTTATTTATTTTTAGGTTGCTTATATATATGACGTTTGCAATAGACACTCGTCAGTAGAAAGAACTAGATAACTTTTCAATATTCTAACTTATTAACTTTTGCAGTATTCTATAAAAATTTTATTGTAATATTAAAAATTAGTTTCTCTTTCCTAACTGAAAGTATATTAAAGGAAATTAAGCCTAAATAAAATTATTGACATTAATTATTAAAATTTTCGGTTCGATCAAATCGTAAACAAATAATATATTTCAAAACGTTAGAGTTCTGTTTCAGAATTTTCCAGTTGTCATACAAATTATATATTATATATTATCAGATTTTTCTATTTGATTTTCCTTATTCAATTCAGTAAGAGGTTGGGTTAGGTAAAGTTGACAATCAGAATTACATTATACCGAGGTACACTCATTTGTACATTATGAAGCTAAAGTGATGTCTTTAGATAAGTCCTCGAAGACAATCATTTCCCCTGTAGTACGATACGCTGCTCCCAGATTTTTTCCCATTTTTATCGTGATAATTGCGCAAAAAGCCTTTATATTTTACTTCTAGACGCTTTGTAATTCAATGATAAAGTGAGTATCTAGTCAATGCAACACTGTTACTAAGATGTGCGTTCTGGAAATGGGCAGACGTAAGTGGGTGCATCCTGCATCCAGATGTGGCCAAAATTGCGTCACAATCGCTTTTGTTCTAGTGACACATGTTCTATTAGACTTTCTTACTGGTTTTAGCAGAAGTATGTGTATATAATATATCAGCGGTGCATGCAGGCATTTTACGTACCAAATCCGGAAAGGCCATTTCTATATATTTACATATACAAAAATTTTAGACATCCTTGCCTTAGAAGTTAAAGTCTGCTCATTTAGAATTGCTCTGCTATATCTTCAAGCCGGATAAAAATAACTTTGTGTGATTTAGGCTCATTCAGATGATGCAGAGATACAGAAGTTTAATCCTAATGTAACTAGTTAGAGCAAACCTAAACTTTTCTAGATAGAAAAACAGTTTAAAGGAAGCCACAAAAAAAGTTTTAAAGTTCACGAATCAGTCATGTGCCCATTTCTGCTCATACTTGCTCACTGTCACCGATTTCATTATGTTTGCGGTTATGCGCGTTCACGGGGAAACAAATCCTCACGTGACCTCGCATCGCCAACTTAGATCAACAATTCAATCTATTTAAAAAATGATCAAGTTGGCTTGCCGCCTCTGCCAACAAACCAGATGTCGTATTTTTTATTTGTTGATGACAGCAGTGAAGACAACCGTTAAAGCCAAATTTATGTTAAAAAGAAAATAGAAATAGTAGAGACTAAATTGATAATTTTTTACATAGTTGCATTTATACGACTCTCTGAGCAGTCAAATCAAACTTATCTTAAGTCCTTAAGTCAGTATAAGAAATATAATATTGGTGCCCGCTTGCAAGCATTTATAAAAATTTATGTTTGGATGGGGTTACTTATAATCTGTACTTTATAAACACTAATACTTAGTTTAATTTCATAAACAATTTGCTCCTCTTGATTCTTGTGGCAAGAAAAAATTATCAGGAGAGATTCAACTGTTTGCGAAAGCATATTTAAGTTTGAAGAGATCTACCAAATTAGTTAACTGCATAATACTGACATGTTGTCATATTATTGTAGAAACTTCAATTCTTTTCAAGTTTGTATAAAAAAGTAGACCAATTTTATTTAAAGTAGCTGCTGCAGTCTTAACACATGTCAAATTAGCGCACCTAAAGTTTGAAAGAGATATTTGATCAATAAATTTCTAAGTAGTTTTCACACTCAATCATTATTAATATCATAGAACTGCTATAGCAAAGGTTTGGGAAAATTTGAAAATATATTTGATTTATGGATTCCAAAAACTTAGAATTATTTATTGAAATTTCATTTCACAAATTTTCTCATCTACTGCAATTTTATTTTTATATTTTTCAGCATTCTAGAGAAGTCTGTGCCTTTAATTTCACAAAAACGCTGACACAAGCGTCAGTATCAGCAGCTGTATTCCTGTAATTCAAGCAAGTAAGTAATTATTCTGGCCATACAAGTGGTAAGATGAAGAATAGCGCCCCAAAAGTAAATATGCATAAATGAGTAAATTGTTGTTACATGAATGGTAGTGTATGAAAACATATAAACATTATGAGAGCAGACGCTATCAGCTTAACAAACAACAACATCGATTAAGAAGAAAACATCCAAGTTATTGTAGTTGTCGGCAATTCTGGAACTCAGTAAAAAAACTAAGTGGCAAAATAAATTAATAGCTACGTTCCTGGATTGGAGTCATTTAAAATGTAGACGATATCGTTGCTTTATTTATTTCCGTGGATATAATTAATTAAATAAAAGTATAAATATTTTGAATGGTTTTTTTTGCATTATCTATAAGTGAGCAACCAATACAAGTCAGTCCTTTTCCAAAGCAACGCTATTTGTGTTTCTTTGAGCGTTTTTTATAAAGTTTTTATTCAAAAATAACATGCGCTTTATTTGCATATATTTCAATAAGAATGTTACCTAAAGTGCTAAAAAATACTTCGAATTTTAAAAAAACGTAATTTGTTATTGCGCTACAAAACTTAATAATAATAATTAAATAAATCAATTAAATCAAAAAATAAACGCCAAATTAGTTTTATTATATAAATAATTATACTGCGTTCTTTAGAAATAACATTACTTTCTTCTTAAAATCAAACTGCTCATTACTCTCCTGCATTTTGATATTAAAACCTGCAATACAAGCAATATTTATTCTATTTAAACTGCGAGTATAGCAAAAGTACGCAAACACACTTATTGTACAAATCAAAGAAATGTGTTAGTAACAGCCACATTGCTGGTACTTTTCTTTTGATTTGTTTGATATATCTCACTATATGTTTTAGCTCCTCGATTAAAAAAAAGTGAAAATGAAAAGTGAAAATTTATTGAATAAATCAAAATACTTGCGATTTTCCGAAAAAAACAAACAACTTTCAAAATGTGTCAAAATGATGCAAACAACTCAAAAAATATATGTATGACACAACACTGTCTTATCATTGTATGTGCGTATGTTGCAAGCATCTTGGGATTTGTAATACATTTTACAATCTGGATGAATTTCAGTACAGAATTAGGCGCAATAATTGTTTGATTTCCCAAGTTTACATGTTTTAGGACTGGAGCGATTCAAAATTGTAGGTATTATATTATGTACTACTATTTTTGTATTATACAGGTATGTCACAGAAAACAAATTTGTGCGAAAGTGAAAGTGAAAACGTTCTTAGCTTCTCCAGAAAAAGTAAAACGATTTTTTTTGCGTATATTTTCACCTCAAATAATTGAAGTGTGTTTAAGAATTTAAGAGTTATTGCGCCAAAAGGGTGCTCAAAACTGATTTTAAATAGTAAATAATTTTGTTTTTATTTAAATTGTGTATTAAAAGAAAGTTTGTAATACATTTTTTGTATTTTTTTCAAATGTATTTAATCAACAGGAAAAAAGTGTGCAAACGAACAAAAAAAGCATTCCCACGTAGTTTTTTTATTACTTCAAAAATACTTTACTTTCGTTTATTTGTATTCCTTTTATTTTATTTTATATCCATTAGCAACCAGCCGTTCAGTAGTACTACCATATTTTATGCCAAAAAATCGATATTTTTATTTTTTCGGATTGCAAAAAACGGTTGAAAGCTGGAGAACCAAAATAAAAACGTTACGAATTGAATAATGTGGAAATATTCACTTTCGTACAAATCCTGTATACCTGGGGCCAAATCACCGCATTCGATATCGACTACCGTTCGTATAGAATAAAATTTTCGATAGTATAATTTTTTTGGATCACGGCATTCGATCGTTATTTAAATGCCTTCTACTATATTTTACATTCCTGTAAACATATGAGAAACGTAAAAGAAAACCAAAAATAAACAAATTTTTGAAAAAGTGTTAAATTAATCAAATAAATCAATATTTAAATGGATTTAAGGGTTTTTATGTGTTCCTCATCTTCGGAATCAGAGGATGAACCGAATATTGCTGCAATAAGAAGAAACATTCGCCAACTTGAAACGTCCTTAATTAGAGAGCCCCACGCATTTAGTTTACTTGTCAATTCTCGCCATAAATTTTGAGACTGTTTTTGCTTGAGCACAGTTTTGAAGCTTATTTTTGGACAAGTCGGGATGTCCCAGCATAAATTGCGACAATACCTCTTTTTGCTTCCCATTTACTTTATTTGAATTTGTTCTGGCTTTTTCCTTACTTATTTGTTTGCCATTATTTTTTGCACTGGTTACTGAACAATCTTTTCCTTGATAATCGATTTCCCTAAAAACAATTAAAATTATATTATATTGAAATTAAAAAATATCAAAAAAATACTCACATTTTTAATTGCTTCTTGCTTTTGTTTCTTTGCTTTGTTTCGCACCACAAAATGACTGTTTGTTTATTTTCGATAGAAAATAACCAATCGAGTCAAACTTCGAGTAAATACGTTATGATAACGAGTTCCGTGATCCACGTTAACCACATTTCGATGATAAAGTACACGATATCGAATGCGGTGATTTGGCCCCTGATAATTTTTTTAATATTTTTTTGTTACTTATTGAATTTTTTTGTTAAATAAAACTTGTTTTGGTTTCAAATTTGCAGATTTTTAATTTTAAACAACACATTACAATTTATTAAAAATTAATTTTAGAACAAAAGCACCTATGTGTATTATATTTGTTCTACGAGTATGCTGGTCTCTGTTCTTCTCAATAAAATGTGTAAAGTGTGTCCGTTAATTCTTATCGCAGGCCTACTATTTTATGTCTAAAGTTTTCTGTCCGTTAATTTAAATGAAATTTAACGCTTTTAAACCGTCGGCCAGACCTAGTGGTACGGTCAAGCTCCAATGCCACATTCATATAATTAAGAAATAATTACTCTAATGCTGCAAGTAATTGTCTATTTTTGTTACATTTTGAAGGCTTTTGCTTCCTTACATTTTACCACTAAATAAAAAAATAAGCAAACACATAAAAAAGATACTCATATATTTAAGAATTAATGTTTATTAAAAGTGGAACGATTTAGTTAAAGTAATACATTTATTCACATTATATGATATATGATGTTTAAACTTTATTTTTAGTATAGGTATGAAATCACGCGTAACTATATATCTTTGCCCCGACATTGCACTGAGCACATATTATTATTAACGCTGCGGAATAAACCCTTTGAGTTTAAGCGCAAAATATATTGTTTCACTTTTGTCGCTTTTTACCATAATTCTTCATTGGATGAAACAATTTAATAACTTATAGCTGGGTAACTATCTCCGATGCAAATATGCCGAAACAAGATATATTCTTGTTTTTCTAAAAAAAAAAATTACAAATTAATACCCTATGACCCTGCCGTTTTTGTTTTGCATCAACGCACTAAAATAATACAGCATCTACGGGGGTATACGAGTGTACTCATGCGACTTCATTAATATATAAATAAATAAAAACAAAAATATTTTTTTACTGGGGTTTTTAATAAGAGCAGGAAATTCTACTTTTATTTAAAGGGCCAATGTTGAACATAGTGTATAAAATATGATACCGATTATACGTCCACTACGGCTTCGGATGGTAGCACGAAAGCGAATACGAATATTCTGCCGTAGAGATCCGTCTAAATTTAAGCGACGTACTGGATTATGTTGATATTCGTGGTATCCCTCGATTATGAGAATAGTCTATCAAAAAACCCCCCAAGAAAAATTCTAGATATGCACAAAGGCACAATCCAGCGATATCATTTCACCTTCGCGAAATACTGCGATAACTGGGTAGCATTTGACGGTTTACCGACGTTGTTACCGAACCACGTACAGCAATTCTGAGATTCATACAAGTATATATCTAGTGGTTAATGGTGGGTTTTCGTCAGAAAGTGAGGTCGCGCAACTTCGCAAGATGATTTTCCATTAGTTACTGAATAACAAACAACAGTGTAAACATTTATACGCCATTAAAAATCCATAATAAATTTTAGAATATTCAGTTAATTTAATTAACTACTTTGCTAATTTACCAAAGAGAACAACTTTTTATATAATGTCTATTAAATTTTCAAATTTTTTCGTATGCTATAACTTTTGGCATTACCACAACATGCTGCTCAACTGCATGTACGAACGCTTAAATTTTTCGTTTTCTCCCAAATATGTACATTTTGCTAACATCTGTTGAAATTTTAGTTTTTTGCGACAAATTTTGTCTTTTTTTAACAAAATTGTACTTTTGGCTTTTGAAGCAATGATTAATAGTTTTGCCATTTGACTGCAATTAACACATAAAGTCGCTGTTTAGTGGCAATTGGGTGTGGAAGTGCAATTGAACACAAAGCATGTTGAAGCATGCGTTAATGTCATTAATATAATAAACATTTCTCTGTTTACAAAACGTTGATTTATATATATAACATACGTATGTAGTTCAATAAACTTTAGCTACTTTAAAGTTATTTAATTTTTAATATGCCAATAATTTATGATTCGCAGTGCCGATTTTCGCTTTCTACTCCTCACGTTGACTGAATGTAACATAAGTATTATATCATGTCTGTGTCTTAAGTCTTTTGTTTTGACTGGCCAACACAAGTCATACGTGAGATTAAGTTTTTTTCATTGTGTATTTTTTATTTAAACTTCTTCCGCCATTTAAGGTCAAATTCACGTTGAATGTTTATCATATCAATTCCATATTTACTTGTTGCCATATGATTCGTAATAGCAATTTTCTCCCAGGTTTCATACAAATATATTAACAAAAAAAGTTTATTATTTTTATATTAACAGTTCGTTTTTGCAAAACAAAACACAGTTGATGCGTTCTTGGTACTTCGATATTTATTGTATAATAAGGGAAATGTATTATTTAATAGTCATTTAATATAATTTTTTGCAATTATAGAAGAAAATTATTAAATGAATATTAATATATTTTTTGCCTATATATTATTTGCAGATATTTTCATGTTTCTTTTTAGATAAAAAGTAATGCATACCGTGGAAGTAGGGCTACCCGTGCCAGAATTATAACTACTGGGTCAACGTATGGTAGCGTATATTATCACAAGAAGAGCAGCAACATGAAACAGATTTTATACAAAGCTTGTATTATGAGTTTTGCGCCGTGCTATTAAGTGTTAGGTATATATATCTAACAAGCTGTGACCATATAACCGCATATTGCGGCTATGCGATTAACTGTTGTAAAAAAAAAAACAAACTGTAAAAAAGATTTTTGGTTTTCACAGCAAGCAGTGGGTATTTCTAAAACCCCACCCCGTCGAGTCTACCACCCATGGTAGTTATTTATGATTTCATATGTACAAAAGCTAAATCTTATTTTAAAATTTTTTTAAAATATTTATAATACTACATACCCGAAATATTCTCTATCCTCCTATGCAGCAATCCAAAAAATTTGCTATGTATGTGCTATTAAATAATTTTTGAAAGTTAAGTTCAACACTGCATTTCGTCTTTAGATTTTCGGACAGAAATTTTACGCAGTGGCTTATTAAATTTTATAAAATCAATCTATATTCAACTATCGTTACACTTCTTATTTTGAAATATTTAAGCAAAATTCGTTGTTATATTACAGAATATACAGCGAACATTTTTAGTTTATTTTAATACTGAACCGGCGGGTATACATGACAAAAAGATTCCATTATTGTATTTTTGTAAAGATATTGAAGAGAGACAGTGACAGAGAGAGAGAGAGAGAGAGAGAGAGAGAGAGAGAAAGTTGTTACTTATTTAATTTTTTAGGGCATACAATTAATAACAAGATATTTTAAAGAGACAGTAGACCAAAATGTTAAGATTTAATATTTCTGTTTGTTTTTCTTTTTTTGTCATTAGAAGACGCGGCTAGCGAGAAAGGTTAGAACCACCTGAGTAAACTTTCGACCTAGTCGGTAATCTCGCTGGATCAACCGGTTCGTAACATTAAAAGAGCTAGGTGTTTCGTTCGAAAGTAAAACAATATCCTTTGGTTGGTAATTTTTATATTTTTAACACCAACAATATTTATCAATATTATGGAATGAGGTTTAGCTTTCAGTGAACTTTATCGATTCGTAACCAAAGTTGCAACAAAAATTTGTTATGCAAAGTGCGGAAATGTACGCAAAATGCAAATTTTCTTTAAAGTCAACTAAAACAACAAGTAACATTTGTTCGTCTTACATCAAGTGTGGTAAGTTTCTTTATTTTTGATTGTTTTAAACAACAGAAAAATTTAAATAAACAAAAGCAATAAAAAAAGTCATCCATAACACACATAAATTTATCTATTGTTTTAATTTCATCTATGATTTTTAACACACATGCTGTTGGTTAACATTGCTTGTTTTTGACAAATAATCGAAAGTGTGTTTCTTTAATTTTTTTCTGTCGCCAAATAATTTGCAAAGTGGATAACTAACAACTGAGACAACACTTTTCATTTTTTGCTCTGCTATAAATTTCAATGAAATTGGAAGCCATAATTGTGGGTATGTACATCTATATAGTACAACATGCCATACATTTACTTTCAAAATCATAATCTCCCATGGCTATCCAAAACGACACTCTACATAATTCAGCACGAACAAAAATATTATACTCTGATAAAGATATATGTATGTACCAAGGCAAGTGCACTTATGTATGTCTGTTTATAAAAAGTGAGTGGGCGCACATACTTCCGTTACAAAATATTTTATAAAATTTTTTGTTCTTTAAGCGATTAGCAAGAATTTTAAATTAACAATTATTTTTTGTTATTAAATATATGTGGGTTTCTTATTATAGACTGCCTTATCTGCTCTAAATCTTATTTAAAATGTTGCAAATATTTACGATATAAAGTTAACAACAAATTTTCGGTTTTAAAGTGCCAACCGACTTTTAAATCGAAGATCTTGGAACTTTTTTACAATTAATTTTTATTTAAATTTATGAATAATATAGAAAAATATTTCATTTGGTCTGTTGACCACATTTTTAAAAACCTGCATACCATAAATGAAGCATTCTACAGTGATTTATTAGTTGGATATGGAGTTTAATGATCTTAATAAAAAAGTTTTGCTGATGTAACTACGAGTAGTATAACATTTGTTTGTTTGACCATTACTCATGGGACGACCCCTACTCATGCAATGCACTGTGCTGGAACTAGGAAAAAGGTTGTAGGAGGGGGTTGTGCTTGTGTACATTCGATTTAAATGCTTCTACTATGAAAGTGACCGGAAAGCAGGGAGATTATTCCACATACTAATATTACAGCTAAAGAAGAAGTTTTCCCTGTAGTCTGTTATGCTGTCCATGTGTCAGAACAAGTTGCCTAATTTCATGGGAGCTCATTCCGTTGTAGTAACGTTAGAACAATGACACATTGCGTTGATATTGATGTTCAGTAAAAATTATATTCACACAAATATATGGAAATGAATTCCTAAAGTGTCATCAACGAAACAATGACGTCGTATTTCAAGATAAAAGAAAATTGTTTTAAGGAATAAATGAATGTATACAATAAAATGCTAAGGCCAGCAAAGCAAAGTTTTTATTAATGTGTCACGTAATTCGGCGGTTAGCATAAATAACCGCATATGTCCATATATATTGATTTCGAGTTATTGCTCCCAAATTGTATTATGCGCAATTTACAGCTGTGTAAATATACATTTACGGAAATATATAACCCAATACATATTTCTGTACTAAAAACAACGTTATATTTGTATATAAAAAAATTCAACACTTACAAAAGTTGTTAGCAAACCTTTCGATTTCCTTTGACGTTTCATGTATTCCTTTATTTTTTTTGTATTATTTTTATTTCTGAGCACATTTAAAAATAAATGTATTCTTCTGTTTGGAGCAACTTCAATTTACTTGTGTGTGTTTTTACCTTTTTGTCAATACAATTTTTGTTCAACGAAAAGTATCTGTTTTCACATACATAAGTACACGCAATTTGACTGTCCGAATCACCTTTGGTCTCGCTAGGATTTAATTCTTAAGCGAGTTTTGCCTGAAAGTTTCAAATAATGTTGTTGCTGCTTGAAATGAAAGAAAATAATTTTGGCTACGGGACATACGCAGGTATTTCTTAATAGCTAAATGCAGTTTCAATAATTTAATAATTCAACAGTAGTTAAACGTTATTTTAAAGCCTCCTTTTATATTTATAAATAATGAAATCATCGGCAATAAAAATTATATAAGGCATTTTCAAGGTTGTATTTGATATTTCCACTACCACGTTTTTGGTCATGCTGCTTAATTTGCATTAACAAGAAACATATTTCTTTTTAAATTTTTCTCCCAAAAATCATGTAACAAATATGATAAATCAGTAAACATGTCTCTTTTTTCCTACACTCTTGTTTTTTATTATAAACCAATTTTAAATATTCGGTATCGGCCCTTAAATACAAAATGATGTTTATAAGGAAACGATTCAGGCCAAAGTTAAACAAAAATTTCTGTTCGGATAAATTTTATATAAACGAATATTAAACAAGGATTTAAAAAAAGGATTAAGGAAGGAGTGGAAGTAATAAGGTATTTTGATAGAAAAATTTCTTACAATCTACATGTTGCTTACAAGGATAAAGTATTTTATTAAGTCTAGGAACGTGTATCATTTAGTTTTTATTTATTTCGAGCACTAGCAAAGTAACAATTTTGTCTAGGTTTTATGAGAGCTTTACATTTTAGGCATTAAATAAGTTTTCATTGTACATACTTTATAAACACCCAATACATGTATGTAAGTAACGTCATAACGTTGCGGTCTTAGCACAGCAAATAGTTGAATTGATTCATATTGCAACACCTCATTAGCATAATAAAATGCAAATAAATGCTGACTTTATGTTAATAGATTATTTGCTTATTTACCGTAATGTCTCAGAACTTTCAGGTGCGGTAGTAATTTGGTTTCCTTAATTTACACAAAAGAAATAGTAGGCATGTATAATATTTATATATAAACGAACGAAATAAAGCACGCAAAACATTATTTTATTGATTTCCCTAAGTTATGATAAATTCATAAATATTTGAATGAAAATATTATTGCAAATGCACTTTAACAGTAAGCAGGTGTTGTTATATACTGTGAAACACTTTGTTTTCAACGAAATGAATTTAATCAAGTTTTTATTGTTTAATATGTTTTTTGAACAATGAATATTTTTTCTTCACTTCAAATATACTTTTCAACCTTGTTATACCTTTTTGGATAAATATAACATTGTTTTGATTACAATAACAGGCAAAATATGAAACTCAAATATTCGATTTAAAGAATGTAGTTGTGGGTGTTATTCAAATGCAGCTTGTATACTGCAGTTTGTATACTAATCTATAAAATTTTTAGCACAAATATTTTTAAAATCACCACAAAATCGAAAAACTGGATAAAAATTTAAAAAAAAATAATTAAAATCCAATGAAAACTCGGAATTTTGGAAAAAAGATCAAAATGCAAAAAATTTTGAATATTTTCCACACAAACTTTAATTTCACCACAATTTTGTAAATTCCACGAAAAGCCGAAAAATCCGAAAAAATCAATATTTTATGAAAAACGTCAAAATTTCAAGATCTATTTTGTTAAAATGTCTACGTTTTTCATATTGATTTTTTGTGGTGTTTCGGCTTTTTGGCGAAGTTACGAAATTGTGGTGAAATTTAAATTTTTGTGGTGAATATTCAAAATTTGGTGATATTAGTTTTTCCGTATAATTTCGGTTTTTTATTAAATTTGGATTTTTGAGAAAATAAATTTTATGGCTAATTTCAATTAGCGAAAATTCGCCAAGTTTTCTGTTTAAGTGGCCCAAGATCCCAGGTTGTCTAGTGCCTTCATAAAGTTCATTTTAACTTCGGAGAGACGGATATCGGTTATTGAACTTTCCTACCTATAAGGCAATAATATGCACATTTCCTTGGTTGCTTAAGCCAGCTCATCAGGAAACTCTTACCCGACTTTTCAGAAAAACCTAAACGTCTTATGCCCGAAAGCCTTTGAACCAAATAAGAAATCCAAAGACAATCAAGACAAAAACATTAATGTTTCAACAAGAACCCCCACAAACAAATTTTTATTTTGTTTTTCTAACTTGCCTTACTACGTTTCGTTGGTTGGTTGCCAACTCTGAATGTAGCTGTAAGCGGTACAAAAAAACAACGCAAGCTATGATTTGCTTTAGGTAGAAAAACAAACAAAAAAATAGCAAAGTTTGCACAAACTGTTGCATATTTTATTGTTATTAGTTAGAAAATTATTTCCAGCTAATTTTTATCCCAACTTTTTTAATTATAAATAATGCAATAAAGTTGACCTAATCAATCAAATGCGCATAGAGACTAGCGTATCCACCCTCAACAATAAATTGCATTATATATATTAAATAGGTTGGGATAAAATATTAGCTACTTATAATTTTCTAAATTGAAATTTAATACGTTTCTATGTAATATGCTACTGCTCGCAGGAAAAACAACTTGACAAAATTATTTAGGGCAACACTAAATTAACTGTACTGATTTGGCACAATATTTAATTAAAAATATTTTTATTTTAATAAACATTCGAAATAATTTTTGCTATAAATTTTTTTAATATCTCTGCCAATGCGGGATATGTGCTTAAGTTGACTTAAGCTAAAAAGGAGATAATAGCTCTTCAGCAAGTTATATTGAAATGAATTTCTGCTTATCTTTTTTTATTTGGAACAGTAACATAACTTTCGTTAGGAATAAAATCTTAAAAGATCGTAAGTAGTTTCCTAAAATCTAAATTTTTTTTAAACAAATAATCTGTCTTAAAGAGCGATTATGTTTTTAAAAAACAACTTAAAAGTTGAAAACAACAAAATCACACTTAACCTCTTTTTCCTTATTGACACAGGCAAACAATTTAATTGAAAATGCAATATTATTTATGTATCAGTTTTCTCCACTTTGCCGTACAGACGTTACATGACACGCCTGAGGTATGTTTTTGTTGTATGATTTTTTTATTTTGTAGGTCACTATCTAGAGACATAAGAATTTATGCACCGAAGAGTGTTGAGTCTTAGCACTATGACGCACGTAGGCTCACGTAGAATACAAACGTTTTTTAATTTAAACACGAGACAACCACACCGAAAGATCCTAAAGTTCTTAGGTGTCAGTCAATTTGCCATATTGATTTTGTTTATGTTAATGGCTACAAAGATCTTAAGTGGTATAGAAAACGTTGCGCTGCTTTAGTTGTAGGTATTCGAAGCAGCACAGGTAGACAAATAATAAAATAAACCAAACGTAAAATATTTAATACAAGAGTAAATGATTAACAAATTAGCAATGCCGTAAGGCCTATCGCTGGTTTCAGGTTCCAAATTTATGGGTTCCTTATTTGAATTATTACATATTTTTAACTGAATACTTTTTAAATTTAAAAAAAATATGTTTTTGTTAAATTGGTGTTAGAATTTCCTAAGTCTTGCGGGTCATGAAAATTAATTAATTCTGAAGTGTTATGTGACAGATAGAACGTTTAAAAAAAGCTTAAAGGATACAGTTTCTTAAAAAGGGAAAATCTATGCAGGAGTCCCTCGAGGTCTAGGTCCTCTATTATATATCATCTATACAGCGGATGGGGCCTACAAATCCATATACATATACGTCAACGTTTCAATATTATTGAGCTGGAGAACTGGTCAAAAAGTGGAGCATAAGGGCAAATTCGTTTAGATATACTGAGCAAGCCCACTGTAAATTTATGGCTAATCACCTTGATCGACGCCTAATTTGAGGAAAATTAACGGTCATAAAATTTACAACAAGTCAACTATGGAAATTCGTCCCATAAATCTATAACAAATCAACAACACCTGTTAATAGGCCCTGACTCAACCTTGGAAAAGTCCTTTTATAGAAATCAGTTGTAAAGCCAATATGGCCACATGCCATTCAGCTGAGGGGTACTGCTTGTGCTTCAAACTTTTATGAGTTCAAAAGAAGATAGTCTAGGATTTTACGACTGATATGTAGGAAACGAAAAAATCCATAGGGATCTAGAAGTTTTCATTATCCAGGAACAAGTAAAAATATACTCGAGCAAATACGTAAACAAACTAGTGGTCGATCGCAACACTTTTATACGCAATTTATTTCAATTTCACGGGCACCAGAGACTTAAATAATTGACATATTGATCCTGGCCAGACGGCTCTCCCTACCCAAAAGTATATAGTTTATTAAGATTTTAATACAATAAATCAGTTAAAATATTGTCAATAGTTAATAAATAATACTATTTTAATATTCTTCTAGAAACATAATGAAAATCAAATTAAAGCTTAAAAAAACTTTATATTTGAAAATGCAACGATAACCAAAGATTTTTAAAATTGTAATTGTTATCATTTTCCTAATTGTTAAGTAATTTCAATTTTTAGGCATGAGTTCGTTTTTTCTTTCTATTCAGAAAGAGAATTATTTATTTAATATGGACATAATTAATTGGATACTAAAATAGATCCAGGATGAAACTGGAAAAAAAATACATACAATGCTTTCATTGCCAACCAATGGTTGGCTAAAAGCAAAATTGCATATGGTAACCTAGATTTCAATAACAGAAAAGTTAGAGTGTTGTAAAACTTCATTCTCAACCAAGGAAAAGACTATAATATGGAAAATTCAAAATTGAGAAATTGCTCGTACTCGTATTCCATTTGTCTTAAATGTTGATATAAATAGAAGTTCTTTAGACACACAATTTGTAGATAAGACACGAAGAATGTTGATAACGTGCGTAGCGGCATAGAAAATGCATTCCATTCAGCTAGATGTCTAATAGAATTAAAACTTTTTTACTGTTTTCAAAAAAGGTTGTCCATATTATATAAATAATTCTCTTTCTGAATAGAAAGAAAAAACGAACTCATGCCTAAAAATTGAAATTACTTAACAATTAATAATATTTGTAGTTCGGAAAAACAATAAAAAGTTATCATTTTCCTATAATAACAAAAAAAATAAGTTCTCGACATTAAGGAACCGGGATATAAAATTTCAAAACCCAGCTTTCACATTTTCAATGCGCCCAATATTTCCAAGATTTTTGTGATAGGGATTTTTCGCTTGTCACATCACAGACTAGTGATGCAGCGTCCATAGATGTTGTAACACAAAATATAGATGTGTTCGTAGAAAGCGCTTCTATAAAGAATTATAAATTCCTGCTCCCCCAAAACTTGTTTGCCTACGAAGGTTATCAAAATTTCATAAAAACTCTTTGTCGTGGGATAGTCATGGACCCTTCACTGAGAAGCGGGATTTTATGTGAGTTTTTCCATTTCGTAACTTTATTTTCTTAATTATTTATTTAATGTTACAACTAGGGTAGACTAAATAGGTAAATAAACCAGCGCAGCTGAGTACTTTTTTCGTCCTTATTGGTTGTCGAATTCCATATAAAAAAAAAGATTCCACATTTTTTTATATATGGAGTTTGATTCCGGCAAAAAAGCCGGAAATGCTTCTAATTCGCCGGTGAGTTTACCTGTTATCAATTTTCCTTGGTTACAAGACCACTATAAATTATATTTTAACTCAATTTACCCATTGTAGCACAGTATGCCGGAGTCTCTAGCAGCAACTGAATTTTGCAGTCACCAGAATAATGGGTAAACAGAAACAGTCTTCTCGATGCGTTCTAATTTTGTTATTATTAATATATTAATACAAGAATTTTTGTTGCACAAAATTTTTGACACATTGTAATTTCTCTTACATGAAATAGTTTTGTTTCCCTTTTTTCTTTTTTTAGCTGATTGCTAGAAGGTTATTGATTAAAACGTGGCGCTGATTTTAAAATGCTTTGCTGACAGTTTGACAGGAAATATGCGGTCTATGAAGTTTGATTCTTTTGAACAGCATGAAATTCTATTTAACTTCAAAACAAAATTTGCGGCATATTTTATATTTTCATTATAGTCCGGACTTATAATGCAAATACCTTTAAGTTATTTTTGCATATGATGAAAATATGAAAGCTAAATTGATTTTTGCACTTAAGCGACAGGAGAAAATTCTAGCTAGAAAACCAGCCTGATAGCTCTTTATGTTGAAGCAATTAACACGGTATTTTTTTTATCGTTTTTCTCAACTTTAATTCATATGTCGTTGCCCTTGAAAACGCCCATATCAATAAATTTATTTTAAAGTATTTTTTCTTTTCTCAAAAGAATTCATATAAGAAATATATGAATTCATAAAACATGTTTTTTGTGTTAAAAGGGCCTGCAGTTTCGCTCATGCGTTATAATATTTTGTGTTTTCTTTTTTGCACAAAAATTATTACATTTTCAAATTTTTGAATAAACTCAAAAACGTTAGAAGTTTTGAATATTAAAATCCAATTCCTCTAATAAGACGAGTCAATTTTTTGGAAGATTCTCGTAAAACATGGGATCGTAAACTATTTTTAATGACTATTGTTCAAAAGATCTTTAAGTTTCCTTTACGAATCTTAAAGTCGATTAGTATTATTATATCATTAAGTAATGAAGAAGTCAAAATAGAGTTTGACCCCAAATATTATATTTTTATTTTTGATAATCCCATGTTATTGCGTGAAGCCCATCAAATTATGTCTACATATCGTAGTTATTTATTACCTTCTAAAGAACCAAAAAGATTTTTTATTATTCTAAGTTTTTATTTGTATAAAACTTCGCTCACTAAACAAGACTTTTTTAACCAAGTTTTTCAGTTTCCCAATAATGACTAATTTCTTCTTCTGTCCAACGCAAGACCCCTTTGTAATAAGCACATCTATTTTGCCCCAATATCTGTAATATTGCATGGCAAAAAATTTAAAACTTTTTATATTAGAAAAAAAACAATATCACTTAGCGTCGTGCAGAGCAGAAAGTACTGCTGTATGACAAGGATAACAAAATTACAGATTTTGCCATGAGTTACGAACTGAACACGACAAAAAATCATTGAGGGTGGCCCTAACACCTCATGAAGCGCTGAAATAAGCGTTTGGAAAGAAATGCTGAAAAGTCGGAATAATTATGTCGTACAGCAGGTTAGTACGCAATGCCAACTCTATATTGCTTTTCAAATCTAGTGAAGCGAAATAGTGGTTTTTGCTGGGTTCCTTAAACAAGATTTAGCTTTCTATTCTAAAATAATTTATGAGAATTCAAAGCATACTCTTCGATGTGACTTTTCCTTGTATAGGTGTCTACAATGCAGTAGAAGAGATTGTCGTCAAAAAAAGAAAATTCATTTGCGACTATTTGTTTACTTTACTGAATTTGGGAAGATACTGGATGTCCAGAGATTTAGATATACTTGGGACTGTTCTTTAAAACAAGACATCTGTACTAAGTTTAATGAAAGCGAAAACCAAAAATGTTACCTTCAAATGGCCCCTTCCCTTTAACTTACCCCTAAAAAGACTCTTTAATTTCTATAAACACAAGCCTACAGGATGTCTCATTAATCAACATCAAGCCTAAAGTGGGCGATAGCTCCCAGAGAAATGAAAAACATCTCTGTCACGTATTTTGAAGATTATTGAATGTCATCCAAAAGAAAACCTAAGTTTTGACTAAATTTTAACTGTATTTAGGAGTTCCAAAAAATTCAAAAATTCATCACGAAACCAAACTGTAGTCTAAAATATGTTAAATTTCCAAAAATAACAAAAAAATTTCCAAAACAACAAAGATTAAAGAAAACCGAAATTTCACCAAATATTACGAACAACTTGAGATTTGGTCAATTTTATATTCACCTTCGAAAATTCACCACAAAATTAAAAAACTGGAATAAAGTAAATAAATTCCAAAAATATCACAACTAAAATTTACTAAATTTTTAAATTTCAAAACTAAATTTCAATTTTACTAAACTTGACAGTTTCATAAAAAAAAAATTGTAAAGCCATCGCAATTTCAACAAAACCGATCTTACAGAAGTTTTACAATAAACGTAATTTTCACAAAATTTTGAAATTTAACGAAGAAAATTACCCAAAGGCTGAAATTGCACTAAAAACTCTAACTTTTATCCAATATTAGAAATTTTACTATAAACCCAATTCCACTATTATCTACAATTCGCTAAAGTATCTAGAATTTATCAAAAATTTATAAAAACAAATCAATCGATACTGCTTATATTAAGACGAAACGAGCGTTTAAACGTAAAATAATACGACTAAAACCGTAGGCCAAAATTAAATATCTCAAACAAGCCTTTGCACCGGGAAAAATCTGCTGTACATTTTTAGTAGTTCAAACTTTTCTGAAGGGGTATGTAAGATTCGGCATAGCCGAATAAATTTGGGTCTTTTACTTGTTTGTTTTGTATTTCGTTTTGAAAATGCACATTGCAAAATAAAAAAAAAACGAAATTTTAAAAAAAGTATTAATGATAGATTGCAAACTATTGGCCGTTGATTTCCGTCGTTACCTGCGTTATGCAAAATGAAAAAAATTTAACTCAAATAACTTACAACAACAAAAACCAAGTCAAGTCAGAAACTACCACACACAAATGCAATAATAATTCAGTATCTCTAAACTAAATGAAAAAGATACAATATTAAAATAAAGCGGTATTACACTTTTATCTGGTCAGACAAACACAATAAAAAGAAAGAAACTAAAATAAAATTTGACACAAAACCGAATGAATCACAAAATTTTGAATAATTGAACGGAATGTGTAATGTTACTTGTGTTATCGTACTTTGAAATATTTGACCAAAATACTAACGTAACTAATTCAATAAAATTCCTCGTTTTTTTTTTGCGGTGAATAAACGAAGAGATGAAACCCTTCTTCATTTATTCACCCTTCAAAAAAATATAAAGTTTATATATATGTAGGTGTATAATTCAGTATAGGTTCAATTAACGATGTCCGTCTGTCCGATACTTAGACTTAGACCATTCGTTCAGCGTATTCGACGAATTTTCTTTATTTTAAATCAGTCATATCGGTCCACGAAGTCCCGAAATATGGGCAAAATTGCACTTTAATAGGTTTTTTGATAGTCTCACTCTGATCGGGAAACGCTTACACGCAAGCCCACAAAATTCGCATATTCTGAATCCTTATGAAGTTTGCTATAAAGTACCTTATACAGAAATGATCAACCCTAGCCACCAGTTAAATTATGGACACAAATGTTTTACCAAATTAATTGGAGTAAAAAAAATTAAATTGCCAAAAAATCAATATTTAATTAAATTTTGTCGTTGGATTTCAAATTATGGTATAATTTGTTTTTGGTTCCTTGCTTGTGAAAATTAGGTCTAAAACATTGATTTTTTAGGAGTAAAATTTTTTTTTATTCCAGTTTTTCGATTTTTTATTAAATTTTCGAATTTTGGTTGAATTAAAAATTTTAGCCAAATTTACAACTTTAAGCAATTTTTTTGTGCGGCCTCGGGGTCGTAAAATTTTTAAATTTTTGGAGCGTATTATGCAAAATTTGGTGAATTTTGTTTTTTATTCGTAAAATTTCGGTTTTCATTTCGGCAAAATTTCGTTATTTAATGGTGAAATATAGGTTGGAGGTATTCGTTTTTCTTTGTGAGTATGTATTTGAAATTTTTAGGGTCCGTAGGTTATCTGCGGCCTCGGGATGACAATTTCTGTAGGGGACTTTATAGGAAATTTGATAACGATTTAGAATACACGAATTTTATGGGCCTGTGTGTATATAAGTGTTTCGTCGCAAGAGTGAAAATACCAAAAAACCTCAGATAAAATAGCGAAAATTCGGTAAACTCATTTATCAATTGGTCCAAGTATCAAGATCCATTGTTGTCTAGTGCCGTCAAAAAGTTAATTTCAACATCGGACAGACGGATATCGTTAAATGAACTACGCTACCTATAAAGAGCCAGAATATATATATATATATGTTTGGAACAATTTTCCGTCATCGTTCAGAACGATAAAAATGGCGCTGAAGATGGCAACTAGCCGAAACCGGTTTGTCTCCAAACCAAAATTGACAAGGGATGACGGAAAATCGTTCCAAACATATATATCAGAGCACCCTGTCAGAAAAACAAATCAACCAGAATATATATTTCGTCGGCCCGGAAATTAATATTGTAGAAATTACAAACAAAATGAAAAACCTATATATACCGTTTTCATCTTTGTGAAGGGCATAAACAACCGGAATTGCACTGTAAAATTACGAAAACTAAAATAGTTGAAAATGTTTACACAATTATATAAAACGTTATACTTTCACCGCAAATCGGGAATTCATCTAAAAATTCTAGTTTTAAATTAAACTGGAAAATATAAGAACTAAATTTTTGCAAAATTTAGGCAATCACAAACATTTTAAAACTTATTGCAACACGAAATTAAATTACAAAAATAATGATATTTTTCATAAATTTGTATTATCTAATGTGCACTTTAAGCCAAACATACATTTTTTTTTGAAACGGTCGTTAGAGTTTAAAAAGATTTGCTTCACATCCGCATTTTGTCATCTGCACTTCTGGCAACTGTAATGACATGATATGACAGCTCAAGCTGCTAAATTTTCTATGGAATAAAAGTAAACAAAATTACCAAAGTTCTCTCTTTATCTCTCTCTCTCTCTCTCTGATGCGCATACATAACTCTTTCAGTTTATCCTGACGATTTTTAAGTTTCATAATAAATTTCACAAATATTTAACTCCTTTTGCATTACTTTTTTATGCCGGCACTTATACGTTTCCAATGCATGATAAGAAGCGATAAAAACGTTATTTAATTAATCTTAAAACCACGTTTGTTTAGACAAAATTTTATTATCCACTGTTTCGTATAATAACTCCTTTAAATTAATATTTTGTTTGGTTAAGTCATCTACAAACTATAATAATTTGTTTAATTTAGCTTTATTAGCCAGCCACACAGAAAGTTGTCGAAACAACAGCAAAGCCAAGATAAAAATGATGCCTGCAACGACACACAATGGCTAAAGTCGTACAAAAAAATGCAATAAATAGAGGCAGCAGTGATGATAAGTTGAACCAATGTGTAAAATAAATCCGAAGATATTAAGATACGATACTCATTCATTGAAAGCCGGCTTAAAAATCCACACAGGATATTCATTCGTTTACTAATCATTCATTTATATATTCGTATTTTCGAAGTAGCATTCTTATACCAAACCACCGCGAAATACTCGTACTAAATGAATATTTTAATGCTATCTGGCATATTTGTTAGTTTTATTTTTTTATTTTATTACGAATTGTTCATTGAAGATGTGCTTGTTTATATTATTTTAGCCTTGCAGTTAGAGACGACTACTTACTTACTTTATATGCATTTATAACGAATGCCTCAGCCATAGTACACACTAGCGGTTATTATGTTACGACCAAGTTCGTTAATATAGAATAATAGTTTTTTTAATACGGGTTCAATCAAGCTTTTGCTTTTCAGAAAATTCAAGTATTTATGCAACAAATATTTTTCTTTATTAACACCTGGGGATCGATTAAATAAAAATTAACTTCTAACTAAACATTTTTTAATTCTAAATAAAACAGTTAAAAGTAGGAATTCAACCGCAACTTAAATAAAAAGAAGTTGCAATATCTTAAAGAGAAAAATGTACTTGAGAAACACATGGTGACTGGATTAGGGTTAAAGCTTTTTATTCAAAATGCATATGTTTTTTTTTAATTGTTTACGGTTGCATATAATTCCAAAAAAATAAATAAATATCAGTCAACAAAAGTAATGCCAGTGCTGCCAAAACGGCGGTTTTTTGTATTACCTAATTGCGCACCGCTAAGCTTGTTGAATATTACAAAGTTTTTATTTTGCTTCTGACGACAAAAAAGTTATTGCTAGTGTTTTTTAATGAAGGGGGAATTTCGAAGTAGACCGCTAACTTCAATTCAAGCAACTGATTTGTAATATACGATTACCTTAGTCTAAATTAAGTTTCGTGCTACCACTACTGTTTTCTATTGGCTACAGTGATTTCAGACTGCCCACTGCTGACTGTCGATCTGTTTCATCACGGAGTCTCTTGTAATTGCTAGCATTTGTTTAAGGCTTCGGTTCACCATGGCATTTATACTTAACAAGTGTCTGCCCGTAGTCCTAGTCAGTGCTGGACATTCACACACAATGTGTGTCTCAGCCTCTTCCTCAGGAGTATCTTTCAAAGCTGTCCCGTCCACCCGTTGGGAGGTTTTCTTGTCTGGATTTCTCCTTTAGCCAAGTAAAACCGTAATTTTTGCAGAGATTAACCTCTTCGCCTCATGCGACGCATCCTGATTCATCCCTCTAATAGAGAAAAATATTTCCACCAACACAGATCTCCATATGCACGGGCAAGTCTTCATTAAAACTGGAGATCGACTGGTATCCAGAGTTCGCATACTAGTAACCAAACACCCTCTTGGCCACGCATCTCTAGTGTATGCTGTGATGTTCAGAGGATATTCGTGGTCATATAACCCTCTACCATAAAGCTTATGGTGTGCGTACTATTATTAACAAAATACATTCTTGTTCTTTTAACTTTACTCAACCATTCGACAGTGTATTTAACAACAGCAAGTATGTAGATAAAATATTGAATGGTTGCTGCTGCATAGTGTAGTCTGCAATTAATAATAACAGTTTAACACATTTCAAATAAAAAATTACTTTGCGGTTTCTCTGCTTTATTGTATGTTTTCCTCAACAATTTAATAGTGTCTTATCAACAAATATGAAACTCGAACATAATGCGATTATCGATTATTATTTCAGGCTGTGGTTGTTTGAGTGATTCAAATGAGTGTATTTTTTTTTTTAAGATAATGTGCATTAATAATAAAAAGCGTGTGCAATGTATAAGTATTAAAAAATAATATGAGGAAGAGGAAAGCATCACTTTTTTATTCTTGTACTATCTGCGAATAAATAAATAAAACAAGTAGAAGAGCCACGTATATTCGGCAGTGCAGAATGTTATACACTCTTTATAAAAGTGTGAACTGGTAAAAATGTACTAAAGATTTTTTCCCCTGAAAATTATTTTTGCAGATATTAAATGTCGGCCTCCGGTTTTAGTCGTATTCTTTTACATTTAAACCTTCCTTTAATTTTAATATAAGCAATTTCGATCGGTGTGTTTTTGTTTTCTCTGAATGCTTATCAGTTTTTGATAAATTCTCGATTTTTTGGAAAGTTGTAGATAATAGAGAAATTGGGTTTTTAGTAAAATTTCTAATATTTTGCAAAATTTATAGTGTTTATTTATGGTTCTAATTTTTTTGGTAAATTTTTTAATAATTATTTTTTTTTTAATTCCAGTGTTTCGATGTTATAGTAGATTTAAAATTTGATGTTTTAAGATTCTTTGATATTTTTGTAATTTTATACTTTTTACAGTTTAGTTGTGTTGTGAATTTACGGATTTTCGGGAATTCTTTGATTGTGGTAAAATATCGTTTTGTTTAAATTTTTCAGAAAATTTGATATTTTAGAAAAAATTTAGTGAATTTAAATTTTTTTTGTGAATTAAACACATGAGGTAAAATTTTTATCTTAGTTTTTATGTGTTTGCTAAACGCCGACTTTATTAAAATTTCTACGATTTTTAAAAAAACATAGATTTTGTGTGATCAAAAACTTCGTAAATTTATGTTTTTTTTTACGTAACATTTTGGATTTTCATTGATTTTTTCGGTTTTCTTTGTTAGTTTTTAAAACTCTGACGTTTTTTTTTTATAATTTTAATTCGGTCTTACACTTAGACACATATGTTATCTAGGAGTCCCAGGATGATGATTTCCGTAGAGGTACTTTATAGCAAATTTGATGAGAATTCAGAACATATTTGTTGGTCTTGTGTATAAACGCGTCCCCGCAATAATGAAATGACAAAAACTCAGGGAAAAGCAGTTTGTACTCGTATCTTGGGAACTTATGAACCTATATAGCAGTGATCAAATTTCAATATCCCAGTTTGTCTAGTGCTACCTATAGGGATCCAATGAATATTGTTGTATTTACAAAGCGCATTGCAAACCTATGTTTACCGTTTTCAATTTTTGTGAATGATTTTAAAACCATATACATAAAAGGCATTCAGAGATAAATGACTCAACTACCAAAGGAAGTTAGAAAATGAAATCGCGCCAATTTTCATTTGTAACATTTCTTTAACATAATAAATAAATTCAACTTAACTTATTATAATTTCTTCTGTACACGTTTTTGTTCATTTTATACTTGCTCTTATCTTATTCACCATACGTTAATATAAAAGTTAGAAAACATCTAGATCATAAGCTAGGTCTAAATAAACATAGGTCTAGAGTAAGTCATAACAGAAACGTAATTTCAAACTCAAATTCATACAGAATAACACTTGTATTGAAAAAAGTCGACACTGCAAATAGTAAGTCGTAATTAAAAATTAAATTTTGAAACTATTAAACCAAAAATTAACAAATCTAGTTTTTTTAATTTCATTTTAATATTCAAATTCGATAAGTGTACAGTTTAAAAAACTCGTATGTGCTATTTGTCGTGGCAATTATTTGAAATATGCATTGGGAACTATTTTATTCACATACATTTGTAACTTTTATTACGAATTTAAAAAAATAGATTTTTCATTATTTCTGTTTTATTTCTGCAGAGATATAAATATCATTAAAAGGAGTTTAAGTTTATGCTTTTAACGATTTTTTTCTCTCGTGATGTTCAATTTTTATACGCCACTGTTAAAATTGTCATAAATTAGTTCAAGAGAAATATAACATCTCGCACAGGTATAATATGATAACCATGATGATGAATTTCAAAGTTAATGATGGTGTGTGTTGATGGAAACCTAATCTGTTGCTTGAAAGTTATTTGATTCTTGATTTGATATTCCGATAGGGTGTTTTGATGTAGAATCAATTGACAAGGGATGACGGAAATTCGTTCCAAAATTCTACTGAAAGTTTCTTTGAAAAAACGAAAACAAATGTTCGAAATTGTAATTAATTGCAATGGGAATAATTACAAATGGATGAAAAATTAAATATGTTATGTATGAGTATATGACTGAAGTAACTTCATGTAGTTGACAACTTTGCTAGTTATCACTACTGAATTAAATATGTTTGGGCAGAAAGCCTTTTGTCGATTATGACCGGTATATCTTACATCAACAACAACAACTGAATAGTTTAACATTTGAAATATTTTCTTTAATTTAAGTACCTGTTAGGAACCTTAACAATAATTGATTACGGTTTACTATTATATACATAATTCTTGATTATGTGTTGGATTCGAATTGCTGCCTCTGGGTGAAACATAACCCTTTAATCAAATAATTACGCAGTTACTAAAGATATGCGCTTATATTAATAAAAAAAAATATTTGAAATTTAAAGTATACTTTATTTAACAAAATCAAATCAATTTTGGATTTTATTTATATTATTTTTTGTTTTTTAACCCTATATATCACATAATAAATCCTTTTATATTAGGTCCCCTAAGTGAGCTATTTCAATAAATTACTTTATTAGTTTTCTTATTTAATACTCGTGCAACCACACCACACAATAGCGGCGTGAATATTCACTTCAAACTCCAGGATTTCTAAAAACTTTTTTACAGCACTTAGTTTGAAATTCTATTTCTTTTCTAAGTTTCTTAATAGGCAAGACGATTTTTTGTTATCCCTTTTACGATCGCATTCTACAACCAATTTTGTTAAAAAGTATAAAATTTTAAATATATTGATACTTGTCAAACAAAAGAAATACACACTAGCGAATTTAATACGAAATACTCAGAACTAAAATGACACTGAAAATTCGTTCCAAATATCTATATTTTAAAGCTATTTATTTACAGATGTGCACAATCTGTGTTTTATAAAAATCGGTCAAGTGTTTGTAAAGCTATAACGGCTTAAAGTTGCTACCAATACTTGCACAATCAATACACAATGTATTGATCAAGTCACAAGTCCCTGGAATCATACTATAAGGTTTATTGTCGAGTTATTGTATAAAAGTTTGCGTTTTTTGTTGGCAATTTGCAGAGAAGTTTGTTATATATATATACGATGTCATTTCATATGCGTTTAAGATATTTTTATATGTATATTGGCACCTTACCTGAGACTACGTTTTTGTTTGAATAAGTAATTAAAACCTGCGTAATATGTAGTCAACAATATCTCTATTAAACTTTATCTTCAAGGGTTCATGGTTAAAATACACTTATACTGCCTTTGGTTGGTTACCCGTGTTTGACTCAATTTTATTATTATATTTTGACAGTTAGCAAAATAACGATACTCGTACATCTTTACCACTTACAACAGCCTGTTCACAAGCTGATAAACTAAAAGTGTATTGTAATAAACCTTAAGCGGTATAGGGGAGCTTGTGAATTGATTACTTCCGACCCGACAAAGTGTATATATTCTGGAAAGGCAGGGAAGTTCAACTAACTATGTCCGGATGTCCGATGTTGAAATCAACTTTATGGCGGCACTAGTAATCTCTGGAGAGATTATAAACACGAGGCCTCCAGATAATTTAGGGACCTAAATATTGGAACGAAAAATCTATTAATTTAAAAAACTAACACAGAAACACGAATTCCCTTAGAAACTGAAATTTCACACAAAATTCCACAAAACCAAAATTCACCAAATTCGAAAATCATCATAAAATCGAAAAATTTACAAAGAATTCGATTTTTTATGAAAAACTTCAAAATTTTAACTAAACCGTTTAAACAGATTCACAACAAAAGTCAAACTTCGCCACAAATGCGATATTTAACAACAACAAAAAATTCACCAAAAAATCTGAAAAACAAAGAACAATTTTACTATTATTTGGTAACTGACCAAAATTCTCCACAAAAATTAAAAGAATAATAAAATTTACCAAAAAAAAAACAAAATTTTGACAAAATTCGAATATTTAACCATACAAACGAAAAGTCACATTAAAAAAATTCTAATTACGAAAAAAAACAATATTTATTAAAAAACCCGAAAATTCACATAAAATCAATGTTTTACAAAACTTCGGAATATTAGCAAAATCAATTTAAAAAATATAAATATATAAAAATAAATTTTACCACAAATCGGGAATTCATAAAAATGTACAATAAATTTAAAAAGCATAATTATTATAAATTTTACCATAATTTGTAAATTCAACAACCATTTCCAAAAGTGCTAGACTTCTCAAAAATATCCAAAAATTCTCAAAAATCATCCAAAAATGAAAACTTTTAATATTAATATTTTACAAGAAAGTCGTCACGATTTAGAAATTCAATACAATATTGAAAACTAACTATATCCATGAAAAGTGAAAAAAGCGTTGTCGAATTTCGAATTGGAACGTTGACTTTCGCTCGAATTCTAATTTAAAAAACTGACTTGCGTCCCTCTAATGAACTGTTTTATGAATTATTTGTTTTTAATAAAATAAATTTATAAAAAATGTTGAGTAACGTGTGTAGCGGTTTAAATAAAAAAATCAAGTTTTACTGTATTCAAAATTATTCTATCAAACAAATTTTATTTCTTAACAGAAAGATAAAATAACATAACTTAAGCCTAACAATTAAATTACTTAATTTTTATCGACAAAGTTACGTCAAAATAAATGTCATTTTAATTTTAGTTTTTGTTAACATTTCAGCGTTTTTATAAAATATTGACACTTTGTAATTTTTCGTGGTATACTCGTATATTCAAAATGTCGTAAATTTTGTTATGTAACATTCGGTTACTATTAAACTTTGACTTTTTTGAAAACAAATTTTCTTCTTCCAATTGTTAGATTCTGTGTTGAAGTTACGATGAATTTGCGAAATTTCGCTTTTTGGAGGAATTCGGTTTTCTTTGTTAGATTTTGAAATTTCGAGGGTTTAAAAAAAAAAATTATCGGTACAACATTTAGGCCCGTTATCTGCGGGCATGGGGATAATAATATCTGTAGGAACTTTAAGAGTCAATAGCAAATTTGATAAGGATTCAGAAGATGGAAATTTATTGGCTTGTGTGTTAGCATTACCCCGCAAGATTAAAAATACCAAAAAGAAACCCCCCAACCAACATGACAAACTTATATATACCCTTTTCATTTTTGTTAGGGGTATAAAAAGAAAACATCCATTAACCGAATGAAAATGCTTATTTTAAAACGAAAGGAGAATTTAAATGTAAAATTAGACAATTAAACCGGAGGCCTAAATTAAACAATAACAACAATTCCTTGCACCGGGAAAGTTCTATAGTATATTTTTAAAAGATCATACTACTTGTTTGAAGTGTATATAAAATAGGGCATAGCCGAAAATAGCTCTCTTACTTCTCTTTATTTGGTTAGGTAGCTATTGACGAGGTTTAATTTTCAACCCCACGATATTTATATGAGGACTACGTTTTAAAAATTAAGACTTTAAAATTTGTGGACAATGAGATGCCAAGTCTTCACATCAATATACAGGCGCGGATCCAGCTTTAATTTTACGAAAATTTCTCCGGGTAAATTTTTAATAAATATTTGCCCAGCGAAATCCCTCATAGATCTAAAATTTGTAAAATATTTGTTATAAAATAAAAAGTTATTCATAAAATTTATACTTCATTTTAATGTCTTTTGTACAGAGTTACATCGAATAGTGCACAATAGTGCACTATTCAATCGTATGTAAAATAAGCAAATTGAAAAGTGAATTAAGCAAATCTTAAACTCATTTTCAACTTTCACATCTATAATGATAAGGGTGGAAATTGAAAAAATCGTAAACATGCTAAAAGAAATATACATAAAGTAGGAAAGGGTGCTTCATCCTTGACATTAGAATAATTAACGATATAAAAATTTTACAAAATATTTTCGTTCAGTTAAATATATTTTAATTGTGTGTTTATGAGCGGGATCTTACATTTTTCTCTTTTAGGTCCAAAATCAAAAATATACAAAAATCTCAATGACAGACAAACTATGCTCACGTACATCCAACATGGTTTATTCAATTGCATCCACTCGCACTTGTATTTACCAGCTAATTCGTAGTTGAGTTGGCGATGAGTTGATTCAAAATCAGATGCAAACAGAACTTCACCAGGATATATTCACTTCAATATTTGTTTAACGATAATCATAGTGGTTTATCTTTATACAGTTTTAAATAAGTCTATCTATGTATGTATGTGCAAGAATGCGTTTTCATATGCTTACTTAATTCTTCTTTGGCATTCCTTTGGTAGATATATTTTGTGTACTGGATGATGTTTAAATTTGAATTAAATCCTTTTGAGTGAAATAAACACCAATTATTTGCTAAGGTGACGAAGAAATTGTAACATTTTCACGAAGGATGAAGTGGCGCTTCACCATCAACAACTGGGCTAATTGATTCTTAATTTGTGACCGTCGTGTTATCTAAGTAAACAACATTGCTGAAACCAGCAATTAAATTTATTTTAAGTTGTAGAACTTTTTATGTCATTAAACTTTTTATACTATTGAACTTTTAAATATCGAATTACATTTCCTGGTTTATGAGAATTGCGAAATATAAAATTTGCTTAATATGATTTTCAATACAATGTAAATTGGGTCAATATAATTTTTGCTTATTAATCTTTTCAATATATTTTAACTTTGATCGATTTAACCAATAGGAAATCGAATTGATTGATTTTTGGTAACTAAGCAATTTATTGTAAAAGAATTTTAAGTCTTCTTTAAGATTGAAAGAAATGAAACGGGAGTCTTTGCTGCATATCGATTGTGAACGGTTGAAATAAAATTAAATATTAAAATTTGTAAAATAAAATTGTTTTCAAAGTTTAAGTTTAAAAAAGTGTTTTTATTTATTTACACCTAGCAAGGAAACTTAACTGGCGCCCGAGCAGGGACCTGATTTAAGGTCTCCTTATAAAAAATAAAAAATTTCTGCGATCACTACGGAGCTCTCCAGAAATAAAATAAATTAATAAATATCCTGCGATCTCTACGGAGCACTCCAGGATCTATAAAAAAATTAATTATTATAATAAAATTAATCAAAGGCATCCTCCTTCACCAAACTGATATTCCTGGTGATTCCAATTTAACAAAAAATCACGAAAGGTTATCAGAGTGAAAGTGAAGCAATCCGTACCGCAGTAGGCTCCCGCGAAAATCAAAGTGGGGTGCCAAAAAGGAAAAATACGGACCTTCCGCGAGGATAACAGGTTTCCTAGCTAGATCGCGTCGGTAGCAGCAAGGACTCACAGGGGATATTATCCCTCTGAAAAAATTTAATTTTTTTTTATTAAATAAAGTTTATAGAAGTGTGAATTGAGAAAATTTGTTTTTTAATTGAAAAATTTAATTCAAAAAATTAAATTGGAAAAAAATTTTTTTTTTTTAAATGAAAAAGTTAATTGAAAATTAAAATTAAAAATTGAAATTGAAAAATTGAATTAAAAAAAAAAAATTTTTAAATTGAAAAATTGTATAAAAAATTTTTTAAATGAAAAAAGTAAACTGAAAAATTCAGATTAAAAATTAAATTGAAAAAATTAAATTAAAAAAATTAAATTGAAAGAATTGAATCGGAAAATTCAATTGAAAGAGTTTAATAAAAAAAATAAACAAAAAAATTTAAAAAAGCATTGCAGTTTATCAAAAAAGAAAATTTTAAAAAAATATAAGTATAAACTAAAAATTACAAAAAATTTTTTCATAAAGTGAAAAAAATTAAAATATAAAGGAAGTGGAAGTGTATCCAATCCCGTTGCTGATAAATTTTTCAGGTGAGTGAATCCTTTTACCACATTTCTTTTTTTTACAAAGTAATTATGGACGAAATAAGAGATACTGTTACTGCCCTCACTGGAGCGGTTAATCGATTGTTAGAACAGGCAAAGTCTATGGAAAATAGATTAGCTAGGATAGAGCAGGCTAATGATTTAAATGAGCTTAGGATTAGAATAAATTCGTTGGAGCAAACGGGGCGAAATGAATTTGCTATTGTAGAAGAAGCGGCTCCAATTTTGCAGCCACCACGTAACGAAGAGGATCTTAAAACTATAAGTAGGTTACCTGATAGTGTGAAGGAGCTTAGAACTTTTGATGGCAATCCATTACAATATGTATCATGGGTACATGCCGTCGAGATGGTATTAAAGGATTTTGCTATTGTGAGGGATAAACCAATCTATCGCTCTATTATGCAGAGCATAAGACAGAAAGTAATAGGAGAGGCAGATGCTGCTTTGGTCTCCTACAATATCTTCGATAGTGATTGGCAAGATGTAAAAAGGATACTCTCGCTTCACTACGCAGATAAGAGGGACATTCAAACCCTCGAACATCAACTTAACCAACTTTCACAAGGCTCATCAAAAGTAGATGAGTTCTATTCGACAGTTAACCATCAACTGTCATTGATAATAAATAAGCTCAAAACTGAATCATTTAGTGAAGAAACGGTTAATGCTTTGATAACCACCCATAGAAATAGGGCGTTAGACATTTTTATACGTGGACTTAACCCCGAATTATCAAAAATGGTTATAATTCAGCGTCCAAAGACCTTACCAGAGGCATACTCGGCATGTTTAGAACTGCAAAATCTTACCATGAGAAATAATATTCTACATCCAAAAAGTCAACCGCGACCAAACCTTCATGTGCAACCTCAACAGGTCACAACCACTCCACCAAGACCCCCTAAAGCTTTTCTCACCAATAACAGACCTAATAACTTTAATTGGCAGCATAGGAATAATAATTACCGTTATAACTCATTCGATTCAAGGTTTAAACCAGCACATTTCCCCAGAGCTAATAATCACAACGCCGAACCAATGGATATAGACCGATCAATCCAGACTCGTAAAATTGATTATATGAATCGCCCAAAATTAACGGAAAAAAGAACTGCGACAGAAATGTACAGAAAGGACAAACAACCACGTCTGTTTCATTTGAACTCCCTTCATGATCAGGAAGAATCAGCTCCTAAACAGGAAGACGAATTACTTCATGATTTTGATAGCCTTGCAGCAGAGAAAAATTTAATGGAGGTAGGCCCTCAAGCCTACCTTACATAGAATACGTAACAAAAAACCACAATATATTAGAATTTTTGATCGATACCGGCTCGAACAAAAATTTTTGCAACTCAGCTCTGTCTGCCGGAAGTATAACATTGTCCAAACCATTCACTGTTAAAACTGCAGGAGGAAAAATTAAAATCACAAAGAAAATAACAGGAAAATTTTTTGCACAATACGGTGTATTAGATCCTATCACATTTTACGTTTTGCCAGGTCTCAATACCTTTGACGGAATAATAGGAGATGATAGCCTTAAGTCTCTCGAAGCCATTGTTGATAGGAAAGAAAATATTTTATTGTTAAAAAGGACAATTACTATACCCATTAAAGCCAAAATTTCTGATAGCTTAAACCACGTGCTTAGCGAGCCTGTGCCTATTGAAATGAGAGATAAAATTATTAATCTTCTTGATAAGTATAAAACTTTATTTGGGCCACTGGATGATAGACAAGCTGCAGCCACAAGTGTGCGGGCAGAAATTAAAACAACCACGCCTGATCCTATCTATACTAAGAGTTATCCTTACCCAGCAGCAATGAGGGAAGAGGTGGAAAGACAAATTGCAAAATTGTTGTCAGACGGTATAATTCGTCCTTCCAAAAGCCCCTATAATTCTCCCATTTGGATTGTGTCAAAAAAACCAAATTCAGACGGTGAAAAACAATACCGTCTTGTCATTGACTACAAGCGCTTAAATGCTGTAACCGTCGCCGATGCCTACCCCATTCCAGATATCAACGCAACTTTGGCAAGTCTAGGCAATGCCAAATATTTCACTACGATTGATTTGACTTCAGGTTTTCACCAGGTTCCCATGAAGAGCTCAGACATTCCAAAAACTGCATTTTCAACTATGAATGGCAAATTCGAGTTCCTCCGCCTGCCATTCGGTCTGAAGAATGCGCCTGCGATCTTTCAACGAATGATTGATGACGTCTTAAAGGAATATATAGGAAAAATGTGCTACGTCTACATAGACGATATAATTGTGTTTGGGCGTAGTGAGGTGGAAACTTTATACAATGTGGAAACAATTTTTAAAAGATTGGAAGAAGCAAATCTAAAAGTGAACATTGAAAAAACTCATTTTCTGCAGACAGAAGTGGAATTTTTAGGTTACCTGGTCAGTTCCGAAGGTATAAAGCCAGACCCAAAAAAAGTTGACGCTATTAAAAAACTCCTGCCTCCTTGCAACTTAAAAGAGCTTAAAAGCTTTTTAGGAATGACATCCTATTACAGGCGCTTCATTAGGGACTATGCCAAGGTGGCAAAGCCTCTAACAAATTTGACGAGAGGCGAAAACGCGCAGGTTAAAGCTACGCAATCGAGAAAGGTACCAATAACATTGGATGGCGAGACACTCTTGGCTTTTCAAAAATTAAAAAATCTTTTAACTACAGCTGATATTCTTGAATTCCCTGATTTTGATAAACCATTTAACCTAACCACTGATGCCTCCAACTACGCAATTGGAGCTGTTCTTTCACAGGGCGAAATCGGTAAAGATAAACCTATCGCATACATATCTAGGTCGCTAAATAAAACAGAAGAAGGATATGCCACAAATGAAAAAGAAATGTTGGCTATTATATGGGCACTAGACAATCTCAGAAATTATTTATATGGTGCGAAAAAAATAAAAATTTACACCGACCATCAGCCTCTTACTTTTGCCTTAGGTAACAGGAATTTTAATGCAAAATTAAAAAGATGGAAGGCACGCATAGAAGAGTATAATCACGAATTAATCTACAAACCAGGTAGATCAAATTTTGTTGCAGATGCTCTCTCTAGATTGAAAACTAGTGTTAACCATATCAGCGACGAATCTACTGAAACAGCCAGCGAAGGTGATTCACAGCGTACCGAAACAGCCTCTGAGGTAGAAGATAAACACTCAGAAACTACAAGAACAGCATCAGAAGCAAGAGATTATGATACCGAATCAACTGACTCAACTGTACACAGCGCCGATCAAGATGGATCTGACCTTATGCCGCATGTAGAAGTTCCAATCAATGTTTTCAGAAATCAAATAATTTTTAAATTTGGCCCCGATTTGCAATCACAAGAAACGCCTCATAATAACGTTCATCGACACTACGTTTCATCGCCCGAATGGAATAAAGAAAAGCTTCTAAGCATTCTCAGAAAATTATTGAAGCCTAATATAATTAATGGTATTAAAGCTCCCGAAATATGCTTACAAACTCTGCAGGACATCTATTTACAACATTTTTCTGGGTATAAAATTAGAATTGCACAAAAAGTAGTCATCGACATTAGTTTGGAAGACCACCAATTCGAAGTAATTCAGAAAGAACATCAAAGAGCGCATAGAAACGCCAAAGAAAATAGGAAACAGATATTAGATAAATATTACTTCCCTAGAATGTACGCTTTGATAAAAAGTTTTGTAGATCGTTGTGAAATATGCAAGGGCAATAAATACGACAGAAACCCTTTCAAACCTCAATTTCAAGAAACACCCATCCCACTTATGCCATGTGAAATTTTGCACATGGATATATTTGAGATACAAGATCAAAAATTCTTGTCTGTGCTAGACAAATTCTCCAAGTTTGCAAAACTTTTTCACATAAGTGACAGGTCTGTATTACACATCAGAGAAAAATTAGTTAAAATTCTTCACTATTTTACAGCACCGAAGATTTTAGTAACAGACAATGAAAGAAGTTTTCTTAGTCCTTTGATTAGGGACTTCCTAGAAAGATTAGGAATAAAAATTTACCTGACGCCATCGCAACGTAGTGAAGTAAATGGACAAGTGGAGCGTCTGCACTCAACGCTAATTGAAATCTATAGGTGTTTGAAGACAGATTATTCCGAACTTAGCGTACAAGAATTAATATATGTCGCGGTAGACAGATACAATAGTACTATACACTCAGTAACTGGCAAAAGACCCAGCGATGTGTTCTTTAACAGAATAGGAACTTCTGATATGGACAAGCTGATTGAAGCACGTTCTAAAATTAATAAAGACCTCCGAAAACTTATTAAAAGAAATGTAAAAGAAAGAACCAAACGTATGAATAAAAAACGTTCTTTGCCTAGAAAATACAAAAAAGGTGACGCAATATTTGTTAAAATAAAAAATATAAAAGCCAAAAATAAGCCAGTTTACAGAAAAGAGATAGTAGAAAAAGACAACAGGGTAACAGTACGAACGGCAAGTGGTAAAAGGATCCATAAAGCTCACATTAAAAATCTTAAAAAGAACGTATAAGAAGATTAAATTTAAAATATATTCCTTTACTTCCTTTCACAATATAATGAAAATAAAAAGCACAATTGACGCGTAAAATTGAAAAATGTATTATATAATTGTCATATAACATAATATAGAGAACATCAGCTAGGCCTGGACAGTATTCGGGAGATGAGCTGATGCTCTGCTTTGTAAGTTGCATAAAGGCATATATATGCAACGGCGGCAGGGTATAAGTTCATCACTTAGTGTTCCGAGTGAACCAAGAAACTATTCAAAAACTGGCTGATGCAGAATTATAAAAAAAAAAAAAAAAGAGAATATTTATGACAAAAAATCACTAAATAAATTAGGAAAAAATACCTAAATATTTGTAAGAAAAAAATAAAAAAAAAAAATAAAAAAAAAAAAACTGCTTTGCATTTACATACCCTTAGTATTTCCTAACCATTAAGAATTATTATTTTACAGAAAATGTTTCTACCAATATATATTTTCACCCTCATACACATGGGTATTAACACATCGAGTGCAGCACAGGTATACCATTACGACGCCCCCATAGTCACCATACGAGCAGGCAACGCATGGACAATCAACGGCAACTTTAAGCTGGTTCATGTTGCAAATCTAGATGAGTATACGAAGATGGCTGAGAATGTCACGTTGTTGGTTGAAAAGTTAATACCTCCAAGCAAAACCAAAGAAATTATCAACTATCATCTGGGTCAAGCACACGATAGGCTAATGGAACTGGGGAGTGTACAAAGGAAAATAAGAAGATCAATTGATTGGATAGGTTCCGCCTGGAAATGGGTAGCAGGCAACCCAGACGCAGCAGACTGGAATGCAGTTTTGAAAAGCCAAAACGAAATAGTTCACAACAATAATGAATAGTATAAAATAAATTCACAACTCCTTAAGACCACGGACGACATCGTGCGGAAAACCAACAGTCTTATCAACAAAATGAATGAAATAAGCAATGGCAAAGAAGTTGAGCGAGTCGGACAAGACACTGTTAACCAAGTCCTTATTCTTAAGGATATCATTAATGAAATTGTGCGAGCGTGCCAACTGGCCAAAAGCGGAATCGTTAACACGAACTTATTGGATAGGGCGGAAGTCGAAAGCATAATCACCGAGATGGAAACCTTGCCCTACGCCAACGCAGTAGAAGCTATAGAATACGGCAATCCATCTATATATACTAATGGGTCTCTTTTGCTATACGTCTTATCCATACCAAAGCTGAAGGCAAGCCCCTATCACCGACTTATTGCCCGAACAACAATTAGAGGAGGGAAGCAAATTGAATTACCATATAATGAAATTTTAATTAGCCAGAATGAAACGTACGGTGTGAAAAGTCAATGCCTAACTATAAACCAAGCAACGGTTTGTGAAAAATCATCTCTTGCTCAACTGGCTGAAGAAACCTGCATACCTCGAATTCTTAAAGGAGGTAACGCTAGCTGCCGCTACAGTATCACGCAAAATCAAATTGTTGAAATGTTAACACCAGACACTATTTTCCTAACCAACTTCGTGGGTTTAATAAAAGGTCCGTATCAAACTGAAATATTAAATGGCACCTACCTGATTCAACTTTCTAATGAAACGCTACTAATCGGCAACGAGACATTCTCCAGCACATCGAGTATCAAAACGCAACCACTTCCTCCTGTCCTAACAAGCGTAACAGACGAGAAGTTGTTGGTTAATATCGAACAAGTTCACAACATCAGCCTTACCAATATCGATAGCCTACAACACCTTGGAACCAAGATGAATTTGACCTTTTTTAGCCAGACTGGCATAATAATCATCCTAGGAATCTGTATCGGAGCGTTGTGGTACAAAATGACGAGGAATCTGAATTTGCCCGTTGTCCAAGCTATTGCCTCAACTGGAGTCACTTCTCAACCAACACACGTGATCTGCGGAACGCAGATTTTTAAAGAGGGAGGAGTAAACAACATTGCTGAAACCAGCAATTAAATTTATTTTAAGTTGTAGAACTTTTTATGTCATTAAACTTTTTATACTATTGAACTTTTAAATATCGAATTACATTTCCTGGTTTATGAGAATTGCGAAATATAAAATTTGCTTAATATGATTTTCAATACAATGTAAATTGGGTCAATATAATTTTTGCTTATTAATCTTTTCAATATATTTTAACTTTGATCGATTTAACCAATAGGAAATCGAATTGATTGATTTTTGGTAACTAAGCAATTTATTGTAAAAGAATTTTAAGTCTTCTTTAAGATTGAAAGAAATGAAACGGGAGTCTTTGCTGCATATCGATTGTGAACGGTTGAAATAAAATTAAATATTAAAATTTGTAAAATAAAATTGTTTTCAAAGTTTAAGTTTAAAAAAGTGTTTTTATTTATTTACACCTAGCAAGGAAACTTAACTTCTATTTTGGTTTCTGTGTATTTGTCAATAAATTTTGTCATGTTGAAGAACAAAGATTTTCATACCACACGGTCTTTAAAGTACCCGGGATGTTTTAAATTTGCCAATACAAAACTTTCAAGAACTTCTTGAATTGAATGAGGTGAATTGAAGTATGAAGCTTAATACTCGCTTGATTGAAACGGATTGCTCATATTTATTGTTGTTTTCATATTTCATGTAAACAACGTTTATGAAGCTTAAGCATGAATGACAACATTTAACAACATTTGATAACAAAATATATAATGGGATTTGGAGCCCACCGGATAGGAGTACAACCGAGTTAGACGTTGGGCATTATGACAAAAATTGTACTGAAATAAAACGGCAGGAAATCAGCTTCACTTGCGTTTTGTTTTAATTTCAATTTTAAACGGATGTGAGATTTACAACCAACGCGAATTTGTCCTATTAAATTTTACATCACTCGAAATTCTCTTAGGCAATTGACAAAACTAATTTGAACAGGAACTGCAGTAGTAATGTTGTTCACCGCAAGTAAATCTCTATGATTATATCGTATTAGCAAAAGTAAAATTTTCACTTGTGTAGAATTAAAAGTTACTAGTAAGATATTAGATATTAATGTTAAATAATTTTGTATTTGTATATATAGGTTTGTCAATCCGTTTGTAATTTTGACAATATACATTTCCAAACCAACAAAGTATATATATTCTGGATCCTTATAGGTAAGGAAGTTCAACTAACGATGTCCGTCTGGCCGATGTTGAAATCAATTTTCTGATAGCATTAGACAACCTATGATTACTTCATCAGTGAGTTTTGCGAATTGGAATTCAGTTATTATAGGACCACAAGTTTCCGAGAAATGGACCAAAAACCTTTTTTCTGGGGTTTTTGGTATTTTCACTCTTGCGGAGTAACGCTTATACATAGACCCGTAAAATTAGCATATTCTAAATCCTTACCAAATCTGCTATAAAGACTCCCTACAGAAATTATCATCCCGAGGCCTATAGATAACCTACTGACCTAAATGTTGCATCGAATTAAAATTCATTTAAAAAACCTTAAAATTTCAAAAACTAACAACGAAACCCGGAATTCTCAAAAAACGGAAGTTTCATAAAAAAATTAAAAAATTTCAAAATTTTGTCAAAATTTTCACCACAAAATCGAAAAACCATAATAAAAATTTTTTTTGGGCAAATAATCAAAATTCAATGAAAAATCGAACGCAAACAAACAAAATTCACCAAATTTTTAATATTCACCACAAAAATGTAGCTTTCACCACAAGTTTGTAAATTTGGCCGAAAAGCCGAAAAATAACAAAAAATCAATATTTTATGAAGAACTTCAAATTGTTAACAATATTTACATTTCAAAACATATAAAGACAAAAACCAAAAATTCACCACAAGTGAAACCAAATCCACAATAATATTAAAATTTGCCAATTTATTTAAAAATTATTAATTTTTTCAATAATCTCAATTAACCTGAAAAATTAAAAAAGGAAATATTACCATAGTTTGAGATTTCAGCAAAATCCGAAAATTCACTACAAAACCAAACGGAAGTTTTAATATTTTATAATTACAAAAATGTCATAATTTTGGAAATAAAAATCGAAATATCACAGAAACCAAAATTCAACAAAAAAAATTTCACAAAACTCGATATTTTACCAACATTTTTAATTCACCACAAAATCCGAAATGGAATAAATTTGTTTGTCAAAATTAAAATTCAAATCCTTTTCATATGCAAAAAACTTGTAGTAATATATATTAGTTCATACTTTTGTGAAGGGTATATAAAATTCGTGACAGCCGGATATAGTCCTCTTACTTGTTTTTAATTTAACATTTTAGATGCAGAAACTTTAATTTAATACTAAATCAATAGAGATTTCCTCTTGGCTGCTGTTTAACGCTAAGCCGGGATTTAAAAAGAAGTTCCTATTTACTTTTTTTTTGTGAATTTATTCCCCCAACTTGGCATTCAATGTTTAATAGCCGGGTACCTACAATTCTGTATTCGTACATTTCAAAATACTTGACACTGGAGGATTTAAATACATATGTCGGGTGTTTAACATATGATTTAAAAAAATTATTAATGTTTTTATTTGCTGTGCTTCAATTGAGCGTTTTGTATGTTGGCAATTTCAAAGTAGACGTGAAGAACCATTACCAAAACGGAAACTATTATGGAAACAAACATAATCTTAATGCTTTCATAATTTGTCGATAATAAGCAAGAGTCTTTAAGCAAGTCTGTTTAATTATGCAATATGAATATTCAAATTTTTTTAGGGAAATAAATTAAAATTGACAGAAAACCTTTAAATTATTAATAAAAAATTGTAAATTTTTTAATTTAAATAAAACGAAATAATTCGGAAGTGGAATACATAACAGCTAAAACGTTCGGAAATTCCCAATTTAGCATTCGAATTTAGAATAAAGCACTGTACTGGATGAAAGAGTGGTTAAAAAAATTTTCGTATTAAGAAATTTACGCAAACAAATCTACTCGATAAGTTCCCCAAGAGATTTTCCGAAACCAAAAGTGAAATTTGAATAACTTTTGTGGTGATTTTCCTTACTAAAGCAATCATAAAAAATCTGAATTTGATGAGACAGTTTTTATTGTAATATGGCGAAACTTTTCTTCCAGAAAATTTTTACAATATTTTACATATTCACTTGATTTTTAAAATGTTAAGTCGTCAAAATTATATTTTTTGAGAATTATCCACTTAAATTTTTGTTAAATTCTCAAAGTATACAATTGCAAAAATTCAGACACATTTTAGTTTGTAAAAAATTCTGCAAATTTCGGGCAACTAATTAACTTTTTTATGTGTTTTTCCAATATTACATATCATCCAAAACTATTGGGTGATTGGTAAGATTGGTTTCGATCCATTTTTATTTGGGCGATGAATGCAATTAATTTTTGCACACATCCTAGTTTGGATAGTTTGAATTACCAACGATGAGAGTTTCATCATATCATGCATCTATGAGTAAAATTTATTAACATTTTATTTTAAACTACGGTGTACAAATAGTGATCAGTTGGTGATTATACGCACTATTGAGTTAATGATATGTTTTGGATGTTGTACAGTTTAATACATTCAATGATCACGTGGTCTGTAAATAACCGCTAATATATATATTTTAAAAATGAAATCACCAAAAAAAAAAGACAAAACAAACAACTGAGTACAAAAACACACTTGAATAATTGCAAGCGCTTCTTGATGTGAAATTTCACTTTATTTCTCTTGACGATCGGTCCAATCATTTTTAAACAATGTTGTCCGAACAGTTGTTCACACCATGCTGTACTGCAATCACTTAAACAAAATACACAACGGCAAAATAAAAAATAAGTGTGTATGCGCTCGTCTGTAAACGCCCGTACATAAACTATACTGAGAACAAGCAATTTCAATGAAAGACAAAAAATTATGCTCAAACTGAACAGGAACATTTACACGTATTCTCCACACAAAAGACCACAAATTGATTTTTCCTGTTATTCTGCTGACGCTCCCTCCATGTGCGAACAAGACGTAGTATTACCACCATGCAACAACATCATCAATAACAATCTAATGCTGTTAAAATCAACAACGATAAATTCATCATCGTGAGTTGAATATAGGGCCGGTAGTTGTTCTCCCATTTACATATTCATCTCCTTAATATCATCGCCAAACTGGAGTAAAGGACTCGGAATTAGGCGAATATGAATTGTATAGAAAATAAACAGTAGGCATATGACCAGAAATTAATTGGAAAAATATGTGACTGTAAAATGGCATAAACTTTGCTTATTGCGAATCCGAAAAACTAATTTGGAGTGAGGTTATTTCGACAGCAATAAATTTGTTTTTCTAGATTTTTACATCAGATTTTCTATTGGTTCAAGCTGAATTAGCTCTATGTGAAATAAATCTTTTCACATTTTTCCAACCATGCTCAGAGCAGTGTGCTGTCAATCTTTCTCTTTCAGCCCTTTTGAATCCATAACCAATATTAAAACATGGAAAGAAGTTTGTCTTAGTAATTAATTAATATATGCTTTGTTTTTTCCTTAACAGTATACGCTTACCTCTAGTAAAGCCAATAGAGTGCCTCTTTTTATACTCTTTTCATACTCATAAAAAGCGTATATATGTATGTATAGGTATGTCATTCCATTATTTATTTTCTTCAATATTCTCTTCCGAACCAACAAAGTATATATTTTGGATCCTTATTCAATTAACGCCTCTCCGTCGAAAGTTGAAATTAATTTTCTGACGGCACTAAACAACTAATATACACATGCCTATATCGCTGTGCTTATTGAATTCGCTATAAATTACTTTTACAGAAGTTATCATCCCGATGCCGCCCGATAATTGACGGACCGAAATGTTGGACCGAATTAAAAAAAAAAACTCAAAATTTCATAAAGTATCAGAGAAAATTGAATTACCGCAAAAACCGAACTTTCATAAAAAAATTTCAATCTTTTTCCAAAATTTTAAATTTACCACAACTTTGAAAATTCTCCACAAAACCGAAAAACAGAAAAGTCTTTTTTTAATTAAAATTCAATGAAAACCCGAAATTACACCAAAAATAAACCAAATTCAAAAATTGTACCTATGAGGAACTTTCGAAAATATACCAAAACACTATCGCAAAAAAAGTAATTGCTAAAAGATAAATATTAAAAAAAAGACATTTTACAACAAAAATCAAAATTGACAAATTTTTGTAATTTCACCACAATTTTGCAATTTCTAAAATATAAGTAAACCGAAAATACGAAAAATACAAAATTAGTAAAATTTTGACAAAATCGATGTTCACGTGGTCGAAAAGACCTACATATCTTACAAATAACTCATTTTCAAAAACTTCACCATATTTTGAAATTTAACGGTCAACATTTTTATAAAATACACAATTCACAACCAAATCGAAATTTTATAAAAATTGTATAAGCATTCAATAAAAGGAAAACATATTAAGGCAGCCGTTATTAAGAAAACCATCTCATCTATTGCTTTAAAACAAAAGGAAATTTTAAATGTAAAATGCTTTTGTAAAGGGTATATAAGATTCGGCATAGCCGAATGTAGCTCTCTTACCTCTAATTGTATTCTTACTTATTGAGTTATTGTTATAACAGCGTTTGTTGTTGTTAGCAACTGTGATCACTGAAAAACAAAAAACTATTTTCGTTAAAATGCTGAAAAAGGCAAATCAAGGGGACTTGGTATCAAAATCTCAAAACTCAACATAACAAACATTTGCTTATTATTTCGCCATTGTGTTGCGTTTCACGTTTTTAATTTTACTTTTCTAGTAGCTAAGACCAACGAAGAAACATTTAAATAAATACAAATATGCGCCACCATATTACGGTGGTTGCTTGATCGATCAGTGTAGTTGACTTGCTGCCTCTGCCACTAATGACAGTATTGAAGACAGTCGTTAAAGCCAAATTTGGATTTGAAAGATAGAAATGATTAGAGGCTTCATTTTGTGTTCTTAAAATAGTTGCCTTTAAAAGACTCTGTAAGTTATCATGAGCTATAAATATATCTCGCTGTCCTTAAGATAGGGCTTAAGCGTAATACAAAGTGAATTTTGTTACGTGTAAGTTTCAATAACAAATAGTTATACGCAATATAAGTTACCAAAAGCTTTCAAGTGACTACATATTATGCAAATATGTATGTCGATCAATAAGCAGTTTAAAGAGTGATAGTTTTATGATCTTATTGCTTTTAATTACAAATCTTTGTATTTAATGTTAATTTGTCAAATTCTCAGCCGAAAAAATCGTAAGGAACGAGAAATGCTACCAGATTAAGATGTACACCAACATAATCCCTTGTACGTGGACTGCCGTTGGCTGCATTAATTTTTATTTGTTAAGCAAAAAACAAATATTAATTCTTTTAATGAAACTGATAACCACTAGAGACTTAAGAAGATCTATTCTAGGCTCTGGTAGATGCTTTCTGTTAAGTAAACTTCCTTTCCTTTAAGCATGACGCCGAAATTCACGGGTGTTTTTTGGTTTGGTGTATAGTTAGTTTGGTAGGCTTTATCATAGTCTGGTATCACTGATCCATATGTCTTTTGAAACACTGATAGAACGTTACAGTCAACGGTACAGGTAGATTAGGAATTTAAAAGTAAGCACGTTGCTGCCGAAATATATTCTGATTTACTGCTGAAAAATATACGTTATACTCGGCAGGAACCACACCTGAAATAATATTCAAGCGATTATGTCGCCAAATTATCAATGACTAGATTGCCTAACAATTTATATTTATGTGTTTGATGTATCTACATGGTTACTACTCGATTAGGATTTTGTTTGCCTTCTTTCGTTATAATTCAATTTCTTCACTAAATTTTTGTAATAATAGCCTTCACGAAAATGAAACTCGGTATATGTACATATATAGTTTTATCATTCCGATGGTAATTTCTAAAATATTTATTTCCGACTCAACTAAGTATTTTTATTCTGGATCCTTTTAGGTAGGGAAGTTCAAATACGATGTGCGTCTGTACGTTTGCCTGTCTGTCTGTCCGATGTTGAAATCAACTTTCTGATGGCCCTAGACAACCTACGATCTTGAACCTGCAACCACTTGATCAGTGAGTTTGGCGAATTTTCGCTATTTGAAATCAGCCATATAGATCTATAAGTTTTCTGGGTTTTTTCGTAATTGCACTCTTGCAGAAAAACGCTTATACACAAACGAATAAAATTCGCGTATTCTGTATACCCTTGTCAAATGTGCTCTGTAAAGTCCCCCTATAGAATTATCAGGCCGTGGTCCCCAAAAAACCTGCGGACCTAAATGTTGGAAGGAAACATATATATTAAATTTGTTGTATTTTGGCGGGAAAATACTCTTTATCCTCTGGTTTCACATCATAAATTTTTTTCAACTTTTGACAAAAGTTTGTATGTAGACTTTGTTTACGAAACAAAAAATACATAATCGCGAGTACAAACATGCCAGCATCGTTAAGTTCCCAGCCAACATCAGCAGTAGTATTTCTCCACTTAAATCAAGTACGTACGTGATCTGGTCATACAAGTGGTAAGATGAAGAATAGCGCCCATTAAACTTTCATTTCCAGATCATCGTTTGTATACTTGACCGTTTGATGTTGCCTCATCGATAAAAAGGTGATGTGAACGAAATGAAAAGTGAAAATAATTGAATAAATCAAAATGCTTGATTATTCGGACATAAGAAAAAGGAAAACTGGTTATTCATTTTTTGCTTTTCAAAAGCAAAAGCGAAGTTTACAATGCCATGAGCACAAGCAATTTTAGAGTTGCAGAATATTTTAAAAAAATTATTAAATACTGAAAAATAATTACCTTTTAATACTCTACATATGTGGAAGTTATACTTAAAAATCAAAATTGCTTTAATATTTACGGTTAATTATTTTGTAATCATATCGAATAAACTCCGCATAAGGATTGAACGCAAATTAAAGGCGTAGGAGAGCTATAGCCGACTGTGCCAGGTACTATATACCACTGACCCAAGTAAGAACAACTAAAACCTTGGAAAATCACAGATTTTTTCCGCTATAAGCGATTGTTAACGATGTAGAATTTTGGAACGAATTTCTGTCATCCCTTGTTAAGTTTGGTTTAGAGACAAACCGAACTTGACAAGGGATGGCGGAAATTCGTTCCCAAATTCTACATCAAAACACCCTGTCGGAATATCAAGTCAAGAATCATTGTTAACGATCTTTAATTTTTTATTTTAAACATTTTTAAATGGATAATGTTTGGCTCTTTTAATTTGGTTTCACCTTTTTTTCGAATGCATCCGAATTAAATTCTCAATTTTATTATAAATCTCAGATTACAGGGCATTTTGATACTTGTGGAAAATTTCCGTATTTGTTAAATTTAAATTTAAAAATGTCAGTAATTTCCAAAATTTGGGCTTTTTTATAAAATTTATTGCCACAATGAAAAGGGTATATATAGGTTTGTCATCCCGTTTGTAATTTCTATAATACTCATTTCTGAACCAACAACATATATATCATTTGGATCCTTATAGGTAGAGAAGTTCAGTTACCGATGCCCGTTTGTCCGAATTTTAAATCAACTTTCTCACGACGCTATATAACCTAGGATCTTGAAAGTTGGACCATTTGATAACCGCGTTTTCTATTTTAAATCAGCCGTATCAGACTACAAATCGCTCAGATATGGTTAAAATCCATTTTGACATTTTTTTTTTTGGTACTTTTACTCTAACCGGGAACCCCGTATACGTAAACCGATAAAATGTGCATATTATGAATCCTTACAAAATTTCCCCTACAGGAATGGTCAACCCAGATAACTTACGGACCTAAATATTGGACCATATTAAATAAAAATTATAACACTAAAAATTTGGAAACTTTAACAAAAAAAAAAAACTCTTCCAAAATCTTACAACAAAAAATGAAAAATTTGTAATTTCTAGAAAATTGTAAGTTTACCACACATTCCAACATTCACCATTAAATCGAAAAACTGAAATAAAAAAATTTTAATTACAAAAAAATCAAAACAGAGTATGCAGACGTCACTTTTTAGTACACCGATTTTATTTATGTGAAAGTTGTGTATAGAGTGTCCTGTTAGCAATTCAGTGCAGAGTTTAATATCATTTCTGCTGAAATATAAAAAAAAAAATATGGTGAGATGGCTGGAAGCTGTTTAAAACTACCGAACTCTTTGGTATTTCGCTTATACGAATCTGACAAGTCGTTCTCGAGTTATAGTGCAATAAACTAATGTATTAAGGGTGGCATATTTGCCACGCCCATAAAAAATATATGAAATCTGAGGACAAATTTTCGTGAAAATATTTAAAATCTATCGTATTTACTTAATGCTATGTTACTTGATACACTACTTTAATTAAATGAAAAAGGCTGAGTTTATTACATATCCTGTATGTGTCTTAAGTCTTTCGTTGTATAGTGCACTCGCCGCCCAAGTGACATGCGAGAATAGGCATTCTTAGTTGAAATTTAATTTAAACTTCTTCCGCCACTCAAGGTTAAACAGACATTGTATGTTTATGTTTTTTTTTATATTTGCTGTTTCCTTTGCGATTAATTTTCATTTTACATCATTTGCAATTTCCCCACTTGCTTTATAATAACTCTTTTAGAACGGTAAAAATTAGCCGTCCCAGTTTTAAATATAATGCGACATTTTTAGGACCACTCCGTGTTCTTATTAATATTCCTTATTAATAATAACTGGCGTTTTAGTATAATTTTGTAAGTTTACGTGTGTTTGACCGACTGCCGTATTTAATTTGAATGGTTTTGTGACATATAAAAAGTAAGCGTTAGTTTTATAAGTAACTTCTTTTAAATAGTATATTGGTATTATTAAATATAACAATAACAAGGACAAATGTATAGTAAATAATATGTACACGAAGAATTTAAGTGTTTTAAGGGGAAGTATATCTTTAAAGATATTAATAATTTGGCAAATTATATTTTTCTACTCAAGTGGATATTGGCAGAAATATTAACAATAGAATATTAAGTTTTGGTATTTTTTAGTGCTGAATATTAATTACGTTAAATGAAGTTAATGCATGTTTGTTTATTTTGTCACCTGAAATAATGGTGATATTGAATTTTCGCTAAGAAAACTCTCTGAAGTACTTATTTAACTGGTTTTTCATTTAGAAATTGAAGCACTCAATAAGTAGTCATTTTCATCAGTATCACTATGACGTTTTTGAGTAGTTTCTAGTACTTTATAACTCCTAGAAGTAGAATATATATTATGTTTACTTGATGGGTTAAAAAATCTCAACCGGTTATTAAATTTATATGTTCCGGCTTTAAAGACTACAAATGCAAATAATGCTTAAAACGCCAATTATATAACTGCACCCAAATTCTTTACATGCATTTTTTAGCATTTAAGCTGGCTGCATTAAAATATTAGATTAAAAAGCATTCAATATAATTTATAACTGAAGTGTCTACTATCTTAAATATGTGGCTACACTAAGGTCTATCTCTCAGCTACCCAATCATATGCACATGCAAATTCACCATAATATTGTAAATTAACTAACCTGTCGCCCCCCTCAGATTAAAAATAAAAATTAAAGTATTTGTCTCCCCAAATAAAGAAGAAAATACACTTGAATATCATACACATTTTATATACGAGTAGACTATATACCAGGAGAAAAAAACTTTAATAATTAAACATTTTTGCACAAATTAGCGTAATAAAATTTATTATGTGAGATATTTATTGGCATACTTTGATGATCATGAGGTTGCCGGTGTCGAACAATTTATTTATTTTCGTTAAATACATTTGGCGTTTTAAAAAGTTAATTATGAAAAATAAATAGAAAGTAAGACAACACACAATTACATTTGTGGCCCAAATTTGATAAATATTATTGTAAATGTATTAGCTATAATATAGAGCTGGACTTAACACAACTTCCCGTTCGAAAATATATAATAGTGTAATATGATGTAAGAGAAGAAAATACAGAATTTGTGCTAAAAAATCCTAAAAAAAACTTAAAAACTGTATTATAGTAAGAAAGGAAGCAAAAGGTTTAAAAAATTTGAGTATTTTTCGACTTTCATGAATACTGAAAGTCAATTCATTCAAGAATTATATTATTCTAAATACCATACTAATACTAACTTTAAAAAAATATTATTCTAGCCGCAAGCTCTAAAGATATACTAACTATAAATGAAACTAGGTATATGGACCTCCTATAGAAATTATCTATCCAGTTAAAAGCATAAAAATATTAACGAAATATAACAAAAAAAAAACCAAGTTCTTGTCGTTGAATTTTAATATACATATGTTGAATATTGTTTATGGTTATTTATTTGCGAGAATGGCCATTTTGTGTTTTGGATATTGTGTAACATCCAGTTTGGTAAAGTTGCAACGTTTTTTATGAATTGATTTTCTAAAAATTGTTTGTGAAACTAAAATATTTTGAAATTTTTGAATTTGGTGAATTATGGTTTTTGTCGTATTTTTAAATTATTTTCTTTTATTCCATTAACCATTTTATGATGAGTATTCGAAATTTGGTGAATTTTTGAATTTTTAGTAATTTAGTGGTGCATTTTTGGGTTTTGTGAAACTTTGCTTCTTATACTCTTCATAACGTTTGTAATTTTGACAATACTCATTTTGGATACAACATAATGTATATATTATGAATCCTTATAGGTAGAGAGGTTCAGTTAATGATGATGATTTGTCTGTCTATTCGATGCTGAAATAAACTTTCTGGTGGCACTAGACAACCTAGGAACTTTAAACCTTGGACTATTCGATCAGTTCGTGCGACGAATTTGAATACAGCTATATCGGTTTACAAGTTCCTGAGATATGGGCAAACAATTTTTCTTGGGTTTTTTTGTATTTGCACTCTTATTTATAAGCTCATAAAATTTGCATATTCGGAATCCTTATCAAAATTGCCATACATTTTTTTAAAATTTTAAATTTACCACAATTGCAAAAAATTCCAATAAAATCGTAAAACTGGAATAAAAAAATTTTTTTGGGAAAAATTCAAAATTGAATAAAAAAATCTAATTTCCCTACAAATAGTGAATTCACAAAGAAATTATAAAATTTACCAAAAAAAAATCAATTAATCTAAAAAAAAAAAATTACCACACTTTGGGAATTCACCAATATTAAAAAATAAAATCAAATTATGAAAAATCCGAAATTTTCCCAAAACTCAAAAATTCAGAAAAAACAAAATAAATGACTTTGAAATAGGTAAATTGAAATAAAAAAATTTCATTGTTAAAAAGTTAATATTTAATTTTAAAAAACCGAGAGCTTATTAAAAATACAAAAATAATCAAATTCAAAAAATTTTGAAATTTCACCATATAAATTTTGTTTTCGAAAAATTTTGTAATTTCACCAAGAAGTCCAAAATTAAAAAAAAAAAATAAATTTACATGAATATTTTAAGTTCACACAAAAATTTAAAAATCATATAAATTATGCATTTTACAAAAAATTTAAATTCATTTAAAAATTAAAAACCGAGAACTGGTCCAAAAGTGAAAAATCGCCAGCAAACAAAGCTATAGTCCAATAAAAAAAACATTTTTCAAAAGTCCAAAATTTAAATAAAACCGAAATTACACCAAAACCCGAAAATTCGGCAAATTTAAAATTCACAGAAACTGGAATTAATAACTTTCTTTTTGCCAAATAATCAAAATTCAAAAACACTCTAAGTTTTACAACAAAATGACGCACACACAACAAATACAAAATTTACCATCCTTTGAAATTTCCCAGCAAAAATTAAAAATTTTACCAACATTTTGTAGTTTCACCAAAAAAAACCGAAAAATCAATCAAAAAAAAGTCTAAATTTTAATAAAATCGATGCTAAACAAATATATGAAAAAAAATTTCACCGCGAATGAAATATTACCAAAATTCGAATTTAATTTTTAAAAAACCAAAAAATTTTGGAATTTTACTTTAATTTCACCAATATTTTGTAATGTCGCCAAAACGCCGATAACTAAAAAAAACCCTATTTGTTGTAACAACAGTTTTACTTTCATCTCAAAAGTCACAAATAATTTAAGCACTCTTGACAAGGATTTACTTTGAAAGTGTGGCAACTCACGCAGCAATTTTAACAAAATCGATGTTACAAAAAGTCAAAAAATCTACTTTTTATACACAAGAAAAAAAAACAAGCTTCACAATGTTTTGAAATTTAACGACAAAATTCACGCAAAGGCTGACATTGTAACGAAAACTCTACATTTTATGAAATATTGAGAAACAAATCCTTTGCACCAAGAATAATCTGTAGTATATATTTAGTAGTTAATACTTTTGTAAAGGGTATATAATATTCGACACAGCTGAATATACTTGTGTGGGATTTAAGTTTATACTCCAAAAGTAATTTAAATGCTGACCAAAAAATAATTGCCTAAATTTATGTTTAATGAATAATTGTAATCGTTGACTTGAATGTATTAAAATACTGCATATTTTACATTATATAAGAAGTGGTAGTTTTTTTCAAGTTAAAAGCAAAATAACTTACCTTAAAACAACAAAATGTCCACTTGTCTTGTCGCTGTTAGAACTTTTTTGCATGCTGATGAGTCGAATGTTACACAATTTACACTTTATAGGATTTTTAATAAAACTTCTCGGCATTCGAAGTAATATGTGGTACAATTAGCGATTATTTACGTATCGTCGTGCCGAAGATATCTTCACGTATTTCAAAATATCAAAAAAATATGATAAGAACATTTCCAATGGTGGTTTTTTAGACCTATTCGTTCTCCAGGTCTCTATCTCTTATTGTGGTATATTGTATACCACATATACATACACGACATATAAAATTAGTTGGATTTTAAAAGCTTATTTTTACGTATATGTTCAAAACTAAAAGCAATTTTTCAAAAAATGTGGCGCGTACAACAAAATGTGAACTTTTTTTTTTTTGAAGATTAAAATGATCATAAATTTTTGAAAAATTTCCTTCTTGACACTAAATATTTTTACTCTAATCGCTATAGGGTTCCAAGCACTATATCTGACAAAAATAATAAACAAAACTGAAGTTTTTGTTAAATAAATTGTTTAAATAAAAGCAAAAACAAAATGAGATAAAAAAAAAATCCTCTGCTATAAAATAATATAAAATAGTAATAATAATAAATAACAATCTAATACCGTTTGAAGATGAAAAGATCTTAACAAATCTGATCTCTAAACACTATTAATTAAACTTTTTTCAAAAATGGAGTTGGCCCATTTTCCAAATAAACAACCCATTTATTGAAATTAATACTTTTGTAATAAAGATAGAAAGTGTGTTTGTGTATTAGTTTTCTGAACACATTTTCTTGATACGCCTAAAGTACTTTGCAATAATTTTTCCCAATTTTTTAGATCACTAACAATAAATGTGAACATTTCGACACACTAAATAAAATATAGCATGAAAACCAATTAACTCTTAGAACTACAAAGCGTATTTTAGTCTGAGCAAATGTTTTACGAAAAAAGTGTAACCACTATTTTTCGCAAATGTTTATTAAATATTGTTAAATGACATACATACATAAAATTGAATAAGTTTAAATAATAATAATGTCACCAAATATTTGCTTCCTGTGAATTTAAACTAGGGGAACTGCAACTGATTTCTTTTATATATCTTACAGTAATCTTATAATCTTAATCTTTTATATATCTTACAGTATCTTACAGTAACAACAAAGACTGTGCCGCTTTAAGTGCATGCATTGAGAACATTACGTGGGGACAAATGATTAATGAAGCCGTTTGAAGAAATCAACAATCAAACTATTCACACAGCAGTAGTTAGTTTCAGCTTAAAATTCAATTAAATATTATAATCGATTCAATTATTTGTTTAAGAATTGATTTATTTAGTTAAAACAATTTTTGAAATCAAAATGTTAAAAGATAATTAAATCGATTAAAAAGTCTTTGCAATAACAATATGTACTTCTAGCAAATCCTTTTATGTATTTTTGTTTCATAAATTGTTTGTCATATTGTAATTAAACGCTTTAATTTTAGGTATTTTTGCTTCGTTTTTCTATGCACATTTTTATTGAGGTGGCTGCTTGAAGGTTATTGCTTAAGAACATATTGCTGACTTTAAAGTGCCCTGCTGACAGTTTGTATGAAGCTTTATTTCTTTCGATGGCATGAAATTCAATTTAACATCAAAACAAAACGTGCGGCACACTTTACATTTTTATTAAAGTTCAGATTTAACATGTTTATGAGTTTATGTTATTTTTAAGATTCAGTTTAGGTTTATACATAAATTTAGTTTTGTAAATACTCAATATAAATTACTTTATGATCAAGTTACATAAAAGAAATTGGTTAATAAAAAGTTACCAAAAAATTTGAACAGTTAATATAAAATATAATTCATATAAAATATCAATTCATATAAAATACACTGAATAAAAAATTAAGAAATAAAAAAGATTGCAATTTGCCTTCAAGTACAAAGCGCCGTAGCGAAACATAAGCATACAGGGACAAAATATTGAAAATAATATTTTTTTTTAACTTTAATTTTATTTTTTTGAATCGTTCTACTAAAAGAAATTTACAATAAATATTCAAATCTTATCTCTAAATTATTATCACCTACATAATAACAAATTTATTGTATTCAAATCTTAATAATAATAATGTGTAGGGAGAGCCATTTCACCAGGTTCAACGTGCCTATTTTGTTAGTTTTTGGTGACCATGAAATTGCAGTAAATCACGTTGCTTCTTCCTGGATAGTGTGAATTTCTTAATCTTTATGGATGTTTTCATTTCTTATGTATCAAAAGGCGGAGACGATAAGTCATAAGATCCTAGACTGCCTTTTTTGTAACTTCTGGCTGTTTGATGCGCAAGCGGAAATGTCATATGACCGTATTGGCTTTGTAATGGATTTGTATATGAGAACTTTGTATACCAAAGCCAAGGTTAAGTTGATTTGTTCGAAGTTTTATTGGCGCTATTTTGGGCTCAATAAAGCGAGCCTAAGTTAGGCGTCGATCTATGTAGATACCTAAATATTTAACGTACGTTTCCACTGGAACCGTGGTAGTTGTTATTGTGATTGGTGGACAATTTTTCCTTCTAAGGGAAAACGTTACATGAGCATTTTGGATGGATTAAGCTTGTAGAAGTTTTCTGGGCGAATTTTAGTTATTTTCGAAAACGCCTGGGATATGTCGATAAACAAGCCTGACAATTCTATGAACTGGCTCAATAGTGCTATGCATTGCTCGAAACCCAAACTGATGGGCCGGAATAATGTTTTGTACAATAAGATACCATTCTAAACACGAAACGAATAATTTTTCGAGCAGTTTTGCTAATAGGCTTGCATGACGTGATTTGGCTTAAATGCTTTCCTGGTGTAAGGATCGTAACTATTTTGGACATCTCGCAAGAGCGTGGTAAGAAGCCATCTAATAACATGGCATTAACTACGAATTGTACGTTTCGCATTTAGGTTAGTTTCGTATTATTGATCCTGTAGTACGATCAGGGCGGGCATATATATGAATATCAAATCAAGAATATATACTATATATATATACATATATGTTTATTTGTCGACTTTAATGAGGATATCCGAAATTTCATAGGATTTTTAAGAATGTCATTAATATTTGGAATAGCAAACCTATTTATGTCATGTGGTGTGAAAACCTCTTGTAAGTGCATTTACCTTTTCTATTGAGTTTTTGGCCAACGTGCGGCTTTCAAGTTTTAGCAGGGAAGTGGACGTTATAAATGCTTCACAGGCTTCCACAAGCTATAATCCGTTTTTTGTTGGATCGAAGATTTTTAAATAAATAATTTATGTTGATCTTAATGTCTTGAGTACGACTATTTTGCCATTACCTTAGCTTCTTTCTGACAAGAATATGTACACCAGCTGATGACTGCTATGAATTACTTTTTACTGGTGCTTTTGTTGATGTTGTAACTCTGGCTGCTATCGACTTTATGTATGTAATATGGTCCACAGCTTCTAGAATATTACCCTAGTTTCTCAGAGCAATGTTCTAAGAAAGCTAATATACTTATATATTAGCTATTTAGTATGGTATAGAATAATGACTGAAGATGAATGTTCGGAAGATAAATCGTAGAATGAATTGTCTAATAATTGTCTAATAGTTCAATAGGTGGGTTTATCTTATTAGCTTGAACTATGTTATATAGCTGCCTCCCTCTAGAGCTAAAAAGTAATCGCCAGCTGCAAAAAACGTTTGCCCTACTGTAGTAAGGAACTTGTTATATCCGCATAGTTGTCATGAGATTCTCGATTGAGCTCGAAGTGTTCGAGAAGGGTGTCAGTGCGCCCTCTTTGAAGACGTAGGCATCTAAAGCTTTTGCTCTTACTTTTTGCATTAACATTAGGTAAATAATTTTTTGATGTTGGTGCATACGCATAGTTTGGCTTACTTTGTGGTAAGTTAATAGTTTGTCTACCAGTGTGGAGCCTGGGAAATTGGGAAGTCTTGTGTTGTTTAACTTCGGGCTTTCGTACTATTTTCTTCTTTTTTACATGTCCGAAGACACTACAGCACTTATAGTGTTTGCAGTGTAGTTGTCTCTACAGTTGCTGCTGTTTTTACCTCGAAATTAGTTTTGGAAGAAGTGGAAGAATGGGCATTGCAACAAACTACACATATTTAAGGTAATTTGCACAATCTCAACACGATGCATTGATTGGGGAACTTTATCCTTGTTTAGCATATTGTGTGCACTGCCGTTACGTCATACCCTTCTGTTTCTATGACACTTTTCATTTTCTCAGTAGAAACAGAACTATCAATGCCCTTTATAACAAATACAAAACCTTTTAAACTTTTTAGCTGGTAGGTATAATAACTTACTTCTTCAGCGGTAAGTCTACATGCGATGCGCCGATAATTGTTGTCCGTGAGAGTTTTGATCTTGTTTTCTTGTATTTGTGCTCTTCGAGGCAACATAGAAGTTTTCCATTCCTACCAGTTGGGACAAGATGTTTACAATGGCATTTGACATTTACTCGCGCAAGAAAATTTGTGAGGATTTTTGTTTCCTACACGCGATTTCAGCATCTTCGTCGCCCGGGGTAGCAAGTACGAAGAAAATATTTTCACTTACCGATGTTGTAGCTACTAGAGAACTTTTGTAGTTTTTGGCGGTGCGCTCTTGCTGGAAAGACTTAGGACTGACATTTCTTTTGGTTATATATCTACTCATGCCTGTTTGTACTTTTTGTACTGGATTTAATGTATTAATTTGTATTGTCTTTTTGTCGAACTGTTTTCAGTATTACACCTGTCAGATTTTTTTTTGTTGAGTTTTATTTAATTCAGGCGTTGTTACCTGTGAAGATATGTATATTTATGTTTGCAAATTGGGAACGCCTGGAGTTTAAAAAATCACGAAAGTTTTTTTATTATTATTTAAATTGGTCATTACATTTCTGGTTTCTCTTGTACTAAAAGAGTAGTGAGAATTGTTGTTATTCCCTTTTATATTTCTCTTATGGATGTTTGGTACACTCATACACTGACCATCCGTGGAATTGTTTAAATCAGTTTAACTCCGCAGTATTCGTTATTCTTTATAACACACACATGTTGTTTTTTTTTTTAAATTTGTTGTTATTTATTGCCTGTTTCAATTGACGAAAATAATATGGCTGTTAATTATGTCCATCTTGTGATCAATTTCAAGGAAAATTAAAAGTTTAATATTGAAAAAATTTCATCGCAATTTGTTTAGGAAATAGAAAACCAGATCAAATTTTATTAACAAAATTCTGTATGAATTGTTTTGTAATTTAGCATGTGAAGGATTCACTGAATTAACATAAAACACAGCACTGTAAATTATACAATTTTTACAGGCACCCCATAGCAAATTAATGTTGACTTAAATTTTACAAAAAAATATATTCAATAATCTTAAAACTGAGAAAAGTGTAATAACTATTAAAGAACATGACACATACATGTATACAATGAATTTAATTTACTTATAATAATAAAAATATAATATGGCAGCATCTGACTTTATATCAATACGTTTAATAAATATTGAAAAGAAAACATGAAAAGACATTAGCTAATGTAGGCAGATTTGAAGCTGACACAAACATGTTGCCGCTTTTAAACGGTGACTGGACAAACACCATGCAAGTATTAGTGACTACTGAATTCATCAGAAGAAAAATTAAAAGAAAAACTTACCTTGAACTAAAAAAATATTTTCACAATTTATTCTTCAATCACAAAAGTGGGCTTGAGCTTGAGTGTGTTTGAATTTAAGTCTTTTCTGCAACAAGTTTATGGTCGTTACAGTAGATGAAGCATAAATTATGCATAATGTGATCGATTAAAGTATAAAATAAATAAAAAATTAATGTCATTGCTTACGAGATTGTGTGAGAAACCGTTTTTAAAAACATACACACACACACACAAAGCGCTATTCCAGTGAGGTTTGAAAGTTAATATCAATGAAATTACTGTTGAGTAATTAAAATAACATAAATGGAAACACATTCGTTATGACAATTGGCGGAATTCATTGGGAATCGAAATTTGTCCGCTTCATGTTCTCTCCAATATTTTGATTATAGTTGCTAAGTAAAGTCGGTTAAAATGACGACATATGGCAGCAGTAAATGATATATAATATTTTTAAATCTTATTTATTTATTTTTTTATTATTTTTTATTTATTTCTTCACCAGTCACAAACCAAAATTTGTATGACATAAAAACACAAACAATCTATCTTGCTGCATCTTTAGATGTAAAGTGTTGGTCATGCAACCTTTAGAATTGAAATCGGCTAGAGAACAAAGTAATGAATATTTTTGTTTAAAGATATAGTTTTATTATGAAGATTAAACGTTGGGTATATAAAACTCGTTACAGCCGGGTACAGCTCTCTTACACGTTTTTTTTAGTTACTCATTTTGACGTCACTAAATTTTCCAAAATATTTTCTTTTTCATAAACTACATGTGGAAAGAATGGCTCATATAATTGTTTTTTTAAATTCAGTTTTCGGAGTTAAATAATATGATAAAATCATAATTTTATATATTACTAGTTATAGTAAGTAGAAAATTGTCTTAAATAAATAGTGTTTATTTCCTCAAATCAACATATGATATAAATTTTTTTGTGGTTACCTTTTTTTCCTGAAATAGTTGTCTCGCCTAGCTGCGTACCTTTATTCTTTAGAAAAATAAATGGTCAAAAATAAAAACGATTAAGACATAAGGCAAGTGACATAATTTGCTACTGACACAGAAAATCGAATTTCTTGTATTAATAAATATAGTGATGTTAAAAATTTAAATAAATATTAATACTAAATATCGGTATGGATTTGTTCCACCTTAAAACCGGCAAGCAGTCAGGCGTATGAATGTGTGGTATACACTAACACATCTTCACTGACTATCTGAGAGATAGTCAAACATATGTAACTTTTTATTTAGTAAACATAAACTTGATGGAAGCAGTTGTTATTTTACGTAGTTATTCATAACTGGGCTTCAGAATATGATAGATGAATAGAAAAACAAAGCCGTTACTGGACAAATACACACAGTCTTACATAAAAAGTGTGCTATTGAGATGCAGATTTTTTCTCACAACCAGTAACAAATCATGTTTAACATTTGGCATAAGTATTTGTGTACGTATGCATGTATTATATACAATATATGCATACTACACATAAATATATTTGTAATTGTAATCCAGTTTTTAAGTGATTTGGATCTTGCATGCGTGCTGATAGGTATGGTCTAGGCCATTAACAAAGACAGTTCAACTTACCCAAAATTACCCAATCGTGCCCAAAAGCGTTCTAGAAGTTCGTAATTCGGCAAGTAGAGAACCTCATGCAGAGTAATTTTATTTTCTTCTTGCCGAAAGTTATACGATCTTCATTTTTAGCGAAGTTCGACCGAAAATGTAATGATCAGCTCTTTTTTTGTTTATGTAAAAATCAATTAAAGATCAGTAAATACACACAGAAGTTAACTAAAGTGTTTAATATTGAAAATTAATAATTATTAATAATGAGATTTTAATAAGAAACGAAGTTATTGTGTTTAATATCAACGATGTAATAAAAAGGAGGGATTTTTAAAAAAAATTAATAAATGTTAGTTTTTGCGATTTAGATATTTTTTTACTAACAAGTAATTTTTTATTATCAAGTAATGCAATTTATTATTGCGGGTGGATAAGCTAGTTTCAAATGCGTATTTCGCTGGTTACTCATCAGAAAACCTTTACACAACTTTGAAGAAATCTTAAACTTTTGTGCCCGAACTTCCGTTAAAGCCGTTAAAGAATAAAAACAATAACCTGAGCCCCTAATGTAATATAACAGACGCTGGCAGATATTAAGCAAAAAGTTGCCATTCTACCGCCACGACATATTCCGTTCAATAGAATGATTATATATATGAAGCAAGTATTTTAATTTTCATTTAATAATTTTCTTTTATAAGCATATCTACTTATTTAAATTGAAGCAAATTATATTAATTAACTTATAAATAATATATTTCCTTTCATATACAATAAATATGGAAATGACACACACGCATCAACTTTGTTTTGTTTCACAAAAAAAGAACTGTTAATAAAACAATTATAAACTTTTTTTGTTATTAAACTTTTATGAAGTCTGAAATATAATTGAAAATAATGCTATAACGAATCATATGGCAACAAGTAAATATGGAATTGACATGTTAAGTGAATTTGACCGGTAATGGCGGAAGAAGTTTGAATATAAATTACGCAATGAAAAAACTTAATCTCGCGTATCACATGGGTGTGCGATTCAAAACAAAAGCCTTAAGACACATACATCACAATTACTTCGTTGGGTTCTATTCGTTTTTGATTTCTTAAATAAATTTTGACGCATCATTACTCATTTTCCGTTTTCTAAAAAATTGTTCGTCTTGGTGAATGATAAATATTCTAAAGTAGCTAAAGTTGATTGAACTACGCGTTAACGTTTTAATAACAAGTATATTAAAATATAAAGTATGTTTCAACATGGTTTGTGTTAAACTGTACCTTCACATCAAATTGCCACTAGAAAGCGATTTTATGTGTTCATTGTTTTTAAATTTTAAAACTTTTAACCCAGCTTCAAGAGCCAAAAGTAGAATTTTATTTAAAAAAAGAATTTATCAAAAAAAATCTAAAATTTCAACAACTATTAGCAACATGTACATATTTGAGAGATGACGAAAAACTTAAACGTTCTCGCATGCATTACATTAATTACCAAAATATAATAAATAGAAATCAGTTAATGACAAAATTTATAGCATTCGGAAAAACTTTACAATTTGTTGGACTTTATTTAAAGAGCTGTTATCTTTTGTAATTGATTTTCTGAAATTTATTATTGGTTTTTTGATGACGGATATATGTTGAGAGAACATCCTGTAGCGACGATATTGTTGAAGCAGTTGTTAGTTACTCAGTCACTGATGGCTAATAACCTTGCGAAGTTCCCAAGTTGCACAATTGATCAGCAAAGATGCTTTTAGAAGAAGACCGATGCAAAATCGTCGTTAGCTATGAGGTTCGTTATTGTGTGAACGTTAAAATTGCTGTACCTGATTCACCAAGTGGCAATGTGTGGCTAAAAAGTTACGCTTTAGTAGTAATATTGGTACAGCGCAATCTTTGATCAAAACTTCGGTCAACGGTCAAGGGAGTTCTTGCTACCCATGAAGGACTATGATTGCGATCTTAAACGCGTTATATCAAGTTCTGTTGCTTATGCGTGATCAGATCCTTTTCAACTTCTCAACCTCTGCATTTAACTTGCATTTTTGAAAAACTGCAAAATGTTTAGCAATTAGAAAGTTTTATTGTTTTAAAATTAAAAAGTACTTAATAATTTAGCAATTGAAGTTATTTAAGTCGTCTTATTTAATATTTAAACATTCCTTTGGTTTTAATATATGTATTTCCAATCGGTCAGTTCGATACTTAACTTCGTAGAGTGTGGTCATCTCTTTAATAAGTAGCGGATAGTTAAAGAACAAAGAAATAATAAAGAATTTGTTTTTATTTTTGTAATAGTCGTAATTCGTTCTCATTGAACTCGCACGTGTGACTAATTGCATTACACAAGCAGGTATAGCATTACTGCTATGGCCCCGGGGGCCAAATCAATGACTCTAAATATAAAAAAACCTAACATGAAGAGACAAAAATGGTCTCGGCCACTGCCTATAGGTATGATCTCTGACCTACCTTTAACTTCAAGAAATCGGTTTAGTACGCTAGCTAATCTTAACGATACGGAAATGGATGCGGTATCCAACATAAATCAGGAGAATAAGGTTAAACCTCCTCCATTGGTTGCCGATGATAAAATTCCTCTCAAGGAACTACAAGAAATTTTGGGTAAGGATACTATTTATAAACGTACATCCATTGAAACAAAAATCTTTCCACAATCTACTGAATGCTACGAAAACTGCAAAAAAATCTTGTTAGAAAAAAAATTGAATTTCATACTTTTAATTCAAAGGAAAATCGTTTGTACACAGTATTTTTACATGGTCTTCCGAAAATCAGCATCGACGATATTAAGAAAGATATCCAAGGTTATAATTTAACTCCTTCATCTATAACTGAAATAAATACAAAATATAGTTCGGTCAACAACGCCGTATATAAAGTACAATTTTTAAGAAAAAATTTCAACCCAAAATCATTAAGCAATATAACCGCAATATGCAACGTAATCGTATCATGGAAAAAGTATAGGCCTAGAAAAACTAACAATCCAACACAATGCTGGAATTGTTTTATGTATGGTCATGGAGGTGAACATTGTAATCGCCTTCCAGCATGCATGATATGCGCAAATCCACACCACACCAATGATTGCCCATTACGGAATCAAGACAAAGTACCCGCAGTATTTTCATGTTTTAATTGCAAAAAGCATGGTAAAGGCCGTACAGATCACTCTGCAAACGATATTAAATGTGTCCATTGCGTACTTTGTATTTGGAAACAAGAACTAAAGCAACCAACAAAAAGTCAACCCAATATAACAACAAACCAATCTCTCCACAGTACATCAATAGTGAACTCTCTATAAATAAGCACAACAACAATAAATATCACAATACTTTATCATATGCTGACGTTATGAAAGGAAACAACGATCTCTTTGATATTGATGAACTCTTTAATATTTTTACTACAGCTTTAAGTGATCTTCAAAAATGCACAACAAAAATACAACAAATACATGTTATAATGTCAATGATAAAGTATGCATATGGTATTAGGTGATAAAAATTTCATAAAAATTCATCATTGGAATGCCAATGGCATTACTACTTATGCTCATTTACTCTATTCGAAAATTTGCTCGAAAGAGAAACTATCCATATTGCCTCTTTGAGTGAAACTCATCTGAAAGAAAAACACAAAACTTATTTTAAAAATTATTTAATATATCGTAACGATAGACAAGATTTAAGAGGGAGCGGTGTAGCTCTAGTTCTACGCAGATCTGTCAAACATAAATTACTAGCTATTGCACATACTTTTGGAATAGAAAATCTCTCGATTGAAACTGAAATAAATAACAGAAAGATTATAGTGACTACGGCATATTCACCAAAATACAAAAGGAGCTTTACAAATAATATAATAAAATTAACTTCATCACATGAAGATTTTATTGTATTAGGAGATCTAAATGCCAAACATTCCTCCTGGCATTGCGTTAATAATAATACCGCTGGCAATGTTTTATTTAATCTTGAGCAAACTAATAATTTCTTTATTTATTATCCTAACAGTCCGACATTTTATCCGTCGCAAAATAATCGAAATACCTCAGTCATTGACTTGGTTTTGAGCAACAGTTCCTTAAATATAAATTTGGATGTTCTGGAATATGACATTCCATCAGACCATAGACCTATCGTATGTAAAATTGAAAATGCAACAGTGTGTAACCTAGAAACGAATGGCTATGACTACAAAAGCACAGACTGGATGACATTCCGAAATTTTATTAATGATAAAATCACCATAAATACTGACATCTACAGTTCAAAAAGCACAATTGATTCTGAAATTGAGAAATTAATTAATATTATACTAGAAGCTCGAAATAATTGCACCCCAAGATTAAGCTTCACTGGCAAAATAAGCCTACCTTCTGACATCGTTAACCTTATAACGACAAGAAGAACATTTAAAAGAAGAAGTCAACGTGCTTCCATACCTTCAGAAGTAAAGTTTTATAACCAATGTGTGAAATTACTGACTAATCTAATCAATAAAGAAATAAGCGTTTATCGTAACGAAAAATGGAAAAAAAAATGCTATCAAAATTAAGGCCAGGTGACAAATCATTTTGGAAAATCAGCCGATGTTTAAGAGGTAAACAAGATAGAAAAATTCCATATTTAAATAAAGAAGGATCAAAAATTACAACAGATGAGGGAAAGACTCAACTGCTATCGGATACTTTTTCAACTGCTAACAACCTTACGTTGGACTACAAGCACTCTATAGATAAAACTGTAAATTCCAAAGTCAGAACATTCAAGTCAACAAACGTATATTGTGACAACTTAATAATGGTGTCTTTTCAGGAAATAAACACATTACTTGCAACGCTTAAAGCATCGAAATCACCCGGGCTGGATGCTATCCCCAATATATTAATAAAAAACCTTCCCACGAAGGCAATACAATTATTAGTAATTATTTTTAATAACTGTTTAAAAATTAACTACTTCCCAAAACATTTCAAAGAAGCTAAAGGTATTGCTATTCCTAAGACCAACAAACCAAGAAATAATCCTAGTAGCTATAGACCTATAAGTTTACTTAGTAATTTAGGAAAAATTTATGAAAAAATAATTCAAAATAGAATTTGTAATGCTATTGAAAATACGCCAGCAGTAGCTGAAGAACAATTTGGTTTTAAAAGAGATCACAGCGCAGTACACCAAATAAATCGTATTGTAAACATAATAAATACTAATAAACGAAATAAAAAATCTACAGGAATGATAATCTTAGACGTAGAAAAAGCTTTCGATACCGTTTGGCACAACGGACTTATATATAAATTAATCAAAGCTAATATTCCAAAACATTTGTGCATGATTGTGGCGGACTTTCTTAAAGATAGAACTTCTTCAGTGGCTATTAATAAAACACTTTCTTCTCCCAAACCAGTTGCAACAGGCCTACCCCAAGGTTCAATATTATCTCCATTATTGTATTCAATTTATACTTCCGATTTTTCTCCACCCTCATATCTAAATGTTGCGTACTATGCAGACGACACCGCTCTTCTAGTATCAAGCAAACTGACTATGGCACTACTTAAGATTTAGGGGAAAAAGTTTTCAAGCTTGCAGAAAATATCTCTACAAATGGAAAATTAAAATTAACGCCTTGAAAACTCAGGCCATAATATTTCCGTTTAACAACTCACCAAAACGACTTCCCAACCGCCAGCTAAACCTCCAAGATGAGAATGTCGGAATACAAAATAATGTTAAATATCTTGGCATGTGTCTTGATAAAAAACTTAACTTCGCTAAACATATTGAAGAAGTTCGCAAAAAATCTCTAAAAACCGTTAGAGCGTTGTGGCCAATACTATGTAAACGCTCAACTCTCAACTTAAAAAATAAAAATTTAATATTTAAAAGTGTAATTAGACCGACTTTGACATATGCAAGTCCAATTTGGTATAAAGCGGCAAAAACACACTTAAAGAAACTTCAAATAATTCAAAACAAGGGCCTAAAGATTATAAACAACAAACATTGGAGATACTCCACGCAGCTCCTTCACAGTGAAACTGGTTATGAACAAATCCTCGAATTCATAAAAAGATACAATAGTAAATATAACGAAACCATAGAAAGTTCTCCTTATCAACTGATAAGGGAATGTAGGGAATCAGCTTGAATATATAACCAAACTACAAATCATCAAATTGAAAATGATATGTATATAATGTATTATTTAAGATAATATAATTATAAGCATGTATATTTTCTAACTATATTTGACTATTTATTTATCAGATAAAGGTTTTCCTATTTTTCCCTTTAAACATTATTAAATAATATTAAAAATATATCAATGTCTCTGATTCTTTATATAATTCGTTGTAATATCTAGTGATAAAATCTCGAAAAATGTAAACATGTAAATAAAAACTGTAAATAAAGATGAATTTGAAAATTGAAAAAAAAATTGAAATTTTCAATCGGTTAATAAATATTATATTTTTTTTTTGTAATTACGGCTTTCCTACTATGTTTTTCTTTTCTCCGAATTCTTCTCGATTGTTTATAACTTCTCCATTTTTTGATGAATTTTAAATAGTAGCGGAATCGGTGTTTTAATAAAACTTTAGTATTTGATAAAATTTTGGATTTTTGGAGCGATTTCAGCCTTTTAAATTTAAAAATATGGCGAAGTTTTTAGCATCTTGCTTGTGAAATTAAGTTTTTTGTAAGATATAGTTGTTTTGGATCTTGTGTAATAACGACTTAATAAAATCGCGACATTTTTTAGAATATATTGATTTGTTGCAAGTTATTGAACTTCGATTTGTTTAATTTTTTTAATTTCTTTGTAGATTCCCAATTTGTCAGGAAATTTGATTTTTTTTTTATATGTGTTTAACATCGATTATGTTAAAAATTGTGTTATGCCCAAATCTCGGGAACTTGAAGAAAGATATTCTTGGTTTCAAACAGCGCAAATCCGTCGAACGCGCTAATCCAACGGTCCAAGTTTCACGTTCCTAGTTTCACGTTCCTAGTTTGTCTAGTGCCGTCAGAAAGTTGAATTCAACGTCAGAGAGATGGACATCGTTAGTTGAACTTCCCTGTCTATAAGGATCCAGAATATTCAGACTTTGTCAGATCGGAAATGAATATTGTACAAATTACAAATGTGAAGGCGAAAAATATAAATCTGCAATATTTGTCCCTGTATTTTTGTGCTTCCATACATATGTATATATTTACAAACCAGTGATGCACATATACTTGCTGTAGTGTTTAAATAAATTCAGTTAAGTAAAATTTCATTTTCGCTACAAAATTGAAACAAATTTTTTGTTCTTTTAATATTAAAACTAGTTTAAGTTATTGACATAAAAGTTAAATGTAAGTAGATAATATATAGAATTATATTATTTATGCTGAAACATTTCGATAGTTTCCCGCTATGCATTTGATAAAGAACCAAAACTAATTTTAATTGAAAAAATTAATTTTTTAGTGCTTTTTTTAGTATAAAGACAGTTTAAAAAAAATAAAAGACTCACATGGATGAATACTTAAATGATAAGAAATTATTTTGTAACAGAAATTGAAACATATGAAACACAAGGTAGCTCCAGCTTGTCCATCTTAATAAAAACTTACCGTTTGCGGCTGGCACTAAAGGGAACTAAATAATAATACATTGTGATACCAGAGACCAGTTCACAAGTATCTAATATATCAGTTTATTTCTTGTTTCTTTATAAAGAGTTGAATAACTAATTCTTACTTAAACCTTGCCTTAACTATATCCGCGACATTTAGAGCTATGCTTGAGCTTAATACACAGTTTGTGTTCTACGCATCAAAAACAAATTTGTTGTTAATACACGGATTTTATATTTTAAGAGTGAATGATCTTCCACAAACAGTATATTCACGATCGGATTAAATAAACCTTTATTATGATATCAGAAAAATGTGCCAATATCAACTCGTGTTCATGTATGAAAAAACGTTTAGGTTCTACAAATGGTCGCCTAAGGCAAAATCGTCCAACACGAACAAACTCCGAAAAATTGCCGTCAAATAAAGTGAGTAAATATTCACCAGCTTTTGGACTTAAACTCTGTAAATATATTTTTCCGCAAATTTTTGATTTAAATTTTGGGTAACTTTACGAAACAAACAATCGGCCAAAAGGACTATTGTTGATTTTTTAGTTTGGGAAATTACATTTTTTTTGTACGATTGGATCAATTTGTTTGGATGTTTCTTTATTATGACGCAACAGCCACACTTCGTCGGTGATTGTGAATTATTAGTTTTATTACGATTTTCAAATGGGTATTTCCAAACATTTCCTCTCGGATTTGTCAGGAGCTAGATTCACTTACTAAATCTTTTCTGTATTGGGAAGAATTTTTAATTGGGAAATATTTTTATGTAGGTTGATAAATATTTCACAGTACTTTAATGATGTCAAACTCAATGAAACTTGCAGCATTTTAGTTACAAAAAAATTTGAAAAATTCTATAACCAATTTAAGGAAAAATTAAATTCTTTTCTAATAAAAACACAAGTTTACAGATTTAGGTAAACTTTTGAACTAGAGCAACGGAAAGTTGTTTTTTATCTAGTAGTTTCAAAGATATCGTTAAACAAGAGTCAACATATTTTTTGTTTTTAAAAATTTAATAATAAATAAAATAACAACAAAAATGTAGGTATATAAAATGGGTGGTTATTTAGCTGTATGAGAACTCCGAATGATAATACAACACAGAAATATTGTTGGAATGATTTTTTTTTATTATAATCTGGTAGACAATTTAATGGGATTTATTTTTTGACTACTTTTTCAAACAAATCTAGCCGTATGGTGTCAATTGTGGCTTAAATATTAGCTGCCAAAGCTTCAAGAGTTGCTGTTTCAACTTAATCATAAAAAGTAATCCAAAATCGTTAAATCGGACGACGAGTGGGCCAGTGAACAGAACCACTTCATTACTAAACACAAGTTTATGATAAAAATTCTCATTTTTGACCCGCTTCCAATGAGCCAAATCAACAAAAATGCGACGCAAACAATGGTCGGTTGGCTTCAATTTTTGCATGAGCTGCACAAGTAGACAGCTTAAAAATAAAATTTTTTCGAATTTTAGATTTGTCTCTAGGTATGTTAATGTTTGCCTGAAATCGCTTCCTTTTTGACATTGCGGTATATCTCGAAACCTAAAAATAATTTTACATATTCGAATTTAGCAGTCAAAATTACATAAAAAAACAACTTTTAGTTGCTCCTGCCCTACACATTGTACATTTATGTAACAAATTTTTTTGAAGTCTAATTTCTGTTTCTTCTTATTACTCTTGAAGCGTATTCAACCTAACGAAAATTGGCTGTTCCGCAATTAAAAATATAATTTTTATTTATCCAGCGTATTTTAGTTGCCGCAACTATAAAATGTTTATTAAAACCAAAGTTTTCCATTAGCAGCCAACTGAATTCGAATAACCGAAATGTTTTTTTTTTGTTTCTTAAAAAACGTAAAATTGCTTTCAAACAGACCCATTAAATAATATTTTCTATTCTGGCTTCAACCGCGCTGTTGGAATCTCATTTATGTATATGGTCTAAGAAAAAATGATAAGCAGAAAAAACGGTCATAAAATAGTAGTTGTTTTTAAGATTTTAAGGTACAAATGCTTTATAGCAAATAAGACTGTGAGTGAACAAGCGAAAGGGGCGAAAAAACAAAACGCATAAATACGTAATGGCAAGTCATGAAACTAAATACAAAGTTAGGAATGCGAATACAAATTGAACTTGCATGAATTTTAAGTGTTTTTAGTTGTTTTCATTTCACCTTTTTTTTTTTTTGCTATATTTTTTAGCGTTATAATGCTTTTTATGGATATTTGCATATTTTCTTAATGCGGCCCAGAGTTTATGCGTCCATGATCTGTATGAGCAAATACCTGTGTATGGCTGTGTATGTTAATAACCATAACTATTGATGCAATATATGTATTTCTTAATTTGTTTCGTATTCTTATCAAAGCTAGACTAGCGTCAGTCAATCGAAGTTTAGGTTGAATTTTACTGTCGATTAGAAAACACTAAAGTGATTACGTAAGGAAAATGAAGTAAGAAAAACAGAATAAATAAAATTAAACAAACCTGGCAAATGTTTATGTTTATTAAACAGCATTCTACCGCTTACAAGACGTTGGTACTCAAAAATTACACTGCTGCACATTCTCAATTTTTTCTTTTTTAGAATAACCTGTTAGGATAGGAATGAAGATGTTTTCGCTAATTCGCTTGGATTTCTATGTTATGTCTGTAGTTATTTATAGGATTTAAAAATTAAAATTCAACTATAAATTTCTAATAGCGACATCCCAATATTATCAGTACGATACAGATACCAATTTATTTTCAGGGCCGTCTTTCACCTATTGCAGGTCCTGGGCAGAACACTATTTTGTTAGAATAGAACAAAGAAAGTGGATAAATAAGGTTCTATTTTTAATTTTATTGACAATCACATTAAATGAATAGATAATGTAATATAATTTACATGATCGTTGATTGATTAATACCGTTTTCGAGATGTATGTTTTCGAGCACATTCATTCAATATTCATTTCAATTTGCAAATTCTTTGCAGAGTTTTCAAGTGAAAAATAAACAAAAACGTTTACTAATGTTTTTATATAAATTCAATCGCTGTTTTACATAAATGTTCAGAGTACCAATTATGGAAAGAAAGGTTTCAAGTTTGAATTTCTTTTGCATTCAGTTGAACTGATGGCACAGAGCCACCAAAAAACTTTGGCGAAGGGTTCTACGTTTCGTTCAATGAGATCCGCCCTTGTATGTCCGACGATTCCAAGTAATCAAATTTACGCCTAGTGTTAATAATAAAACCACCAACGTCCAGTGTTATTGTTTCTTTTGGAAGATATTTATTTGTTTAGTTTATATTTCCCAATATAGAGTTCTAAATTTCCGTTAGTATAATAAATTTTTAGCTATTACTTTATTCTTCTATAATTTGTTTACGCAAGGCACGAGCAGATGCAGTAAGCTCGGGCTGACCATCTGGTTTGTGAAAGATTTCCAACACCTATTTTTGAATTGAAATGTTCTGTCAGTATTATTCCTTTAGTAGTTAGAGCACGAAAAAAGTTGCACACTTTCTGAGCTATTCCAAAAATCTTTGTTACCTTCGATACACACCCAGCAGCATTGGACATGCACCAAGTTTACAAAGAGTCCCACACATGGTTCAAAGGTGACAAGTTTACATTTCTCCTCGATTTTGGTTGTAGACCAGAATACTTCCCCGATATATTTGCAACATTGTCGTAGTTTTGTCCTCTGCAAACTTTAATGGGGGGCAATATGAGGGTTCCCAAAAAAAAAATCAAGATGGTTTCCGCTAAATACTTAGTTTTTTTTTGTTGCTTTTTAATAAATTTCAGAAATAATTAAAAAAAGATTCCTTACGTATCGAATTATAAAAATTATCTGATCAACACAAGACAAATTGGTCGTACTGTCAACGCTAATGGAAAAAATTTTATAAATTTAACCACATTTATAATTTTTTTAGCATCTGTTTTATCATTACATCGATAAATTCGTTACAAATATTCGCTGATTAATAAGAAATGTTACCTTTTTCAGAATTCCAAACTTTCTTAATTGGTCTGCAAGAAAGGGATCAAATTCATTAAAGAAAAAACTCAACACAAACTCAAAGACTAGTAAAAAAATTTGTTTTTTCTAAAAATGAAACAAAACGCAATTAGAATCCGAAATTCTACAAAAATAAAAAAAAAACAAATTCACCAAATTTTGAATATTAACCGCAAAGATATCAATTTCGCCACAAATTTTTAATTTCGCCGAAATTTCAATACTTTATGCAAAAAGTCGAAATTTTAACAAAATCACTGTTTAACAAAAATTTATAAACAAAAATCAAAAATTCACCACAAGTTTTGTATTAAGTTGGGATTTTTTGAGAAAAATTTTTTTTTGTTCCTGTTTCTCGATTTTGTGGTATTTTTGACAAATTTCGAATTTTCGGCATTTTCTTTTGTGCAGCATCGTTTTTTTTCTAATTTTTGCAAAATATTATATTTTTTTCCATTTTTTAGATTAAATGTGATTTTTGATCAAATTTATAATATTTATGATTTTTAAATATCTTGGTAAATTTTTGTGGTGAAATTTAAATTATTTGGTAAATACAGGGTGTCCGCCGGGAAGGTATACTACTTTGTTTTGCTGCCATTTTGGTAAACATTTGTCTTGACCGTTCATATTTGGAACTCGTGAAGTAGAGACATAGCAAATATATAATGGAAAAATATTCGGTAAACCAACGTGTTTTAATCGTTAAAACATTTTATCAAAATCTATCATCGATGAGAAAGTTACGTGAATTTTTTGGGAGAAACAACGTGCCAACAAGACGCACTATTTATCGTGAAGTGAATGATTTCGAAGAAAGAGGGACTGTAGCTCATAGGTCCAAGCATGGACCACAACGTACTGCAAGATCGGCTGAAAACATTACTGCTGTTCAAGAAAGTATTCAAAACAATCCATGAACTTGAATTCGACACCGTGCTCAGGAGCTTGGTCTTCAAAGAACAACTTTGGCCACAATTTTGCACAGAGCTTTGAATTTGTTTCCATTTAAGGATCAGTTGACAAAAGACGCCCATGACAACCCCGATTTTCATAATGAGTGACGAGGCCCATTTTCATTTGAATGGATATGTGAATAAACAGAGTAGTCGGTTTTGGGCAATAGAAAACTCTCAAATTATTCATTAGTCACCTTTGCATCCATTAAAAGTGACAGTCTGGTGTGCAATTGGGTCAGGAGAAATCATTGGACCTTATTTCTTTGAAACTGAAAACGGTGTAACGGTAACTGTCTTTCATTTGATCAAAAATTTTAAACAAACAAAGTAGTATACCTTCATGGCGGACACCCTGTATTTAAAATTTGGTGACTTTGGTTTGTTAAAAAAGTTTTGTTAAAAAATTAGAACTTTTTCGATTTTTTGGTTGTTTTTTTTCTTTTATTTTGTGAGATTTCGGTTTTTGGAGAAATTTGCTTTTCTAAGTTAGTGTTTGAAATTTTGAAGTTTAAAAAAAAAATTAATTCCGTGCAACAATTAGGTTCGTAAGTATTAAGAACTTGCCAATTTGATCAGATTGTGATTTCACCGCAAAAGTTAAAATACCAAAAACCCAGCAAAATGGGCATTATTTTTGGCCCATATCTCGGGAATCGGTCGACTGATATGACTGATTTCATATAATTTAAAAATTAGCCGAACGCTGAATATTGTAGAAATGACTAAAAGGTTCTTTATTTATGAAAAAAGGCCAAATGTGGAACGAAGTTCGCGACTAAAATTATAATGCTATCACTTTTTTATTTCGATCTTTCCATTTAAAGTCATTGCAAATAAATTAATTAGCATTTATATACCTAGCGACTGTGGCATAAATTATTCTAGGACGTCGATATTCTAACCAGGCTTATGGAGTTTTGAAATATAGTTTGGTTTTCATTGTATAAAATGAAGTGCATAGAATTTTTAAAGAACTTTGACTTTTTGGAGACCTTTGAAATTTTTTTTGTGTTTTCCCAAGTTGTGGTAAGTATATTTGGTAATTGTATTTTATATATATATATATATATATATATATATATATATATATATTTCTTTAGAATAGATTTTGTTAACATTTCGTGACTTATTTTCGACTTTGTTACCACAAATTTAAATTTTATGGTGAATTTTCAAATTTGTAGTGAATTTAAAAATTTGCAAAATTTATTTTTGCCAACTTTTGTGGTAAATTTTTAGGAGAGGTCCGTAAGATATCTGGAGGCCTAGGGCTGACCTTACCTGTAGATGGACTTCATTGCAAATTTGATAACCGTACAGAATATGTCAATTTTAAGATTTTGTGTATAACCATTTTTCCGTAACGGTGAAAATACCCATATCTCGGGAACTTGTGGACCACGGTCCGAGCTTCACGATTTCAACATCGGACAAACGGACATCGATAATATATATACTTTATTGGGTGGGAAATTAATATTGCAGAATTTACAAACGGAATGACAAACTTATATGTACACTTTTAATTTTGGTGAAGGTTATAAAAGAGGGGGAATATAACGAACAGTAAAAGTTATTGCTATGAAACAAAAAATTATTTTTCATAACAGAAATATACATACGTAAATGAATTGTGTGGCAAATTCCCAACTATAGTTATGTTCTAAAATATAGCAGAATAATACACTAAGTGAACGTTCTAGTTCTATTGTAAGAACTTTGAAATTGCTGAAATTTTAGCAAAATCTTAAATATTTTTGATAACTAAGCGAATAAATTAAATTTAATTAATACGATAATTTTTATTTATTTATTATTATAATACAAAGATATATGTTTAATATTTGGGTTTTAACCATTGGCTGGTAAGGCATTCAACCCCGATCATTTTTAGAATACTGAAAAAGTTAAGTAATGCAAACATAATCTATTTGACCCGCCTAATGATGAAAATTGAATACGAAAGTTTCTCACATTTTGTATATTTTCGATCATTGTTGTGTTGGGTTAGCATGAAGTTTGCTCCGCTGTTGTATTCTAAGTTCAAGCTCTAAAATAAAGTTCTTGTGATAATGAACTTCATGTTTATTTTATATTTTCGTTAAATTACACAAGGGAACGAATATAATTTTTGCTCTTTCACAACTGAAATTAGATTCTTAGGTTGTCTGTGCCGCTGAATTCAAACCCACCATCAGTCGTATTCTATCTGCTCTAGTTTTTGTTATGTCTTAAATGAAGGTTGTTAATGGTAATATGTTAGCGTAACTACTATATGTTCTTAAATATTACTACCACAAAACTTAAAAAATCATGTACGAGTAGTAAAAGGCGGCTGGATGCAAGTAAACGTGCAACGCACATTAGTGTAAAAAAACCAAAGTGTTACGATGTATTGAATTTCTAAAGTGCTGAATAGAATAATTGCTGAATAATTTCGAAATGGTCTACAAAGTTTCCTCCGAAAGTTTTGCCCTAGTGGCCACTTTTATATTCGGTACGTTTAGATATAAAGCAAAATCAATGCTTACCATTCATTCTCATAATATGAAGTGCATGGAATTTAAACACAGTTTTTTAAAAACCATTATTTAAAAACACATTTTTATTAATTTATGAGTTTCGACTGCAGCAAAATAAAGGATGCATGTACGAAATGAAAAGAATTTACGCTACCACATTCTTATGTCATGGCCTTCCACTAGGTATTAACACATAATAAACATTTCCAGTAAAATTGTTTACAACGTTAATAAAAATAATGAAGGTACTTTTTTTGAAATAATTAAAGATTTTTAATTTCAATTGTATGTTTTGAATTTAGACCTGTTTAACGACTTAACGGATTAAAATATTTCCCAGTTTTTTCCGTCACATTTGCATAAAATTTGGTCAGAAATTTATCGTTATGCTGTAGAGTAAAATCAGACACTAAATATGAATTAATTTATTTCAGGCTTAAGTTCGTTTATTATTCTTTCAATTAAGAAAGAAAAATGTTTTATTTTATTAATACGGATTTTTTATAGAATAATGAAAAATTAAGCTTTGAGCACTAGCAGAATGGAATACATGTATTTTCTGTGCTGCTACACACTTCTGTTTCTTTCTACTGATTAGTGTCTATTGCAAATATCCACCTAATGACTTGAACTTAGTTCTCAATATTAGCCTGGACACGCTTCCAAAATTGTCACGGTAAAATTCACGATGATAATTTTCTTTCGTTTTTAGGTAAATACATATTTTAAATTTTTTTTACAGAATCATACTAAAATTTTGCGAGTCTCTGTCTACTTGGTTCCTATTTAAATAAATACCATTTTCGATAATATTAAATACCAGAATTACATGTGTATTTTAGGAGTACAATTTTGGTCATTTGATTAGCTTTGAGGAATAAGCATATGTATTTTGAAAACACTCCCATAAATATATGTTAAAGAAACCATAAAAATACCACTTAATTTTGAACTACTCAATTTTTGCTTTTACTGGATTGTTACTCTCTTAAAAGACACAGGAGTCGATCCTCAGTTAAGCATAACTGCAGAGTAAATAACTTTGGAGCGCACGAGCTTCACACAAAAGTGTTGTTGTTGAATAAATCATAATAAGTGAATATGAAGACTGAAATGATATGAGAAAGCATCAAAAGAGTACTCGTAGTGTTAAATATTAAAATAACTGTACTGTATAAAAGCTTCGCCAAGGATTAAAATAATACTTGCTGACAAAGTTAATCTATATAAATATAAAATGATCAATGTGGCAAGATCACTTTGCACCCGTATTCCATGTTCTTGTTAAATGTTAATGTTTTAATGGTGGTGACACGTAACATTCGGCACGAACAATTAAAACCCGTAGCATTTTTTACGTCCCCAGTTTATTCTCACAAACTGCGGTACCAAGCCTCTTAGCTTTGTTTTTATGAACTTTTTTTTATGGCTTACCAGTATTCTTGAATATGCATCCATGCAAACAATTGTTTTTGCACTAAATCACAGTTCAAGATGTCAAATTGTTATTTTATTAGTCGTGGTTTGCTGCAAACACCGTCATTAGAGCAGCCGACGCTGTGTTCTTGCAGTAACAAACTAAATCATTGACCTTTGTGTCATTATGTTTTGAATGCCTTGATTTATGACAGATATCTTTGTAGGTGGTCTTATTTAGGAAGTGGTAGTCAAGCAAATGATAGGCAAAGTAGCTACTACAATGGCAAAGATCGTGGTTTATTTATACCCGCACAAGTTAACATAGTTTCAAGCACGTATTATAAAAATATTGATGGAATGTTCTAAATCAAATTTATCATTTTATAATAATAATAATCGTTACTTTTTTCTGTTTACCAAGTCTGCTTCTTGGGAATAAAAAAACCTAATGTATTAAACCACAGCAGGGATGATAAAACAGAAAGGTTTTTTGTACCAAAGAGGTTTTAGAGTTGTTCTTTTTGGACTCTAATTAAACTTTAGGGAATTTTCACTAGCACTAGATTAAGCTACTGCTGCACAAAAGTGTCCCAAAAAGACGGATCTATAGATAAGTTGTAACAGTTTAAAATAAAGTAACGTTTGTTTTTTTAACAATTATTAATCCAATCAAATGAAATGAACAGAAACGGCCTAATATTATAAAACCACGTTGCGTTCAAGAAACAAAAAATAAAAATAAAATTATATTTAGTGACGCAAATACAATCAAAACGAATAAAAAGAACCACGTTATTCGAATACAATTATCAACCCTTACAGAGTAAGTCGTTCGAATTCATATATATTAATTTTGAACCTAATTTTATAAAACACAACGCAACGCCAGGATTTATATGGAAAACAAAAAGAAATTTCAAGCATTTTTGAAACACTAAATTATCTTTCATACAAACTTTTGGGATTCTGAAAAGGGAATCAGCATTTCATGGTTTACGGTGTGGATTTGTTTATTATAAATACAAAACTTATATGAAGAATAAAAACAAATTTTTTAAAACCTTTGAAATTTGATTTTGTTTTCAGCGTTTTATTTATTTATTAAATGTTACAAACCATTGCAAATTATATTCTAACCTAAATTACTGAACATATTAACGTAAACTTTCACTCGTTAAAGTGAAACAGACTAGAGCCTTTGGTGGAAATCGAGCACACGACCCGTTGAATGATAGACTAGCACACTACTGACTAAGACTACACTCTAACACTTTTAAAAATATATTAATATTGGTGCTACCTTTCGAGAAGATTTACTTGTATCTGAAGTATAGTCGTTGAAAAGTTACTGACATAAAAATTTTGTATGATATATTTCACGGAAGTGATATTTTCGAAGGACAGCGATTTAAGGAAATTGATGACTAAATATTACACTTATGGGATAATAATTAATTATATACACCAAGTATTTCATGTAAAGGTTTATTCGAGATTTTGTTTAATATAGAAATGTAATCAGTTCAGTTTAATCGTCGTCATTAATAGGAGTGACTAAGTCCTCAGAAATTATATTATGTTGAAATGTTTTGAAATGAATGCATTTTATTGAGGGGTGTACAATGAAACAAGTCCATGACGATTTTATTATTTTGCTGTTCATATTCTTAAACGCTTTACCTTTTATCCTTATTAAGGTTCAGAGTATAATTAATTTCGTTCTGGTCCTTTTGTTTTATTTTTCTATGGGTTTCATAGAAGTTACTCCTTCATCTTATGACATTATTGTCGTAATGCGCGCTGAAATCCACTTGATTCCATAGCTGAAATATATAGGCCCTATGTGACCCACTGTCTGGTAACAGTATACAAAAATAAATTTAATAATATGTTATATTTTTATGTTAACTTACAAAACTGCATTATTCTTTGCCACCTATGGAGATTTTGGCAAACACACAAATAATAACAAGAATTAAGCAAAAAAAATCTGTAATTCCCATTTGGTCCACTTGGTTCATACTATGCAAAACATGTTTAGTGCATAGACCGTTTTATTGTATATTAAACTAAAGCAAAATGACCTATGGGATTATTCATTCATTTTAAAAAAAATTTTAATTAATTCACACACCTTTACCTTACTTATAATAAAGTACTAAATCTCTTTTCCACTAAGCCAGGCAGCTAATTTCCTTAGTACAGCGATATACAAAATAAACAAGTTTGTTATACCGTTAAGTGGTAGAACTTCTAAAACGTAGTAAAACATCAATACGTTCTTATGATCTTTCATTTGACCATTCACTCTAGAAAGGCACATTACCTTTTATCCAAACAAAAACACAAACTGGTTGAAATATAAAATGTATGTGAGCCCACACATCTCCTAGAACATTCCCCCTGGGAAATTAAACAGATATTCAATCCACCATAGACCACGTCACAGATGTCGTAAATTCTGCAGGCAGACTTGCAACTTCAATTAAGCGAACCATTGCAAGTGGCACATATAAACCATCGGTTGACATACAACCCTTGTCCGAGAAAAAGGAGGAGGCTATGGAAAATTGGACGTATTCCAGTTTTAAAGGCACAACTCAAATTGTGCTAAACTATGCTACGTAGTAAATTGAGGCAGAACCATAAGATCGAACTAGTAAATTATTTAAATAATTTGGATCCAACGAAGAACACAGATTATTGCTTATGGCATATGAAATGTTCTGTTACCTATAAATCATCATTGAGACTTCAAGATTGTATCTGGGCCAAACACTCGAGTGAAAAGGTAGACCCTTCGCTAGTCACCCGAAGAAGGCTTTACACCAAATGACGCTAATATTTGTAACAGGCTACCAATACCTTCAATGGCAATATAAAATTTCGGTTACCTGCACTCAAATCAATTAAAATTAATATATTGATGTGAAAATATCGCCAGGACCTGATCTTATTACTGGATATATGGAAAGGAACATTCGTCCGCTCTCAAAGATATACTGTTAATATTTAATGACATGCTGCGAATTGATTGATAGTGAATCCCTAAACCAGGAAAAGATGCTAGTGGAATTACGTCGTATGGACTAATTAGTTTACTTCTAATTTTATCGAAGCTGCTTAAGAATATGTTTTCAATGAATATAACTCCTTAGTTTAACGAGCTGAACATCAGTTTGGATTTCTTGCGAAACAACGTACGATCATAGAATCAAGTTCATAGAATGTGCACTTATTATGTGCACCTTTGGAAACAAACAATATTGTTCAGCCTTATTCAGATATATTTCTCATGCCTTTGATACATTTTGGCATGAAGGCTGCTTCCTGAAAACACTCACAAACTCCTTAAAAGCTACCTAACAGATAGAAAATTTAAAGTAAGATCAAAGGATTAATTTTCGTCAATTCGAAGAGTGTCGGCGGGTGTCCGTCAAGGTAGTATATTAGGTATATACACAGCAGAAGGGTATATAAGATTCGGCACGGCTGAAAATATATTTTGTTGTTTGGTTCGCTTGTTTTTGGTTCCTTGAGTGTGAAAATTGGATTTTTAGTAAAATATATGCCATTGGGACCTAGTGTTCCTTGTAATGTATTGCTACGTTTAACTTTGTTTCTTTATTCGCAGGTTCTGTTATTTATAAAGTTTATTTATACAGCAATCACGGCAGAATTTTACTTTTACACACTGCTACTATATATACTTTGTTTACACTGTTACTTCTTTACCACCGTGGTTCACATTTTAACGTTTCACTCGATACTAACTTCGAGCTTGATCACAAAAGTATTTTTATAGTAGTCGTCTAGTGTCCAGAAATTTGTATAATACGCAAGAATCCAGTTGATACTTCTTTAGATAGAAACATCTTTTCTACTGTTTTTTCAATTATGAAGTTTCTTTTTGTAACTATTGTCTGCACTCTCTATTTCTGGAACTTTCTGTGCAGTGAGTGCCACAAGTATTTATACCACTCAATTTTTACAGGCAAAAGTATTTGTTCGCATTTATCATCGTTTTTTCCAAATTTTTAGCGAAACTGCAAAGTTTTTGTGAAATTAAAAATTTCGTTTTGCAATTTTAATATAATACTAACAAACTCAACTTTAGATGACTTGACTATTTGAATTGAAAAACCAATAAAACAATAAAATTTGTGTATTTATTTAGTTTAATTCGATTTAATTTCTTTTAATCGAAATTTATTTTTAGCGAATATGTAAAAAAGTTACATATTGCTCTTTCCCCTGGCTAAATGTCAAAATAATGTTTTTATTGCCGAAAACTTTAAAAAATCTTCAGTTTTTTCAATTTCTTGAGAAAATTTGAAATATCACCGAATCATAAATCTTAAAGTTGTCATTTAAATTTAAGGGGCAAACAAACTGTAATGGGTGTTAACTAAAATAACACTTTAGTAAAGAGTTGAAAAAAAAAGATTTACAATACACAGCAGATAATTAAGTATTACAGGTGAAAGTTATTGTGTTTATTATAATGGTATTGTTTGTAAGTGGTAGGAGATGAACATGTGGCACACTAAATCGGAAACAGTTACAACTTCGAAGAAACCCCAAATGTTCATGGAGAGACAAAAAACTCTTTGTACAAATATGGTTGTAAATTTATAACCAAGGCAAATTGGATTCCAAGAAAGTTAAGCAACAAATTTGTTGCCAATTTTGTGCTATAATTTTAGAACTAAGAGGTAATATTGAGTTGTAACTAGTTGAAATTTTTCAGTTGACCTTTCGTGACTACATTAAAAGCCCCCTCTTTAATTGAAATTATCTCTTGATTTACTCTTGAAGCCCCTAACCAAATATTGAACAGAAAAAGTATATGCGCAATATATACACGTATATATGTAAGCTTTATGTTCTTAATTTAGGGTGCGATATGTACAAATGCATGATCGATAAATCACATGTTGTTTTATTTCCATTACAATTCATTTTATGATCAATTACGACCGAAGAAATGTTGCATGGTAATAAGTTATGTCTGTTTATTCTATCAATGATTTACCTGTTATCTTTTACTGCATAATTATAATTTATGGTAATTTCATACATGTGTATATGTACTAGTATATGAACTTACGTACATGCCGCTTAAAAAAACAAATAAGGAAAACATATGATGATGCAAAAAACACAAGTTCATTAAGTGAAGGATTTGAACAAATAAAAGACAAATGCTTATGGGTTGTGTGCAAATAGCCTCTATGATTAATATTTTGTTGCACAGTCAAGTAAAAAGTATACAGATCCTAAAAGGTCTCTTCAGTCAGCTTTTATTCTGTTGTAGGGCTTGAGCAGACCTAAGGGATCGCAATTGTAATTTTGAACAACAGCTATATAAGTAGTACTAGTTGAGTAAAATGAGTGAACTCAATTACATTTATAGGTAATTATTCATTACAGATCTTGGTAATTTTTGAAAATTTAAGGGCATTTTTGAGAGATCAGCATTTTTTAAAATTTTTTGCCTTAGCGAAACTGATAGCCCTTTTTAGTCTTTAGCGACTAAGTCGTATTTAACTGAATTGTTATATAGAGTTTTTTGCCCTAAAGAAGCTTTTATTGCGTTTATAATTTTTTCAAGCACTTGTTTCATATGAAGAACCTACAAACTGCCAGATAAGTCGGAGTTACTCGTAAAGCTGTAGGCATTCATCATAATTTTACTCCGCCGCTTTGTTGACTGTTATCAGATTGAGTAATAAGATTAATTCTTTTGGACACTTGGAATACAAAATTCGATAGCAATACTTTTATTATAAAAACGGGAAATACCATATTAAACTTTTCTTGGACGTAGAGTGCTTAAAATAATCATCATAAACCCTGTTTTGTTTTTAAGGAAAATTTTAATCTACGTTAAGACTGTTTTTTTTTTGTCAGCCCCGAGAAAATATACTTCCGCATGTGGGACATTCAGTCATCGTAGGTATTTGAGGTATATCTTTTAAATTTTTAGGCGTTTTTTTATTACTTTGCTATAAAAAATATTTATTGCGTCAGCATAACAACCACAGCATTCCACAATTACATTAATCATTTACTACGACAATAAAGGTTAAAATGTAATAAGTTTAAGGTTGCACCATTATCCGAACATTTTACGTTATGAGGCAATAAGTTCATTTTTTCTTGTATGTAAGTAAAATCATATAAATTTGCAGATATCCGCATAGTGTGTCTAGTACCGGAATAAAAATTTTCTTAACACACAATTGCACTTTACTACGTGAATTTCAAAAATGAAACTTTTATTATACAATGCCTGTCTGTTTCCTTTTTCAAAAAGATTTACCTTGTACTAGTATTTGTTTTATGTTAAAAAATGTACTGCAATTTTCTAGATTTTTTTGAACTTGGTTTTGTAATAAGTATGTAATTTCGTTTTTTGCGTAGTTTCGATTTATGTATTGCTATTAAAAAAATCCATTATTACTAACTCAAAATATTTATTGAGAGAAAAGTTTTTCTTCTAAGATTGGGATATTTTATAGTGATTCTTAAGACTTATAGGCAGGCAGAGCTTACATTTAAACCCCACGCTTTTTGCGAATACTCATCATTAACGTTTTTCTGTTCTATACCGAAAGTGATTCTTTTTTGATATTCTAACAAAATGTGCTACAGATTTTTTACCGGTGCAAAGGATTCTATGCGATTTTTAATTTTGGCCTTAGGGTTCACAAAAATGAAAAAGGTATAATGTCATTCCGTTTATAATTTCTACATCATTCATTTCTAACCGAAGAAAGTGTATATACTCAGGATCATTATAGGTGTAGGTAGGCTTAATTAACGAAATCCGTCTGTTGTTGAAATCGACTTTCTGAAAGCACTAGGCAACCTATGATTTTCGTTATCAAGATGTGGTAAAAAAATCTTTTTTGGGTTTTTTCTTGGTATATTCAAACCTGCGGGGAAACGCTTATAAAATCGTGCATATTCTGAACCTTTATCAAATTTTCTATGAAATCCCATTACAAAAATTATCACCATAAATGCAAAAGTCACAAAAATACGCAAAACTGGAATACATTTTTTTTAACAAAATTTAAACCGAAACTTTGCATAAAAAACCAAAATTCACCAAATTTTGAATTCACCCCAAAAATTATAATTTCATTCAATTTTGTAATTTGAAATATGAATTCTTTATAAAAAACGTAGAAATCGATGTCTAACAAATAAATAAAAAAATCAATTCACAAAAAAAATTTAACAATTCACCAAATTTACCAAAATATTTAAAAATTATACATTTTACTAAAAATCTTAAATTAAAAAAAAGAAATTTTACCATAATTTGGGAAAAATATCAAAACAATTCGAAATGCATTACAAAAATTTAAATTTCATCACAATTTTGTAATTCTACCCAAAAGCCGAAAAATTACAAAAAGCCAATACATTATAAAAAAATCTCGAAGTTTTAGCAAAATCGATGTTAAGCAAATATATAAACAAACAAATTTTACCACAAATGGTGAATTTACAGAAAAATTTAAGAATTCACAACAAAATTTAAAATTTGTCAAAATATTATCAAATTTTAAGTTTTACCAAAAACCTAAGTTAATCCGAAAAAAATTTAAAAATCAACATAAAGTCTAAAAACTAAAATAAACAAAATGTTTTTTGCCAAAAAGTCAAAATTCAATAAACAACCGAAATTATACCAAAACACTAAATTTCGAAATTTTATCATTCAATTTAAACTTCACAAAGAATTTGTTAATTCATCAAAAAACTGAAAAGTCAAAAAAAATCAATAATTGCATTAAAAAAATCAAACTTCACCACGATTGGAAAATTCACCAAAATATTAAAAAACTTACCAACAAATTTATAATGCACCAAAATGATTTAAAAATAATAAAAAATTATAAATTTTGCAAAAAATTATAAAAAGATATATTATTTATTATGTAGTATATTGCAAAAATTTTAAATTACAAAAATAACTTATTATTCCAAAAAATCGACATTGAATAAAAACCGAAACTGTACAATATATTTCGAAATTGTGCCTTAATTTAAAATTCACAAATAATTTTAAAATTCACAATAGAACCGCAAAAATCCAAAATGTTACCAAAAAAATATTATGATCGTTTCCTTAAAATTTTACTAAATTTTAAGAAAATGGATGGATGTAAAACTAATATATCCAAAAACATATAAAATTTCACCAAAAACATTAAAAATCATAATTATAGATTTTAAGAAAAATTTAAATTATTATGAAAAATAAGAAAAAGAATTTTGGGAATTCCCCAAAATTCGAAAATTGGTCAGAAAAATTTAGTCCAAAAATTTTATATTATAAACTTATCCAAAAATTCGAAATTAAAAAAGAAACCGAACCTGCACCAAAATATTACGAGAATTGAAATAAAAAAAATTTTAAAATTTAACAATGAGCTTTAAATTCACAAGGAAATGATTATACACAAGCCTATAAAATTTGCAAATTCTGAATCCTTATTAAATTAGCTATACAATCCTCCTAACACTAAAAATTTTGAAAACTAAAAATGAAAAAAAATATCTCTAAAGAACTAAGTTCCCACATATTCCAAAATTCACTATAAAATCGAAATGAAAAAAAATGTATAAATAACCGGAATTTTACCAAAACTTTAACTTAGCCAAAATCTTGCAAATTCACCAAAAAGCCGAAAGTTAAAAATAAACACAATTTTATAAAAATCTCAAAATAAAATTTATTGAACATAAAAAAAAAAAAATGACCAAAATATTTAAAATACCAGGATTCAAAAAAGCAATCTAAAAAGGAAGCTGAAATTTCCCACAATTTTATATTCACTAAAATTTTAAAAATTCACCACAAAATCGAAAAACTGGAAAAAACCAAGAAAATTTTGAAATTCAACGAAAAAATTTACCCAATTTCATCGAATACTCTAAATTTTATCAAATATTAAACATTTTACATTAATGCACCATTCACCAAAAACTAAAAAAATTGATAAGCAAACACACGTATCCACAGTGCTTATACGAAGATGAAAGAAGATTTTAAAAGTAAAATAATTCGGCTCAAACCGGAGTCTAAAATTAAATGTTTTGCACAGGGAAACATCTGTAGTACAATTTTAGTGCTTTTTGTAAAATTTTAACTTTTTGCTGAAATTGCAAAATTTCGTTGAAATTAAAAACTTTGTTTTGAAATTTGTGAATTGGGTGAATTTGGTTTTTGTGTTGTTTTTCGGCAAAATTTCGGTTTTTATTGAATATTGATTTTTTTGGTAATTAATTTTTATTTATTTCTCTTTTTCGATTGCATGGTGAATTTTCAAACTTGGTTAATTTTCAATTTGCGCAAAATTTCATATTTTTGTAATTTTTTGGTACAGTTTCATATTTTTTTAATTTTGATTTCTTGGAGAATTTTGTTATTTAGATAATTTAAAATTTTTTATTATTGTTTGGTTTTGTGAACAATTTTTTACTTTTAATGAAGATTTTTGGCAAAATTTACTATTTTTATGATTTAAATTTTTTTGCAAATTCCCGATTTGTGCTGAATTCTGATTTTTTAATATATATACTAGAAAAATTTTGGATAATTTCTTACATTCTTCTCATTTTTAAATTTTTGGTGAAATTAAAGGTTTTGTGGAAATATTTAAAAATTTTCTGTATTTGATTTTTGTGTTAGTTTTTCGGTTAAATTTCGTTTATTTCTTTAATATTGTTTTATTAGTATTTACATTTTTTTTTTAGTTTCTTGATTTAAAAATGAATTTTCGAGCTTTTGGTGAATTTAAAATTTTTGAAAAAAAATTTTTTGCGGTTTTTCCCGTGCAATTTCAGTTATTTTACAATTTAGATTTTTTGAAAATTGTTTTAAAGGTAATTTTAAGTTATTTGACTATAGTAAGATCTTGTGGTCAATTATCGATATTTCTTTTTATTCAAATTTATAAATTTAGATTAGTATTTAGATTTTTGAAATTTTTAATTTTTGGCAACACTTCGTTTTTTTTCTACATATTCCTTTATTAGCATTTAAATTTTTTTATTTCAGGTTTTCATTTTTGAAAGTGATTTATCGAAAGTTTGGTGAATTTTAAATTTTAGCAAAATTTCAAATTTTTGATTTTTATTTTTATAGTTTTTTTGTGCATTTTCGATTATTTTAAAAGTTTGATTTCTTGCAAATTTTTGTTATTAAGGTAATTTTATATTTTTCATTAAAGTTTGTTTTAGTGGTAAATTTTTGACATTTGGTAAAATTCCATATTATGGTGAAATTTCGATTTTTCTGATTTTTCGTATAACTTTAAATTTTTTGGTAAATTTCAGATTTGTGGTAAAATTTAATTTTTATTATTATTGTTAAAATTTCTACATTTTTCACAAAATATTTACTTTCAATAATCTTAGGATTTTTTGGGAAAATTGCAAAATGTTTGTAAAATTAAAATGTTGGTGGTAAAATTTCAAAATTTGAAAAAATTTGGTTTTTAATTCGGAATTTTGACGTAAAGTTATGGTTTTTTATAAAATTTTTCTAAACTAAAATGTCAATTTTGTTGTAGTGGTATTTTTTGGTAAAATTTCGATTTCTTATTAAATATTAACTAAAATAAATATTTTGTATTCCAGTTTTTCGATTTTATGCTAAACTTGCGAATATTTGGAATTCATTAGAAATTCGAAAATTCACCATCAAATCGAAAAACTAAAATACAAAACATTTATTTTAATGAATATTTAATAAGAAGCCGAAATTTTACCAAAAAATACCACAAAACCAAAATTCACAAAATTTTATAATTTCCTCACGATAATTTAAATTTCGCCAAAATTTTGTAATTCTACCAACAAGCCGAAAATTCACAAAAAATCAATATTTTTTTAGCAAACATAACATAAATACTAAAACACAAATTTATATTACCAAAAGATCAATATTTGCAACTACAACAAAAATATAAATTTATTCAACTCTAAAATGTCAACCCAAATTACATTAAAAAAAAAATTATTATATCCAAACGGATAACTTTTTATACGAGTATTTGAGAAAACAAAATTTACACAATTCGGATATTTAACAGAAAATTAAAGACTAACAAACAATATTTCAACATCACTAAAAACTAACATTTTTCATTTCACAATGAAAAAAGTAATTAACTCGTTCGGAGAAAAATTAAAAAACAATTAAAAGCCATTTTATATTTTAGACCTTCCATTCAGGAAATAGTCGTAATCAAATGTAACTTTTTGTTTCCTTTGTCGATGGAACTTTATATTATTAGTTTTAACTATTTTCTGTTTATAATGTTTTATAGTTGTGCTTAAGATTGTACAACATTTGCATATTATTTTACGATTAGGTAGATTGCATTTTAAATGTAGAAAAAGCATATATTATAATTACCCCATAAAAAATGATTATATTAAAATGAAAGAAGAATTTAAATATAATATAAGATGACTAAGCCAGAGGCAAAAAAATCACAGTCCTTAAGATAAAGTTTTAGTTTTTTTTATTTTTTTCAGAATAATTAATTTTTTTAATTTTTTGGTTAATTATATTTATTTTTTAGTGAATTTTCCATTTTCCAAAAAGTCTAGCATAAAAAATCTATATTTTAATTTTAAGAAAACGTTAAAATTTTAACACAATCTATGTTGTACAATTAATTAAGCAATTTAAATTCACCACAAATCTGCAATTTATGTATAATTAAAAAATTCACCAAACAAACTTTTTAAATCATAAAATTAAAAATTTTACCAAAAATCAAAATTTAAATGAAAAATTAAAATAACCGAAATTTTGTTACAATTTGGGAATTTACCAAAATTAAAAAAAAATGTTCACAAAAACACTAGTTCAATAAATTAATTGGTAAAATTTCGGTTTTTTATTAAGTATTGATTTTTTAGCAATTAAATTTTTTTATTCCAGTTTATTGATTTTATGGTGAATTTTCGAATTTGTAGTTAAATTTAAATTTCGGTGTATATAAAATTTCGAATTTTTGTAAATTTCTTTGATCGGTTTTAGTTTTTCTAAAATCCGTATTTTTAAGAATATTATGTTAGTTTAGTAATTTAAAATTTTTTAATTATCGTTTGGTTTTCTCAAAAATTTTGAATATTGGTCCGTTTCCAAATTAAGGTAAAATTTCGCTTCTTTTTTGTATTTTTAATTAATTGATATTTTTGGTAAAATTTATAATATTAATGATTTTTAAAGATTTTGTTTAACATCGATTTGGTTAAAATCGTTTTTTATAAAATATTGATTTTTGTGGCTTCTCAGTCTTTTGGTGATATTGCAAAATTTTGTAAGATTTTGTGGTGAAATTTAAAAATTTATTGAAATTTGTTATTTTTTGCCAAAAATTCGATTTTTTATATAATTTTTACTTTATCTCAATTCAAGTTTTTTTTATATCAGTGTTTCGTTTTATGGTGAAATTTCAAATTCGTGGTGAAATTAAAATTTGGATTTTTTCCAATTTTTCTGTGGATTTTTGAGTTTTGGAGGAATTAGGCCTCCTTTTTAGTTTTGGAAGCTTCGCGTGTTTTTTTTTTTTTTAAGTTGTTAAATTCGTTCCAATACTTAGGCCCAGAAGTTATGAAGACAACAAAAAACCCATATCTCGAGAACTTGTGGACAAATATCGTTGATTTGCAATCGAAAAATTTTCCGAACACGCCAGTTAAATTGCTCAAGTTTCAAGATCTAAGATTGTCTAATGCCGTTCAATATCGGTCAGACGGATATCGTTAATTCAATACGAATTCAGAATATGTACTATACTTTGTTGGGTCGGAAATTAATATCGTAAAAAATACAAACGGAATTTTTGTGAAGGGTATAATAACCCAAAAATCAAATTTCACTAAACTCTAAAATTTGGCCATAGTTTTCGTAATAAATGAAAATTTCACCAAAAAGTCGAAATTCACCAAAAATTATAAAAGGTAAATCAACTTTTACACAAATATAACCAGAAATTGTTAAGAATTAAAAACAAAAAAGTGTAAGATTAACCAAAAATACATAAACCATAAAAGCTTCAAATGTTATCAAAAATCTAAATTGATTAGAAAAACCATAAAAGAACGATATTGCGCCAAGTTGTTGGAATTCCCCAATTTAATTTAATTATTAGGCTTAAGTTCGTTTATTTTATTCTTTCTGTTAAGAGAGACAATTTTGTTTGATATAATAACTTGGAGTATGTTAAGCAGTAAATATTACTAAAAATAAAATTGTATGAAAAATCCAAATTAATTTGGCAATTCATCAAAATTCAGAAACTCACCATAATAACAAAATAATAAAAAAATTTCAATGACCATAGGCATCTAAACTTAATGAAAAACTGAAATTTATAAAGACCAAACTCAAAAAGTTTTTTAAATTTTGATATCATAAAAACTATAAATATTACTCAAAATAAAAATAAATTAAGAATGAAACTAAATTCACCAAAATTTAGATATTCATCAAAAATCATCACAAAAAAATTTAAATGATTAAAACAATAAAATTTTCAAAAAAAAACGATATTTCACAAAATATAACCCAAAACTCGAATTTTATTAAATTTTGAAAATTGATGAAATATACATATAAATATTAACCAAGAACTCCAAATTTCAATATATTGAAATTTCCTATAAAAAAAATTAATTTTTCTGAAAAAATTCACCATAATATCTAGAATTAAACTAAAAAGTATTTAAGTCAAATATAAGAAATTCACGGAAAATTTTAAAATTTACTAAATACAAAAACAACCCAAAATTTTACAAAAAAAAAATAATATTTCAAATTTATCGACGAATTTTAAAAGTGCCGAAATTGTAAAAAAAAACATCTATGTCATCTCTTAACTGATCGAAAATACTTATATTAAAATAAAAGGAGAGTTTAAATGTAAAGTACGACGATTACAAGTAGAGATTAAAGATCGTAAACAATTCTTTGCACCGGGAAAAATCTATAGTATATTTTTAGTAGTTCATACTTTTGTGAAGGGTATAAAAGATTCGACCCTGCCGAATAAAGCTCTCTTACTTGTTCGATTTTATTTATTTAAAATTGTTTATATCAATAAAGAAAAGGGGGAGTTTCTCTTTGCTTGTGTTAATTTCACTTGTTGTTGTTATTTTGTTATTGCGACTAATGTTAATTAAATACAAGCCACAAAGTTAGTTGATAATTTATTTTAATGTATTGTAAGTTTTTTCATTTAATTTACGCTTTTGTCTTTAGAAAATTTTAAGCGAAAGCCTCATTAAGTCTTACACGAACTCTTGTTGTAATACTTGCAACAATTTGGTAAGCAAACTAATTTATTTGCTTATACGAAAAGGACGTAAACGATTAAGTTTTGTAAAATTTTAGAAATTGTATTTTGCGCACGTAGTAATGGGTATTATTAATGAGCCATTTATTGTGGCCATCAACGAAGATCCTCCCAAAACTAATATCATCTTAATTGCTTAATTCTGGCCTGGCCTCATACTATGAGAATAAATTAAACTGAGCGCATGTAATTTTGTGTATGTTAGTTTTAATTTAAAATTTTATATTAAAATAAATTAACAAATATTTTGTTCGGTCTCAAAGATCAAATCTTCTTGTCACTTTATTGTCAGATGGATGATTTCTATAAAAATAATAAACTAAAAAATCAAATAGTAATTTTGTATTTACTATCAATAAAATACGAATAAAAATTAATGAACGTCCTACTGATTTGTTTGGTGTGATTTCAGTGTGAGGTTATAGGCCTACTTGAGAACATAGTTTTCCAATTTTTAGAAATACGATTACACCCCAAAAAAGAAGCTATCGGTAATAACGATTTTTCGCGACTTCGTGGACACAAAAATTGTAAAACTAAGTCGTTTTTGGTCCGATATTGAAATTTTTGTTTCTTGAAACTTTTTTTTGGAAAAGCTCGTTATTTTGCTTATTTAAAATTTATATACTATAACTTTATTTTGTAACGGATTTTTATGATTTTTTTATTTTTCAGGTTAATTTAGATTTTCAGTAAGATATTTAATTTTTATGGTTTTAATTATTTTTGGAAATTTAAACTTTTTGATGAATTTTTAAATATTTTTTTTGCGAATTGGCGATATGCTGTGAATTTAAAGATCTTTTATATAACTGACGTTTTCATTAAATATTGCTTTCTTCCGGTAATTTTCGGCTTCTTAGTGAATTTGTAAACTTTTGACAAAATTAAAGTTTTTGTAGTAAATTTTGGTTTTTGTGGTATTTTTCGGTAAAATTTCGGATTCTTATTAAATATTGATTTTCGAGAAATAAAAATTTTTTATTCCAGTTTTTCGATTTATGGCGAGTTTTTGGATTTGTAGTACATTTAAAATGTTGGCAAAATTTTTTGGTCAAATTAATTGCGAAATTTGTTTAACATTGATTTTGTCTAAATTTCGTCAAATATTGATTTTTTTGTGAGTTTTCTTTTAGCTTGTTGGTGAAATTACGATATTTGTGAAAAGTTAAATTTTTTGCAGTGAAATTCAAAGTTATGTAAATAAAGATTAATTTAAATTTTATTTAACTTGTATGTTTTTGGTTGTTAAATTTTAAATTTTTATAGCAAATTTTCAAAATTTGGTGAATTTTTGAAATTTTTTATCGCAAAATGTCGTTTTTTTATTGAATATTGTTGACGTGTGTGACGTTAAAATTTTGGGCCATATTTCGAATTTTCGGCTATTTTTTGTACAGTTTCGGTTTTTTAAAATTCATATTTTTAAAATTATTATTATGTTTTTTGTAACTCCTTCGATTCCTCTTTTTATATATTTGCTTAACATTGATTTTGTAACAATTTCAATGTTTTTCATAAAATATTACCTTGTGATTTTAAGGTGATATTACAACATGTTGTTTACTTTTGTGGCAAAATATCCGTTTTTGGAGGAATTTGGTTTTCATTATTAGTTTTCGAAGTAGCAAATTTGATAAGGATTCAGATTATTCAAATTTTATGGACTTTTGTATAAGCGTTTCCCTGTAAAATTCGCTAAATTCACTGGTCCTGTGGTTTAAGGTGCAAGATCCTAGATTGTCTAGTGCCGACGGAAAGTTGATTTCAACACCGGATAGATGTTAATGATCAAGATTATGTATACTTTGTTAAGGCGGAACTGAATACATATGTACATAAGAATGTAACATTTTTATTAGTTTTTTATGCTATTTGTTTTTAACAATTTTGGAACTTTTTTCACTTTATTATGACAATTTTTTTACATTTTTTCATGTACTAATTATTGATTGTTAGTAGACGGTAAAAAGGTCAAAAATCTATGATTAATCTAGATAGTCGAGATATTTAAGATAATTAAGAATTATCAAGATTAAATTACGGAAAATGTTTAAAGAACAAATCGAAAAATACAAATTTTACAGAAATGGAGATGGATGGTTGTTTTGAAATTTGAAGACATTATGACAATTTCTTTTAGAGAAAAGGTAAAACAAAGTACAAATTAGCAAATTCAATTGTCCCCGGATTTACAGGAAAAAAAGTTACGTATTAAATTTAATAAAAAGTGGTTTGTCAATAAAACTGATGTATGAGTTTCCATTTTGAAATAAGATAACGGACGAAGAAGATTTCATTCATACAGGTGCTGCAAAGGAAAGGAGAGCAAGACATAGCTATAACTGTGTTAACTATAATGGTTGAGTTGTCAATATCATTTAAACAAAATGAAATTGGCAAATAGGAATAGATTTATGTTAGATGAAGTTAGAGTAACAGAAAATTTCTTAAAAAGTGATAGAAATATACTCATTTTAAAGGCGGACAAGAGTGACACTACAGCAGCATTAAAGAAACATGATTATGACATCTAAATTAACAATATTGTAGGAGATATTACGAAATATCAGTTTGTACGTAAGAATCTCCCGAATTAAACAAACATTGCAACTGCACCTAGGTGGTATGGTCTTTCTAAGATTTACAAGCCAGAGCTTCCCTTAAGCCCAATGCAGATAATGTCACTCATGCATAAAAAAGGCATTTGATACAAAAGATAACATAATGTTATTTAAAATAATTTGATTATTGTTTTCAAAAATAAGTTTTGATGAAACAAACACACATACATATGCATGTAAAATTTGTATTAGTTTAGACATTTTTTACAAGTTTTTCGTAGTATTATAAATAATTTTTTATATATTTTCGTATGTATATTATTAATTGATTGTTAGTTGAAGTTTTGTAAAATATTCATTCCCTGATGATGCTACACAAAGAAAGACGTATGAGAATTATCAAGTATAAATTGTGTAAAAGAATTTTATTAAAGACATAAAACTTGAGAATTAATTAATTAAATTAACTAATATTAAATAACATAAATTGAAAACATATGAATAATTTCGTTCCATTCCTTTTTAATTCTTTCAAATAAAAAAGAACATTTTTTTAATCTTCATGCCATAATTTAATAATACTGAACCAAAAGAATTAAAAAAGATCTGTAAAAAATTGATTGGCTTAATTATTAAAATTTCATTTTGATAAATTCGTTCAAATAATTTATGAATTTTAAAATTCAAATAAAATATAGCATATTATAATTAAATTTTTGAGAACCGAATTTCGTTTTAAGTATTAGTTCGTTGATATGTTAAACATTTTTGTACCTGAAGCTTGTTTGAATATAGTAAGAAGTGATTATCAATACCCTAATGAGTTCCGGCATTAACTTCCTTTTAACAGCGCCTACAAGAGAAAGTCACGCCCTATCCAATTTCTTGTTAAAATAATTTTAATGCCGCCAATTTTATGACAAATCTCATGAAAGTATTTAATAACTGCGTTATCTAATAAACAGGTCAAATACATAAATAACAGCTGCGCTGCCTTTAAATTTGTATATTAAGAAACGCCATACTACTTAATGGACAAATTATGTTTTTTAACTCTTTACTAAAATCCAACTCTCAAAACAAATTATAAATTAAAACAAATAAAAATGTTTTTTTCTTATTCAATACTTTTGGAAGATACATTTTTCAAAAAAAAAAACCTATTCGATTTGAATAATTATTCTAGACGACGCCCAAATGTTCACCAACATTTTTATCATTGTTGTTAATAATTTCCTTCAGATAAATGCGATAATTTTCCACGGTAAGGGTTATCGAGTAATTTCTTCGATAATAAATGGTGGCAGTGTAATTATAAAATCTTATGAATCTTTCTTCTATTCCGTGTACATGCATAAATAAAGTATCCTCCTTAAGATATGCTTCACCTTTTTTATTATGATTGTTACTGTTAACACATTTATACGCAATACAAATCTTTAGAAATTGTGAATTTATCCCCTGACAGACATTGGACTTAAATACTAGAATAACTTGGCATATAAAATGTGTGCCAACCTAAACTACGATTAAGCCATCAAACAAGCTGGTTTAAATGTGATTTCGATACTATACCATGTACGTAATACAAGCAAAGTAAATCATTAAGCACAGGTTTTGTAGCATACGTTAAGACTTTTTATTATTTCAACCTTGCAACTTTTCCATATTTCTTATTTTTTTTTTCAAACGTCGAGTACACCCGACACACATTTTCTTTTTCGGTAGGATCAATTTTATCTATCAAAAACCCAAACCATTAGTATAAAAATACATGTCTATCACCCTAAACTAGTATCATAGCCATAATATACATGTCATAGCATAGTAACTACATGTCTGTCAGGGATATTACTTTTCGAGGCTAAATTTTGCCTTTCATTGTTTTCTTTTGGCGAATAATTCTAATACTTGAAACATTTTAATATCACATAAAACATTTGCATGGGCATATCGTCGAAGCCAATTGCCATTAAAACATACTTGGCCTGGCGCACTACCGTGCTTTCAAGCCCAAAGCACATAGTGTGTATATTAAACGCAACCATTTGTGCTATTTTTACCCCCTCATAACCTTTGCTTCCTTTAATCATTAAATCATAAAACTTAAAATATAAGAACTCTAAGCATAGTCCAAGTTTGAAAGTTTTACTATAAAAGCTTCTCGAGATATGAAGGTGTAAAAAGTGCATATTTTGGTACATATTCACTGACTCACTCATCAATATTATGGGGCACTTCCAATATAGCTAGTGAGCTGAAATTTGGTATCCAGGTAGGCCTTGAACAATAAGCAATGAGAAAATATTTACATCAAATAATATTGTTATCCGTTATTTGTATTAATTATGTATTAAGAAATAGCCTGAAGCAAAACACATAAATATGCACCAACATGCTAAATAAATATGTTTGAACATTGAAATTAATGAGAATTGAAGAAATGATTAGTTGTATATTTTCATGTTTATTCATTGTAGAATTAAACTTTAATTGATGCAATAACAAGTATACATGTATATGAGAATTATCAAGGATAAAATAGCTCTTTTCAAGTCTTTTTTAGTAATTGATTGTAAATTTATTAAAATGTATACAAGACGCAGATAAGTTTAATGTAGGAATAGAAAATGCATAATAAATTAGCCTTGATTGTGCTATGGTTGAACCCAAGGCAAACTTTATGTTGGGCAAATTCGACCCAATCTCAAAATTTTTTGGAATTGAATCAGCTGATATGTAGCAAAATAAGACAGAAACAAAATCGAACAAACGGATATTTTTTGCGAAAATAAAATTAATTATTTTTAAGCTAATTATTTTACTCCCAACTCATTTTTAATATTTTGTTTTAATACTTTAATAGTATTTGACATTAAGTTGTGATGAGTGACTGCTTTGCCTGCGCTCATGAGGATACCTTACAATTAATTCGTAGTGATACAGAGTTTGAAAGTTAAAGTAATTTTTGTTTTCTGCCTGAGCCTTGTATAAATTTATCTTAGGTTCCTTTTTACAATAATAAAAAAGCATGTTGTAGTGAACTCGCGTTGTTCGAAACTCTTTAATTTTCTAATATTTTCATTGTGAACAATATATAATACAATAAAAAGTATATATAAAAGTTTATTAATAGGTACATAAGTGTGAATGTATATCAGAATTTTGAATATTGCGGATCAGAACAAGAAGAAATCACACACAGTGGGGATGGCTTCATATTAAGTTCATGCCACTAGTTTCGTGTTTCTTCCATTCATACATTCAATACAAGGTCTCAACAATCGTGACAATACTAGTATACGATCCAATTATTCCTCCAAAGATACCAAAGATTATTAGTAGTATGTTTATGATCAAACGTATTTTGAAAGGTCCATAGCCGCTGTTGTACTGAATACAAATTTGTAATAATGCTGGAAACGCTATACCCAGAAGCGACAAACAAAATGAACCAACTAACGAGAGAAAAAGTCCTACAGAGGGAACCAAAAGGGCGAAGAGAACTGAAATGGAAAAAATATTTTTGATTTCAAAACAAAGTTCGATAATTCAAAGCAGTTGTTTTATAGTTAGTCGAAGACAATAAAAGTATGAATTGCATGTTCTATAGAATGCAGCAATACGAACGGATAGGTCTGGTCAGTTCAAAGTAATTTTTTTATCTATTTTCTATTTCGCTGTGAGTTACAGTGTCGTTCATGCTGGTTGATAACTTTAGAATTTACTTCAGGGCTTATCTGCAGTTACATGTCTATAACTCAAATAAAAACCAACATGGCCTGTTAGGGTCATTGAGTATTGAAAATCTCGCTGTGTGAGGCCGTCATAGTTTAACTGTGTTGTTAGGCCTAATAATTGAAAGACAATGAGCGGCAGGGTGATGGTAAATACCCTCTACAAAGTCTTGTTCGAGTCTGACTTCTTATTAATCAAAAGTATAACAGCGGAATTAAGCGTTGACCTTCTCGGCTCCGTGCAAAGCAGTAGTGCTGTATTCCATACGTGATGGCACAAATGAACCTTTCAAATAGAGAAATAATTTCCTTCATGTCTCACACAAAGATCGTTTCATTCCATTTTAACGTGGACCCACCCTTAACTATGGATATATTTGGTGGCCCAATATATAGAGGATCATCTTAAAATTTAATGTCTGGTCTTCTGCTAGTCCAGCTCAAATTTAATTAAACAATTAGGTGCTGCTTGTTTACTTTATAGACAGTTTCATTACAAAAACTGATTACGTTTGCTTTCTTTCAAATATTTTATAAATGGTCAACTAAACAATGAATAATTTCAAAGTACAAACTTACATGATGCAAAAACCAAACTATAACGTATGCACATTTCATAGCGAAAATGCTTTGATGTATCCTCAACTCTCTTCATTAGATATTTATGCCAGATAATGTCATTCGTAACGTAGCCTTGTAGAGAATAGGTAATCAGTATTACGAATGCGAATATTATTTTTGTTATTTGTGACAAACTGTAAGGAAATAAGAAACAAAAGGACAGAATTATTTTAAGTCAAGTACAAGTTTGGAACGCAACGTTTTCGAAAATATAAGGCCTGATGACGCATGCATGTATAAACACCAGACATGGAGTAATTTTAAGCTGGCGTAATGGGTCTTCTTGGGTAACACGCAAATTTTTCTTGTCCCATAAGTGATAATTTTCCTTATTCACATAGCTACTGAGATGGAAGTGAATCTTGTCATGATGATTTTCGATGAACAGTTGTCTGCTTCGCGGTCAACAGCTAACAACTGATGCACTTTTTAAGGGAACATCTTCAAGTCTGTTATCAAAATTGTCTGTACAGACCGCCGATTGATGCCCAATTGCGCGATACGTCGATTACGCTCCTCTGGGACATCTTAAGCGCCGTCACAATATCTTCAGCCGAAAGGCTGCTTTAGACGACCTGGAAACCTATGCCGAAATTAACGTTGTGACAACAGCATCGACATATTTTCTTTAGGCGTATATCGATTCATGTTTTGCTCACTTGTGTGTGTTTGCTTCACAAATGCCAAAGCAAAAACTAACAGCCATACCTAAATAAGAGCGTTGAGCGTTGCGTTAGCAGCAGGTTACGTAGCTACAAAGCTTTCAGAGACATAAATTTTACATCAAATGTACTATGGATACGTGCCCTGCTGCTAACGCCACGCTCAACGCTCTTATTTAGGTATGGCTCTAAGTTTGAGTAAACGTCAAATAAATACTCTTCGAATTACAAATAATCTCTGCTGAACTTTTTCAAATTTGAATTAACTAAATCTTTCCAAAATTATATAATTTCTCCCTCTACACCAATCCCTCTTTGTTCTCACAAACAACAACATAATTTGCTTACACTTCTTCTTGTGGTATATTCAATGTTATGCTGCCCTTAGTTTCATCACCGTATTTCCAGTAGCCAAAGAAACCCACACTTATGTAGAGACTTAAAATTATTATCATGCCGACGTTCATAATACCAAGTGGCCTTAAGTAGTCTTTTGGTGTTTTCATATTCTCTTCAATTGCTAAAAACTAAAATAAAAGAAAACATTGAACAAAATATTAAAATAAAATAAATAATAATAACTCAAGTATACATGGTTTTGGATCTAGGCAACCGAAAGCTGTTTCTAAAGTTATTTGGAACGCTGAATCCGAATCTGCACTTCGGTTTTTTTTTATTGGTTCTGGTTTCCGAGATAATGAGCATTTCATGTTTTTGCTACAAACCTTGTTTTTTTTTAATATTTTGTTGAATAGTGTGAAGTGATGCTGGAATATCTTCAATATTCTTAAGGTTTCGTAATCTCCAGAAGTTGTACTTTCTTTAAGTATAACAACCATTTTCTATATATATGGATACTGTTGGAATTCAGCATCAAACACAAAATTTCTCATTTCTCAGTTTTGACCGCATAGTCTCCACAACAATAACTTGATTTAACTTTTAGTTTGTAAAGCGTAAACTAGACACTTTAGTAGTTAAAATAAGCTATTAAAGTTCTAAATCCTTGGCCACTTCCAGAAATATTAAAAAAAGTATTCGAAATTTTTTATAAAAATTTTATATATTTTTATATGAAATAATTACACAAGTATACATGGTTTTTAGAAATGAAGAGCAGTCGAACTGATTCGCTTGTACTCTTTGGGATCTGTTTCACGCATTAAAGTCCAACAGTAGTCACTCATCATGCCCTCGTCCCAAAATCCTTGGTATCGTTTTTCGATTTTCGCGAAATCTTGGTGTAGTCGCTCTCCTTGCTCGTCGCTTGTATCACCCAAGTTTTCAGGGAAAAAATCGAGATGAGAATGCAGAAAATGTATTTTGAGAGACATTCGAGCTCCAATCTTGCAATAATTTTGCAACATACTGTCGATTTTTTGCTTGAAATCCGGGGATTTACGGTTGCCGAGAAAGTTATGAACAACATCTTGAAATGATACCATGCTGCTGCTTCATTGGGCGATAAACATTTTGTAAAGTTTCTGTCAATCATTAATTTTCAAATATCAGGTCCGACAAATATTCCCTCTTTGATTTTGGCGACCGACAATTTGGGAAACAACTTGGCCAAGTACTCAAAAGCCGGTCCTTCGTGGTCGAGCGCTTTAACAAAGTTTTTGATGAGGCCAAGCTTTATGTGAAGAGGTGGCAAGAAAATGTTCTGTTGGCTGACAAGTGGTACAAAAGAGACGTTTTTTTTCCTGGTTCATAATTAGTACGGCTTGGCCAATCTTTTTTCACATAGTGTTGGTCAGTTGCACGGCTATCCCACAGACACAAAAAACAGCAAAATTTGGTAAAACCAGATTGCATTCCCATCAAGAGACCAACAACCTGTTGGAATAAAACATACAAATAAGTTATTCTTTATAATTGAATTGAAATTTATTTTCAAACCTTCAAGTCACCACAAATTTTCCACTGATGCTCTTTATATTTTATTTTGGTCAAAATTTTAGATATTGTATCGTAGCATTCCTTCGTTTGTACTGCATGAGCGATCGGAATTGATGGTTTTATATTTCCATTGTGTATCAGAGCAGCTTTCAGGCTGTATTTTGAACCATCTATGAACAAACGCCATTCATTTACATCGTATGGTGTATTCATCGCATCAAACAAACCGTTGATATCATTGCAGAAGCATATATTCTCCTCTTCAGTAATAACTTTGCCACTTTTTCTGATCATATAACATCCGCATATATAACAAAAACACTTTGGATCAACTTTACAATTCCGCGTTTGCATTTTCACACGTTTTGGATTCCAATAAGAACTTTAAAAATACAAATTAAATAACGGTACTAGCGATGCTAAGAGCTGACTGTCATTATAATAACCCAGTGTTGCCAACATGCGAGGAATAGCAAACTAGAACCAATTTGGAAGAAAGAAACCCGGATTTGAATTCAGCGCCTCAAATAACATCAAGATTAGTTCTCATCTTTTCTGATCCAAAAGTTGACCTGGATTTGTAAACTTGTGTAATTAAAAATGTTGTCAAAATCCAACTTATATTTGTCGAGAAAAAGGTCATACCGAGTTTTTGAAACGTGGGCATGACAGTAGGTTTTGTAAAAATAATCAAACTTTCAACCCGCAACAAATTTAAAAAAAGGAACTTTTTCTTCTTTAGTGCATCATTTTGCAAACGGCTCAGTGATTTGGAACGTACTTGCTTATTAACGCACTTTTAAATTAGACTCTGCTATATCTGGTTAAGTATTGGACCTATAATTGTTTCTCCAATATCTTGAAATTAAATCTGCTGAGTGTGTTGTATGCCCATACGCCAAGAACAAGTGACAACTGAGGTTCGGTTTATGATTAAAAATAACAATAAAAACCTGCAGTCTGTCCCCTGGTGTCGAATGTTAAGGTTCGCAAGAATTAAAAAAAAACAAAAACTGTTTTGCGTCCCTCTTATAAAATGTTTAATGAACATATTTATTTATAAATGGACTTTTTATTACGAAGCCAGGTTTGAGTTAGGACTTATTAACAAATGCAGCCGATTTGCTCTAAGTATTATAGCAGTTACTTTTTCTTTAAAACGGAGGGACAAAAATTTCAAAGGAAATGGGTATATGAGATTATGCATTGCTATTGGACACGCAAACAAAGGGGTAGATGTAAACTTGCGCTTTATCTATATTACAAAGACCAGATGCTGAAGGCGCATTTTATCAACTCCAATTACATGAGAGTGGCCGGGAGAGTAGCTACTTCTAAAAGATTGTTTAGATATTAGATGCTGATGAATACTAAGGAAGACATTGAAAGTTTTTTCAGTTTAACAACGTACGTAGGAAGATTCATCCAAAATTTTGTTTGAGCTCTTGGCTCTTTTTAATATCTTGACATAATTGTCCCAAATCTCGCAATTTATCGTGCTTTGACCCAAAGAAGAAATCTATATAAATAGCTGACGCCAGCTCAATGTAATTCGCTTCAGACTGGTATCCAAAACTCATATCTTTCCCTAGCAAAAGTTTGTCTTACGCAGGAAACAGATACTCCCAAACAGAAAAAAAAGTTTAGCCTTGGTCTGGGTAGTACAGAACTTCTATTACTATTGGAAAGGTGTAGGATTTGAATTGATCGCAGGCCGCAAGCCTCTGCAAAATAGGAACATAATTGTTGCGCTTACAATCATTTCAATTTAAAGTGATATATCGAGCACTCGTGTGGAGTTGTCAGTCTTCCATCGAGCGCGTCCCCAGGTGGCGGATAGGGGCGTTCTGAATCAACGTCTGGACACATCTCAAGGTAGATGCTCTAGGGGATGATCCAGAACGGAGATAGCACAGAGCGACTGATACATTACTGATAGTGGTCAGGCCGCTCTGGCAAAGCTCAGGTAAAGAAGTGAGTTTGGGGTGTGGGACACAACAGGGACACTGAGGGATAGGCTACGTAAGCGGTCACTCAGTGAACCTTGCCGTTGCTCTAGGATGTGGCTGGCCGGTGACACTTCATTGGAATAGTCACATGGCTATCAGCAACCTTAACCCCAGCGGGAGGGCCCGGGGAAAGGTTGGATGTCATTGAGGGACTCGTTGTGCAAACGTCCCCTTTATGGCATACGACCGGTCCACAGAATGCACCAGAACGAATTGATGTCTTATATAAGAAATCAATGAAGCTCTGGGCATTCTCCCCCCGCTTTGGAACTTCACTCTTGCCCGCGGACCAAAACTGGCCCACTTGTAAGGTTAAGGTGGTAGGAAGCAGTGCCGAGAACCTGAATGGCTAATTAGTGGTAAAAGATGATTAGTCGTTAACAGCTCCCCTCCGGTGCCTATGACACGGGCCGGTTGTAATGTTTGTCTAGTCCACGTACGCCGTCACTGCGTGGATGGTCCATTCCCTTACGTGCCTACTCGTGGGACCAAAAATGATGGAAAACAAACAAACAAATAAAGAAAGTAAAAAAAGAAAACAACAGGATGGGTTTGAAAACGCATCCGAAGAAGACCTTCTGGCCTCTAGTCAAGAGACCTTGGTCGAACTGTCAGGCAGTGAGGGAACCAGACATAGTACCCTACTGCCCTCTGAGAAAACTCTTCAAATGGATGTCAAGGTTGATGACCAATTGAAGAAAAAACGCAAAAGGAAGAGCCAGCATGAGACTCTGAAGGCAAGGTACAGCAAGGCGGTGTTTATACTTGACAAGATAGCCAAGAACGCCGCCAGTGGTGTAATTCATGAGCGCGATGAGGATGATCGAAAAAAGTATCAAGCTGTGGTAGACGAGTACCTTAAGTATAAGGACTCTCTACCCAGCACCTCTAAAGCAGCATCTGAGGAGAGGTCCAAGCGTAACCGATCTCAGACAGAGGGAGGTAAATCGCCTAAAAGGAGGAAGATCGCAGAGAAGGCGAACGCTCCAGGACCAAACATAGCAGCCACGTCAACATCAGCCAGACCTCCTTTCAACGAGGTGGTAAAGGACCATCTCATTGTGGCTCTGGCTAGCGAAAAAAATGGTGCCATCAATCCTGTGGGAACAGAATGGGGTGCCATAGAGTCTAAACTGGCGGAGCTCGTTATGGATTACGTGCTCGCAGGGAAGACTGGACCGGTTCCCTGTTTTGACTCCGGCGAGATACACCGGGGCTACAGGGTAATCAAGTGCTTGGACGAGTTCTCAAAGGACTTTCTCAGCAAATGCATCGCTAAGATTAGCGGTACGTGGAAGGGCTTAAGGCTTAAGCTCATCCCTGCTGAGGAGATCCCGATGAGACCACGGGCAAGAATTTGGTTACCAAAAATGGCAACCGATGCAAAGAAGATGCTGGAGTGTCTAAAGCGCTAGAACTCCAACATTTCCATGGATGACTGGTCGATCATCCGTACAGAGCAAGGGGACACCCACACATGCCTTATTCTCACCATTACCGATAAGGCAACAGTGGAGAAGGCCGGCTTCAAACTGTTTTTCGGAGTGCGGGATGCGAAGGTAAACGTGTTCCGGCCAACAGGTTCTGGTAGTGGTGAGACTGATGTTGTTGAAGCCGCCAACAATCTGCTCACAGAGATGAAACTTACAGAACCTTCCTCAAATAAACAAAATGACGCTTAAGGTAGTTCAGATAAATCTGCAGCACTCGAAATGTGCTACAGATAACCTCCAGGTGCTCTTAGCTGAAGAGGACTTGGATATTGGACTACTTCAGGAACCCTGGGTTGTTACCTCAGAGATAAAAGGGTTCCCAGCGTCAAAATATAACGTTCTCTATGCAAAGGATAGTGGTAAGCCTAGATCATGTCTAATAGCCAAAAAACACATTAACATTTTTCTCTGCACACAGCTTAGTACAGCAGACTTTACGGTGGCAAGGATCGAGCTGCCGCAGAACAGAAGCTTTATCATAGCCTCAAGCTACATGGCGCATGAGAAGCCAGCTCCTCCAGTCGAAGTGAGTAATCTCTTGGCCTCAACAGGAGCATCTGACATAGTCCTGGGATGTGATGCAAATGCTAGGCATACAATCTGGGGCAGCAGCGAAATTAATGAACGTGGTGAGTACATCCTTGATTTCATTAACAATAATAGATTAAGTATATGTAACTCCGGCTCCACCCCAACGTTTATTTTTCCGAGTGGGAACAAATACAAAGGTTTGGAGGAGGTACTGGATCTTACACTCACAAATGACAGATCTAGTTTATCAGTTGATAAGTGTAGGGTATCTAGTAAAAGATCTTTTTCGGATCACAACTGGATTCTCTTCGAGATTAGATTACAGAGCAGAATAGAAAAGCCATTTTTCAGGAACCCAAGAAGGACCGACTGGTTTAAGTTTAATGGAATCCTGAAGCACAAACTATGCAAAACACCAGTTATTGAGGACACGATCACTGGTCTTGAGAGGATGGAGAAGAGCTTCAGCAGTGCTATGGTGAAAGCCTTCGAAATCTCTCGCCCAATAACAAAGGCCAAGAAAAGCTTTCTTCCATGGTGGAATTCGGAGCTTTCTAAACTACGTAAGGAAACACGTAGAGCCTTTAATAAGAGCTTTAACAATAAGTCATAGCAGCCATACCGTGATATGTTGAAGGCATATAAAAAGGCTATAGTAGCCGCAAAACGAAGCTCATGGAGAATTTTCTGTGAGTCTATAGACAACACAAAGGATTCGGCAAGGCTAGGAAGAATTTTAGCCAAAAGTCAAATCCTTCCTATATCAAAAGGAAGGATGACTCATGGTCCGAATCCTCAGCGGAATCCCTTGAAATCTTGATGAACACTCACTTTCCGGGCTGCAAGGACATCGGTACGGAATATGTGAGCTCTAACAGAATTCCGTACACAATCGATGGGAATATGATATCTCACGACAGGATTTCCTGGGCGATAGACACCTTTTCCCCTTACAAATCACCGGGCCAGATGGCATTTTGCCAAGGATGCTACAGAGTGCTAAGAAAATTATCACTCCCTGGCTTCATAGGATATTCATGCTTTCTCTTTCTCTCAATCACGTTCCAGAAAATTGGAGAAAGGTCAAGGTCGTTTTTATTCCAAAAACCGGCAGAAGAAGTCATGAGAATGCGAAAGACTTTCGGCCGATAATATTTCCTGCTCAAGACTCTGGAAAGACTCATTGACTTTCATATACGGCATCGACTGGAAAGCACCAAGGGCATTTCGAGAAGTCAGCATGCCTACTTGAATACAAAAAATACACAATGGCATCCTTCGTGGATATAGAGGGAGCCTTCAATAACGTGACTACTGTGGCCATTCAACATGCTCTTACTAGTCTGCGAGTAGAGGAGTACCTCAGTAACTGGCTGGTGTCCATGTTGAGGTCAAGAATAGTCACTGCAAATCTTGGTAACAGCAATATGACAAAACTAGTGGATAGAGGTACACCTCAGGGTGGTGTAATCTCTCCGCTACTCTGGCTTATGGTTGTTAACACGATTCTTATGCAATTAGACGACAAAGGTATAAAGGTCATCGCATTTGCTGATGATGTTGTGATCTTGGTATCAGGACTGTTCCCGGACGTCATAAGCAATATCATATCGGATGCGCTGGGGCTACTTAGCAACTGGGCGATGAGGAATGGCCTAGGAGTAAACCCGGACAAAACTAGTTTGGTACTATTTACAACAAGGACCAAAATCCCTAGCTTCAGACTACCGCGGTTAGGAAACCGTGATATTCCTCTTACGAACAGTGCGAAATATCTTGGTGTCATCCTTGACTCTAAGTTGTCATGGAAGCTGAATATTCAGCACAGAGTCAAGAAGGCTACAGTAGCTTACTACACCTGTCGTAGGATGTTCGGTGCAAAATGGGGACTTAGTCCTTCTATAGTTAGATGGATGTACACAGCCATTGTACGTCCGATTCTTACGTATGGATATTTGGTGTGGTGGCCTGCGACAAGGAGGAAATATGTGGTGGACCAACTGTACAGAATTCAAAGATCGGCATGTATAGGCATTACAGGTGCACTGCGTACTAGTTCATCAGAGTCACTGAATACTATACTGCACCTTATTCCTATAGATCTACACATCGTGGCCATATCTGCTAGTAGTGCAGTTAGGCTAAAGGCGACGGGAACTTGGCGTGCGAGGACGTACGGCCATGCGAATATCTTGGGCGTACTGCCTTCGGATATAAATCAACTCCCTGACTACACTACGCCGCAGTTAGACTTTGACAGAGTGTTCAGAGTACTAATCCCCTCCAGGAGGGAGTGGTGCGGTGGTAGTCTCGTGGAGAACTATAACGTCAGGATATACACGGACGGTTCTAAGATGAACAGCGGTGTAGGCTCTGGCGTCTTTTCTAGTGATCTTGAGATAGGCATCTCATATCGTCTTCCGGATAATTGCAGCGTATTTCAAGCGGAAATACTTGCTATTATGAAGGCATGCAGGATTTTATACGACAGAAATATACGTGAGAATATCGGTATTTTCGTCGACAGTCAGGCGGCGCTTCTGTCACTCAGATCGTACAGAACTACGTCTCTGCTAGTCAGTCGATGTAAGAGAGAGTTGTCAAGGCTAAGGAGCCTGGCGGATGTTACCTTGGTTTGGGTTCCTGCGCATAGGGACCACTTTGGTAATGAACAAGCAGACAAACTAGCCAAAGAAGGAACCACTCTAAATACTCCCAATGTGGAATCAGTCGCAATCCCCTTGGGGAGTATTAAGAGCGGCATCTTCAGTCACTTTCTTAAGGAAGCTGATAATAGGTGGCAAAGACTAATCACATGTAGGGTCTCTAAATTGATGTGGCTCTATTTTGATTTTAGGCGCACTATGCAACTGATAGGTCGTGATCGGAGGAACTTATCGAGGTTGCTGGCAGTATTAACAGGTCACTGGGTGTTAGGAGAACATGCCAGGCGACTTGGACTCCCCTATAATGACCACTGTCGCAGTTGTAAGGACATAGAGAAAGAGGAGACGGTTTTTCACTTTCTCTGCGAATGCCCTGCGCTGGCTGTCAGGAGACACAAATTTCTTGGAGACTACATACTGGAGGATCTCAGTGAGATATCTAGGTGCCGTTTCAACGATATTTTAAGATATCTCACGGCTACGGGATGGATCTAGCTCCCTAGTCTTAGTGCGAGCATAGGCTCTAAGACACTATTTACCTGGCGAGTGGTATGGTCTTGTCAAAACGGGGTCATTCAGACCTTACTTGACAGCCTGCGTGCAGCAGGCTACCATGTTAACCAACCAACCAACGATATATCGAGCAAGAAGGGAGAACATAGAGAATTCTATATCTAGGCTTTGTAAAATCACTGGTACAAATTAATTTAATTTTTAGATATGTAACTTTGGGTCGACCACAGTTCCATAACCACTGACTAAAACCTTAGTAACAGAAGTGCATAAATTGATGAAATCTCCAGCCATTTAAATAATCCTGGAATTGTAATAAACCAAGCATTTATTATCCACTCGAGTAGAGCTGTCGGCAACTGGCGCCATTGTTTTGCATTGTGAATCCGAAGTCTTTGCGCAAAAAGCTCCACTCCGAGGGGTCAGAAATGAAATGCGGGCTAAGATCTGAAAGTATGGCGGCCGTTGAATAGAGAAGCCGAAAATTTTGTTAAGAAATCTGGTGATTGCTGATCTCGCAAGCGCCTAATTCGGCGCCGATATAAAGGCATGCATCACCGAATGATTCCTGGCAATATCTGGCACCCACTGCACAACTATGAGTATGTGTTCGTCCTTTTCGCGCTATCACGAGGAAGTATGGAGGAGATATTTTGCCGACTTCTGTTGCCAAAATTCTTAAGCTCAAAATTTGAAATTTGTTCTATACATGCAATGACATCACACATGTCAAACATGAACAAGTTCCTGGAAATACCAACAGGCAACACGAAAATTTATTTTAATGTATAATGTGCACCTCATGACAGGACCGTATCACTTTAATCCGAGCTGACGTTTAGATAGCATTAAAATTTTTAAATTTAGAATTTAATTATAAATATAAAATAAAAATTAAAGAGCAACAAGACAAGTAACGTAATACGGAAGACGAAAAGCAAAGGAATAAGTAATAAAACTGTTGGAGATAAAGCTCTGCTTTAAAATGTTGTGTTTTCACAGAAGTTGACAACCGACTTCGACATAACAGAACATGAGGTGAAATATTATAAGGAAAACGAAGTAAAATTAATTGGTATCGGGAAAACATTTAACAGGCACATGAGCTATGTTAAAAAGATTACGGCAGCAGAAACGTCTGTAAATAACACTGTTTCTTTACGGACATTATCATCAGAATGATAAAAAAGATACGATTAACTTTTTTTGTGTTGAGACTTTTATTGAATAAAGAATACTAAACAAACTTTAGTAGCTTATTTGGGTTATTATGAATACGGATGCAAACCATCATTTTACTAAAATGCTTCACAAAAAATACTCTAATTGAAAATTCTTTTTTTACGAACACAACACAGGGGCTGATCACCACATTTTCAGTGCATTATGTTGGAATTTATGAAACAGCTGCCTTCTTCTAAAAGATTAAAACGGAAGCCCGATATTTTTTTATCTTTATATTTGTAGTTTTATTCTCAAGAACTGAAAAAAGCAGAAGCACTTACAGAAGCTACAACTAGATCAAAGTTTAAAAAAGAAATGACATGAATTCATATTGTTGTGGCTGCCAATAAAATAAAATACAATTGTTTCAAATAAAACTGACAAATCTTGGGATAGGGTCTGCAACTGATATTAACTTTAACACGAGTATATCCTGAGAGAGAGTGTCGACATATTAGCGGAACTAAAATTTCAAGCCTTTCTATCACGCACGAATAGTCTTTGGAAAAGTGTACACTAGTAAACCTTTTAACAGTGTTTCTCAACAAACAACTAAACGAGTGTGGAGGGCTTGCTTTGCAACATGATGCGAGATGAGTATGTGCCTGCTAAGATGTCGTTTTACAAGGCCTCTGTAATCCTTTATTATAATTTTAATCTATAGGCTTTTAAGTCAATTTGGAACATAAACTCAGGCTTATTGAATATAATGAGATAACAAAAACAAATAGTTATTCATTTACTTACCACACCAAGAGCCTCAATGGAAAACAGAACAGTACCAAACATAATTGGCCACTTTAAAACATCCTCGACTTTCTCACGTTCCGATAAAGGTGGCAGATCAGTAAATACATAATAGGCAACGACGCCAAAGCCTAAAGATACATTTGCGAGATATTAAAAAAACAAATAACCAAAACATGTGTGTAAAATCCAAACTTAAATCCAGTCTTACCCACAAAGGTCAGCATGACGGCAAAAGATGTAAAAAATGCCAACGCTCTTAAGCTCGTAATGCTAAAAACTAACAGCAATGGCACCAACACAATACATATATGAAGTCTTAGAGATATGACAGTAAAATATTCATCAATTACTTGTTTATTACTCGCAGAAATGAAAACCACGTACACGCAACAAATACCAAATTGATAAAAAGCCAAAAAGCCATCGATAAACGGTCTAAAAAATAAATGAAAAAGTTATTGTCATTAAGTACGAGAAATCCTAAATATCTGGAGGCACTTTACATTGATAGACAGACAACATTTAGAGAAATAAATACTTGTATGATACTACGGCAGCATGACGTTCGCAGCTGTCACCTCTAGCAATTATTGGCACTTTACACATACGATTTTATATAGTTAGATCATCAAACGTAACAAATACTCTCGTTTAAAAAAACGAGGCCTATCCGAAAACCTGGATGTGTAAAAATGTAGTCTGGTCCAGTTTTTGGTCAACGTAATAATCGGTCAGTACTTCTTAAAACATATTTATGATGTTCGCTTTCATTCCATGATCACAGGGTTTCAAATCTGGTCAAAATATAAGTTTGCAGAGGTGTCACTACACATGAGTTCAGTTCCTTCAGTAGTCCGGTCCAAACCAGTAAATTGGTCGCCTACACTGTGAAATGTTATGCCTCTACGCAATTGTGATCTGGCCATATATCAAGTAATTTTCCAAATAATTAAAACGATAACTTTTACTCCAGCATCCATGTCTGACGACTATAAACAACCAGTATCAATTGTATTCCTGTAAATTAATTATATATGTATTGTAAGCATCATACCAGCGGCTAAGCTAAGAAATGCTTTATAAATAGAAGTCTCGCAGCATACGTTACGATATAAGGCGGCTTCGCCTTTAAATGTAATTACTAGCATTCATTTGTCGAATCACGTAAAAAGCTCCTGCACTTGAAAATTGTTTGAGCCTTTTCAGGTTTAAATCGAAAAAAAACGAGCTGTGTGAGAAATTAATAAAATTCGTTCTCTTTATAAAACGTACATGTATACATGTACATGTTCAGGAAAGCATATCTCCGCGAGGTTAAATAATTATTAAGCGCCGCATATCTTACGTAATTTCTTGACTTTGATCGCATTATTCGAATGTCTCTTATGGGCATAGACCTGACTTTAAAACACCTACAAGCAAAAGTTTCGTGGGGTCAAATCTCACGATCTTGATGGCCAATTCACGTAATGTCCGTGTGATATAACTACATCTTCCGATTGTTCATATGTAATGTTCATTTCAGCATTAGCTGTGTAATACGTAGTACTGTTGTTCTATGTGATTGCAGCACATCTTTCACGTCCATATCTTTCATATCGTGCCTGAAAAAATTGCTTTTCATTGATCGGTAGCTATCGTCGTTGAAAGTGATAACCTCACACATGTTATTTTCGAACAAGTACAGATCTGTGATACCGCCGAAAACAGCAACCTTTTAATGGCCCATTGCCACTTAGTGAATCTGGTGTGGTGAGCGTCATTCAGTGTACGAAAATTTTGCTTGCTAACAAAGTCATTCATCCTAAAATGTGACTAGTTGGCAAAGATGATTCCTTTCCAAATACTGAGGAGCCCAATTAGCGATCGCCAGATTCTTCAACGTACATACATATGCTGGCTGATTGTTTACCGAACCAGTCGTCTCGATTTTAGCTATCAAACGTTTGAGAGTCGACTTTAAACAACCAATGAACATTCGCTTGGATATAAAACTTTCATTTTTAATAAATTCTACAAACGCTGCCAAAACACAGCCACAGGCTGTCAACATCGACCCGCCTTTATTAGAATATCCCTTACTTTACATATTAATTAAATACACGTAGATATTGTTACCAAGTAATAATCGAAGATGTTGTGAAACGACCTATTGTACAAATACGCAGTGTTATAAACATAAAGCAAAAAACAATTGCTTAGCGGAAATTCCCAGAACTGCGATTCAACTTAGAAACAAAAAAAACTTCTACAGAAAGAAAAAGTAAACAAAAGTTACACGCACACACACACATATACAAGACTACTAAGCCAGCAAATGAAATAAATGATGTGCAATTTCACGTATGTTCGGGACATTTAAAGAAGCGGCCGTGATCTGTATATAAAAGCGCCGTCCACCGCGGAAGATATAGTTGACTTTGAGATTTCATAGAGTGAACAGCTGTGTGTAGATAAGCGTGTTAAGTTTTCAGTGTAAATTAGTACCACAGGGTAACCAGAGGTGAAGACTTTGACACATAAAAAATAAGAAACTCAGTTTATTTTACTATGGGCTCTGTCAGAAAGAGACAAATATAGCATTTTGTGACGAAATACAGGAAAAAATACAGGCAAATACGGCAAGAAAATCAAAATAAGAACAAAAATCTAAAAAGAAAACTAAGGCTCTGAAGGAACGAGACGGATAGAGAAAAAGATCACTATACTGTCGTTTCACCTCTGTTTACTACTTTGTGTTAGTACTGAAGAGTTATAAATTGAGTCTTAAATGCCGAATTAAGTTGTGAACTGATATAATCATAAAGAACTGTGTATTTTAATATTTGAAATTAAACGAACCCTACAAATTAACGCTTATTATGGTAATAAACGTAACAATATATTAGTAATACTTACGTTACAATTGGTACAATACAACCAAAAATCGGTGGCCCCTGTTGAAAACCCACCATCATGGCTTGTGCGTATGTTAAATATGGTACTTGCTTTCGTTGACTCAGTATATACATGGAACCAATCTAAAGGAAATGTTTGATATTATTGCAAGTGAACAGGTATAGAATAAGTGTAATAAACTATAGCGTTTATTTATTTCTGTCTAATGTTATATTTGTGTAATTTTATAAGGACTCTAAGTAAATATAAAGAGTTTAATTTATGAATGCACTGAAGCAGTCAAAGTGCTTTACTTAAAAAGTAAAAATGTCGGAAATAACAATCAAAAACAGTTACCAGTACATGCAAGCAATAGACAGTAATGATTCCAATAATCACCGTCATTATAACACCATTAATATAACCCGCATGCGCAAAGGCACTGGGCATGGCTAGTACTCCTGTTCCTATGCTACCCTTAAGCAAATGAGCCATTGTCTGCCAATTGCTGCAAATAGTTGAGAACAAAAATAATTTGTGTCTTATACCAAGTGTTGCTACTTACTTGGTAGGATTTTTAACATTACGATAATCATGAGGATCATAGTCACCAGTTTTTGAAGCTTGTGTTTTCTGTGAGCCATCACCCCTAAATTATATTATTATGAAATTTGATTTTAGGATTAAAGTTTATCGAAAGAGAAGGTGCATCTTATGTGTCATGTACATATCAAAATTCTGTTAAAAGATTTCGCTGCTTTCTATTATCAGAATTTTCAACACGTTATCAGAGAAGGAGGAGATTTATTAATATTGATTTTGATACAATTTTAAATTTATAATAAATAACAAAGTTATTGCTATGATTCTACACATTGTTTCTAATAACATAATCTTTTACTTTTAATTAAATATTTTTCCTCATTTTTTTCAGTTTTGGCCTTCCCTTTGCAGAAGAAACTTGGACAACTATTAACACAATTCCACACAATATTACAATAGATGCAAACTATCGCCTTCGTTGTCACACTGTGACGAAAACGCTTTCAATTACGTAATATGTCGTGAATATTTACAGTCCTTAACGAACAGGCGCTGTCACGCTTTTGATAAATTATTTAATGCAAAGTCGCCCAAAGGGCAACCACAATCTTGGAATTGGCGCTGCCCGTTAACATTTCCTGGAAAAGCCGAGGCATTCGATTTGTCATCTTAAACCAGAATTGAAAATGTTTTATCCTTTAACTTGGCTAACTTTGCATCGGGACTTAGACTTGCACAGTGTCTCTCAAACAAAATAGATGTGTTTATGTGGTTCTAGAAGGACATAGCAACGTGAAAAAGCGATCGCCATAATGGACAATAAAGTTGCTCCTACTAAAATTTGTGTATTGGGGTCTTATGAAGTCACGGGTCTATGCTAATAAACCATAATCCACCATTAAAACTCAATACAAACTAAGGTCATCGCTTAAACTCATGTTAGCTCACACGACCTCTCGTATGCGTGTCAGTGTACGAAGCCGCATTTGAACGAAAAAAGAAATTTCCTTTACACCATACAAAAGTTGTTTCATTCCATTTCAATATCGACCTTATTGCGAAACTCTTTTTATAAAAATACACATCCTTGGTACTTATGAGAGGAGTCTGTTTAAATAAGTCCAACTGTATGCCAGGACACACTTAATAGCGTACGGCGTAAGTTGGAGGAGGGAAAGTTGTTTGACAATTTGGTCCCATGAAAAAGCTATTAAACTTGCTATGATAAATGATTAAAGTGCTCTCCCCTCACCCGAAAACATATTATTTGTTAACCATGCCTTGTAGCATAAACATCATTCTTATAACTGTTGCATATGTGTACGTCATTGGATATACCCTGATTTGCAGAAAATTACAATTTTCTATTCAAACAACAAGAGTTTCGTCTTTAATTACTGTATGTTATTTAGAAATGCTTTAGAAATGCGAATTAAAACAAGCAAACTCGCCAGCTTAGCTGGATGACGAATTCAATATAAACAAATTTCGGTATTTCCCGCACTTTTTTATATTGAATTTAACATCTGACACTAAACCGGAAATGCCTTGATTTAGCCGTTATTCTACTGCTATCAATATGCCTTGCTTATTTAGAATTGTGTTGCTCATGATTCTGGCAAAAGTTGCGAGCCATGCTACAATTGACAGCAAACAGTTTCTTTTGGAATGACATACACGACAGATCTTCTCAACTGAACTACCATCTAGTTCATAATCTACACAACTCCAATGTCATTCAACATCTTGTTTGCATACAGGACATGTAAATACTCTACTATCTACTGTACTGTGGTGGGCTACTATTTAGAGATTTTTTATCTAGACTATATTTTTCTCGAAAAAAGTTTTGTAAATGTTTCACTAGCGTTTCCTTTTTTATTAAAACGATTTTCAAATTATTTTTAAAATTGTCAAGTATCCACATACACAACACAATTACCCGCAGAGATAAAAAGCTAGGCATACATAACGTACGTAGGCCATAAGATCGTCTTTCAGTGTAATAATATAAACTTTATCTTACATTGTATATCACAGGACTTTAGAGGTTGAAAAATGCCTTATCGGAGTATAGTTTCCGCTTCAACTGAAATTTAACAAAAACAATAACATATGATAATAAGTAGGACAATATCGAAATGTTGTTAAATAAAATTATTGCTTTTGCCTTTCATGAACCTCTCACCTTTTCTGTGTTTATTTCTAGTCTATTTAAAATGCGGCCGAATTGGTTTACTAATTAAATGTGCACGAAAAAAAGAAATGCTGTTGTTTATTTATTTTATGACAAATAAATGAATTTTTTTTTTTTTGATACATAAATGTCAACAAATTTGAATTTTAGGAAGAAGATACACACGCCCAAAATAATTAAGGTCGAGTGAAAAGCTTATTTGCTAATATTTACGTACAGTGTTGTACATTTTCGTATTCTCCCCGCCAAGAGAATTGTCGAATATCGCTAATATCATAGACTACTAACTAGACGCGACAACTTACAACAACATTACCTCGATTATATGAAAGAGATAAAAAACCTTATCGTTTCTAATTTACCTATCTCTTTCATATAATCGGGTTAACTTAAAATTTTGTACGTAAAAAGGCATAACACCTGAAAATACGCTTTTTCAAACGTCATTGTTGGGTATTCTGTTTATATTCTGTGGCTAATATCTAATTTTAAGATTCGGTTATGCCAAATCTTATATACCCTTCACAAAAGTCTTAATTTAGACATTTTTATTTTACTCTTTTGTTTACCTTTTGTTTACCTTTTGTTTAATATTATTTTTATACCTTTCACGAAAATGAAAAGGGTATAGATAGGTTTGTCATTCCGTTTGTAATTTCCTCAATATTCATTTTCGATCGAACAAAGTATAAATATTCTGGATCCTTATAAGTAGGAAAGTTCAATTAACGATGTAAGTCTCTCCGATATTGAAATCAACTTTTCGACAGCATTAGACAACCCAGGATTTTGAAACTTGGACGACTTGATTAGTGCATTTGGCGAATTTTTTGCTAGTCTTAAAATGTTTGAAATACCAAAATAAAAAAATTTATAAAAAACAAACCCGAAATTGCACCCAATTTTACGTGTAATGTGAGATGTGGCAAAATGTTATATTTACCGCAAAAACGAGAAGCTGTAATAAAAGAAACAAATTCCAAAACTACCACAAAAACCAAAATTAACCAAATTTAAAAATTTAACCTTCGCAGTTTTAACGAAACCGAAGTTACACACATTTCAATATATTTATTTATACCTTACATAAAACGTAGTTTTCACAAACAAGTTACCAGAAAAAAACTTCACAAAATTTTTAAGGTTAACGAAAAAATTTACCCAATTTGCACCGAAGATAATAAATTGTGTCAAAAATAGAAAATTTTACTATAAACGCAAAATCGAGAATTTATCAAAAATTGACAACAATTAACAGAAAATAAGTTGAGTTTGTAAAATAATACAACTAAAACCGGAGTCCAAAATTAAATATCTCAAACAATTATTTGCACCGGGAAATATCTGTGGTACATTTTTAGTACTTCATACTATTCGAAGGGTATACAAGATTCGGTATAGCCAACTATAGCTCTCTTACTCGTTTTGGATTAATTTAGGTGCATTGTCAAATTCATAATTTTTATAAATTTAAAATTTTTTGGTGAATTTCCAATTTGTTGGAATTTTTTTATTAACATCGATTTTATTAAAATTTCGACGTTTTTTCATAAATATTGTATAATTTAATTTTTGTGGCGAGATTATATAATTTGTTTTTTTTTACAAATTAAGGTTTTTTCATTAAAAATTAATTTTTTGACAATAAGGATTTATTTTATTTTTTTCAATTTTATAGTCAATTTTCGATTTTTATGCTAACTTTCGAATTTGTCGCAATTCTTTGAGCAGATTAGGTTAATATAAAATTTCGATTTTTTGGAAAGTTTTGTAACTTTTTTGGATCATAATTTGGTTTCGTGGTGAATTTTCGGTGAATTTTTGATGAATTCCCAGATTAAGTTGAAATTTTGTTTTTTTTAAATTATTTCTTAGATTAATTTATAATTTTAGTAAATTTTATAATTTCCCATTTGAGGTGAAATATGATTTTTTCCTCGGTATATTTGTTTAACGTTGATTTCGTTAAAATATCGACCATTTGCATAAAATATATATTTTTTGTGATATTTCGGTTTTTTGGTGAAATTGCAATTTTGGTGAAATTTAATTTTTTGTGGTAAAAATTCGAAATTTGGTAAATTATGTTTTTTTGTTAACGTTTTTGTTTTTAGAAATTTTGTTTGTTGACAATTAAAATTTGTTTTTTTATAATTTTTCGATTTTTTAGTGAATTTTTAAATTTGCGGTGAATTTTAGAAAAATTCGGTTTTCTAACAAACTTTTAATTCGGTGCAACATTTAGATCCGTAAGTTATATGGGCGCATCGGGTTGATAATGTTTGTAAGGGGACTTCATAGCAAATTTGATAAGGATTTAGAATATGTAAATCTTATAAGCATACACCGTTTCAACAGTCACTTATCTACGGCCAGTGTTTTCCGTAGGGGACACTTTAGGGATCATCTGCTAACCTTCCTCTCGAAAAGATGATGTCGTTCCATAAACCATTTAGGCGAAATTAAATTGACTTTTAACAGATTGTTTTATTAGTCCCAAAACATACTGCTTTCATATGTGTATTAGATCTCATCAAACAAAATATTTCGTCAGGCGAAAAATGAATGACGCAGTTAATCGAAATTCTATAACCATCTATGAATGAGGGCATGCGAACAACACCGCTTTTAATGTCTTTCGCGAACTCACAGGCGAACGACTGATAATATTGCATAGAAAAAATATAGATGTGGGATGTTCGCTACAATCATATCATGATATTTTCAACAATATATTGATTCTTTATTATCGTTTCTTTTTTACATAAAATTATTAAATTATTTCCATCCATAAAAATTGCAATAGTTGTGTTGACCAATAAAATTTTTACTGAAATTCTAACCTCAAACAAAGTGTTTTAACTATACAAAAATAAGATAATAACTTTTGCCATCAAATTTTCTTATTAAAAATATGTTAATATGCATAACACTTTTGGTGTTTAATAAAGTAAGGGGATGCTGTAAGCATTCAATCACAAACATTGTTTGCTTTTCTCTCATTTCTAAGAGAACCATAATTACTAAAGAATCGCAAGATCTTAATGCTATTGGAATGAAAATTCACATTTTTCGATATTATTTTTAAACTTTGTTAATTTTGTAGTTTTTTCGATTGCATTTTCGATCTTTGGTGGGTATCCGATTTATGGCGAAATTTCTGGTTTTCACGATTTTTCGCATTCATTTTCGGTTTTTGTTAAAATGTATATTTTCTAACGATAATATTGAAATCTATAAGTGAATTTTAGATTATTTTTTTGTCAATTTCTGACTTGTTATGAATTTATTTTTATGGTAAAATTTACGCTTTTTAATAAACTTTTCAGTGAAATTTCGACTCTTTAGTGAAATGTTACATTTTTAGTGCAATTCGTTATGATATTTCAAAGTTTAGTGAAATTTGGTTTTTGGTTTATTTTTTCAGGGATTTTTTACACTTTCTTTTGTTAATTTTTTTTTTTAATTTTCTGTTTTTGTGGCGAAATTCTAGTTTTCGTAATATTGCCAAATTAAAGTAAAATGTTTATTTTTGGTTTAATTTCGGTTGGAAAAATGTATATTAAATTTTTTTTATTATTTAGTAAGGTTTAGAGTTCTCCACACTTTTTTCTATTTCTTGTGAATTTCTAATTTGTTGTGAAATTTGAATTTTGTATGATCTTTTGGTAACATCATATTTCGGCAAAATTTCGAAGTTTTGCAGATAATTTAGACTATATGGTGAAATATAATTTTGTGGTAGATTTTCAAAATGTGGATTTCTTTTGGCAAATTTTGGACTTTTTAATATAGATTTTTTTGGTGGTTTAATTCTTTTTCCGATTTGTGCTGACCGCTCGAATATTTAGAAACTTTTGTATTTTTGTGAAGTTAAAAATTGTTGTAATATTTTCGATGAAATATCGTTTTTACAAGAATTCGGATTCTTTGGTAAATTTCGTTAACTTTGTTGTTAGTACATTTTCTATACGATTGAACATTTAAAACCGAAACTGATCTGACGCCCACGGATAACAATTTCAAATAGCAAAAAGAAAAAAACACCATTTCAAATAAATTCAAATCTAGCCATGATTTTTTCTAATACTAAGTTTCTTACATATAACAAATTACTCTGTTTTTTTACTTTCTAGTTACTTTTTCGGGACATAAAGATATTTTTCTACAAAATAAATTTATACAAACTTCGCCCTTTTTATATACGAATAAAAATAGGGACAACTACTTTATATAAGAAATAAAAAAAAAAACTGGTAAATTAAATTTCAGTTACAAAAATATATAGATTATATTTCGTTTTAAAGAAGAATTATTCTAAGACACATGTTATTATTTTAATCTATTTAAATCTATGTCCATACTATATACAATTGCTGAAAATGTGTTCAGAGGGGGCGCCAGCAAAGTGTCACGCACCTGACGCTAGTTATGCTGGCTACGCCACAAAGTTACACAAATCCAAATGTTTGTTTACATGTGTTGATTCTTTATCTATTCCAATTTACGTCGACTCTTGGAGCTCTCGTTAACACAATAAAATTGTTCTTACTCAGTTACCAAATAAGTGAAAATCAACTCACATAAAAATTAAAATATATATTAAAATGTATGTTATAAAACATATAATAAAAGCTTATGCTACCATGCTACATACAAATGTTAGTACAAATATTAATTCCAATTATCATATGAAAGGAGCTTGGAGTTTTTTTATTTAGTCAGGTTTCTTAAAAATATCATTCATTTTTCGTAAGCCTCAACAATTTGAACAATACTAACGTACGTTCCAACAAAACCACCAACAACCCCAAATGCCACCAGAAGAACGTTTTTGATCAAATACATCTTAAGTGGTCCATAGCCTGTGCTGTATTGCACACAGATTTGCAGCAATGCTGGGAATATTAAGCCCAAAAAAGACAAGCAAAAAGAGCCGACCAGCGAGAGGAACAGCGATAGATCAGGAATGAGAACGGCACAGCAGACTGTAATTGAAAGAAAATAAATTGTTTTTAACACACAATTCATTGAGAATTCATCGAGATGTCCTAGAATAGTTACGGAGATTAAATTTCTAGGTAGCGCACAGCAGACACGATATTTTCTTTACAGTAATTTTTCCTTAAAAATAATAAAAATAACTTGGCCTAACAAAATTCAATTTACGATGGATTCAATTTCATACATGGGTGCTATTTAAGCCCGATAGATCTTTAAATTGTAAAAAATAGAACAAAAAATTTAATTTTAATCAAAAAATATTTTTATTCGTAAGATTAATACAAATGACCACAGCGGCTGTTCTGGACGAAGGGCATTCAGGACGTCCAACTTTGGGTAACTTTTTCGAGCAATGCCAGCCATATGTCTCGAATGACACGAACAATATTTGTTATCAACAGAGGGCCCAGAGGAGATAATAAAGATGTGTTGAATCTCACGGCCAATTGACAGGTTCAATTATCGATATCAACTTATTGTTGAAATTTTGATTTTAATAAATCGATGGTTGCAGCACGTAGCGCCATTCTGTGGAAACCACAACTCGCACGGATTAATTTCATTCATACAAATAAAATATCAGTGATCATTGTGCGATAACGATCTCCATTGACCGTAACACGAGCTCCGGCTTCATATTTTAAGAAATAAGGCTCAACGATGTCACCAGCGTGTAAATCCCACCAATCGGTGTATTTTGCTGGATGTAATGAAGTTTGTAGGGTATGTTGCGGATTGGTTCCACTCCATATACGGTAATTTTTTTATTAACAATTAACAGGTTTGAGCCTCGTCGCTTAACACAATATTGCGATAAAACAACCGATTAGTTGATAAACAATATGGTAGCGTTGTTCAACCGTCAATCTATTCATCAAAATTTGCCAGAGTATATTGATCAAATATATCAAAAAGCGATGCACACCAGCTCGGAGTTACGCCGTATTTAACTTGCCAACTTCTCTCAAGGATTTGTCTCAGCATCTCAAATCTAGTAACCGTGGAAAGCACGATCGCTTAGTGAGTTGCGCAGTTTTTGGAAAATGATTCAAATTTTTTTCAAAAATCATCTCGTCTCGTCGCATTTTTTGTTGAGTGGCTATATTAACAATACTATGTTCAAACCCATCCCCCTCAAAAAGTTATTGCTAAGTGCCACGCAGCAAACGTGACATTAAACATTCTGCATTACCTATCCGAGAGTATGTTTACCTTTCGCAGAAGTGGGTCAAATTCGCTATCTAGATTTGAATATTTCCGAACTGGCCAGCAGAGTGAATCAAAATTAGAACTCCAGGATACATGCTACCATGCGAAGCCACGGCGGGTATATAAACGATGTAGTTATTTCATAGATAAAGGCTTACATGTGCTTTGGAATAATAAGAGTATTTCGGCAATAGCTCACGAACCGATATCTTTTTATTTTAGTTCGTGTTTAGTTTTAGTTCTTTGTTAGAGGGATGCCTACAAGTGTGGTTGCTTATGTGTAATTATTTTTTTTTTCCAGGAGAAATTGTTCTTCTCACTGCTCAGCCTACCCGAAGAATAAGATGAATACCTCTCGTATAATACAGGGCCCTGGGCCCTGGACTCTTCTGCTGCAGATATTGTAGTTATACAAGTAAAATTTATGTTTTTCAAATCAATAAATTTTCTTACAACATTATTTGTGGAAATCCTAAATTCCAAAGTTTATAAACAAGTGGAACTTATGGGTAAAGGGCGATGTTCGTTTGTATAGGGTGGTCCAACCATAATGCACGATGTTAATTGTGAGTCACTATTGCGAGATGATAACGGACTTCTTGTGGCTTGACATTGAGGATATGGACCTGGTTTCAACAGAATAGTGCCACTTGTCAGCCAAAGAAACAGTTGTTTTTTGCACGAGAAATTCAACAGCCGTGTTATCTCATGATCATGTGATTTGACACCGTTGTGTTTCTTTCTTTGGGGATACTTAAAAGCAAAAGTGTACGTCAATAATCCAAAAGCAATTCAAGAGCTAAAGGATGAGATCATTCGGCACATTAACGACATTGAACTCCAATTATATCTCAGATTCATTAAAAATATCGATTATCGGATAGAGGTATGCCACCGAAACCGTGGCATAGATCCTTTTATCACAATAAAAATATTAAGATAATTCTCTGAAAACTTTTTGTTTTATTTACAATTAACATCAAGCGTTTTGGTTGTACCACACTATACATGGAGATCAACTAACTAAAGATCGTGTCTCAGAGTTATGGATTAATGTAAAACATTTTTTTCAGATATAATTTGTTTGTATAGGTCGGACAAAAACTTACATGTTAAAAGAACTATAGTTGCCCGTATTAACAACTCAAAGAACACGTGCTTTGAAGTATCCTTTACTCTTGTCGACAAATATTTGTGCCAGATAATGTCGTTGGTAACATAACCTTGTACAGCGTACGTAATCAATGTTGTAATGGCGAATAGGATTTGTGTTACTTGTGCCAAACTATAAATAAAAAGAAATGAAAAAAGGTAGTACACAAACTTACTTATAGATTATTCCACAATATCGCACTACAAGTCAAACGACAGAAATATTTCATTTCACTCGCTATCGTTCGTTTAGTGTTTTGATATGGAGAAACAATGTTTTAAACCGAATAATTACAGAATATTTTAAGCTGAATTAAATCTGTAGTTTATTTTTAAAAACGTACCTATTTTAAATGTTTTTTTATGTAAACTAAATATTATGTCTTAGCAAATCTTAAACAAAATTTAAAAATTTGCTAAACAAAACTTACAATGCCCGTAAAGATTTAGAAAATAAAGTAATGAATACTAAACGTATCTCTATCTCTTATTGCTACACTGCGTTTGAACAACAATATAACACCAACTTACGTTTCTTCTTGTGGTATGTTTAATGTAACACTACCCTTGGAGGCATCACCATATTTCCAGTAGCCAAAGAAACCCAAAATAACATACAGACTTATAACAATCGTCATGCCAATATTCAAAATGCCGAATGGCTTTAAATATGCTTTCGGAGTTTTCATATTCTCCTCAATGGCTAAAATCTGAAATAAAAACGAAAATATTTAATAAAATAAAGCGAAAAATTTTAAAAATTGGTAAAATTCCAGTTTATATTGGAACGGCAGAGAGGAAGCAAGTAAATCTTTGTAAACTTGCCTCAAACAAAAATAACAAGAAATAGCAAAACGCTAAAGTAAAAAAAGCAAATTGACAAGAGAGTGCGGGACGTCACATTTATATTAGATATATATGTTTTTAGATAGATATAAGTTGATTTAATAAAATGGAAATCTCTATTAGCACAGCCTCCGCCGGAAAGTACGGTCCATCGCAAAATAATAAATCCGTTGCACAATGGTGTACATAAGAATTAGAGAGGAATATCTAAGCCGTCCTAAAATCACACTCTTGATCACCCTATAAAAATACAGTCGCTACAGCGTGTCTGCAGACTGAAGGTAGGAGGGCATGGATAGATCGAGTAAGAGTTGTAAAACGATCCGAATATTATTAAATGTACCAAACGGAATGAGCAATCAGTGGTGGTGAAACTTTTGATTATATTACAGCGCTGAAATTTGTAGTGAAAATGCAGCCTGGTTATTTTTTATGGAGAGCGAAGATAGTTGTTTACAGGTATTGGAGTTTCCTACATTATTCCACAAACGAGCGGTACGGCTAAAAAACCATTTTCGCTGCTGAATAACCGACCACAAATATACGAACTATTAATACCTCGGATGTCTGGAACAAATACCCTGATTGCATTGAAACCGACTTCAATATCGATAACACGTCAACTATGTCGATGTTCAACTGAACATACTTGCAGACCAAGTTTGCCTCTAGATCTGCGCCTGTTATATATGAAGGAATCATAAATTTTACACATCTGCGTTTGAGCACAAAATATTGAGTTTTACAGTCCTTAAAGTAGACATTGTTCATACGTTATCATTCACAGGCTGATACAGATCATAAGTAAACGTCATATAGTAATTCATGACTCCGGTTTCGAACAAGATTGTTGTCTTATTGAATGGCTAAACATAGTATGTAGATAACACATTCTGTCGTCTAAAATATAATAGCTCTGAATGAAAGTTTCACATTTAAAAGTCAGAAATATGGAAGGAGAATAAGCGATGTTTTGCGGTTTAGCTAAAACCTCATTAATAGCAACTGCTATAGTTAGATCGCTAAGAAATTTAGTAGTCCACCGCCTGGAAATATATAGAACCAGTGCTTTCGCTGCAATTTTATATAAAATGTCCCTACCTTTCCCGGAGGAAACTAGCAGAGAGACCCATATAGAAGTTTGACATACTTTTTATAAATTTAGCAACGTTAGAACAAAATGCAATTGAGTGGTAATTTTCAGTATAATTAGCTGACAAACTTCTAACACATTATTTACCCAATAGCAGGGACTTTTGAGAATATTTGGTCATAAACGTGGACTGGTACGCCATCTCAGGAAATTTACTTATATTCAGAGCTGCTAAAACTCTGTTAACTTCATGAGCTCGAAGAAATATCTTTGGCATAGGCACCGATGCTCGTTCAAGCAGAAGCAAAGGTCGATTACTCCCCAGAAAGAGATAAATAATTCAATCAAGAGATGTGAATTATCAAACCGAAGAACTAGCATGTATCCTTTGATCTTTAATCGAACGGATAGAAGCTCCTCTTCGAAGAGTGATAAGAACTTTGGGGTGTACGTGCTGCGGCAAATATCTCGCACTTTTAGTTTGATGCCAACTCTGAACTGCAAGATTTTGGAAGATTTTATTCTAACTTTAATGAGGATGTGTTCTTAAGTAATGAAAGTGTTCATTTCATTACTGATGTTTCAGACAAAAAGTTTCATATGAAAAAAATCAGAAATGTTGTTGAGGTCAACGTAACCAATCTGTAGGTACATATGCAATATTTTGCGGGTCTTGTAACTTTAAGTCGCGTCCGTATGTTATGAAGTTTAGACAATCAAAAGAGGCAGATAAGATGCAGTGTTTTATTAATGCCCACTGCATATATGTCAGGATGACTTTCTTGGTAGTAGATTGACAATAGACAATCTTTATAACTCTAAAATTTTTCTGAAAGGACTTTTGGCTCGAACTCTTTCACTGCTGAATGCGTGTGTTATTGCAAAGCGTGACTAAAAATTGCACTTCTTTAGATATTGGTGGCGTTAATTTATTTGGCATCCCTAGATAATTTAAATGTTAACAATCTTGCGTCTTAATCATACGGCATAATTTTTTCTACAAGGCAAACAATAAAATACATAAATAAATAAGCAAGATGTTTTAAAAGTAATAATGAAATAAATAAGATATATATGAAATCGTTTACTTACCACACCAACAGCCTCTAGTGAAAATAAAACAGTGCCAAAGAAAATTGGCAGCTTGTTTATATCCTCGACTGGTTTACGTTCCGATAAAGGGGGTAAATCATTAAATATATAAAACAAAATAACGCCAAAGCCTACAAACATAAATATATTTCGATATAAGTATTAAAACACGCATTTATTTATTAATATACAAATTCTGTTCTTCATTAAGTCTCTTACCCACAGTGAGCAACAAGTTGGCAAACGACGAGAATAACGCCAAAAATTTTAAGCTTCTAATGCTGTAAATTAAAAACAACGGCAGCAATACGAAACACATGTGAATTCTTATATCCAAAACGACCAAATATTCGTCAATTATTTGTTTGTTACTCTCCGAGATGAAAACCACGTAGACGCAGCAAATGCCAAAATGATAAAAAGCCAAAAAACCATCGATAAAGGGACTGGAAAATAGAGAAATTTGCTTAAAGTTTTAGATTTCTTAAGGTAGGAGGGGGCGGAAACCTGCCGAAATTTGGGTAACCACTAAATATTATTTACTCTATCCTGGCTAAAAAAAGCGAATACTGATCAAGTTTGGCAAGATTCTACTTAATACAGCAAGCGACAGATCCCAGACAAATTAAAAAGAACACTCGCCAAAAGTAGTGGTTATGCTTATTTGTCAAGTCTGGCCTTACCTTACTCTGAGTAAGTTTTTTCTAATAAAATTTTCACAAAAACCAATTTTGTTAATATTTTACTCTTTTAATGCCATTTAATACTTACGTTGCAATTGGTATAACACATTTAAAAAATGTTGGACCCTCTTGGAATCCCATTTTCATGGCTTCTGAATATGTTAAATATGGTACACGTTTCCTCTTACATAGCACATACATAGAGTCAATCTGAAAAGGCAAGTTTATAACATAAAAATTACACCGTTGCGTAAACGCACATTTGCAAGAACATTTAATGAACAAAAAATTCGAAAAATTTTTAGTGATTTTGATTTCAGGACACAGTACAATGAACCAGACTCATTTGCCGCCTTTTTCGAAATTTTGAAATTAAACATATTTTAGCAATGAAAGGACATTTTGGAAATTACGTTCGAATTTCCGAATAATAATAGAACATAAAAACGTTACATTGTTTGAATAAAAAAGGCAATATAAAACTTAAGACTTAAAAATTTATTTTCGAGTAATTTTCAAATTGCGAAAATTCGAACATGCTTCAAAAAGAAATGTTTTCACATTTGTGCATTGGAAAATATGGGTTGATTTTGATTTCAGGACACAATACAATGAACCAGACTCAATTGTTGCCTTTTTTCGAAATTTCAAAATTTCGAAATTAAACATATTTTAGCAAAGAAGCAGTTTCTTTTATAGAAATTACGTTCGGTAAAACATAAAAGTTTTACATTGTTTAAATAGATAATAAGGCGATACAAAATTTAGGCTTAAAAATTTATTTTCAAGTCAATATCAAATGTTCGAAATTAATTTCGAAAATTCGAAAACAATTCAAAAAGAAAAGTTTTCACATTTGTGCATTAAAAATGTCATTTTTTTAATTATATTTTTCAATAGATTTACTTCTATATTTTTGTATAAAAGAAATAAAATAAAAAATTTAGCACATACAATGATACAATTTATATCAGACAATAGTATAAAGGAAAGTAACGCCAACTGTCTAAAAACCTTACTCTTTCTCTTGCCGTTTATAGTTGAACCTTTTGATCATTATCAATGTAATGAAAGGAAAACTAGTTTTGATACGAAGCTTCCTCTCATATCCTTACACATGAAAGCTACTATGGGGAATACAAATTTATCTTAGCTCTTATTAACATTTTGCGATATTGCGCAGTGGTCTCATTTTTAAAGACATGGAAAGGATATGGAAAAAAAATACATAGTTTGATTGGCAAAAACTCTCGTGTTTGTGTTAATACAACTCAATACTACACACTTTTATTAACAGCCATATATCGTGCTCAATATTCGTAAGTAGGAAAAGTTATATTGTGTGTCGGCAAGGTGAAATTGTCGATAAACCGAATATCAAGGTCGAACCACTTAGAAAGTATGGATTGTTTTCGAAAGTATTTCTACAATACATAACACTTAAAGATATAAATAATAATAATTATGAACAAGAATTTATAGTATACTTTTATTTCTACCTTTTCATAATAATAGTACGGGTAAGAGACTAAGTCATGATAGAATGGAGGGACGATATAAAAAGTACAGTATTGTTTTTTTTTTTTTAAATTAGAATAATAGAATTACGAATTAAAAGTTAACTTAAATTTACAGAGCATGGTAACGAAGACCTTTACTCGTTGTAGTGACCCAGAGTCTTTGATGGTAATCGAACCCACAACCCCCAGTCCGATAGTTTAGCACACTACTAACTAGCACAGGAGCACGCATGCTGTATTTTAAATTTAGTTTTAATAAATAAAAGAGGTTTATTTAAAACTAGTGCCAACCTGGTGGGTTTGACTTTCCCCAGGTATTTAAACTTAGTCGCCTAATTACTTCGACCATGAAGTCATTACGAATAGACTTGAAATCATTAGTGAATATGTACACTTAAGGTAAAAATTCTATAGCCCTTCACCTTTCAAAAGATCTGTCACACACATTCACATTGCCATAATTTTTGAGCGCATTATGATTTTTGTCAGATAAACCTGCCTAATTTGATACTGAATCTTGGCATTTAGCAAAGTTAAGCCAAAGTGTACGATTCATGGCGCTGGGTTTTAAGTTATTGCTAATAAATATGGAATATTTTTCAATATATTTAAGATTCTCAGTTCTAAAATAGTGTTACTAAAACCTCGTCCCGAAATCTATTAAGCTCTACTTACGTTCGGTTGTTAAACCGGTTTAAACTGTCGAGGTTTAAAGCTGTCGTCTGGTTTCAAATCTCATTCACTTTGAGAAGATATTAATTACGCAATCATAAAGTCCTAATCACGAGAGCCATTCGATCAACGCCAACAAAAGCTCTTTTCGCCATGCTGAATGAGTTACCGGTGAATCTACTGGGCACTAAATACGGCGGTTCGATTAATCACTACTAATCAATGTAATCATAAGATATGGGAACATATCAGCATCTTCGAGAGCTATAACGATCTTCCTGGCCACTACAAACCCTTACTTCTCGAGGGGTTATAATTTTTCGACCTCGTAGATTCCGGGGTCATTAGAGGGCACAGATGGATCAAAATGGGGTATCAAAGTACGCGGAGATGTCTATATAAGGAATTGGGCATCAACATTACCTTTAGAATCCCCAACGAAAGTTCTACAAGCCAAAATATTAGCGATAATAAAGGCGGAAAACTGACTCATCTGGATCCTCTTATAGATAGATGACATCGAAACTAGTCCAACAAAGCCGGACATTCTTAAATCTTATGACGCGACACTCAAGAATCGCCTTAAAACTTGGGCGGAGGTCCCTTGTGAGTCTTTCCGAACTATCGGAGGTTTATCACAAATAGACCGCATTTGCATACCCAAGCGGGTCTGTAAACGTAACCTAACTTACTTTCGGTACTTTCGGTACTTTTAATACAGTGGCAGGAATTGAATTTACTGTCTTAGCAATTATTCTATAAGACTATTAAAGAAATAATGAAAAAAGTAACATCCACTTGAAAGATCACGAAACGACTTAATAAAAAATGTTCTGGCGTTATTTGAATAAAATTGTCAATTGGCAATTCTTTGCCAGAAACGATGATATCTTCTGCTTAAAAGAAGTGCATTCCAGCCAGGTATCGCATCGATAGAAACAAATGGTCGCCAGAGGAGGCAACGTCTGGTCTGTTTTCCGAGAAGTTTTTTACTGGTACAGTAACATAAGAACCAGCATTGTCATGGTGGAAAATATATTTTTCTGTTTGGTAGAATATTTTTCAAAAACTATTCGTAATAAAAAATAATGAAGCAAAATTTCCCACTTCTTTTGATTGAAAATTGTCCATTTTCAATGTAATAAAAAAAACTATGTTGCGGTGAAAAAGGCAATTTATTTAGTACGCAAAATTATTGAGGAATGTCCAAACTTTTCAATGAAAAATAGTTTGCATCATCGTTACCCTGTATCACAAGAGAAGCTATCTGCGAGAGCAGTTTGTTCAGCCAATAGTTTCTTTTTATGTTTGAAGTTATATCAGTGTATTTAGAGTTTTTCCTAACAATTTCCGGATTACATTATTGTTTAAAAAATTCCCTCTGCAACTATAGGTGCTTCTTAATGGCTTTAGCGTTGATATACTTAAATACATTTTATTTATGGGGCTGTTAATTCTCTAAAACTTTAAAATCGGTCGATAGGTATAGAGTTTTTTTCTCTAAAATTTGTATGGGAAATTTTAAAACGGCATTTGCAGATCAAACCACAATTTCTCCTCCAGTAGCAGTTGGAGCCTAAAAATATCTACCAAACGTTAGAAAACATAATATAAATTTTAACTGAATCGATTAAGAGTTTTGTTCAAAAAGTTGTTACTAATCCACACGAAATGATTTTATATAAAAAAAAACAGAATTATCTTGTAAAATAAAACCACAATACTTGCCAATATATGCAAACAATAGAGAGCAATGCTGCCTACAATCGCCGTGAATACAAAACCATTGATATAACCGGCATTTGCAAATGCACTGGGCATGGCCAACACTCCTGTGCCAATGCTGGCCTTAAGAAAATGGGCCATTGTCTGCCAATTACTGTAAATAATCGAAATCAAATACACCAAACTAAAATAGTAAGAAGTATTACTTACGTAGTGGGATTTTTAACATCGCGATGCTCATGGGGATCATAATCATCTTCATTACAGCACATAGAGCTGATAGGTTTTTCTGAAGCTTCCACTAAGCAAACGGTCCTGAAATAAAAATGTAGGAAGTTTATTTGTAGTGTTCCGAGAATTTTGCAAAGAGTTTGTTGAAGTTTTGTGTGACAAAAATCATACACAACACTAATGATAGTAATAATGGTAGCATACGCCGTCAAGCCATCCCACTGCTGTTCGGTGGTGAGACAAGCATGATCAGTGTCTTACGTACCATCACTTACCAAATAAATGAAAGTCGTAGCCTGAATTGAAGCAACAATTTGGAATTGATACAATTTTCCTACTCGAAGATTTAAAAATATTATTTCAAGTTCATCGCTATCTACCGACACAAAGTCAAATTGCAAATACGTTTTTTCTAAATGAGTCTGCTCCAATATTCTCTCTCAGATCCAAAATAAAAAAATAGAGAGCAGTAAACAGTGCTAAAAGTCTCAGCTTGACAGCTCTTATGATCCCGCAGATAATTCGTTGGTAACAATGACACCAACGATTATATATTTAAGAAGACAAACACTTTTCTAATCGTTCACATGAAATTTATTTTTTATTATTTAATTGCAATTTAAGCTGTTCCAAGATAATAAGTGTTTTTTTATTTAATAACTTTTATGGCCATTTATAAGCACTTATTTATTGTTATTGATAAGAACAATTAAAATATCGTCAATAATTGTTGTGGGCTCTAGATACAACTTTAACACAATTTTGTGATAATAAAAAGTGTTTTTTTATCTATAAGTTGAAAGTAAGAAAAACCTCCTTTCAACGTTTACATAAAATGCGTAAGCGAGAAGTCTTTGGCTTCGCACAGTGGGCGAAATTACTAAACTAGTTGTTTTTGATGAGGTACCTTAATTCATCACTTTTGTTTGCATTTTCAGGTCGTTGTTAGCTTTAGAACATGACACATCAAATTATAGCATTATAGACGATGCAAAATGTTTGATATTACTTGCGCATCTCTTAAATTGGTGGTCAATGTGTTTTATTTAGACAGTGCGCTAGGCCAAGTTTAGGCCTAATGCACACAGTGAGTTTATTACACAAAATTATTTGTGCTGTTTTTACTCTTATCATAACTTTGCTTTATTTAATTATTAAATAATGAACGATAAGGGCTCTACATACAGGTAACCACATAGGCCAAGTTTTACTGTAAAGGCTTCCCGAGACAGAAGGTGTAAAAAGTACATAATTTTAAGGCGTCAGTAGTGCGCAGGCCAATTTCAGGCCTAATGCACACAGTCTGTATATTACACGAATCCACAAACTTAAAACATACGGACTCTATGTACAGATCACCCCATAGGCCTACTCATCAATATAATAAGTAATGGACACTTTCCATCTAGAGGAGTTCCTCTTATTTGTATGGAGCATTTCCACTATAGGTAGAGAGCTGAAAACTCTCTACCTATAGGCAACTTGCTAGCTTGTCCAAATTTTTTGTAACTTTCTAATATGCGAAACGATTGTGGGAAAAATGTTACCAACTCGCAAATTGCGATTCGTAATTGGCATAATTTAGTTACAATTGCTATTAGCAAATCCCAACTCTGGCCCCGATATTATTTTAGTAATATTCCCCACCACTTTAGAACTCTGAATTGCATTATGTTTTTGCTTCAATATTTACTTCACTTTCAATTCAACACTCACTTCATTTTGTTTTTAATACTTTTTTCTTAACAGCAATAAATTAGTAGAAACACAGATGATTCGTTTTAATTAAACATTTTTCACAACCATTTCTTAATATGTTTGTTATTATTATTATTTTTTTTTGTTTCTTAATCAACCTTTACGTACAATTGGTACGATCAAACTAAATGTGAAATGGAAAGAAATTTTTAAAAATGTTTTTAACAAAACAGGTGCTAAATAAATACCTGCCGATAAACTAAATAAAGTGCACTAAATTTATAAAAAAAATCTGCTTTTCCCTCAACTTTTCTTTGTACTTTAATCAGTATGTAATCTCAGTTAAAATGTGGGCAATTAAAAATTATTATTATCGCTATAATTGTGATAATTTTGTGTGTTTTTATATTTATTTTGAAACAATTTAAAATCGTTGTATTTTAGTCAGCCGTATTATGTTACGTTTAACAAATACATCGCGAGGAATCAATTTGATATTTAAGACGAGTTGAAAAGATTCTTTCAGGAGAGATTAAATAAAATATTTAATAAAATATTTGTGTGATAAGATCAGTAAGGTATCCGAGAAGCCACGGTTTAAGCCACACAATCTCATATTTTGAGTAAATTTACAAATTTTTTTAAATAATGAATATTTTAAGTGGTACTTGGCAAATACAGCCAGTTATGAGGGCTGTTAATCGCTCAATTCTAGCTAATTTACTCAGTTTAAAGTATAGAGGGGCTGCTAGATACATCGATATTTAACTTCAATGTTTTTGTTTAGGTTAGTAAAAATATTGAAGTATGTGACAGACAATATCAATATGACGTATCAATATTAATTATTATCTGGTTTTGAAAGAATTAAGACATAATATTTTTTCAATGAAATGTCCCATTGCGCATTTTTCTATATTTCTGTTGCAAGCCATTTTGCTTTTCACGTCCCATAGTGCCGCCAATAAGCGATATAATTCTACAAATTCAATTATAACATTTCATTGATCCATTTTTAACACACACTTTTGCAATACACTCTCGACGAAAACAAAATGAATATTGACAATGCAATAACACAACCTACGAAAAATGACACTGAAAATGGCACATAGCCGAAACCGGTTTGTCTCCAAACCAAACTTGACAAGGGATGACGGAAATTCGTTCCAAAAATCTACATCAAAACACCCTGTCGGAATATTAAATCAAGAATCAAGTCAGACTATGTCAAATTGCTCCAATATTTTGACAAAAAAAACTAAATCATTTTAATATTCTTTACCGATATTTTATTGATTGGACTTCGATATTTACGTCTAAAGGCTTCGTTTGCTTTGAAAAATAAAATAAAATAAAATAAAATAAAAATTTATTTCAATTTTAATAAAATATAAAAATTTAAATTTGCGATTCGTTTCGCATTACAAACATTAAGCCTCTGTTATATTTGCATTGTATATAGTATTAAAAAATTATCTTTATAAAAGTGCATAATTGTAATACAAATTACAAAAAATAAAGCAGTTCCTATGGCTAGTACTAGTGCCGTTGGCTCTGGTGCTAGTGCACATAAAATTGATGACGACCAAAAGGGTAACGGGTTAGAATGGCAAGCTGTTTCAAACTCTAGAAAACGTCCCAACTCGCCAATGTTGTATGTAAATAAACGAAGACAAATTATCAACAATGTTGTATCCTCAAAATCGAGCAGCAATAGGTTTATCGACCTTTCCGTTGAAGATTCCGAAAATATAAACATTTCAAAACCCACCGAACCAAAACCACCACCATTATATATCCCAAATGTAACAAATATTAAAGATATGACCAAATATTTTTCTAATGTTATTCCTGCAGACCAATATTCCTATAAGGCTCTTAAAGACGGCCAAGTTAGAGTTATGGTTAAATCTATTAGTGCGTATCGAACATTTGTCTCAAGTCTTAAGTTTAAAAAAATAAGTTTTCATACATTTCAAACAAAACAGGAAAGAGCGTACAGAGTGATAATAAAAAATTTACACTACTCAACCAACGTAAATGATATTAAAGACTTCATTGAAAATCATGGCCATAAAGTAAGAAATATTTCTAATATTAGAAGTAATATTACCAAACAACCACTTTCCATGTTTTTTCTGGATCTTGAAAAAAGTGACAATAATAAAGAAATTTATAACTTGACCGTTATCAATAATGCTATTATCACAATTGAACCTCCTCGGAAATCTAGAGATATTCCTCAATGTCACCGATGTCAACAATATGGACATACCCGCTCATACTGCAACAAACCATATAAATGTGTAAAATGCGGAGAAAATCATTTATCAGCTGAATGTACAAAAAGCAAGACATTGCCAGCCAAATGTGCAAACTGTCAAGAATCACACCCTGCAAGTTACAGAGGATGTATTATACATCAGCAATATAAAAGGATGTTACAGCAAAAATTTTCTAATTTTCATCATGCCAAAAACAAAACACCGTTATTTTCCGAATACCCCCCTCAAAATATCAACCCCCAATCAGCACCAAATTTTTCCTATTCTGATGCCGTAAAAGGAGCGTCTATCTCAAACAATGACAACGTCACTTTACAAAAAATTGAGAGCTTATTAACGAAACAGATGGAGTTAACAAACTCCCTTCTTAATATGATGTCAGTTCTATGTACAAAATTATGCCAATAGATCTTCGATTAGCAACATGGAACGCTAACGGTCTCTCTAATCATTTACGAGAGGTTGAAGCATTTTTGCTGTCAAACAGTATCGATATATTTATAATTTCAGAAACGCATTTTACTAGCAAGTCATTTTTTAAGATTAAAGGATACGATTTGATAAATGCTAACCATCCCAATGAAAGAGCTCATGGTGGCTCAGCAATTCTAATTAAATCGTGTATCAAATATGATCAAGAAGAACATTTCATCCAGGAAAGTATACAAGCTACTATCATTAAAATTAAATGTAACATGCTTTCAGTAACTATATGTGCAATTTATTTTCCACCTCGTCATAACATTAGTTGTGACGACTTTAACAATTTTTTTCAAATGCTTGGTCCACGGTTTATTGTTGGAGGAGATTTCAATGCAAAGCATCCTTGGTGGGGCTCGCGTCTAATAAATACAAAAGGCAGAGAACTTTATGCGAGTCTGACTTCAAAGAACTATTCTGTACTTTCAACTTGTAAACCAACTTATTGGCCCTCCGACCCTTCTAAAATTCCGGACTTAATTGATTTCTTTGTTTATGCTGGAATACCTGCAAGTCAATTTAGTATCTTAGATAATTACGATCTTAGCTCAGACCACTCACCAGTATTATTAACGTATAATTCATCTCCACAACTTAATAGTATAACTCAAAAGTTGGTAACAAATAGAACTGATACAGAATCTTTTTCTTATTGGATTGATCGAAATTTAAATTTAAGCCTGCATATAACAAATGATTTTGAGCTAGATAATGCTGTTGAATACTTTACAAAATTAATCCATGAAGCTGCTTTCTTGTCGAATCCATCAAGCACTTTACCTGTTATTCAAAATAGAATTCAAATCTCTTCACAGATTCGTGAACTTATTCGAGTTAAAAGAAGGCTCAGAAAAGCTTGGCAGATTAGTAGAAATCCCTTGGACAAAAGACGCCTAAACCAAGCAAAAAAAATCTTAAACGTCATTTAGATAGCTTAAAAACCAAATCTATTGGTGAATTTTTCGACAACATTAATATGGCATCAAGTAACAACAATCACAATTTATGGAAAGCTACAAGGTACTTAAAACGACCAGCAAAAAGAAATCCTCCTTTTAAAGATAATAATGGTACGTGGTGTAAGTCAGACGCAAAAAAGGCACAGGCATTTGCGCAATACCTTTATGATATTTTTAAAACTCATCAAATCGACAATCCTACAGAAGATGAAGAAATATTAGAATTCTTAGATGCACCTTATCAAATGTGTTTACCAATAAAGCATATTTTTCCTTCTGAAGTCAAGTTTCAAATTAAAAACCTAAATTCAAAAAAGTCTATAATATATGATATGATAATATTGATGCCAGAGTTGTTAAGAATCTACCAAAAAAGGCCATTCTATTTTTGACATTAATTTTTAATTCTATTCTGCGCTTAAGTCACTTTCGATCTTAGTGGAAATGTGCTGAGATTATAATGCTTAAGAAGCCAAGCAAACCGGAAAATGAAATAACTTCGTACAGACGGATTAGTCTATTAAGTATATTTTCAAAAATTTTTGAAAGAATTTTCTTGAGTCGTTTGTCACAAATTCTTGAAGATTTGCATATTGTTCCCGATCATCAATTTGGATTTAGACAAAATCATGGGACTCCTGAACAGTGCCATAGAGTAATCAACGTCATTCGTAAATCATTTGAGGAAAAGAAATACTGCTCTGGAGTATTCTTAGACATTCAACAGGCATTCGACAGAGTCTGGCATAATGGTCTTTTATTTAAATTAAAAAAGTTTCTTCCAGCTACATATTTTTCTATCATAAAATCTTATATACAAAACAGAACCTTTTATGTAAAAATCGCAGATGAGAGATCGGATATTTTTGGTATTAGAGCAGGGGTCCCTCAGGGCAGCGTACTAAGTCCGGTGTTATATACGATTTTCACAGCTGACCTGCCAATTTTAGAAAATGTTAATGTTTGCACATATGCATATGACACAGCAATTTTAGCAGCAGATAACTCCGCTTTAATTGCATCTAATATTGTACAGAATGAGTTAAATCTAATTGAATTGTGGCTAAAGAAATGGAAAATAAAAGTAAATGCAGAAAAATCTGTACATGTCACTTTTACACTTAGAAAGGGAGATTGTCTTAATCTTTTTATTAATAATGTTCAGATTCCTAAAAATGACTATGTTAAATATCTTGGCTTGTACATGGATCGTCGACTTACATGGAAACAACATATAAAAAATAAGCGTCAGCATTTAAATTTAGCAAATAAAAAACTCTACTGGTTAATTGGTCATAAATCTCAACTTAATATTGAAAACAAATTAAAACTTTATAAAGCTATTTTAAAACCTATGTGGACCTACGGAATTCAGATATGGGGAACTGCAAGTCATTCAAATATTGAAATAATACAAAGATACCAGTCGAAGACGCTAAGACTCATAGTTCAATCATTGGTATATTACTAACGAAGCAATTCACAATGACCTCAAGATTAAAACGGTAAAAGATTCAATTAATTCCTTTAGTGAAAAATATGTATTAAGACTTAGTAATCATGTAAACCCCTTGGCAATTACTCTGCTAGATGAAACTGATGAAATAAATAGACTTAACAGATATCATATCTTAGATCTTCCATTCCGGAACTAACAAAGAAAAAAAATAATGTTAATACATATTTATTTATTTTATTTATTTTTTTTTTATTTTTTTTTTTTTATTAACTTTTAGTTTTTCTTTTTAGTTTAATTGTTGTTAACACTTAATATTATACGATATATATACTATTTTGTTATAAATTAATCATTTGAAAGTAATATTCATACAAATATATTTATTTTTGTTAATTTTGTTAACCATAAGATTTTTTTTTTATAGTTGTACTTGTATGTAAAAGTTCAACTTCAGTTGTCATATTTATGTTTCAACAAATTTGCTTATTATCAGTATATACTGATAGATTGCAATTTAAATAAAAATATAAAAAAAAAATATTCTTTACCATTACCGCTTAAAGGTGTAATATCACAACGAATTGTGCGCGCCATGAAATCATGTTATTTACCAAATGGCACAAACAAATGGTATTAATGTGAGACAGCAAACAGTATGTTATCATGGCGCAATAATAGCCGTCATGCACATTTAGGTTACGGTCTAAATGTAAAAGCTACACTTGACAATTTTGATGTTAAAAGCGCAAAATTTTTGACGAAAATAATGGAAGTCCTCCAGGCTTTTCAAATCTCGTAGGTGTGAAGTGCTGACAATGCGAAAGGTTTCTTCGACTACAACAGTGGTATTTGTTATTGATATAGGAGAACAATTTTGCCTTTTGAGGGAAAGCGTTTTTGTGCGCATTTCTGTGGACTTACCCTTATTCTCTACTCTTTTATTTAGTCCTCTAGCTCATGAAGGTGGGACTGAAATTGTTCGGGTGCAGCCTTCGGATCTTAATTAATTAACACTAAGTGGCGTCCGCAAACATTGGCGTAGTGTCCTTTCCATATATTTTTAACGTAAAATCAATAAATGTTTTGATTCTACTGAAAAATTTAAAGTGCGATATATAGCGAAACTATATTAAGGGAAACAGTGTTTGAATAAGGACGGGTCGATGTTGACAGTCTGTCGAATGTAATGACTAAGCAGCAGAAAATGATGAACCTGTTTTATTATCAGAAAAAGTTTTCTGCCGACTAGAGAAAGTAATTTTATATACATTGTATAAAATATTTTGAAATTTTCTAAATCTCAACTGAGGTGAATTTTAATGTTGAATGCGAAACCATTGTTTCATATTTCAACTCTTTTTCGGTATTAATTTTAGTACTTTGAATTGGAGTGTAGGGGCAGAATATATTATTTCCTCGTCTAAAAAGACTAAAAATATACGTGTCCCAAATGAACATATCAAAAATGTTTGTTTAATTTTACATACCTCCTCCAAAAGCAGGTGCAGTTTTTGATTGGTTTGTTTTATAAAAATTTTCGATTTTTTGGTAATGTTCACATAATTGGTCGAAGTAAAATTTTTATTCAAATTTCATTTATTTAGTGAAATTTCGGATTTTTGTTAAACCTTAATATTTTATTTTATTGTTTGGCTTTTTGCCAAAAGTTTGATTTTTAGGTGATTTAAATTTTTTCGGTTTTTTATGAATTTTCAATTTGGGGTAAAATAAATTTTTTTAAACAAATTTTCAAATCCTTTGTGCTGTTGAAAAACTGTTGCGAGATTTCAGTTCTTGCGCGATTTTTCGTAAAAATTTTTGTTTTCGCTTAAATTCAGGGGGTTGTTGCGTAATTCGATAGAAAAAACAACTAATTCGACATTGTATTCCTAATGCATTGTGTTTCGATAATCTCTTAATTCGAATCGAAATACAGAGCAGAAGTCCAGATTTTTTTAAATCAAACTCTTTTTAAGACACAGTTCTAAAATTGGCCTTATTTTATAAAAACAATGCAACGCTAGAATTTCTATGAACAACATAAACAAATTTCAAAACTTTTTTTTAATTTTTATTGTTTTTTATAAATTTTTAACTTTTTAAAATTTTTTCTCGAGATAGACAAATTTGATTTACTGCAAATACCATGTACGTAAACTAGACATTTCGCTGAGATTATTTTGATCTTCTTCCAATGGACCCTACTGTTCGCTAACTTTATTCCTGTTCACGTTCTCTATAACATCATTGGTTTTAACTTGATAGTGTTAAAGTTGAGAATTGTGGATTCAAAATTATAATAATTCAAGGAGACATTATATCAATGTGACTTGAAGTGAATTGGAGTCAACAGCTTGGTTAAAGGTCAGATACTGGTAGGCGGACGCGCCATTGAATAAAGGTATTAACTGCCAAAGAGAAGCCTTTGCGAACTGGATTATAGAAGAGATATCACTTCGGCGAATTATTTTACTATGCTCCAATCATTAGCTTAATCAAAAGAAAGTAAGAAATAAAATGACCTTTAAGATTTTTCGTTTTAAATTGTCGGAATAAACAAGCACATCGCTTTTTACGAACATGATATAAATAAAACTAAAAAATGAAGACGTAATGGCCCAATTATAAACAGTTTTGAGCCAAAAACTCCACCTAATAAATCGTTACAACCGTGAAAATTCGTTGCAAATCTGGAATATGTACTATTTTATAGATGGGTGCAATCTAATAAGATTGCGCATGACCGTTTAAATAAAACCCTGGAAACTTTCTTATAACTTTTTGTCAATTGCAACTATCTGTAGATACTTCATACAGTACAATCGTGTAACTTATTGACATTTTACTTAAGGCTTTTACAATTAATAAGAACTATAATTGTAATCTGTACGCAATACAAATACATAGTACGTAAATGCGACTAAGTCAAAAGTAGTGAATGCTCCTGAACGTATGATGAATATTAAACACTCTCATATTGATTATACGTCATAAATAATATTCACACATGCACGAACATGACCCAAATATTATTCACAGATGTAAGCAAGGCCAGTTAAAATTAATTAACAAAACACTATTTTCTTTTTTATATCCGAAACTAGCTCCCTTAGGTTGCCAACAGATTGGAAACAGAGACAAAAATGAAAATGAAGCTGAAACTGTTTGCCTTTGGTTGGACGATTCGTCTGTCATCTTGCATAGTTGTTACTGTGTTTTATTTTGACTTCAATCTCCGTTTGCTTCTACAAAAGCAAATGAAACCGTTTAATCTGTTAGACTTTTATAAAATGCTTATAATATGTTATAATATATGTTTATCTTACAATATAATGCTTATAAAATTGTAAAAATTTCATTATGGGCTCAGCAGTATAAATATTTCACAGCGAATATTTCTAATTCGAATTATTTCTAAGCATTTATAGAAAAAAATTTAATTAATTAATTAGGGGCGAAAATGTCCTCTATGCAAGTCTAAATAGTTTTAAACTAAACGAGAGTTTTTTGCACACATTAAGCCTTTAACAAAACTCAGCAATTAAACTAATTCTTTATTTTTGTTAATTCGCTTTTTATGTTTTGTTTGTATTTGCCTAAAAAGAATATAGTAATGCCAAAAAGTATAGTAGTTGTTTGTGCAAGTCCTCGTCTGACCTGGCAGTCTCAATTATATTTCAATTACAACTCCACAAATATTTTGTAATCGTAACATGGAATAATTGTAACTCAAATCAAAGGCTGAACTTAATTCCAATTACACGAAATTTTAATTACAGTAACATTCCGGTTTTAATTAGAATTTTTCCAAATTCAAGTGAACCAAAAAAAAAAAATTATGTGCTCAGCAGGCTAACTTGTTTTCATTCTTTGACGAAAAGTGCCTGAGGTTACTTTCACTGAAACAGTGGGCTTCTTCATTTTATCATTGTATTCCCAGGAATTTGAGTCCTATAAATTTCTAGTGTAGTTTTCACAATTAATTGGCTATACTTTTACGAAAATCCCTCATAAGTGTGTCAATATTATTGTTGTTTGACTCACGCCAAAAATTAGCTGGGATTGTTGCTCTGGAAAGCTCTCTTAAGTATCAATTGTCTTTTGAAAGAGCAACCATGTGCGAGTGTTCACCCCCTACTAGAAATTATTATTGAATTTTGTTACCACACAAGACCACATGTTGACCCAGTAAAATGGCAATCTGGTAAATATGGTAGCAATTAAAAAACAAAATTAACTGATTGGCAGTCTACCACATATATTATCAACGCAATAGTCTTAAGTGCAACTTAAGAAAATTCGTCTTTATTTTCATACATGTTTCGGTTAAGTATTCATTAGCAATTTCAAACGTTGAAGATAAACTAAAAAGGATTTCCTTGTGCTAATTTGTTGACGCAAAAATAAACAGCGGTTTTCTTTTATTTTCTTAATTAATTTGTAAAAAATGGTGCAGAATGTATATGCCCTAAATCCTTTATGTAACAAAATATATTAGTATATAAGGGAGTAAAGAATTAAGTAAATTAAATTTGTACATTTTTTAATCTTATTTCAAAACTAAAAAAATTAATTTTAACAAATTTTTTTATCCCAAAGTAATTTTATTAAAAACAATGCAATTTATTGTTGGGGTTGGGTGCCCCGGTAGACTAGTTGGTAGTGTGCTATTCTATCAGTTGGGGGTTTGTGGGTTCGATTCCCACCTAAGACTCTGGGTGTTTTCACTACAACGAGTGAAGGTCTTTGTTACTATGCTCGGTAATTTAAGTTGCAATATAATTTGTAATTGTATTGTAACATTTAAAAATAAATAAAAATAAAAATATTGTTGGAGGTGAATAAAGCTAGTCTATATGCGCATTTCGCTGATTGCTTAGGTCAGCTTATCAGGAAACCTTTACCCAATTTTCAAAATATCAAAATTAACAGCTCCGATTTAGTGAACTTTGACACTGTATCTTATCACGACAGGATGATAAAAAAATTATCAAAAAGTATTGGTTCGACAACGACTAAATTGAGAGGGTTGAACCACTTATGCTGGAAACACAACTGGGATGAACGACGAATTTTTCGCCGCGAATATTCGTCGCCAAAAATAGAACACATTTGTGTATACCAACATGCATACAATTATGACGTCGGTCGAAATTCGTCATACGCGGCGAACTTTGAATAGATTTATTTATATTTCTATCGCCGGCGTACGACGAACAAAACAGTACAATGTGGCCATGTTTGGTTTTAGTTTCCAAGTATTTTAGTAAATAAAGTTTTTTTTTAATAATAATTAATTTAATTTTGTTTTTTAGTATTTAAAATAAGTTTACAAAATAGTAGTTAACTATAAAATTACTTTTTGGTTGTGTTTTTGTTAGTGTTTAATTTTTGAACTAATATTTTTTATATGGTCACCTTATCTATATATAGATAACAGCTGTTATTTTTTCGTCGTTATTGTGCTTCATACGACGAATTTACACAGCGAATTTTTACCGAGGCATACGTCATGTTGGACGAAATTCGTCGTTCGTCCCAGTTGTGTTCCCAGCTTTAATTGGAAAACCATGGCTCACATTCATAGTCAAAAATAAAGTATACTTTAAGGGAAATACAGTCAGCTTTACTAAAGAGTGGACTTTAGGTCCTTCATAGACAACTTAAAGCTTACTTTCAACGTTAAAGTCTAGTTTGAATTTAAAACTATCTAAACCTGTTTTTAATTCATTAACAATAACATCAGTTGTTCTTCGCCAATCAGGAGTTCAAAAAAGTTCATGCAAAAAATTTGAATTGTTTAAGTTAAAAGATATTGGTAGAGATTTTGTAATTGTTGGTGATTTTAAGGAATATTTCAATGAAAAGATGCCTAAAATATGCAAAAAATGGTTTATGCGTGTAACAAATTATTCAGTTATTTTTCTTTTAAAGTACACTTTAGTTTTGACTATGAAAGCAAAAAAGACAATAAGAGCTTGTTAATTAAAAGTCTACGGTGTAACTATGACTACGAGCCCATATGTTTAGGTTCCTCAAGCTGAATGGAAGATTGTAAAAATGATTGAGAAAAGAACGAGGCTTACTGAAATTTAATTTATGGTTTTAGAGGGACCTTTAGCAATCCTGATCCCATGATAAAAGAAAATAATGAGAGTAACATTTTAAGAATTACAATTATTTGAAATTAATATTTAAAATTTTTAATTCTGATTTTACCTGACCCACTACTATCCTACCATATAATTTTTCATTTATATATAAAATAACATAAGACTCCTGCCATATATTAGAAATCAATTAAACTTAACTACAAAGTCGAAAAAGCTTTTTTCGTTAAATAAAAGCTTTTCACCTTTTAAGTTGTATATACATATATGTATGTATGTAATAAATATATATTTTTGACTTTGTATACTGATAATGCGGAAATATTTGCTTGCTAATATTGCATAACAAGTTTTCAATGGACCCGGGTATTTGAATTTATAATTGGGTTTTTAATGTTTTAAAATATATAAACCTGTTTTTTTTTTTATTAAAAATTTTTACAAGTTGTAATATTATGTGTAACTAACAATCATAAAATGAATAACGAAGAATTCACACGACTTCTTTTGGTAAAGAATGAAAATTGTATTTGAAAAACATGCCTTTTTTATTCGGTTCGATTGTATGGACATCACAAAAATAATCATTATATTGACATTGTTTTTTTTTTTTTTGATTTTACAACGAAGAAAACTAATTTAAAATGATAAATAAAATCAAGAGCTTAAAAATATAAAGGCGTAATGATTGTAATACTTATACTGGGTAATATTGTTAGTTTTAGCCTCTAAAGAAATTTGTTATCCAAAAAATTTACATTTAAGGTATACATATATACTATAGGAAGCGTTGTCAAATGCCCACATTTTATAGTTTTTTGAAGTGGCGAGCAGTTTTAGAGATTCTTGTTGGGAAAATCAGTTTTTTTTAATATATTTAAATCTCAATACATATTTCACCATTTAAAAACACATGTACCTATTGTTGGCAAAGTCGTATACATTTAAAAAAAAGTTTGTAAACGCAATTTTATCGGCACCTATGGCAGCTGCTAACGTTGAAAGATCTTTTCCACAAATTAATTTTAAAAAATAAAACTAGAAATCGGCTACATATCTCAAAACGAGTGGCATTTTAAAGAAAAAGGGCTTAACAAAAATTATATCGATTGCACATAATTTGTGCAGCTAAAAAAATAGCAAAACATAATAATAAGCAAATGTATAAAACTCACTAAATTCTATATGTGTAATTTTGTGGAATCTCTGTATTGTAAATAGGTACACGTATGCAGACACATTTGCGTAACATGCATACGAAGTTCTCTGAATTGCAGACTTTAATATTCGATTTGGATAACCAGGTTTCAATTAAATTCAGTTCATGTTGAAGAATTGTTTTTGGCTTAAATACTACTTCAGTGAATGATACAATGGTATAGGTGGTCGTCGTTTGCGCTTGAAGAACACTCCCTATCGCCAGATTTTGTCCAATGCTTGTGAGCATTTAAAAAAATACCAAAATATTTTTCGTATTTCGCTAACTTTAGGAAATCTTTCTCTTTTCTTAAAACAAAGAGTTACAAATTTTACTTTAATTTAATTTAACTATACCTAGTAATAACAACGTAAGTGCTTGTGTCAGTAACAACGTATGAAATAAAGATATTTGACATCAAAATCGACAACATTCAACATACGAGGTTATTCAGTTCTAAATGTTTCGATTATTGTTATATTCAAATCTTTTTATGCCATCTTTAATTTTTATCGGTTCTCAACAGGTTAATAAAAGCTTTCAAAAGCATAATTGACACTTTCACCTCTTCTTGTTTTAATTTGTTTGAAACTTTTTTAAAAATTCGTTTGCCGCTATAAAACAAAAACAAAATGAAGCAACAGGTACTGAAACACACGTCAGTTTAAAATTGTTGCTTAAAGCTATTAAAAGAGAGAAAAGCGGAAGCAGAAAGAGCAAAATTTTTATAAATAAAATTCAGTTTAATTCTATTTTACATTTAGTCATTCATTCGCTCTCCTTGCTACGCGTTTTGATTTGTGGTTGAAATAACCGGCTGGTTAAAGTGATTTAATACAACAGAACGATTTGTTATTTAAAAAAAAGGTAATCAGTTTAAATTAAGCAGTTTTTTTGGAAATGAAGAAGCAAAAGTTGTTAAATAAAAAATTAATTTTTAGAAGCATTTAAAACTCAGGAAATAAATAGAAAAAAACTGAACTGAGTGAAATAAAGTAAAACACATTTTTGTTTGACTTGGTTTTATAGTATTAAAAGAATTAATTATTTAATGACATTACAGTGGTCACGAAAAGTATTCGAGACGAATACTTTATTCAAGTATTAATAAAGAACGATGGGCTGTCAATTTGTTTAAATATGAAAAATGTGCGAAAAATTGGATTCTAAGAGAGACTAACACAGCTAAGTCAGGAGAGGATTCTGGATAATTTTTTCATAAGTTTACAGTTACAAGATATAAAAGTCAAAACTTTGTATTGATAGTTTGCTGCGCTGACTCGAAACTTTTGTTTGGGAGGATGATGATCCATAACTCCATGATTGTTTTCCTTTTGCCAGCAAAGATTACATTCAACTGAAACTTTTCTGTTCTTTTACCAACTCTAATACTATGAATATATTTCTATTGGTAAATGTGAGGCTTTTTTTGTTTGATCTGGCATGGAAATCATATTTTTTTTACCACTTCTCCTATTTTTTGAATAGTTACTAAAATACCATGTAGGCCCACTAAGTTTTCGATTTTGTTCAATTCATTAACCATTTGTCTCTAATCTGCTTCCGTAAATTTGTAAGGACGACTACTGATTTTGTATATGTCAGTATTATCATTGTTATATTTTCTTTACAATCCCTTGTATAAAAAACAAACAAGGTTTGAAAATATACAATAGTTCACGTACGAACAACAACAGAAACAGCAAACAGACCTAAATGAAATAAAAAAAAACGAAGCTTGTCGAACACCTATTTTGCATCGAAATTATTATCTTTTATGACTTGGTTTACATAGTTTTATAGGGTAGTCCAACCAACAACCACGATGTTAATTGTAAATAAAACAAAAAGATAATTATCTTAATATTTTTTATTTTGATAGAAGGATCAATAAAAATTATGTGTGAAACAAAATATCGGCCAAATGCTCGCCACGGCTTCGGTGGCATACCTCTACCTAATGGTCGACATTTTCAATGACTCTGAGACATAATTGAGGTTCAATGTCATTAACGTGCTCTTGAATTGTTCTTGGCTTATTGATATAAACTTTTTCTTTTAAATATTCCCAAAGAAAGAAATCCAACGGTGTCGAATCATATGACCGTGACGGCCAATTACCAGGACGTGTGATGGCCATTGAATTTCTTGCGCAAGTGAGTCATTGTTTCGTTGGTTGTGTAGCAAGTGCCACAATCCTGTTGTCGATATTCTCAATTTCTGACCACAAGTCCGTTTTCATCTCGACGGTGACTCTCACAATTAACTTCGTGAATTATAATTGGACCAACCTATAAAATATGTGAGGTAGTGAATTTTATAAATGCAATTAAATACCATGATTGCCTATGTACAAGTCGTTAGATACATATGTATAATAATATTACTTATTGCCGAATAATTATTGTGACCACTGTATATTATTGCTACATCAAAACTAGGAACACGAGTACCTTGACTCATTATTATTATTTAATTATTAAAAAAATTGTTACACACTCTACAACATAAGTTAAATCACAATTATTTAAATGACTTAATTTGAATAGAATTATATTTGTATATGGCTCGTGTTTCAACTGGAAAGTAATTGACACTCAACTCAGTTGTATAGCTGGATTTTCTTTCGTTCAAATTTAATTTTTTCTTAAGTGCTGCACTTTTTTATGTAAATTTTGAGAACAAATTTATAAAGTGTTTATTTCAGTGCTTCTTAGGCATTTGAGGATTCACTGAATTAGTAATATCGTTTTGCCGTGTTGAGTTCGTAACTCATCGTGAAATGTGTTTTTTGTGCAGTAATGAATCCTGTGACGCGTGACTATAAGCAAACGAGTAAAAATATTGGTTTTTTCTGTATCGATAAAATTACAATGAAGTGCATTTATACGCCAGCAAAACTATGCTATACTAAATCTGGATTATAATTTGCTGGGAAGGTTTTCGTAGTAGGCAATACATTTTTAAACACATCACTGAATTCCACATAAGTTTTGTGGGCAAAATTATATTTGTGATTTCTAAATCGTATAACACTGCACAGTGCAATATTTGGCCAATCTAGCACAACAAAAATCCATAAAACACGGTGCCCGATTGTCCTGATTTTATAGTACGTATTACAAAACATGCTCTATAAACAATTGTAAGAAATTTTATATGTTAGTAGTTATCAGGATATGGTAACTTAAATTATCACCTTGTGATTATCCTTATTTAAGTACAAAACAATTTATTAATTCTAAATCTCTCTTTTTTTTTGTAACAGTAATTTTGCAATTTTTTCTTCTTTCATTTAAGTACCTTTATGAGGAATATTTCTTTAAAAAAAAAAAGATTTTTTATAACTTTTTAAAAATTTTTAAAAATATTAATTATGGCATAAAAGAAAAAAGTCTCCGCACCATTACGTATACCGACCAAAGAATATTGAAAACTTTCAAAACTATTCATAGTGTCTATTTCCATATCAAATTTTTGCGACCATTTGCGATGCCGAATATTTAGAGTGGTTAGTACAACCAAATGATGATAATTTCTCTTATTTTTCGCAGTGCATACTATCCCATTTGGCCAATCTGGCGCTACGAAAATCCAATTTTATAGATATTCTCTTCAAACTTGGTACAAAAATTTTAATTTCAATGAAAAAAATACCAATACCAGGGCGGCGATCGGAAAACTGTCACGCCCAATTCGTATAGTTAATCATATTTTAGTGATACTAAGCTTAATTTAAAGAAAATCAGATTACAGATGCCTCTTGGTAAGCAGACGTGATTGAAAATGTAGGCGCAGTACATTAAAGGGCACGCCCACTTTTGAAATTTATCGAAATTTAATATTGATTCGTATGCACATGCATGAATACCTATTTGTTCAAAACTAATTATAAAGTATATTAATTTTTATAACATACATTTGTTTATACTTAAATATTAATTTAAAAAAAGGGAATTACGCCCAGTTTTTGTTTGCAAAAAAATTATTGTCACAGAACTAACATAGTTAACATGCATACATTTGTCATCACTTTTTAAAAGTGTCTTTAATGTAGTACGCCTACTTTTGTGATAATTTTTTTTTTTTAAGAAACATCTGTGATCTGATTTTCAAACCAGATTCTTAAAGTTGAGCTCATTATCGCTAAATGTAAAGTAAAAATCCACGGGCGTGATTAGACTACAGCCTCTTTTCCTCAAACTAATATAACCTCGAAATTTTGTTATTTTTTAATTTTATATCACTTTGAATTATTTTAGATTTTTTTAGATTTGTCGAATGATAATTTTTGCATAAAAAAACACCAGATACAAACTCGTATTATTGGATATTGTTGTGAACAATACTGACACTTACTCAACAACAAATCATAAATGGTATATCCAATTCAGGTAAATAAATATTAATGTCGACATTAGGTGCGCTTCAAAATGATGGCGTTACTTCTTTATTATTATATTTTTTTTTTTTTTATTAAAATTGTTGATAAAATATTAGAATTCTCTGAATTGTAAGATGTCTGCTTAAGTGAATTTTAAAAATTCTTTAATACGAAACTATAGGTTTTTCCTTGTACGAGTACGAACAATTGCTGACGTTTTTTAATTTTGTGCTGCCGATTTGTTTCATATTTTCAATTTTATGAATGTTTATGATTTTTAATATTGGATCTCTGTGTAAAATTTGCCTTTTTGATCTTTGATTATTTCATGATTTTTTATTTGCTTATTTCGATACAAATTTTAAGTCATCCACGAATTTTTTTGATAAATTTTGGGTGTAATTTTAAATTTTTGTTGGCATTCAGGTTTTTTACTGATTTCCTATATTTTTGCTAAATTTTCTAAGTTCGAGTTCTTACTAAAATTTCGATTTCTTTTTAATTTTCGATCCTTGCTACAATTTTAATTTTTTGGAATTTTTTTAGAAAGTTTTCGATTTTTTATTACAATTTTTTTCTGTGATTCCGGGTTTTTGTCAAGTTAAAATTTTTATGCGAAATTTTTTTAAAATAGCGTTGTGCCTATTAAAGAATGGTGTAAAAATCAAGTCAATTAGTTATTTGGAGGCTGTGTAAAACATATTTCCACACTGGACATATTGACAGACGGACATTGTTAAATTGACTACTCCATCCATATGGATCCATAGTATAATAATCGGTTAGAATAAATGAATAAAATGTTTTCTTTGCATTTATTTCTCAAACTTTCTAATTAACAAAAATAACAGAAATAATATTTACACAATTCTGGCTAACATAATTGAGGTCTTAATTAATAAAGCATTTTAATGAAGTGGTGAAATAAGTGGTGTATGCTTGATGAGCCTTATCAGAAAATATAATTTAATGATAAAAAAATTAGTTTTTACATTGCAAATTTCCTGAATTTGAAGATTTTTACTTAAGTGAATTTTAACAATTTTTTCAAGACGAAACTTGCTGAGTTTTTTTTTTTTTTATTTTTGTGCTGCCTTTTGTTTTATATTTTAAATTTTATAAATGTTTAGGACTTAAGCCAATCACAGAAATGTGGGTCGAAAAGGGACCCAGAAAGTAAGTGGTCTGCTTCGATATCCCCCCATACATTAATAATAATAAGCCAATTATAGTATATTAAAATATATTTTTAATATTGCGTCTTTGTGTAAAATTTCATGATTTTTTATTTTCTTATTTTTCTTATTTTAATTTATTTAAATTAATTACCTTATTTGGTAATTTTATATTTCTCTGTTAATTTTTGCTAAATTTTAGATTTTTTGGTGAAATTTGGAAATTCACATTTTTAGGTAATCGTTTAATTATTTGCCAAATTTTCGGTGTAATTTCATTTTTTTTTTTTTTGCGCTCAGATTTTTTGCTAGTTTGTTTGTTATGAGTAGTATGAGTTCTTAATAAAACTTCGATAGCATTTTAATTTTCGATATATAATATAAATTTGCACAATTCTGGCTGACATATTCGAGGTCTCAATTAATAAAGCATTTTAATGAAGTGGTGAAATAAGTGGTATGTGCCTGATGAGCCTTATCAGAATTTATAATTTATTGATAAAATAAAAAAAATAAAAAATTATTTTGATTTTTATAAAAACTGTTATAGTTTGGATGTCAGCTTAAACAAAATTTATTGCTCTTGCAAAATGTGCAAACATGTAAGTCATATGTCACTTAGATACACACACACTCATCCGAAATCGCCTCACAGTGATTTGTTTCAGAGACGAAAACAAAGAGAATTTCAACAAATGACAATTGGCATATCATATGCAAATGTGATAAAATGGGTTTCCAATAAGGCCGGGTAGATATTAAGAGTATGTGTCGATTATGTTGTGTTAACGGCATCAGTCAAATCTTTGGTTTATTATTCACTTACTGATGGAAAACCACCAAGTAAAGTTACACTATCACCCAGCATGTCCAAACCATAGAAGTTTATTAAAATTCAGCTTGGTGCCCGAATTCGAGAAGACCAGTTCGGTAAGCAATCAAAACAATTAGCAACTCTTAACACGTAACGGTAAAATAATGCGCCAGATGGAATTTTTTTTTATGACTGGGAAATTTAAATTGAAAAAGAAGAAAGAAAAATGTTTTTAATATCCATAAAATTGGCTTTATTGGTATAATCCATTTTATCCCACTACTGCTTAAATATTGTTTTGAATCTTCGATACAGGCGCATACGCTAATTTTCACTATTATTGGCGTAGCCATGCGACATTAGAAATCTCCTTAGGAAATAATTTAAGTTTCAAATAGTACTAATTAAGAGGCCAGTTAACACCTCAATTTCGTAAACGATTTCGTAAATAAATTAATTATATAATGCGCTAAAACTACTTATCAATAATGACTTTCTTGTGAGACATGAAAAATATATAATCATGCCTCTTATCCGCTCACCTTTAGTTGGTCCTTATTATAAAACGGTGACGTTTTATTTTTTCACTGTTGTATTAATAAAATTTTAAAAAATTCCATTTTTTTAATACAAAATTTATAATATTTTTACAGCTGATTCAAAAACCTTTAGACACATTTCTTGCTTACTGTCTACATTTCTGCACATACTAATATTTTAAAAGCTTGCAGAAGTGTATATTTAGCGGTGGGGCTTTCTGTTTTCTTTGTCTATAAATAATCGAGGTACTTAAAACGTGTTTAAATTAAATTAAATGTGTAATAAAAGTACAATATTAATACAATATTACAATTATTGACAATGCTACATCTTAATTGTTTAATTTTAAAAAATACATATTCAATTATATACATACTTGTAATAATTAGTAATAGAATCGAAGTAATACGAGTATTAGGGTTCTAACTATTTCACAAAAAGATTCTAAAATAAAATTCAATTTTTATCAAACAAAAAATCAAAGGTATTTAATCGATATATTTTTTCTTTTTAGAAAATATCGACAATAACTTTTTATGAAATAAATATACTATGATATTAGATAAATACAAATATTTTTGTTGGTCACCTCTGCCGAAGTCTGTTGTAAGAACCTTGTTGTATAAAAAAAAATTAGTTTGTTCTACAGTGTAATTTACAACACGAAATTTCGTTGCGAAATTAATACAAACTTGTTACGTCATTGGCCACACTTTTCACTTTATTTTTTCGCACGACGATTTTTACTGTTTTGAGAACATTTTTAAATTTTTGGATTCTTTCTTTACTGTAAACAATCAAAAATAAAAAAAATCTTTAAATACGTGCCACAATTTGAGGAGAGAAAATAATAATGAACAAAAAACTTTCATTCTAATAGCCATTATTACAACTTGTCTTTAAAGTTTACGTTAGTAAAAGGTACCTTTACTATTATTCGTTATTGCAACTTCCTTGTAAAAAAAATATTCTTTCGAAAAATATGGCAGAACAAGAGCGAAAACCGACTACTTTCGACAAATGGAATTGGTTTTTAAGAAGACATAGTGACAAAGACTTATTTTTATTTATTTGTTTATTGGCAAAAAACCATTGTGATATTTTTATTTCCAAAAATAGTTTTTAAGTCGCTAATATATATAAACGCAGTATCTTTTCCATTTTTGTTTTTGATAAATTACAATTTTTTTTCTTTAAAATACGTCAACTCCAAATTTATAAACATAATGTTAAAAGTTTAAGGTAAGAACATCTTCCCGTTATCTTATCGGACAGTTTTATCTTAAAGTAACTATTTATAACGAAAAACGAATAATCCGTCTTTAACTATCGGCAAGTTGCAATAAAATTTATTTTTAATGAACAAATTTACACTCACCTGAAATTAATCAAATTCTCTTCCATTGGTGCAGCATTTGGAAATAAAGTGCCACCCTAATAACTTTTTATACAACTACAAATAGATTACGAATCAATGTGTTATTAAAACACATTTTGAAACACGATAAACTTGTTGCATGTGCTATCTACAACTCTATTACAGTAGAGGTGAAAAAAGTTGTAGAGTTTAATTGTTTATATTATTTGCATTGCATGTTATTTTAATTAATAACGAAGGCGCTTAGTCAGTCAAATGGTATGAATACATTTTCGTATCTATAATTAGAGTTAATAAAGATTACTAAGTTCTTAGTGAATTAATTTCTCATTTTGCGGATTCTACGTAATTGCTAGAACATCTTCTAACAGCGTTATCTTTAGCTTGACTGCAGCGGCAAATATTTTCGGGCCAAATTGAAAAGTTTGTAATTTCTAACTGCTGACGTCTTGCTGTCCGGGGAACATTGGGCGACCAGCTCTCGAGGATTGTCTGAAAAAGAAGGGTTGGATCAGTAAGTAAAGGATAGCTGCAAACTCCGCATCAAGGGATAAGTTCATGGTCCATGGCCAATGGGCCACAACTGCCATCTATACAAGTGCGCATAGACGCGTTGGTTTTCCCCTTGTTTTTACCCAGTTGTACGACCACAGTCAAATATAGTCGAAAGACAGGTTCCGACATTAAACACAATGACATATATTCAAAGTTTACATCAATTCTCTTAGGCCCCTGATGGCTGGTTTTTGAATTGAAAATCAGCAATATTAGCTCATAAGCTCGAGATATTGGATGCTTATAAAAAAAAAGGAAATCAGTACGCCAAAACGTACGGATCCGTTCAAGGCCTAAATTTGTACTTACAAACAATTAGTGCTAAATTATACCACAAACCCCGATTTTATGAGGCTAAGTAGTTTTTCTATATCGCTATCAAACACTCTTGAATACTCTTCTCATTATAGCATTCTTAAATTGTTGAAATTGTTCATCATGTTCATCGAATTCTGTTGCTAACTGATGCTCAAAGTAATTTATGTGAGAATTAAAAAAATTAATTATCCTTGACATATGAACACCTGATTTTTCAATAGCACTTAGCACGGTGCTGAGATATTGTTTGTCTAGGAAATTGTATGAGACGTCTTTAATGTTTCTCAATGAGGTCAACTCGATTAGTGAAAGCACTTGTTCAAGTTCAGCGTTTTGCATAAGATTTTTCATGTCAGGTCAAACAAAAACACCTGTTGGTTTTAACCTAAAAATTTTAAACTTTCCAAAAGCTTAAAAATTAACCAATAATTCGAAAAATAACAAACAAAATCGATAAACATCTAAAAAAAATTTTAGAAAACCCTAAAAAATAAAAAAATCCAAATTTATATGATTTTAAATTTGTAACCAACAATATTAATTCTACCAAAAACAATCCGGACTTGACTAAAATATTTAATTTTAGCCTCCGGTCGTAGTCGTCATATTTAACATTACAACTCTCTTTTCGTTTGAGTATACACATGTTCGATCGGTCATTGAGATAAGATTTTTTTTTTTTTTAGTTACTGCTCTTTTTATTTGTTGTTCTTTTCTCTCTTCCAAGGCTTATCAATTTTTGGAAAATTTTCCAATGTTTTGATTTTTGGTGATTAGAATTTTCTTTTAGTTTTTAATTTTTTATTGAATTTACAAATTGTGGCGACTTTTTTGTAAAATACAACAAAAATAATATTAGTAAAACTGGATTATTGCCATATTTTTTTTTGGGAAATTTTACTCTTTCGTAAATTTTTCTTAAGTAATTTAATATTGTTTTGTCATATTTGAGTATTGCGGTGAATTTTCGAATTTTTGTCAAAATGACGGCTTTTATAATTTTTCTATTTAATTTCGATTTTTTGTCAAATATAATTTTTTCAATTTTTATATTTTTTTTTTTGTTAATCTTGAATTTTTCGGTAAATTTAATAATTTTTGGTGAATTCCTATATTTGTTTAATATCTAATTATGTTAAAATTTCTACATTGTTCAAGAATTATAGATTTATTTAAAAAGTTGTGACTTTTTAGTGAAATTGCTAAAGTTTTGTGAAATTAAAAATTTGCCAAATTTTCTGTTTCTTGTGGTATTTTTTGGTAAAATTTAGTTATTTTAATAAATATGGATTTTCGCCAATTAATTTTTTTTTTTAATTTCAGTTTTTCGTTTTTATGGTAAATTTAAAATTTTGACTTTTTCTATTTTTTTTTTTTTTTGCAAGATCGGATATTGCGAAACTTTGAGTCTTGGGAAAATTTTTTTATTTATGTAATTTTAAGTTTGTTGACTATAGTTTGGTGTTGTGGTGAATTCCCAAATTGTGGTGAAATTTAATTTTTTATATATAAGTGTAACATCGATTTTATTAAAATTTCGATGTTTTTTACAACATATTGATTTTTTCTGACATTTCGGCTTTTTGATGAATTTACAAGTTTTTGTGGTGAAATTAAAAATTTGGTAAATTTGGTATTTTTTTGTTTTGGTAAACTTTCGGTTTTTTACATTTGTAGCAATTAAAATTTTTAATTTCGAATTTTTCGCAGTTTCCTGATGAAATTTCAAATGGTTCAAGCTTCAAAATCCTTGTCTAGTGTCATCATAAATTTAATTTCACTATCGGACAGATGGACATCGTTAATTAAACTTCCCTACATATAAGGATCCACAATATACATATTTTGTTGGGTCTGATATATATATATTCTTTTCACATTTTGTGAGGGATATACAAAATTGTGTACGCCCAAATCAAAAATTTAAAATATTTACAACGAAAAGTCAACAAAGCTGAACAATTTAAAAATCTTACTGCCGAAAAGTTGTATTCGAAACGTCACAAATGTGTTTTATTTCCCCATATAGTGAAAAATATCCTAAAAACTTACGTAACGATTTTAAAATAACAAAAAAATAAAAATTTACACAAAGATATAAAATTAACCGAAAAATCACTATTGCTCGGGTTTCATTGAAACCCGAATATTTTCTAACAGATTTTTTTAAATGAAACTTTGCCCACACAAGAAATTAAAAACTGTTTGTCCTTAACCCCAAAAGTGTATTTTCTCAAATATATGTCCCGTGTGACTTAACTCTTAGCTCAAAGAAAGTATGCAGCCTTGTTCGAACCTAATAAATCACGCCGAGTTTTAAATTTCTGCGAACTGTAACTAAAATACGAACTGAGATAAATTTAACGTCACGCTCTCAAAACGGTGAGGAATAAAGCAGATTTTGGGAAAATAATAAAATTTCCAGAAGATTGTTATTTAAATACTCAAAAAATATTTTAAAAATTTCCTTTTCAATTTCAAATTTTACTAAATTAATTAATTTGAACGAGAAATTTATAAAATAAACAAAAAATATGATTATAGAAAATTTTATTAAAAAATATATATTAAACTAAAATAAATCAATAATGTCCATTGGGTCCGATCGGTCTATATTATTCGAAAAATGTTTAGTCCTGTAGGCGTGTACGTTGCTTAAAATTGTTTCGCCTATGCTAAGAACACGCCCATTCGTACACGTTCTAAAAATTATATTTTTTCCTACAATTCTTGGCTACTCGCCTCACTAGATTATAATATACAAGCACATTTTTGCGATCGGCCCCACTGTGCATAGCATAATTTTCCGAAAATGATTATTCCTCGTGCAATTTCTCTATATAAATGAGTATTGTAAAAGTGCACCAATACTGTCAATAAAAGAGAAATCATACTAGAAAATTGATTAACGTCGGTCCATCCCGCGCCATTGCTGTTTTAGGAAGTCAAACCCAAATTTAGCTGCAAAAAAACTTTTGGATTAATCGAGGATATATCAAAAATTCAAAAGGATGACAAAAAACCAGACATCGAAGAAAAGTTTCAATGTACATTGAGAAACAAAACGGGTATAATCAATCTGAGCCCAAAATTATTTGTGTAGAATTCTATTGGAAAGGTATCACTCAAATTTAACTAGATAGAATTTTTTAAATCCAGAAAAGTTCACAAATTTATTTAGTAACAATTAAAGAATTTATATCACAACACAATCACTCTTCATAACATACTTGGGTGAAGGGTGTATAATATTCGGTCCAGTCGCATATAGCGATCTTACTTGTATTCGAATATCTTTTAACAACTAATTTACATCGTCTAAAAACATTTTCTTACCACACACATGTAGAAGTACAATATTTAATTTATTGTTAATTATATTTTACTCTTTAATGAATAATAGCACTATGAATTATTAATTAATTTTATTAAATTTTGAATTTTAATATAAGTGAATTTATTTATGTTTGACACACTGTATGTTTGATTTTATTTTATTTTATTTAACTCAGATACATATTGTTCTCCTCAATTAGTTATTTACTAAGAGCCAATTGTGTGGGCAATTTCGACTTTCGGGATTGTGGAAAAACGAAAACGCGAAGCTTGAGGGGTAGAAAAAACGAACGAATTGGGATTTTGATGGGATCTTAGACAATACTCTCTTCTCTGTCCTCTCGTATTTTTTCTCTGTTCTGTCATATTTTCGTGTGTATTTCACAAGTAATGAGTTTTGAAAATTTTGATTTCGTGTCGGGTTTATATCGAAAGAGTATCAAAATAACTTAAAGAGTACCAAGCTATTTAATATTAGTACCTATGTATACATATTACAAAAAAGTTCTAAGAAAGGAGCTATACAACATGTAATAGTACCAAAAATTCCATCACTGTAGCAGCCAGATGTGCAACGCCATCAAAGCCACTCTTCCAGCAGGAACACAAGTTAAATATTTTGGTATCCACCAAGAAGACGCCTAACTTGGTCCCGGTAGTAATTACGGCCATAACACTTAGAACCATTCAACTGCACTGGTTAATAGGTCACTGAACCATGGCTTTGAATTACAAACTGCGTATATACAAATCAGTTATAAAACCAATATGGACATACGGCATTCAGCTGTGGGGTACTGCTTGTGCATCAAACATCCAAAAGCTACAGAGAAGTAAGTCTAGGATTTTACGACTTTTCCTCTGCGTCCTTTGGTATATAAGAAATGCAAATTTCCACAATGATCTAGAAGTTCCCACTATCCAGGAAGAAACAAAAACATACCCGTCCAAATATGTATTGGTCCATCCCAACATTCTAGCGCGCGATTTACTGCAATTTCATGGGCTCAAGAGGCTTAAAAAATAGACACAGTGAGCATATCGAGATGGCTCTCTTTACCCAACAGAATATAGTTTATTAAGATTTTAAAATTAGTTATTACATTGGTAATAATTTAAGAATAGTACTCTAGAGATAAGATTCGAATACTTATTGTAAATTTCCTTTATTAAAAAGATTCGATAAAATAAAAATTAAAGTACTGTTTCACAAAGTAAAAAAAGAGTGTTATAACTTAACGACAAAAAAGTCTTGAGAGTAGCAAATACAGCAGTCAATAATACAAATACGAACGGAGTTACGTAGCAGCTTTAAAACAAAATTAAGAAAATACGCAAACAAAGGACCCTAAGTACTCATTATATTTGATTATTATTGTTCTCTTCTTATATGCATGGATCAAATTGTTTCTCATTGGTTTCTTATGTTCATTTCTTGTTATGCTCTTTTTGTTTTGACATTGCACTCAAAATAAAAACGACTCAATTCTCATTATTATATCTTAAAAAAGCATTAACGGAATATTTTATAAAATTTGTAAGAAGCTGGGTTTTAAATATTTTTGAACATAAAATTTATTTGCATATTTTTTTTTTTTTTTATGGTAGGACTAGCACTCAGGGGATGACCCCTATTCATGCAATGCATTGTGCTAGAACTAGGAAAATAGGTTATGGGAAGGAGGACAGAGGGAGTAGTGTTTATTAACATTTGATTTGAACTTTTCCACAGAGAAAGTGGGAGGAAAGACCTCTGCTGGAAGCTTATTCCACATACGAATGGTCCGGCTAAAGAACGAATTCTGTCTGTAGCGCGTTGTGCGATCCACTGGCCATTCGACCACAAATGGATGTGCTCTTGATGAAGTACGTGTGGTGCGTATGAATGACCGGGTTTCGGGAATAATATCCCTAATTTCTTCAGAGCACAATCCATTGTAGTAGCGATAGAACAGCGAAACACACCCCACATTGCGACGATGCTCGAGCGAGTCAATAGAGTTGGATACCCTCTGTCACCGATCAGCACCTTCGCCCTCTCCTGTACGCGGTCGAGTAACTCCAAAATAGACTTTGAAGCACCGGCCCATACATGAGAGTTGTATTCCATTTTCGGTCGTATATAAGTGGTATAGATAATTAGGAGATCAGATGGGGTGAAGTAATTCTTACACCGTTTGAGGAAGCCTAGGCACTTGAATGCTTCTTTCGACACTTGAAAGATGTGTTGGGTCCATCGGACATCACATTGAATCTTCATGCCAAGAACATCAAGAGCTTCTGATTCCTCAATATCTATACCACCCATAACTACAGATGGAGCAGCAAAGACCGTCGTGTGTCTGTGTGTTAGCATACAACACTGGGTCTTATTGGGGTTAAAATCGACCCTATTCGCACGACCCCATTCTGTGATCGTCACAAGATCACTATTTAATGACTCATTCATGCGGTGCCTCATGGCCTCAATCTCTAAGAGGCTTGGTCTGTTGATGAATGAGTAAGAATGGCATATGTTGCTGTCATCTGCAAAAGAATCAATAGGGTTGGAAGTTTGACGAAGAAGGTCATCTAGGAAGATAAGAAATAGAGTAGGAGAAAGAACGGAGCCCTGTGGTATCCCTGAATTGATCTTGAACTCGTCTGATGAGATCCCATCTACAACAACTCGTATAGTGCGATCTCTGAGAAAGCTCGATATAAATCGAGAGAAGTGATTACCGACACCAAAAGCAACAAGTTTTGACAAGAGCGCGCCATGCCACATCCTATCAAATGCCTTGGAAATATCTAGAGCCACCACCTTACTTTCGCCAAAATGATGTATGGACCTACACCATCTCTCCGAGAGGAATGCCAGTATGTCTCCCGTAGAGCGCCCTCTACGAAATCCATGCTGACGGTCGTGAAGTAAGTTGTTGGACTCCAGGTAATTAACAAGATGGAAATTCACCATACTTTCCATAACCTTGGAAAGCGCCGAACAAATTGCTATTGGTCGGTAATTTTCAGGGTTATTGGCCTCACCTTTTTTTGGGATTGGCGTTACATTAGCAACCTTCCAACACATTGGAAATTCGCCAGCATGGTACAATATGCTGAAAAGTTTGGCCAATGGACGCGCTAGCGTCGAAGAGCACTGCTTCAAGACCAGTGCAGGAATGCCATCCGGCCCTGGAGACTTGTTTATGTTGAGGTCCGCAAGAACCCTTTTAACGGCACGGGCTCGAAAGAATATGCTTGGCATAGTTACTGATACTCTTTCGATCACGGGCAGTGGTTGATTGCTTTCCGGCAAGAGAGAATTTCTTGCAAACAATTCGGCCAAAATGTTAGCTTTATCAACCGGGTCAGTGAATATTTGGTCGTCCTTTAAAAGAGTCGTAACTGAGGAACTAGCATTACCCTTTACTCTTTTAACGAAAGACCAAAAGCTCTTACTACCCCGTGGAGCACTAAGAACTTTAGCACGAAGACGCTGCGCGTATAAAGCTTTTTCGCGCCTTAGGACTTTAGCACACGAAGATCTTGCCTTTTTGCGTAGCGAGTCAGTATCGGCATTTTTGTTATTCCGCCATGTACTGAATGCTTCCTCTCTGGATCTGACTGCAATTTTTGCACGTCTGATTAAACCAAGATTTTATTCTAGATTTTATCGAAGTTTGTTTGGATGGAATGAAGGATTTCATTCCAAACAAAATTATATTCTCGACCATTTTCGCTATGGCATTGACATTATTGTCCATGAAACAAAGTTTCCAATTAAAATGCCTGAAGAAGTCGTTGAGATCAGCCCAACGAGCCTTTTCGTAGATAAATTTTTTACGTTTCTGGGTCGTTCGTGAAACGTTAAGGAGCTCCGAGAACGAAAAGGAGGCGGAAATGGTACAGTGATCCGAGTTACCGAGAGGTGCGTTAACGCTTACTTCATACTTTTCAGGGTGTGAAGTAAGGAAAAGGTCAAGAGTGTTGTCTGGTGCCCTTCAACACACGAAATGTGCGTTGGTTCATTCACTAGTTGCGCAAGATGATTGTGCGCGGCGAATAATTCAACATATTGGCCTTCCGTAGTTGTATTGCCCGAATGGCGAAGCCATGATGAGTTGTGAACATTGAAATCACCTGCAACAACAATTTCACTGTTCGGACAACTCTCAAGGATCTTCGAAATTGAATCGGAAAGGGTATCGAAGCCTGATAAGGAAATATCCCTTCCCGCGTTTGGGCTTCTGTAAAGAAACCCGAAATGTAAAAGGTGTGACCTGATTTTGAATTTAACCCAGAGACAGCTAAATTCAGCATCACTTATGCCTAGAGATTGCTGGCATTGGTACACAACTTCATTGCGTATGTACATTGCAAGGCCCCGATGGAAATTAAAAAGTGATAGGAGGTGATAACCAGGTATCTGAAAATCCTGTGGATCAGCATTCACAGACACCTGGGTTTCACATAAGGCGAAAACGTCCGGCCGATGGAGACAAATGTGCGCGTATACAGCAAAAAAATTCGCCCTTATGCCACGTATGTAGCAGAAGTCAATTCTAAATCGTTTAAAATAAATAGCGGAGTTTTATTAATAATAATTTTTAGTGAAGACCAATAACAACTTTTAAAGTCCGATTAGTCGCTATACTGAATAAAACAATAAAAAATTATTATTTAACTAGGGCGTACATCATCTGGTCTGAGATTACTTGATAATTAATAGAACAATTACACTCCTAGAAAGGAAGATTAATTCCTCCTTAATCATACACACAGTGTTTGATTAAACAAATCCCACAGAAATATTATAATTAATTTAAGCTTCTTCTTTTGCACTTCTATTGCAGAACTCTGAAACGGGTGAAATAATGCATATACAAACAGACGCCGCCAATGTATCTGAAGCGAGTTACGATGCTGAAACCGGAGAGCCTATTATAGATAAAATTAAAGTGCGCTATATGAAACAAAAACACTTTCAGATTCCTAAAAAACTACTGCGCGGTTCGACTTGCGAGGAATTCGAAAAAGAAATGCAGGGTAAAAATGAAGAAATCTATCAGGAGCCCTATGGCAGAATAAGCAACGAATCGGAAGTTATGGCCAAAATGGCAAAGCCGAAAAAGCAATTATATAGAAGAGAAGACTACATAAACATGGAAGGTGTCTCAAATGTAAAATTCCCCATGATATATTTTCGAAATAACTTTTGTTTTTTTTTTATATTCATTTCTAAACATTTCGTTTCATTTAAGGACATAATTTTGGGTTATAATAAATCCAATTATCGCATACTTTTACTGCCTACCTTCTTCTTTTTCAACATTTATGCTGCCATGATTATAATGATGCTGGAAATTTTCTTTCATTTTTGGGCTCATCTCAAGAATGGTCTGAACATGGATAAACGTTTCTATTATCGCAGTCCTTTGCATATTGTCACTTCCCAGTTCTGTGCAAAATGTCGTTCAGAATCGGATGCTGAAGCCAGCATATTTCTTGATTTAAATAGACAAATGAGAGCTGCGCGCCAGTCCCGGACACTAAAGGATGTCACCAAAGCAATTAGTTGATATTTATTCAAAATTTTAGATTTTATTTTCATATTTACAACTTTAACTATTTTTAAAGTCAACGGCAAACGGTTGTAATTTTACTTGTTTTTTCATTAAAATTTTGCATTAAATGAGAAAAATGGGATGCATGTATTTTTTGTGAAAAAAGTGAAAAAAGCTATTGAATGAGATGAAGGTAATATTCAGGCGTGTTCTATAAAAGTAGTGAAATGGAAATTTAAAACGAAAACATTTCATATTAAAATTCAAATGTGAGAAGTAGAATTCAGAACATCAAAAATTTAAACTAAAGTAATTTTAAATGAATTTTACTTTAAAGTAGAATGTAGCACATACCTGATTATTATTTAATATTTAAACTAAACAAATTATAATAAACCACTAAAACGCGTTCTACCAGTATCGAAAATAGACGGTGAGTCATGAACATTTCTTTGGTCTTACGACAGTATGATCTTCACTTTTCATTTTACCCTGGTTCGGTAAAAGCTCAAGAGAAGCAGAAGTGTGGGTCAATTTGTTCTGATAGAAAAAAATTTGACAAAGAGCATAGCATGAACGTAATCTGCGGAAGAAACCATGGTTGTAAAATCCAAACGGAGCCCACGATTTTTCACAAGAAAATTTTCATTTTACTATTCTGATAAATTATTTTTATGGATTACAAAACAATAATTTTTTTATTTATTGATTTGTGCATAGTTTCAGATAATAAGCGTGCTTAAAATTCAATCTATTTAACATCAGTGCCTCTTAAAGTTTAAATGAAATTTGTTTCGAATATAATTTGTCAGCAATGTATATTGATTCCTTTAATTCTTAGATTATTTAAGACCTGAATCAATATTACATCATATGGACATTTTACCTCGCAAGTTGCGGATAGACTGATTGATATACGACAAACAAATTAAATAACAAATTAATTAAATTGATAAGAGAAGTATTGTGAGAAAGCTAAAGTCCTTGCTTAATATGTACTGTAAGGAAATAAGAAATAAACCAACGATTTCAATATTTAATATGTTTAATAAAAAAGTTTCGTTTATGAAAAAAGAAAGATTTTCATTATACAAAATTTGTTATGCAAAACCAAAGACTCCATTTTGATTTTAGAAACATGGTTTCTTAGGAAAATTTTCTTAGAATTGTCCGTAGATTACGTAACTGCTATACTCCTAGTTGTCAAAAAATTGACCTGCTCTAATGCGATATAACGGGAATTGGTGAAGGTTTCAAATAGATCGATTGGTCCAACTTTTAGGTTTGTAGATTTCGTGGGGTCCTTAGAAAGTTGATTTCAACTTCGGAGAGACTGATAATGTTAAATAAACTCCCCTACCTAAAAGGATCTAGAATAAATACATATTTGTAATTAATAAGTGCTAATTACTAATTACATATAGTTTGTAATTTATGATCTAAAATTACCAACTACATGTAATTGGGATTTGGTAATTGCCAATTACAAATTTCATGTAATGGGTAAAATGGAGAACGAAAAATGACACTGAAGATGGCACATAGCCGAACCCGGTTTGTCTCCAAACCAAACATGACAAATTTACGGTAAAATGTAATTCAAATTGAAGGTAATTGATGAAAATAACGTAATGATTACTTTTAAAGGAAAACGAAGTACAAATACTGGAATACCTTAACAAACAACACAAAAGCATCAAATTCATAATATAAACAGAAAATGAAAATGAAATAAATTACCTATACTCGACAGTAAAGACAAACAAAAATACAAATAAACTCGAATACAAAATATACAGAATCCTACTGCCACAGACACAATAATACACAATGCCTGCAACCACCCACAGAAACACAAGCACACCACGATCGGACAATTAATAAATAGACCAGAAATATAAGCACTAACAAAAGAAGCCTATATAACAAAGAACTAAATAACTTCTTATGTCATAGCAGCAAACAACGGTGTATACAAAGATAAGATAACACAACAACCATAATGAAAGAAAAACCTGGACAACTTTAACCTTCACCGGAAAATTAACACACAAAACAGCCTTCTATATAAATACAACATACATATATAGCATTAAAATTGAGAAATAACCTAGCAAGAATACTGTAGACCAATACAAATAAAAACGACCAACTAACGTGCACATGTCAGGAGAAACAGGACGCAAAATAAAGGTAGTGCACATTAGAAAAACGGTACAGCACAAAGGACAACGACTAAACATCATATAAACATGCAAATATACAAACAAGACATTTGACGGACGCATCATGAACGAACAGATTATAGACATTATATTTGAACTTCTAAAATTAATCTACAAAATACACAACAAAAATAACGGGCAAGATACACAAAGTAACAAATAAATAAAAGCACAACACCCAAATAACAAACAAATTCATAATCCAATAATCACGTTACAAAAAGTAATAATAAACTCTGCCTCTAACGTTTACCTGCCGTCCGCAAAGAGCAATTCTGACGCAATAAAACAGTAACCACTAACGTTTACCAATCCTTACAAAAACATCAAACCTACGAGCATCACTTGCTACCTGTTCCCACCTAACAGATGCCTTCTACCAGCTCACATGACAAATATATACCTGGCATAATAGAATACTAAAATTTTGAAAATTAACAAAAATTTGAAAATTCCATCCAAAAAAAATTTTTAATTATCTAAAGAATAAAATTTTCTTACAATTTTAAATTGCACCAAAAAACTGCAAAAATTTAATTTTTGTCAAAATTAAAGTCACAAAAAATTCGCAAATTCAGAAAAAAATAAAATTTGCGATGAAAAAATATTTTATAAAAAACCGAAGTTTTACCAACAAAAAACACCTCATAGATTTAAATTCATAAAATTTTTAAATTTCACCAAAAAAGTTTTAATTAAAACAACATTTTGCAAATTTAACAAAAAAAATTAAAATTAAAAAAAATATATATAAAATATTTTATGAACATTTTCAAATTTTAATGGAATATATGTTACACAATTATATATTAAAAATAAAAAATCTGTAGTACATTTTTAGCAGTTCATACTTAAGATTCGGCACAACCGAATATCGCTCTCATACTTGTTTAATACTAAAGAAAATAAATTGAATAATATGAAAGTCAATAAATTCAATCCAATAACTATTTATACAACTCATATTTTCAAAAAAATAAATATTCCTTTTTAACGCTAGAGTTGACTTGAAAATAAATTAAAAATTAAAAAATTTAAAAAAAAAACTGGAATACAAAATTGTTATTACTACAAAATCAATATTAATTAAAAAACCGAAATTTTAACAAAAATACCACAAAAACCATTATTTCTAAATTTCGGAATTTCACCACAAAAGCTTTAGCCAACATTTTGCAAATTCATCAAACAGTCAAAAATTCAAAAAAGAATATATCTTTAATTTAAGCACAAATCCGTAAGTCACAAGATAATTCACCAAAAAGTTTTAATTTCATAAAAAATCGAAATTTCAAAACAATACAGGAATTCACTAAAACTTTAAAATTCAAATAACAAAATTTTCCAAAAAGCTAACATTAAGGAAAGCCGAAATTTTGGAAAAATTTTATATTCACAAAAACTCTGAAAACTCACCACAAAATCGAAAAACTGAAAATAAACAAAGTAAGGCTAAAAATTCTACAAAAACCAAAATTCATCAAATTATAAAAATCTATAACTAAATTTCATTTTTACCAAAATTTTGCGCAAAAATAAATATTCTATAAAAAACGTCATAGCTTTGGCAAAACCAATGTTACACAAGTTCCAAAGACCCAAAAAAAAAAAATAAATGTCACAAACAAGTAACAAAAAACACACTTCACCAAATTTCGAATTTCAACGAAAAAATTTACCTAAAGGTTAACGAAAAAAATTGCACTGAATCTCTAAATTTTATTAAATATTAAAACTTTTACTCTAAACCCGATTCTGCTATAATCTACAATTCGCCAAGAATCGAGAATTTATCAAAAATTTATAAACATTCGGAGAAAAGGAAAACACACCGATATAAAATACGTCGCAGGGAGAGGTTAAATGTAAAATAAGATGGCTAAAACCGGAGGGCAAAATTAAATATCCCAAACAATCCTTTGCACCGGGAAAAATCTGTATTCTAACCTAAATATTCAAGTAATATAAATTCAAAAAACATTTACAAGTCAGTCACACACAATTACCATTTCAATAAAAAATCTAAATTTTACTTAACCGATGAAAATAGAATAAGCACAAATTGGAAAAATATTGAAACTGTAAAAATGTAAAATAAAGCGTTTAAAATAGAAGACAAATATTAAGAAACCTCAGCAATTGTTTATACTGGCAAAAATCACCAGTGAAGCTTTAAGAAAAACATTAAAATTCACTTAAATAGAAAACCGTAAATTCAAAAAATTCTAATACGTTATCAATTAATTTCAACAAAACAAAATTCTCCACAAGCCGGATAGCACTCTTACTTGATATACCCTTCACGAAAATGAAAAGGGTATAGATAGGTTTGTCATTCGGTTTGTAATTTCTACAATATTCATTTCCAACCCAACGAAGGATATTTATTCTGGATCCTTATAGGTAGGGAAGTTTAATTAACGAAGTCCTTCTCTCCGTGTTTCCGCTTTTGAAATCAACTTTCTGCCGGGACTTTACCATTTAATCAGTGAATTTGACTACTTTTCGCAATATGGCTGAGAAACGGGCCAAAAACCATTTTTCTGGGTTTTTTGGTATTTTCACTATTGTGGGGAAACGCTTATACACAAGCCAAGAATCTTTGCATCTTCTGAATCCTTATCAAATTTGCTATAAAGCAGCAATAATCATCCAGGGGCCTCCAGGTAACTCACAAACCTAAATGTTTGACCGAATTAAAAAAAAAATTTAAAAATACCTAAACATTTCAAGCTAACAGAGAAAGTATAGTTCCTGCAAAAACCGAAACTTCACAAGAAATTCGAAATTTTGCCAAAGTTGTACATTCACCACAAATTCTAGGATTCACCACAAAATCGTAACACTGGAATAAAGAACAATTTTTTTTTCAAAAAATCGAAACTCATTAAAAAACCAAAGTTTTCAACAACAAAAAATACAAAAGAACAAACTTCACCAAATTTAAAATATATACAACACAAAAATTTTAATTTTATTATAATTTTTAATTTCGCCAAAAATTCATAAGAACTCAATATTTTATGAAAAAAATGGCGAAATTTTAACAACATCGATGTTTAACAAATAATTTTAAAAAAATCAAAAATTCACCACGAAATAGTGAATTTACAAAAAACTTACCAAAATATTTTATGAAAATTATAAATATGATAGGTATGGTGCTTATTTCTTATTTATTTTAAGACATTACATTATAATCTTGAATTTGCTATAATTGATAATGAAGAAAATTTTGTTGTGTTTCCAATATTGTTTCCGAACTCTGGACAGCGGTTTTATTTAACGCTTAAGAAATTCAAAATTATCTTTCTTTTATTTTCCGCTAATATCTTACTAACGTATGGTTGTGCACAGGACTCAGTCTCGGCGATTTTTCGACTTTCATTTATTATTTTGCTGTTGAACTTAGGGTGTATATCGATGCGTCAAAATCTAACGCTTAGCGAAACGAACGCATTCGAAATTCGCAATAGACAAGGGATAGGGTTTCATAACCGTTTGTAAAAATTTTAACAACTGTGATGACTGATGGCTTGGTTTCAATATTCCATTCATCTGTCCAGATACAAATGTATCTTAATATGTATTTCTTAATACATTTACATTGTACTATATGTGGTCATCAAAAAAATAATCTCTTTAGGCTAACTAATTGACCTTAAGCACTGCTGAAATCCTATAACATTCAACCCTTTGATGCACTTCGACCTTAGCGGCCGTTGAGAAATTTGTTGAAAGAAAATCTTTCGCCAGATTTTCAATAACCTACAAATATCATTTATATCAATCCTCTCCTTATAAGGAGATTTAATATTTGTTAAGGACTGGACCCCTGCTTTTTAAATTGCAATAAATTTGCCACTGCTTCTTATACATACGAGTACATACGTATGTAACAAATCTATATTTTCGTTATTATTAGACTACATACACATCAACATAACACATAATTTTACCAAAAGAGAACCATAAAACTAGTGATCACTGAATAATTCTGCTCATGAAAATTGCTTCCTTTAAAAATTAAAAATTGCTTTATTACTTTTACTCTTACAATAACATTAACTTTATTGTTAGTCAATTAATAATTTAAAAAAATAAATGCAATCATTTGTTACAATTATACTGTGTATAAAAATATGTATTATTTGTGTTTCAGCTCAATTATGAATCTACTTGTGACATTACTTTGACATTAGGGGAAACAACGAATCTGGCAGCTGTGCTAGCGGTAATATCGTCAACGGTAAGACCTTCAGCAATTTCAATAAGAGTTAAGCCAACTCCTTTTTCGACTTCGAAGACAGCCTGAAGAATAAAAAAAAAATTACAAATATTAACCGTGGAATAATGAATTCTGAAATGTCGAAACACCACCTTTTCGGTAATAATCAGATCAACAACGTGCTTGCCAGTTAATGGCAAAGAGCAGACATCTAAGATTTTGGGAGAACCATTACGGGCATTATGTTCCATTGTTACGACAACTTTTGTGCCAGGAGCAGCAACTAAATCCATAGCACCGCCCATACCTTTGACAAGTTTACCCTAAAAATTACATAGTTTAATTAAATAACATTTGAAAACGTTAATAATTTATTTAAAGAACTTACAGGAATCATCCAGTTGGCCAAATCACCAGTCGCTGAGACTTCCATGGCACCCAAAATAGTCATATCCATATGACCACCTCGGATCATAGCAAAACTTTCGTCGGATCCAAAATATGAAGCACCAGGTACAACAGTAACAGTTTCTTTGCCGGCATTAATTAAATCGGGATCAACTTGATCTTTGGTTGGGAAAGGACCCAAACCCAAAATACCATTTTCGGATTGTAACATGACATTCATACCCTTGGGTATATAGTTGGCTGAGAGAACTGGCATACCAATACCCAAATTGGCATACATACCGTTACGATATTCCATAGCTACTCTCTTAGCAATACGTTCACGTATGGCTTGGCCGGGTGTAGAAGCCTTCTTCATTCCCTCATCTGCCTCAGTAATGCGAATTTTTTCAATGCGTTTTTCATAGTTTGTGCCCTTGAAAATACGATTGACATAAATGCCAGGAATATGAACTTCATCGGGATTGATAGAACCAACTGGCACGATTTCCTCAACCTCAACAATGGTGACTTTTGCCGCACGACACATAGGAGCATTAAAATTACGCGCAGTCTTATTGAAAACTAAAATTAAGAACTGCTAAAGCGACCCCAGCCATATATATGTATTCTTATGTCTTACCTAAATTACCGTAGGGATCAGCTTTTTGTGCTTTAACAATGGCAAAGTCGGCATACATAGCCTCTTCCATAACATAATTATGACCATTGAATTCTTGTACGATTTTTGGTTTGCTGGCAATTTCAATGTTACCTTCTTTATTGTATTTAATAGGAGCACCACCCGTTTGAATCAATGTGCCATACCCAGTAGGTGTAAAGAAAGCTGGCACACCTGCACCAGCAGCTCTAATCTTTTCCGCTAAAGTACCTTGAGGTGTTAATTCAACAGACAATTCACCAGACAAATACTGACTGGCCAATTCAGAATTTTCACCCACATACGAACAAATCATTTTACTCAATTGACGAGATTTTAAGAGAATACCTAACCCGGCCTCATCAGTACCTTAAAATATAATAACGATATATTCTGTAAGTTGTATATGTTGCTTTTTAGTTAGTAGTTGTAATAACCCGTATGCAACTATATTCGAATAGCTTTTATTAACTTTTGCTAACAAGACCTTTTTTTATTAAAATCTTATTTGGAAATTTAAATTATAGTTAACTAATACGACTAATTTATTCAGGCTTAAGTTCGTTATTTGTCTTTTAATTAAAAAAGGTACAATAATGCTATAATTTGTTTTGCAGAATACTGAAAAAGTTGAGCTAAATAATTTAAAAATATGTTCACTTCACCACACTTAGTTTGATACTAAAACCACAAGGTATAATATTCTGAATCCTTATCAAATGTTCTATAAAGTCCGTCTAGAGAAATAAATCAAGCCGAAAAAACCGAAATTATACAAAAGAACTGTGAAACATTTTATTTAAAAAAAACAAAAATTTAGAAATTTCACCACAAAAATTTAAATTTCACCCAAATTTCGTACAATTGCCCAAAAAAACGATATTTTCACAAAAATCAATTTATTAACAAAATTGATGTTAAACAATTATATAAAAAATCAAATTCAAAAATACACCAACAAATTTCAAAATCATACAAACTATAGATTTTATGAAAATATTTAATCTGAAAAATAAAAAAACACAAAATTTCAGCATATTTTTGGGAATTCAACTTAAGATTCAAAAAAATATATGCAAATTTTAAACTTTAACAGAAATCGAAACGGAACTTAAAAATCATAAAAAACCGTTATTTCACCAAATTTGGGGAATTCACCACAATACTTTAATAAGCCAAAACAAAAAAAACAAAAAAACAAGAGAACAAGATTAAAAAAATTTGGCAAGCGTCTAATTTTACTAAACTTTCAAATTTTAATAAAATATGGCACCAAAAATGTCTTATGTATCCTAAAATGAACATTTTTATTATATTTTACAAAAAACTCGGAACAATTCGGAAATTCAACTAATAAAACTTTAAAAATCAGTAAAAACTAAAAATTTGGCCAAACTACGAAATTAAACCGAATTTTAGCCAAAACTGATAAATCCAAATCTGAAAGTCCCCAAAAAAATTATGAGTTCTAAAACACCTAAATCTGACAAAACTTTATTTTTACAAACAAGTAACCAAAAAAAAAATTCCCCATATTTTGAAATTTAACGACAAATTTTACCCAAAGGCTAAAATTGCTAAGAAAACTCAAAGTTTTATCAAATATTCGAAATTTGACTGAAAATGAAATTCCGCTGTTAACTACAATTCACTAAAAATTTCAATATTTTTACAATTTATGTTGAAAGAAAAAGACGTCAGAAATGAAATCGTTGAAAAATTGGCCGATTTATTCGGAGCTTTTAATTATGCACTATTGAAAAATATAAAGCACAGATCTGTGATATAAAGAAAAATAGCTAAAAATTTTAGGGAAAACTGTTTGAGAAACATTTTACACATATATGTATCCGTATGTATAATTGCTTTGCCATCATCAGCTGTTACTTTTTTCAGTATTTTGCTTGATTATACAATGTGGTATAGTCCAAGTCACATTAAATAAATACACCTTGGTATAGTCTAATGCTAAAATTAATAGATTCGATGTTGTGCTATGAGCGAACATTCAACTTTGTCATATTGCAAAAACAAAAAAACTGACTCATGTGCCTTAGTTAATTTTAATTGATATTGTTTATTTTTTGCTTATTCAAACTGATATCAAGTGGCATCTCTGTCAAAAAATATCAAACAAGCGAAGAGCACAAAGAATGGAAAAAACAAGGATCTTATATGGATAACATTATTTGTGCGTCTATTTTTACAAACCAATTAACACTGCGCCTAAAAGATGACATAAACTTTACTTTGTCTGAAATGTAAAAATCACAAAAAAATTTCGTTTGGTGTTCTCTATAATGGTTTACATGTCGTCTAGACTAGCCATAAATCTGTTCAGCCATTGTACATTTTGCTGTTAGCATAGGTTTTTGGTTTATGAAGACCATCGCTGTTTATGGTCTGTTCAAGCACAGTTGTTCGAACAATTGTTCGCACAACTCTGTTATGCCAGTACACAAACCAAATCCACAGGCAAAATAAATAGTATGTGTGTGTGTGTGCACTTGTCTGTAAACACCCGTACATAAACTATGCTAAAAGCATGCATACAAAAGCATGCAAGAAACAAAAAAGTATGATCAAACTGAACAGAAACATCTACACGTATTTTTCAAACAGAAGGCCAGGAACATATTTTTTATCCGTTATTTTGCAGAGGCTTTCACAATGTGCGAACAAATGTACGGCTAGTCAATACAAAAAACAATAAGAATAGCTAATGAAGTCGGCTTAAAATATTAGCTGTACAAATCGGCAGGTACTACGTCACAAGGTTACATAGCGTCTTGACTAGGCATAAATCTGTTCGCACATTTTGTTGCTCGCACAGAAAAATGGCCAGTCAAGACTGCCGCTGTTCATGGTCGTTTATATTCAAACAGAGTAGACCGAACAATAGTTCGCACAAGTCTGTCAAGCCATTACACAAACTTAAACACAGAGGAAATATAAAGTAGGTATGTGTGTGTGCGCTCGTCTGTAAACACCCGTCATAAAGCTATGCTAAAAACATCCATACAATCTCGATGAAAGGCAAAAAATTATGCTGAAACTGAACGTGAACATCTATACGGTTTCTTTAAACAGAAGACATGGCTAGTCAAGACGAAATGTTTCCTTGTGGTTGTGTGATCCAAATATATCTCGTCTGCTCGCGACGTCGGTTATTAGCAGACGTTGAGCTGATCAGCTTCTCTCTCTGGTTTATATAGAAGCTCTGTACTCTACAACGCCAAAATTTGCAAAAAAAAAAACCATAATAGAGGCATATATGACATGTAAGTATGTCATAGACAATGTAAACGGGGTAATCACACATGAGAAGATGCTTTGTTAAACGTCATTGTTGGGTATTCTGTTTATTATTCTTTGATTTATATAAGCTCGTAACCTAGCGTTTACACATGCAACTAGGAGTTCGAAAAACTCAATACACTCACACATTTTCACTAATACATTTACATTTTTCGCAATGGCAGCTCCAGTGGCAGCTAAAATTGCATGCGAGTGAAAATTTGGCATTTGCATGCCAGTAAATGTCAAAACGATAGACAAAGTTACCCTGTTCAATATTAAATGTAAATTTACTGAATTGCGGTTAAATTGTAATTAAAGTTCTACCTTTTTAAATGCATTGCTATGATTTATTTCTTAAATTGCGCATAAAAAAATTCAAGTTTGTTAATTAAAGAGCAATAATATTAGTAATAATAATAAAATATTACTATTAATAATAAATGTAAAACGTTTCCCCCAAAAAATATGCCTATATGGTGAACTCGGTAACTCTATTTTAAAAAGAAAACAAAAAGTTAAAATGGAATAAAAATTGAGCCAACAGATTATTCAACAAATTATTTAAATCTTTGACATTGTCCTCCCAAAATGTTCTTTCTCATTTCCTGGTAAAATTTTTTTTAATTTAAAAAGTAAAAAAATGTTCTGAAGTTTACGCTTCGACGACATTTTAAAAATGAATTTACACTTGCATGTGTAAACACAAAAACGAATGGCATGAGATTCGACTATTTCGAAGAATTTTTCGTAGACAATACGTACACAACAATTGCATGCCACTACTTGCATTTGTAAATCCAGCGTAACAAACCGAAAGGAAAAACAGTAAAAATGTGTAAAGTGACAAACCTGTGGCATGTGGCTGAAAACTTAAGGCGCTTGACTATGCCTTGGAAAAACTTAAAGCCCTTAGTGCAAGATTTGAAAAAAATCAGCAAAGATGTTTATTCAGTTTCCATTAATGTTTCGGAGTTTAACTACATATAAGGAACTTACAGTGAAAGTCCTAGACAATAACTTGATTGTAGAAGGTAAATCGGAGCAAAATTATAATGGGTCTTGTGTTTCTAGACACTTTGTCCGGCGCCTTGCAATGCCGAGTGGCTTTGAAACGGATAATGTTATTTCTACATTATCATCCGATGGTGTCTTAACGGTTAGTGTCCCTAAGCCGCAGAGTAAAGAAAACGCACGCGAAATTCCTATTCAACGTGTTACCATTAAATCCAAACCAGCCAAAGAACTCGGTAAAAGTAACGATTAAACTGCATATGATGTGGAATTGCGCGAAGTGATTTATAATCGTAGTGCAGCTATAATATATAAATAAGTATTTGTAATAATTTTATAACATAGTTATAAACAAGAAACATAAAACATAAGCAATATATTGTTTTAATCCAATACTTACATATGTGATAAGAATCGCATCTCGCATGAAATTTGCGATTTAAGAATCGCAATAAATTGTGAAGTTGTACATACTTATAAAAAATACACCGAAGAGAAAGAAAAAACAAAAACAACGCATCTTCACTTATTTCTTTATAAAAATGTTTTTTAGCTGATTGCAGTCAGAATTCGAATTGAAATCGAAAAAAAAATGATGGTGCCTATTAGAAATCGGTTTCATGTTCGAATCAGAATTTAAAGTGTTATTCTTAATTTGCTGATTTTCTTTTTTGTCGATAAATTATTACTTTGGTATAATACAACCCAAGTATCGCGAAAGGTTATACAAAACGCAGAAGGGATTGGTAGACTCCCTTTGTCAGGAAGTGGTTGAGCTGGTCTATCTAATTTAGATGTAAGGGAGTTGCTTTTTTTTTAATTCAACTTAAAGCCGTCAAATGCAACATTTGTGTAGATATATCATACAGATGTGCACAGAATATAAAAGTGAATTTAAAGTTACCTCAATTTCTAGTTGTACAAGGAGAGAAATCTATTACACGATTGCGGGATTTCAAAGAAGGTGGGCTTTGCTTCAGGAATTGAATTAGGCATCATGGATGATTCAAATTTAACAATATGCCCACAACCTCGAAAATTCACCGCAAAACCGAACTATCAGGTATGTTCTGCAAAGCACGTGATTTCAAATCACATGTGTGATATTTTCCTGTTCTGTAAATCACGCGTTTTTTGTCTTTTTCGGTGTGGTTTTTACTTTTCGAAAGCACATGGAAACAGCTGATTCCTTTATCTGTATTGTTTTGTTTACAATAACAATTAAAGTGGAAATAAATAAAAATGCCTGGAGGTATTCTGTTGGCATTAATATACATAAAAAGAAATCATCTAAAAGATCAGCGTATAAAGAAACGTTGTTTACGAGATTTGTCGAATCCAATGGACATGAATGAAGCACTGTAAGTAAAAAAAGTTGCAATAGTACATTGTATAAAAGGAAAATGGTTTAAATTTCTTTTTAGTTACAATAAAAACTTAAAACTCTGGCAAGCATCAGTGTGTTTTCGAAGAAGATAAATAGCTGATATAAGAAAAATCACAAAGAAAACCAACAACCAAACAACCTCACAACAGCAAAAGTGCCTTTCAAAATTATTTATTTTTAATTATTTTTTATATTAAATAATTTAGTTTTGCATAAAAATCAATAAAAAAAACTATTAAACTATATATTTAAACAGTTTGTTATAAGGCCCACAATATAATAACCACAAAAATAAGCAAGTGATTTAAAAACACCAGTGGCTTAGGTGACCGATTTAAAATCACAAATTTTTGTGCACAGAATACCTTTTTTGTGATTTCAAATCCATTGGTAAAAATGATTTGCAGAACATACCTGTATATTCTAAAAATTTTAAATTACATAACATATGTATGTATGTACATATTCCAAATAATAAACATTTTAAAAATCCGAAAAATTGCCAAAAATCAAAATTTTATCAAAATTTAAAATTTGCCGCAAATTCAAAAATTTACCAAAAAAACCGAAAAAAAATAGAAGACAATTTAATTCATATTAAACAGATATACCAAATTCTAGCAACAAATCTAAATTTGAAAAACACAAGTTTTGATATAATTTTGCAGTTTCGCCCAAAAATTGCAAAAAATTATATTTTATGATAAAAGAAAAAGTCTATGTTACACAAGGTCCGAAAGAAAACCTAACTTTCTCAAACAAGGAATCAAAAACAAACTTTACCGTATTTTTTTAATTTAACGACAGAACCTACCCCGACGGTGAAATGGCACCTAAAACTTTACATTTAGTCAAATATTAAAAATTTTACTAAAAATCGAGAATTTATCAAAAAATTATATACATACATTTGAAGAGAGGAAAAAGAAACAAATTAAAAAAGCCGTAATTAAGAAAAACTATCTCATCTATTAACGAACCGAAAATACTCATACTAAAACGAACGGAGAGTTTGACTGTAGAATAAGGCGATTACAACCGGAAGCCTAAATTAAAGAATATAGCTCTCTTACTTGTCGTATTTTAGTTTTTTGATTTTATGATTAATTTCAAAGTACGGTAACTTTTAAATTTTGGCATAATTTCGAATTTATCGTTATTATTTTGTGCGATTTCGGTTTTGAGGAAATTTTTTTTATGTATTTTTTTATGTATTTGTTGACTATAGTTTCGTTTTGTGGTGAATTTTCGATTTTTGGTGAATACCCAAATTATGGTGAAATTTTGTTTATTTTTTTACTTTCAGATTAATTTAGATTTTTGGTAAAGTTTATGGATTTTGCTAAAATTTTGATGTTTTTGATAAAATATTGATTTGTTTGTGAATTTTCGGCTTTTAGATATTGCCAAACATTGGTGAAATTTCAAAATTTGATGAATTTTGGTTTATGGTATATTGATTTTTGGCAATGAACATATTTTAGTACTAGTTTTCCGATTTTATGGTGAATTTTAGAATTTGTGATGAATTTTACAATTTTGGAAAAAAATCGAATTTGTTTGTGAATATTAGGTTTTTTTTTATATTTAATTGGGTCCAACATTTCTGTAGGCCACGGTCTTGATCATTTCTGCGGACTTTATAGGAAATTTAATAAGGATTCAAAATATATTTTATAGGCCTACGTCCGAGCGTTTCCCTGTAAGACTGAAAATTAAAAAAAAAAAACGTAAAATTAAACTAGAGGAACGATGTGGTTGATTTAAAATAGTAAAAATTTTCTTGACGCGTTGTTCAAATGTTAAAAGTTTGAAGATCCTAGGTTGTCACGACAGAGAACATCGTTAGTTAAATTTCCCTACCTATAAGAATTCTGAATATATAAACATTTATAATAAGACTTTCTATTCTTTTTTCCCGTAGCGCTTGCATTGGAAAAAAAAATCAATCAAGAATCAATATTTTTGTGCAAGTGTGTGAAACTTAGGTACGATACCCTGTTTTCAATTCACTTCTGGTAAGACGTGTCGGTTGCACTTTCAATACTGTAATCTGAATTAGCATCGCGAATCATTTCTCTTCTTGCGTCTTATAAACGCAAATAGCGCTAATGGATCTTGGTAAATATTTTTTTTATTCTGGATTCTACTAGAGTTAATGATACCATATATATTCTTAGACCGGCGTTCAAACTGGCTCATATTGGTTTTTTTAACTGATTTACCACCAAATATGGTAGCATTATATCAGAAAAAAAATGTGAAATGGCACATTGAAGACCTTTACTGCATATGTATTTGTTTTGATTATTTTGGGAATAATCGACTAATCCTGGTTAATCGAAAGCTAAACTTTTGATTCAATAAAATCGTTTATAGCTGCCAAATAATCGTGAATATATAGTGTTAAATATTATACATTATTTAAATGTAAACAAATTAGCTCACATTTAATTCTTAACAGTCACAACTCGGAAAATCCAATATGGTGAGGAAACGCAAAACCTTGTTTATAGAAAAAATGCTCAACACTACATGATCCACTAGCACAAGAACTTAAAATAACGGTATGTTGGGATGAAACAATTGCTCATATGCGTACTGTTATAACCATAAATAGTACGCTTAAGTTGAAGCGACGTAAGAAACAAGAAAACGGGCATAATGATATTTTTTCAGTTAAAGAAGACAGTGATGGAAAAGAAATTTTAGAAATATAGAAATCATATTGCTAACAATATCTAAAGATACTATTTCTCGATATCGTTAAAGTTGTCCACCGTCAATACTTAGCAATATTGAGGAACTAATTTTTCAAACTCTCGTCCATTCACTGGAGAATCATTTATGATTTAAAATTTTTATTGCTTAAATTTCGCTTCTATATCATTAGCGAACCCTCGAAATAGATGGATATTCAAATCTGAGCGACAGTTAAACTTTTTTCGCTTCGTTTTGGACTGGCGATCTCGAACGTTTAGCACTAAAATGTTTAATATACGTTAAAAGGCAATATCATAATCAAAAGTCTTGGTCAAGTAAGTTAGCAAAAAACCGTATGAATACATACGTTGAAATAAGTTTATCTAAACGTTTATTTACAAAAAAAATCAAAAATTTAGCCAATAATAACTTGTAGATACTGTCATCTATTTACTTTTTCAATTCCAGTAAACTTTTTTTAAAGCTTTTGAGTATACGAAAGGCCACAAGTAAACGAAAGAGCGGTCCATAATAAATTACTGGTCATGCAAAAATAAAAATTAATGTGCAAAATATTTCAAATAAGTCGGATTTTTAATTCTAGTTAAAAGAAAATTACCAATAATTTAATAATTTATCTATTTACCTCCATTGTTTGATACAGCAGTTATGTTTTTAACACTCTTGTTTTTAATGGCTGCAATAGTTTTTTCTGGTATACCGCACAAGCCGAAACCTCCAAACAAGATTTTCGCTCCGTCATGCAAATCGGCTATGGCATCTTCAGCACTTGCATAAATTTTACCCTTAGTTGGTTTTACATTTGTAGAAAAACAAGCGAATAGCTGGAAAATGGACAAGTTTTTTACAACTTTAATTTATTATATGTTTATTAATTTATGTTGCCTTCATTTTCAATAATCTAGCCTTTATGTGCCATAATCGATTTCAAATTTATACTAATAAACAATAAAAATCCATACGAGATCTTACTACTGTGGGCAAAAAATAGTATGACTTTGATCATGATTTTAAACTTCTTTATTTATTCCACCAAATCTATTTCCTCCCCCTCAAAGTAATCCCCCCAGCTGAAATACATTTATGCCAACGTTTTTTCCAATCCTCGTAACAGTTGTTAAAGTCAATTTCCATAACAGCCTTCAATGCGCGTAGCGATTCCCGTTTAATGTCTTCAATTGACTCAAAACAGTTTCCCCGGAACGGTTGCTTGAGTTTGCTGAACAGCCAGAAATCACACGGAGCTAAATCAGGCGAATACGGTGGTTGTGGAACGATATTGATTGAATTTTTGGCGGTGCATTATCGTGGTGCAAAAACCAGGAGTTGTCGGCCCATAACTCCGGCCTCTGTTTACGAAACGACGCATAACACTTGTTGACAGTTTGGACGGTCGGAAGGAATTCAGAGTGCACCACACCTCGATGATCGAAGAAAACTGTCAACAAGACCTTGATTTTTGACTTGCTCGACCCCCATTGAATAATTTGTACCAATTAAAAATACTTGCTCGCGACATACAATTATCACCGAAGGCCTTTTACAACATTCTGAACGTTTCGGCACCAAAGTTTCATTCCGCACACAAAATTTAACGGAACTTTTTTGTTGAATACTTTCACACATTGTAAAAATCGCCGAATGCACTTGTTGTACTTCAAAAAGACAAACGTATACTAAACACTAATGATTACTTTGATGTGAAAAAAAAAAATCGACGAATGGATTTCCGCGCGAAATTTCAATTAAAAAGTCTTACTATTTTTTCCCACAGTAGTATATGTAATTAAATAACAAAATATATTTGAAAATAAATATAAATACATTCTTTTAATTAGTTAGGCCCTAATATAATTATATGAGAAGTATTCTAAGATAATATACTATCAATCAACATACGCGAGTATTTTTTTATGGGCTTGTGTGCATTTGTATTGCACCCTAAATATATACATGTATGTGAAGATATATTATTATAATATCAACATGTAGCTGACACCCGTGTAACTTTCTACCCCTGCCACAATGTATGTAATGTAAAAATGCATCGGCTAGTGTTGCAATTCCACGAACTTTTTTTATGAGGTTGTGAATTCAGATAAGAGTAGACACTTAACAAAGTTTACACACTGACTATTATACTTTTCCAGATATAAGATAAGTATTTACTTTGTATGGGAAGATACCACGCCCTGTCCTAATATCTTTCATTTGCTCAACTTGTTAACAAAGTTACATAATCTTAAAGACCTTAGACATAAACATTTGCTCCCTTAGAGAGTGACACGAACACTGTTTTACTTCTTGGTTCCACTACGCAATAACGTAATAGTATGTTCAGATATGCAACTTAATTACGCAAATACGAAGTTTCAGCAATTATGGTCTCAACAATTAATTTACTATAAAAGAACTCAATAAATAAATTGAGAAATTAGTATAATTCGAAATTCAAGACATCAATATTATCTTTAAGCCGTGTCCAATCGTTTTTTATTCTGCTCATTGTAACAAAATAATTTTAGTTGTTTTAATTGTTTTTAAAAAATTCATAACAATAAAAAAAAATTTTAAAAAATCCGTTCTTTTTCGACTAGGTAAATATGTTCCAAAGAAAACCGGTTACGGGTCGTTATAATCGATGCACAACTTTTGAAAAATTAAAAATTGGGTATGGTTGAGCAACCATTGTTTGTTTATAGAGTAAAACTCGGTTGTAATTAAAATGGATTTAATGTAATTGTATTTAATTGAACGATAAATACAGTTATTCATCTCTTTCTAAAAAAGACGTTTTTTTATACCATGCATAAAATTTACAATAATGATAGTTTTCGAACATGCAAACATACGTCATATGCGGGAACTTCAAGCAAATTTTGATAACTTCCATAGACTATCCCCATGATTTATTTATGGTCAAAGAAAATGTCACACGCACACGTAGCTGCTTTAAATCAAATGGCAAATCTATTGAAAGCATCGCAATACGCGAAATCTAAACATGTTTTTCTTCGTGATGACCGTTGCCTAGATAAAACTACTTCATTTCTGTTTTATATAGTTTTAGAATTATATATATGTATGTACATTTAATCAAAAGTTGTGCATCAATTTGAATCAAATACGACTCAGTTTTGTTTGAAACTATATGTCATTTTCTATTTTTTGTTTTTGAAAATCAAAAATAGTCAAACTTTGCATAAAAAATATTATATTTTTTTGTGTTGTGAATGAATGAATATTGTACCTTAGCTTTATACTACTTTATAATATTCTAATACTATTAGTCTGAGCAAGCTCTGTGTTTGTGTTGACGTATTGTATTAATTTTTCATATCAATAGTCTGTAAAATATACTCAAACTAACAGGTTATGGGCCTTATGACGCGCGAGTGATAGAATTGTTGCGATTTGTTTTGTGAATTGTGCGTTAGATTAATAATGGCAAAGGCAAATGGAGCATTCCCAATGGAAACATTACGTGGTCGAGAGAATTTCGACGTCTGGAAGCGGCAAGCTAAATCCTGTTTAATAATCAAAAAATGTTGGTCGGTGGTCGCAAATGGTATTGTAGACGGGGATGATGCAAAAGTTGATGAGCTTGCGTTGGCAGAACTCACGTTGATGGTAGACCCTACCAATTATGGTCATATTGCAACGGCTACAACGGCTAAAGAAGCATGGAGTGCTTTAATGGATGCTTATGAAGATAAAGGCCTAACTAGAAAGGTGGAATTATTAAAACAGTTAGTCAACATTAAATTAGAGAAGTACAGTTCCATACAAGCGTATGTAAATGAGTTGGTCATCATAGCATTGAAAGTGAAGAATGCTGGTCTCAACATAGACGACGAGTTGACAGCCTCGTTGATGTTGGCTGGGTTGCCTGGTGAATTTAAGCCACTGGTGATGGCTGTCGAGAATTCTAAGGAGAAGTTAACCGTGGACACGGTAAAAACTCTTCTTTTGCAGGATGCGAAATTCGATCATCAAGTAGATACTGATGCAGCATTATATACAAAAAACAATAAACATAATAGAAAACAACTGCAATGTTTCAATTGTAAAGAGTTTGGACATATTGCGAAAAATTGCCGGAATAAATGTAAAAGCAATTTTAATAACGGTTGTTTAAAAAGAAGGAGTAAGCCAAAGGATAATATTTCAGCAACGCTTATTGCAAAAGCAGAAAAGATTATGCATGCATGTGTGGATAAAAAGAAAACACAAAAGGACGTGGAAGGCAATACGGTTTATTGGTATGTTGACAGCGGTGCTAGCAACCATATGATGAATGTAAGTAATTATATGTATAATAAGCGTGAGATCGAGAACAAGAAAGTGCTTATAGCAAATAATAGTGAACTGGTTGTTAAGTGCTCTGGAGACGTTGATCTTTCTATTTGTTGCGAATCGAAGGAAAAAACTATAACTGTTTAAGACGTAGAATTTGTACCAAACTTATGTGCAAACCTTTTGTCTGTCAAGCAAATGACAGAAAATGGAAAGAAAGTAATCTTTGAAAACAAAATGTGCAAAATTTTTGATGAAAATAATAACCTGATTGCAACCGCTATATCTGAAAATGATCTTTATCGTTTAGATAGTAAAGCCTATTTGAAAAAAGAAAAAGTTCTTCTCACTAATGGAAGTTTTGAATTGTGGCATAGAAGAATGGGCCACATATGCAATAAAAGTTTAAAGCATGTGAAAGAAGCGAACATGGGTGTCAGTTTTGGCTCAGTCACCAACGATCATTGTGTGACTTGTATAAATGGCAAGCAGACTAGAAGACCGAATAAAGAAAGCGGCACAAGGGCCACTGAGTTGTTACAGATCGTACATTCAGATGTTTTAGGACCATTGAGTACTCAATCATTCTCTGGTGCAAGATTTTTGGTAACGTTTGTGGACGATTTTTCCAGAAAAGTTTTCGTGTATCCCTTAAAAATGAAGTCGGAAGTTTTTACTACGTTTGTGAATTTCAAGAAGATGGCCGAAAATCAGTGTTCTAGGAAAATGAAAATTTTGCGCACGGACAATGGTCGCGAATATTTAAGCAACGATTTTTCAAAATTTTTGAAAAATAATGGTATAGTCCACCAGAAAACTTGCCCATACACTCCGGAACAAAATGGTGTTGCGGAGAGAATAAATCGCACACTAGTAGAGCGAGTCAGATGCATGCTAATAGATAGCAATTTAAGCCATAAATTCTGGGCTGAAGCAGCAAACACGGCTTGTTTTTTGTACAGTTCCATACAAGCGTATGTAAATGAGTTGGTCATCATAGCATTGAAAGTGAAGAATGCTGGTCTCAACATAGACGACGAGTTGACAGCCTCGTTGATGTTGGCTGGGTTGCCTGGTGAATTTAAGCCACTGGTGATGGCTGTCGAGAATTCTAAGGAGAAGTTAACCGTGGACACGGTGAAAAATCTTCTTTTGCAGGATGCGAAATTCGATCATCAAGTAGATACTGATGCAGCATTATATACAAAAAACAATAAACATAATAGAAAACAACTGCAATGTTTCAATTGTAAAGAGTTTGGACATATTGCGAAAAATTGCCGGAATAAATGTAAAAGCAATTTTAATAACGGTTGTTTAAAAAGAAGGAGTAAGCCAAAGGATAATATTTCAGCAACGCTTATTGCAAAAGCAGAAAAGATTATGCATGCATGTGTGGATAAAAAGAAAACACAAAAGGACGTGGAAGGCAATACGGTTTATTGGTATGTTGACAGCGGTGCTAGCAACCATATGATGAATGTAAGTAATTATATGTATAATAAGCGTGAGATCGAGAACAAGAAAGTGCTTATAGCAAATAATAGTGAACTGGTTGTTAAGTGCTCTGGAGACGTTGATCTTTCTATTTGTTGCGAATCGAAGGAAAAAACTATAACTGTTTAAGACGTTGAATTTGTACCAAACTTATGTGCAAACCTTTTGTCTGTCAAGCAAATGACAGAAAATGGAAAGAAAGTAATCTTTGAAAACAAAATGTGCAAAATTTTTGATGAAAATAATAACCTGATTGCAACCGCTATATCTGAAAATGATCTTTATCGTTTAGATAGTAAAGCCTATTTGAAAAAAGAAAAAGTTCTTCTCACTAATGGAAGTTTTGAATTGTGGCATAGAAGAATGGGCCACATATGCAATAAAAGTTTAAAGCATGTGAAAGAAGCGAACATGGGTGTCAGTTTTGGCTCAGTCACCAACGATCATTGTGTGACTTGTATAAATGGCAAGCAGACTAGAAGACCGAATAAAGAAAGCGGCACAAGGGCCACTGAGTTGTTACAGATCGTACATTCAGATGTTTTAGGACCATTGAGTACTCAATCATTCTCTGGTGCAAGATTTTTGGTAACGTTTGTGGACGATTTTTCCAGAAAAGTTTTCGTGTATCCCTTAAAAATGAAGTCGGAAGTTTTTACTACGTTTGTGAATTTCAAGAAGATGGCCGAAAATCAGTGTTCTAGGAAAATGAAAATTTTGCGCACGGACAATGGTCGCGAATATTTAAGCAACGATTTTTCAAAATTTTTGAAAAATAATGGTATAGTCCACCAGAAAACTTGCCCATACACTCCGGAACAAAATGGTGTTGCGGAGAGAATAAATCGCACACTAGTAGAGCGAGTCAGATGCATGCTAATAGATAGCAATTTAAGCCATAAATTCTGGGCTGAAGCAGCAAACACGGCTTGTTTTTTGATGAATAGAATTCCGTGCAGAAGTGAGACCCGTACTCCAGAAGAAATATGGTCTGGGCGTCGTTCAAATTTGAAATTTTTAAAAGTGTTTGGTTGTCCTGCTTTTGTACTTATTCCTAAAGAAAAACGTCGTAAATTGGATTCAAAATCAATTCAATGTGTTATGATGGGATACAGCTCTGAGTGCAAGGCATATAGGTTGTTTAACCCCGAAGACGGTAAAATTATAGTAAGTCGCGATGTGGTGTTTTTAGAAAATCAAAAAGTGAATTTGAAAGCAACTAAAAATTATTTTTATACGGAGTTATTTGATAATGAAGAATGTGTCAATTCAGGGGAGAGTGGTGCTTGTAATGAATCGACATCTGAAGCTCCTGAACAATCTGCTGAAGTAAATGACAGCGGTAGTGAGGCCAGCACGGGTGATTCTGATGAATGGTCAATGGCTTTATCACCAGCTCTTGATACAAACGATGAAGAATGGGCTCCGACTTCTTATGAACTTAAGAATATAACACCGAGCAATGATATTCGACGTTCTGATCGCATTGCTAACAAAGCTGTGCGTTCCCAGAATTTTTGTGCTATGCAATTCGTTTCCAGTGACCCGCTTAACGTTGAAGAAGCTATGTCAGCACCAAATTCAGCGCAGTGGAAGACTGCAATGAAAGAAGAATACGACCCACTGGTTGCTAATGGTACTTGGGTTCTAGAAGAACTACCTCGAAGAGAAAAGGCCGTTAAATCGAAATGGGTTTTCAAAACAAAGATGTCAGAAAACGGTGGTCAGGTACGATTGAAAGCAAGATTGGTAGCCAAAGGGTTTTCACAGCGAAAGGGCATAGACTTTAATGAAACCTTCGCTCCCGTAGTTAGGTACGAGTCCATTAGATATTTGTTGTCTCTAGCAGCAAAGCATGGCATGTACATACACCAAATGGATGCTGTAAGTGCATATTTAAATGGCAAGTTGAGGGAAAAAGTATATATGGAGCAACCGGAAATGTTTAATGACGGTACAAATAGAGTGTGCAAGCTGATAAAGTCGATCTATGGTCTAAAACAGTCTGGTAGAGTATGGAACGAGACAATAAATCTTGAACTGCTTAAGATGGGACTTGTTAGAGGCGAAGTCGACCAATGTATTTATCATAAAGTTGCTGATGGTCAAAAGCTGTACGTGGCAATATATGTCGACGATGTTTTAATATTTTCAAACAATCTGCAATCGATTAAAAATCTGAAAGAAAAACTTGCATCTATATTCAAAATGAAAGATATTGGAGAAGTTTCATCTGTACTTGGTTTGAAGGTTACCTTGGGACATGATTTTATTAAAATTGATCAGTCACAGTATATATTGGACGTTCTAGCTCGTTTTGGAATGGATGATTGCAATCCGGTGACAACGCCTATTGACTACAATCAAAAGTTATCTGCAAGTATGTCCCCCACAGATGATGAAGGTAAGCAGAAAATGTCAAGTATTCCATATATGCAGGCCATAGGGTGTTTGATGTTTGCTGCACAAATTTCAAGACCGGACATATGTTACGCAATGAACCTACTAAGCCGATTTGGTTCGAATCCTGGTAAACCTCACTGGGAAGCTGTGAAGAGAGTGATGCGGTACCTAAAGGGGACAGTTAGCAAAGGAATCGTGTATAAAAGAAGCGCTGATGATGAAATAAAAGGCTATTGTGATGCCGATTGGGCTGGTAATGTAGACGATCGCAAGTCCACAACTGGGTATGTTTTTACACATCCATCTGGCGCCATATCATGGGCCACGAAGAGGCAGAAGACCGTGGCGTTGTCTTCAACGGAATCCGAATTCATGTCAGTAACTGCAGCAATCCAAGAATCAGTTTGGTTGAAACGGTTAGAAAGTGAACTAAACCGTGGCTGTGCAAAGAACACAACTTTGTTCTGTGATAATAAGGGGGCAATTCAAGTGGCTCTCAACAACAATTATTCTCCAAGGACGAAACATGTAGACATCAAGGCCAAGTTTATTCAACAGAAGATTGAAGAAAAGGAGATTGTTTTACAGTATCTTCCCACAGATAAAATGGTGGCTGATGTGCTCACCAAAGCCGTAACCCCCCAGAAGTTGATGTACTTCGCAGACTGCTTAGGTCTTCATTAATATTTTTTTATATGTATTTATTATATTGTTCTTGAATTGAAATAAGTTTTGATTGTCATTGTTATCCCCTATAGTTGATGTACATGAGAAATAGAAATGATTAAGTTTTTGATAATTCTTCATTCAGGGAGAGTGTTGTGAATGAATGAATATTGTACCTTAGCTTTATACTACTTTATAATATTCTAATACTATTAGTCTGAGCAAGCTCTGTGTTTGTGTTGACGTATTGTATTAATTTTTCATATCAATAGTCTGTAAAATATACTCAAACTAACATTTTGTTTGCCACAACATCCTCAATATCTCTGAAACTACTGAGCAGATTTAAGAACAATGTTAGTTCATGAAAGTGTAAAAACGATATTCAATTTTTTTACTCAGCGCTCTCAACTTGACACTTCCTTCATTTTGGAGATAACGGTATAAACTCGGAAACCAGCATCAATAAAAAAATTGAGTGCTGATTTGAATTCAGAACCCCAAAGATGTCCCTGTCTAAAACCTTTTATACTTGTGTTAAATAGGTACTGTATATTTAATCTACTTTGTGTACTTATCTTTTAAAATCTTTATTAAATTTTCATACATCAAAATACTCTTTTTTTACAAAAAAAATGCTAAGTTTTACAAAAAAAAAAAACAGAAATGTTTACCATAATCTCGAATTTTTATTAAAATATTGTAATTTTATAAGGCAAAACTTTAGCAAAATAAAAATTTTCACCGAACCCCAACAATTCAATAAAAATTAATAAATTTACCAGAACGGCTAAAAGGTATCAACAAATTCGAAAATGTCAACAAATAAAAATATCGCCAAAAAATTAAAGCGTAAATTACACAAAAGATCGTATTAAAAATTCAAAATTTTACCAACCAAAAAATTTAATGCGCCAAAAATTGTAGATTCCCACCTACTATTGGTTGATATAAAAAGTTTATACAAAACGCTAAATTTGACCAAATTGATGCGGCTGTGAGGGGAGGCAAAAATAGTTCTACTGCCATGTTAAATGCTTTTGAAAAATATCATGTCAACAAAGCTTTTTTGCAGCGATTTGACAACGGTATAATTGCCTAGAGCTACAACAAATGTATAATAAATGGTTTTTAATTTTTTTTTTTTTTGCCATTTTTCAAGGAACGCACAAACACTATATAGCATAGATTTAGAGGGTTGAACTATTTCACGAAAATGTTCCTAGTAGTGTTTTACATAAAAGTGCTGATCATAGATTTTACTTTTAATATATAAGGATTATAATATGCAAAAGGGAAGAACTTTGACCTGAAATAATAGCCAGATGTAAACTTTCAAAACGTCGATACACGTATGTACATACATATGTATATTTTTTGGTCCCCTCTGCCTGATCTGTTGAAATTGTTGATATTTTGAAAATAATTTGATTTTGTTGTACAATGTTATTTGCTTTCACAGGTCACAGTCATGACAGACACGAATGTTTAGGATAGAATTAATGAAATAATAATAAAAAATCGAATAGCATTTCATCAGTGGTAATGCTATTAAAAAACGTGCAACCACATAGGCATATTAAGGTGCTTTGAAATCAAGTTATGTACTATGTATTTCAAAGCATTTTCGCATTAGGAGTATTATTAGTATATACATACATAGTACATACATATGGAGGTATTTATTTTCTATACATACAAACATACTTATTGCAGTGTTTATTCATTCCATTAAAATTATATACTAAAATTGTCCATGAGATTAATATTATAGATTTGTGTTATTAATTATTTATAACTTATATTTTGTATTATTAAAAATACCTTCTCCAGGTTAAGACCTAAATTACCAAGTAGATTATTATTGTTTCTTACCTTAAATGAGGTATTTTTGTTGTAAATGCAATTGTATAAATATGCGCGTCTTGCTTGTTGCACAAACATTTTTCCTAATCATTAAAAAAAACTGTTATCTTTGCTATTATTTATTCCACGTTTTGGAAAAGATTACACATTAAATCTGTTTTAACTAAATCTAAACACTACACACTAACAAAAAGATATACGCACTAAAAATGTATTTTTCAGAATGATGGTAAACATTGTACAGCCAAAAGCTTAATTAAATCTTTAAGCTCATTTAATAAATAACTAGTGTAAGGGTTTCTCTGCCTATACTAGTTTTGTCACGCTCAAAAATTGTGACAAATTTACCAAAATCCCAAAATTTAAATCAACAAAACTTTTTTTGAGTAACTTTATTAAAATCTTTCTATATATAAAAAAAACTGTTACAGAGAAATGCATTTGTATTAACGTGCCTTTCAGTAGTAATAAACAGATATATGTGTGTGTGTGGATGTACTTATTATTTATTTTACCTAGTCGGACATCATTGCTTGAACGCGAATGATCAACCGCGCCGGTCTTTATGAGCCTTATTCCTATGCAAACATAAATCTGCACTTTGGCAGGACAGATTTATAGCTAGTCAAGACAGCATGTTACGCCAATTCAAGTATTCCTAAAAAAAATCACAACTTCCAGCCTGTCGGTAATAATATTTCGCCTGTATTGGCAACCCTAATTCTTTTCAAGCATTGCTAGCAAATCAGCTGTGGAAGAACTAGGTGGCATTACTACTGCAGGGATTTTTTTTTGCTTACATATCACTTTTCTTTGTTTACACTTTGTTAATGTCAAAGTGTTTGGTTTTGTTTACCAACAAACATTTTTTCAACTATTTTCTTTTTAATTTGCTTCTAGTTGTCACATGTTTTTGACAGTAATCATTGATTTTACACAAACAAAGTTGCCTGCTGTTGTATTGTTGTATTTGTTATCGTAGCGATGCCACCTAGTTAAATATGCCTTGGTGTACACGATACCGCCACATGGCAACATACCAAGTTTTCGGATTTAGTCTTACACAGTGATACTTTTTCCTCTTCGAAATTTTTCTCTTCTTTCACAAATAACTGGCTGATGTAAAGAATGAGATTGCTATCTAGAAAAAAGAATTTTCAAAGCACATTCATATGTTACCATTAATAAAGTTATTAGTAGTGATTAAATATATTAAGTCTAAATGTAAAAGTCTTGGAACTTTCGCCGGGTATGTATAAAGTCAAAGCTGTCTAAAATACCACAGAGAAACCAATCCCTCTCCACAATTAAAACTTTAATATGAAGAAAATTAAAATATGGAAGTATAAATCTTAGTAATCTGGCTGCTTAAAGGTATATGATATATGTAAGTGGGGTTACAAATTTCCAATTTGGTATTATACTGCACTTTCCCACCGCTGGCTAATCTTACACTTACAACTCTGTTATTCTAACAGTTGTTTTTTGTTTACATTTTAAGTTGTTTTAATTTTCATTTACAATAATGTTTATTTTTTTATTGGTTTCCTTTTAGTGGTCTCAATTTAGCAAAGCCGGCCGAGTGAAGCCGCCGATTATATTAATATATATTTAAATTTATATGGTTCGGATTTTCGGCATGGGTTGGTGACAATTTAGAATTTTTCGATTGTTTATTGCAAAATTTTGTTTGTAAGTATTTATAAAATTTTTGTTTAATTGTTGTTGCATTTTTTTTCGCAATTTTCCGTGAATTCTCGGTATTTCATTGCTTAGGATTATTTCTAAACTTTGTTAGTGAATTTTCCTTCAGTCCAACATAGAGGGCTGTATGTTTTCTGAGGTGCTTAGGTTGGCAACTTTAATAGGCGGGTATAATAGTCATTTCGATAATACTTCAGAATTTGTAGTTTTTATGAGCTCGTCGATAAACATTACCCCATAAGACTGAACATAATAAAAATTACCAGAAAAGGGGTTTTACTCTTATCTCGGGATTGGAAATCGCTGGTTTCAAATATCAAAAATACACGCAAGGCCATCAGCAAGTTGTTTTCAACTTCGGATACATAGACAGCCGGACGTTGTTAAATGGACTCCCCTACCTCTAATAATTGAGTACATATGTACATATATGCTTTGTTGGGTCGAAAATGATCATCGTAAAAATTACAAGCGAAATGATAATATGTAGTATACCCCTTACTTATCAGGTCAAAGGATTCATTATTTGATATTGTTGTAGGTTATTTCCTAAATTTGTTTTTTAAGCGAAATTACAGACATTTTTAATTTTAGCCGGATATCATTCTTTACTAGTCGCCGTCGAAACGCTTTTACATCCCACCGCCGCCGATAAAGACGGATGTTTAGGTCTCTGTTACTTCGCATTCATTTTCAGTATTTACGTTGAAACAGAAAGTTGATAAATTAACCAAGAATAAAAAGTGATTTAATAAAATAAAAAAAGTACCATTTATTTAAGCAATACAAAATATTTTAATACGATAATGTAGATTGCATTTGTAGAAAAGGTGTAAAGAAAATTAATCATAGTGCTAATGTAATAAGTTGTATGGATTTTTAAACTATTAAAATCTAAGTGATCAATTTTCAAAGTTGAAAAAATTGTAAATATCTCTTTCGTAAAAGAGTGTATAAACAGTTATAGTTATGAGAATTTTGGTAAGATGACTTATTATTAATTAATAAAACATTGTGCAAATTTATGTGAGCTTCTTGCATGGTCAATCAATTTATTTAAAACGCAGTTGTATAAAGTTTTTCATGAAAGTCCAAATTATTTTTTTTCGTTTACGTTAAACATTGGTTTAATTATTATTGAGATAAGCTGCACTGAGGTTTATTTCACATAAAATGTTTATTTTTGTCCTCCTTTAATATTTTTCTTATCACCATTAATTTTTATTTCTACCAGTAAGACATCCCATCAACCAACCAGCATACTGCCCAACCAACTTCTTTTTTACTTTTTTTTATTTTTTATACAAAGTCAAGAGTAAGTAATATGCATTGCAAACAAGCTCTTGCATCTTAACCATGCACTCAATGTGATAATTTATTGTTGTGCTTGTTTTCCCCCTTAGGTTTAGGTTGATTGATTGTGCCCTTAGACGGAGATATTGAACAAAAAGTAAATAAGAGCTGTAAATAAAATTCTACTCAAAACTTGAGTACTTGTGTATTATCATATTTTATTGCAACCATAGAACGGCCTATGTTTTAATATTTTTTTCATAATTCTTCATGTTCTTCAACGAAAACAATTACTATTTTATGGTCACTGGCTTTTTTCCTTCGCAAACTTATTAGGTATTTCATCAAGTAAAATTCCATATTAAGTACATATGTACCTACGTAAACACAAGTGTACTATATGTGTGTGCATATTTTTTCTACATTTTTATTCAAGTATAGTGATATAAGGTAATTCATTTTGTTTGAAGTAATTGATGTTGGCCAGTTTTCTAAAGAGTTTATCAACACATCAGCAGTTTCGCTGAAAAGCCGGCAACAATTTTTATTTTATTTTTTAATTCTGAGTTTAACATCGAAGTTAATTGGTGAAAAAATGTCCCCTTGTTGTACCTATCATAGACTTTATACACTATTACATTTTATTAATATTAATAATAAAAAGGTGTCTTAATAATAAGGCACTGATAAGTTTATAAATATAATGAAATTGGGTTTATATTACAAGAGATGATATGCCATTTTTATTTAAATATAATGTCATGCACGTGAGCCCACTACCTATTTTAAGCAATCGTTTGGAGAACCCATATTTGCAAGTTATTACGAAACGCAATTTGTAAACAATCCCTCAAGATAAAAAAACAAACAAAAAAATTTTTATTTTATATATAAGTTAAGTACATACATGGCAAGTATTATCTTTCGATATTTTTTTAAGAATGTTTATTTATATTTTCAGAGTTTTTAAATTATATCTACTAATGTTGTACATCCGCAGTAATTATTTACTTATTAGTCTATAGAAAATATTTAAGTTTTTTTTACATTTTAGAATTGGCGTGTTAATAAGAATCTATCAGAATATTACAGTAAATTTATTGGATTAAAGTTGTACCTTCGAAGACATGATCAAAGAAATTGCGATATCTAAGAGCACAATGTGCAGATATCGGATTCTTTTTAACATATCTTAAAACAATTTTCTAAGTGTTGGAAGAACTATGTCAGTCTGTTCGGTGTTGAAATCAATTGCTTGGAGCTCCAGATTCGAGTAACATAAGATTTCGTTCTTGTAATATGGTTTTGACAGATATTCCATATTCTAAAATTTCAACAAAATATACAAAAATCTAGTTTCACAAAATTTTACCACAAAAATATGTTTATATTTCCCAAACATTTTTATATATAAATTGTATGGAACACCTTGAAATATTAGCAGGATTTAAATTTATCCACAAATTAAGAACTCATCAAGAATTTATAAAATCCAATTTTACCAAAAACTTTGAATTAATTGGAAAGACATAGAAAACTTGTAGTTACCCAAAAAAATAGAGAATTTACAAAACCAGAAAATTGCCCAAAAAAAAGTTTAGAATTTCCAAAACAACAACATTTAAAAAATTTGGAAAAACTCGGCAACCTCAACACTAACATAAAGTAATTATTTGTTTATTACTTGTAACGTACTTACTAATACGTTGCTGAGTTTTTCAATAATTTTTTTAAATGTTGTTTAGAACTCACGAATCGCAACAGATATAGGATATATAATCGGCGCCAACTTGAATAAACGGTTGGCAAAGGAATGCTAATCTAAATGGCAGCAATATAGCCATCAAGGCATATACATATAACTAGGTGCCATTGCTACGACAACAAATACAACAACAGCAGGCAACTTTGTGTAAAATCAATGATTACTGTCAAAAACATGTGACAACAAAAAGCAAATTAAAAGGAAAATAGTTTAAAAAAGGTTTGTTGGTAAACAAAACCAAACACTTTGACATTAACAAACTGTAAAGAAAGAAAAATGAAATGTTAGCAGTAGTGATGCCACCTAGTTAAATATGCCTATATAGCCATTTTGAGTGAGTTTGATAACTCGGACTGTATGCTTTTGTGCTTTTATCAAAGAAATAACTCCGGGCAAACACAGACACAAAGAACATTGCTCACGCGATACATTACCTTTGAATTCTAGATTAATTATTCTGGCAACCATCGTTTATCATTAATCGTCGTTTTATTCCTCAAATTTTGTAGTCTTTGTACTTTCAGCCTCAGGGCATACAATCTTGGTTTTAGGTTGTGTGTTATGCCATACTCCAGCCTCTTTATCGTCGCTTTCAGGTGGCGTTTGCCACCTGAAATGGTACGCACTTGCCAGAGCGTACCATTTCCTCATTGTCTTCTTCAGAACAGAGAGCTCAACTTTTTTCTATATCGTCTTCTATTGCCGGCATCATAATTAGGCAGTCAATAGACTAGATTTTGTAAATAAAACAATGGAACGATAAAGTATATGTCCAGTCAATCAAGCCAAGGAAAAGCTCGATAAATACTATGGGGACTCTGCGCCATCGATTTCAATGGTAAAAAAGCGGTTTACTGACTTTTGTTGTGGTCGCACAAGTACAAATGACGCTGAACGTTCTGGACGGCCAATTGAGGTCAGTACACCGGAAATTGTCGAAAAAATCCACGATATGGTGTTGGCCGATCGCAGAGTAAAACTGCGTGAGATTGTTGATGCCATAGGCATTTCATATGGCAATGTGGTTTCGATTTTAAATGATCAGCTGGGTTTAAGAAAGTTGTCTGCAAGATGGGTGCCGCGTTTGCTCTCAATTGGCCATAAGCGTAAACGTGTGACAACTTCAAACGATTGTTTGGAGCAATTCGAATGAGTCTATGTCGATTTGCAACTGTGGATGAAACATGCAACCATAACTGCACTCCGGAGACCGAGAAGCAGTCTAAATAATGGGTTTCTCCGGGTGAACCTGCTCCGAAGAAGGCCAAAGTAAGTTTGTCGGCCAATAAGTTTTTTTTGGATGTACGCGGGATAATCTACATCGATTACCTTCAAAAGGGGAAAACAATAAACGGTGAATATTATGCCAACTTGTTAGACCGATTTAATGAGGCAATGGCAAAACTCTATAAATTGGGCTACCAATTGGTACCTCATCCGCCATGTTCTCCGGATTTAGCCCCTCCTAGTGACTACTTCCTCTTTCCAAACCTAAAGAAATAGCTCGGTGGAAAGAGATTTAGCTCCAACGATGAAATTATTGAACAAAAAGGAGATTAACAAAAAATTTTTGTTAAAAAATAAACACGGACTTATTGATCCGCCCTCGTACCTTTCCGACCAAACAAAGTTATATTCTAGACACTTATATAAATTGGAAATTTTTCAGGATTTTAAATTCACCACCTAATCAAAAAACGGGACAAAAAAATTTTTGTGTTATTTTTTTTCTTAGCATATGTACAAACACTGTGCAAATATTGAACTGAATCAGTTAATATCAGTTTTAGAACAGCAAATGATCTCTACAGTGATTTGTTAAGTTATATAAAAATATCTCTAATTTGACCACAAATTCACAAAAAAAAAAAATACAAATTCACAGAAAAAATACAATTTTCCAAAAAATATTAAAATTATAAAAAAATCTAAATTTCAGTATAATGTAGAAATTCACTAAAATTTAAAAATTCTTCAATTCTTAATTTTAAACTTGGCAAAATTTTATATTCAGCAAAACATCGAAAACTCAACACAAAATCAAAAACTGGAATAAAACAAAATAATTCCAAAAATACCTCGCAACCCAAATTTGAAAATTTCAAAATTAAATTTTGCATTTTCACAAAAATTTTGCAAAAAATTAATATTTTACGAAAAATTAACTTCAATGAATTTCAAAATTTAACGAAAAATGTACCCAATAGCTGAAGAAATTGCACTGAAAACTCGAAATTTTATCAAATATTAAAAATTTTACTACAAACCCGATTCCGCTATTATCTACAATTCACCAAAAAATCGAGAATTTGTCAGAAATTGATAAGCATTCGGAGAAAAGAAAAATGCTTATATTACGTCGAAAGAAGAAAATAATACGATTAAAACCGGAGACTAAAATTAAATATCTCAAACAATTTTTTGCAACAAGAAAAATCTGCAATACATTTTTAGTAGTTCATAAGATCCGGTAAGGCCGAATTTAGTTCTCTTACTTGTTCTTTATTACGCAAAAAACGATCTAAATTGGTGTTTTGCTATAAATATTTGCTTTATGATAAGAAGTATTTTTGGTTTTAAAAATAAACAAATTACGTTTTCAATATATGAATGAAAAATTCACGAGTCATCCCTACAACCTTAAATTATAATAATAAATGTATTTAGTTTAAATTAAAAAATTTAATAATTACCTATAATTATTTTGTAAGCGTAATTGTTTTGTTTTCCGTAAGAATTAAATACACGCATTTTCTGTTTCCCCGTCGATTTTTTAATTTTCAATCTTAACAACTAGAACTTATTCTACTCGAAATAGTTCCATTGTTGATCTTTTATAGAGTAATATATATTATAGAAAAGGACAAATATACAATAGTCTAGAAAAAAACATTTACTGTATTAAAGGATTTATTGAAAACGTATAAATACAAACTGTAATGAAAGAACCTCGTAAAAGGTAAAGGACATACATACATACACTGGCTCACAGCTTATTTCGTGTGAGACACTATATTTACTTCTTATTGAAGAAAAAACAACAAAAATTCAATTTAACAAAAAATTGTTTTTGCATTTTATTCTTTGTCCACTTCTTCGTGTAATAAAACAAAAACAAAATTTTAAAAATGTTTGAAAAAAGAAAAAAATATAACAAAAACAAAAATTCATACAAAATCAAAGTCACAGCTTATTTCGCGTATATATTAAACTTAAAAATAATTATTATCCTAAAATGAAAAAAGGTTAATTAATATTTAGTGGGGTAACTTTTTTGCTTTATCACACTTCTTAAACGAGTATTCATTGAAGAAACCAATTTTTTCGTGTAGTCCGGGGAAACCTTACACCATTCAGTTCTTAGGGCCTCTTTTAGGTCGCTTATGTTAGATATGTGATAGTCTGATTTTTTTTCAAGCAGATGCCATAAATTTTCAATATGTCTGGTGATTGAGGTGGCGTTTGGATTACATGTGGACAATTCCATATCAACCATGTTTGGACTACAGCCGACTTGTGCTTTGGGTCGTTGTCTTGGTAGAAGCTGAAATTCTCTCTTATGCCTAATTTTTCCGCACTCGGGAGTAAATTTGCCTTTAAAATATTTAGGTATTGAATTTTGTCCATATTCCCTTCGATAAAGTGCAAACTTCCAATTCCTGATGCCGATGTGCACCCCCAAACCATCACATCTCCACCGCCATGCTTTACAGTACCACGTAAGTTTTGAGCTTGGAGCTCCGTATTATGTTTCCTCCATACGCAAACCTTTCCATCAGACCCAAATAGGTTATACTTACTCTCATCAGAGAAAATGACGGTATCCCAGAACGAGTCTGGCTTCCCAAGGTACTCCGTTTCGAACTGTATTCTTACCCTTTTATTTTTTGCGCTTATAAAAGGCTTATTACGAGCAGTTCGACCATGGAAATCATTGTTTCTAATAATTCTGTGGATGGTTTCAGGGTTGCACTTTTTTCCAATGTATTTTTCCACTTCCGCAGCTAAATAGGGTGCACTTATTTTGGGATCCTGCTTAACTTTTCTTAAAATCCACCTTTCATCAGCTTCATTAAATATCTTATTAGGGGCATTTCTGCCCTTATCTGCAATGCGATTCTCGCGTACGAAGCGCTGTATGATATATTGCACTGTTGAAGGGCTCAAGTCAACAATTTCAGCGGTTTCCTTTTGGGTTTTGATTAAAATGATTAATCACGATTTTACGTTTTTCAATTGAAGTGCGTCGACCCATTCTGATATCCATCAAAATAATAACTGAAATAATTTCTAATAGCACATTAAGCAGGTACAAAACATTTTATAAGTCAATAAAAGTCATAAATTACTCTCAAATAACGGTAAATTCAAACACACGAAATAAGCTGTGACTTTGATTTTGTATGAATTTTTGTTTTTGTTATATTTTTTCTTTTATCAAACATTTTTAAAATGTTGTTTTTGTTTTATTACACGAAGAAGTGGACAAAGAATAAAATGCAAAAAAAAAATTTTTTTGTTCAATTGAATTTTTGTTGTTTTTTCTTCAATAAGAAGTAAATATAGTGTCTCACACGAAATAAGCTGTGAGCAAGTGATGATGTTTTATGTCTAGGATGCAAATATATGGAAAGGCATATATTACACTTGCAAGTATTGTACTAACCTTAACATAGTTTTTTGTAACATTATGATGGTAATTAGTCTTTTAACTAATTGTAATCATCAGAGACTGTAAGTTTTATTAAAAAAATTAATTTTTAATGATTATTTTTCTTGGCTAAAAAAATGTTTATTTTTTAAAATTTGTTTTTCACGTGGAAACAATAGTTATTTTCTGACTTTTATATTTTGCTTGGAAAATAATAGTTATTTTGCTTGGAAAATAATAGTTATTTTGCTAGTTATATTTTTTTCTTAGAAAATGTACGAACACTGTGATAAAACACTGACCTTAAGTCAAAATGATGTTTCTACAGCGAATTTTTAACTGACAAAAAATAAAACAAGACAAAATACTTTTATTTTCCAAGCAAAATATTAAACTCCGAAAGTAACTGTTATTTTCTAAGCAAAAAATAAAACTATTTAAGGTAACTTTTTTAATAAAACTCAAGCTACTCAAAATCAATGCACCGAAAGGCAGTCCCCGTAACAAGGATTACATTGATGTACTTCTTAACCTTGCAGCATTTCACTTTCATTAAATTTTTTTGTTGAAAATTAAAAAAAAAGTAATGATTAGCTTTCTCTGGTATTTTGATATTGGATTGGATTATTACAAATTTAACCTATGTTGTTCTCAAAGTAGGGAGAAAATCTACTCGAAACTTAACGCTTCTGCTTTCTACGCGTTAATTTTGTTTTTAATGTTATACATAAGCATGTATAAGCCCTGTTTGGATAAAAATCATTTAAACGTTATTTCTTGTAGCTCCTTTATCTTTTTAGTTTCGAAAAATTCTATAATTAATGCCACTATACTTAATAGTGCAGTTCAAGAGTTTTAGACAAAATAACATGGAATGGTGCTCGAAATCTTGGTTAATGGAAAGTATGAAACTTATCGTTTCAATATTATAATTATTTTTTAGGTGTTCTACATACTACACAACTTAAAACTTACACGTTTAGTATTCGTTTCAATACTTACTACTTTTTACATTATTTCAATCATATTATAAAATAATATAAGTTGCTAAGTCAACAAACTATAATCTACAACTTTGTCTTATTATTATTTACATTTATGTACATACATATATTGTACATATGTATGTGTTGTTTTACATCTGCTTGCTATGATACATTAATTATTTCTCAATCCGGCATTATTTGCCTATGTTTAATCTTTAAGAAAAGCTGTTTATATTTTAATTCTCAATTCATATGACGTGTTTTTTTAGAGCTGAGGAATTTTAAGTTGTCAATACTGCTTTGACAGCTGTTTCTTGTTTTATGTTTAGTTTGTTTAATTTTTGGTTGAAGGGATACTTCAAAAAGCCAATGTCAATAAGTAATGGAGTGCCATTATCGAAAACGCATTATATCCAGAGAAATTCAGATCTGTGCTTTATGGTCCGGTGGAATCATTGGTCCGTAAATCTCGTTAAGCTATGCCAGGCAGAACATTACAGTTATTGCCCTTAACGTGGAAGAGCTGTGGTTTCAGCAAGACAGTGCAACATGTAACACAGTCCATTCCACAATTGATTTATTGAAAGAAACGTTCGGTAAATGAAATATTTCGCGTAATGGGCCAGTAAATTTGACTGCAAGATCATGCGAATTAATACGACTGAACTATTTTTGTGAAGCTTCTGGTCTAAGCCGCACATATAATTGACGCCTTGGAAGACAAAATTCAACGCGTTATTACTGGCCTACGGCCTCCATTGCTGCAAAGAGTGATCGAAAATTGGATTTCCCGATTGGACTACCTCCGAGCCAGCCGAGGTGGCCAAAGGCCGGAAACCATATTTAAATAAAAATAACTTAAAGTTCTATACTACTAAAAAAAAATACCCTATAGTTAAAATAGAAGCAGTTTAACAACCAGCTTTTAAAATTTATTTCTTTTATTTTATTATTTATTATAAACAGTTTGTGGTTTTGTTTCTTTTTCAGCATTGTCTGGTGATGGTTTACTTACGAGCAATTCAAAATCACCCTTATTCTGTTTGGCGACGGCAACATCGTCGTCGATTTTGAAGCAACATCACTTAAACATAACATCAATGTTAATTTGGTATTCTGTAACAATGTTGTGACGACGTTGCCACACACATATCTAATATCTGAGTCAGGTGATTTGTTTGTTTACTACTTTTTATAAAATTGTTGCGATAAAAATAAAAAAACATAAGAAATAAAACATAAAAAAATTTTTTTTTGCATTTAAAAAAATAACATGTTATCCCGTAGGCTACGTTTGACTGTCAACATAGACACTACACCATACCTTTTGCCATCCATCACTTGTTCTATTTGGTGGACCAAGGGCGTTCAGAGCAGTCGCATCACTTTCCCATTGTTCCTTAAAATTAGTAGGAACAGTGCCTCTGCGAAAACTTCTGGCAAGTGATGGATGTTTTTCCAACTCTTCCACTAATTTTTTAAATTGGCTGGGTTTGGTTATTTTAATTTTGTCCATTTTTTACTTTATTTGCACTTTTTCTACTATATTTTGTATTTTTAATTTCTTTATTCTTTTTAAATTTTTGTTTGTACATAACACGACACCAAAATCTTAAACGACAATATCAACGGCAATTTATGGCAACATCAACGTCATATTTTCTTACAAAATACCAAACATGTATTGCCAGTCATCGATAAATGGCAATATTGCCAACGAGAATACGGATTTACAACAAACGATAAAAAACGGCGTCGTCTTGAATTGCCGTCGCCAAACAGAATAAGGGTGAATATTTTCATATATTTTCAATTAACACTTTCCCTTCCGCCTGGGGCATACACACCACACGCTGAACTTTCCGTTCAAGCCGTTTGGCATTATCATTGTAATATGAAGAAAAATTTTTTTATTTATCCAGACTCCTTGCAGAGGCAGAAACCTGTTACCGGCTGCCACCACGTGGAGAAATAAGTCAGAAATTCTGACAGTGCACTCAAACAAGACAGATATACTTCATAAATATTTATGTACATATTAATATCATAATAACGGCCGTATTCATATATACTTACAAGAGGAATATAAACTATTATAAGCAATATTGCATTTAAAAACGATTATTATTGAAGAATTTTTGTTTAAGAAAAAGTAGTAATAGTAACAAATCGCACAGCATGCAAAGGGTTTTACGCAGAAATTCGTCAATCGTAATTTTGGCAAATTCGCTCTTAATAATCGACAAAGTGACGTTAAATCGTCAAGTATAACTCAATTAACTTTTTCCTAATGCTCTCTTTTCGCTGATTTTTTTACAGATAAATAAAATTGCAACTAATTATGATAGACATTAATAACAATTGGGTCTATTGTTATAGAAAAAAATTTTAAAAATAAAAGGGACAACAAAATCAATCTGATAAATAACAGTGATCTTTAAAAAGCAAAATACTTGTGTAACTGCAGCCTGAACATTTTTGCAAATAAAAAGCGTTAATTTATTTTTTATTTTCTTACCTACATACATATTTATGTATCTGTTAGGCTGGGGGACTAATAATAATTTAGAAATTTTTACTTTACTCTTTCCTTTACTTTTTATTTCATATTATTTTTTAATTTTCCAATTGATTTATTACTGCCATACATACATATGTATGTACATAATTATTTTTTGCTGAAATACATTAAAACATGAACAAATATAATCATGCATCGTTGATTAAAAAAAAGAAAACAACAAAATTAATAAATGAGTAACTACATTTTTTATTATTTTACGAAGGCCTGTTCATCAACAATGATATTTTATTGTCTGTTGGTAACTAAATTTGAAATCATAATATTTACGGAACTAAATCTCAAGTGATAGTATTTTCAAATGTTTATGCTTTCATTCGGTAATCCTTTGTGTTTATAATAGGACTCTAAAAAATGTTAAGAAGTGGAAATATATCTTCAACTTTCGATATCCAGCAGTGTATACCTTAACCTAATAAAATATTTTCCTTGGTGAATGAATAGTTATTGTTAAGGTAGGTTTACACTAGATTAATTACACAGGAATTGTGTTTAAACACTTTGTATGCCACAACATTAGCACTAGTTTCATCTGAGTATTGACCCAAAAAGCTGTAAAAAAAAGCAAACATTTTTTGCTGAAGGACTTAATGAACAGAAGTGTGTTTTCAGTAATTAAACAAAAAATTATCTTAAATATTTATATTGGAATAATTTATTTAAAAATTAAAAAGGGATTTGATACCCCCTTTTTTTAAAAGAAAAAAGGTTTTTTTATGTCATTGGGGAGGTTTTCTTGCTGCAACTCTGAGTTTATAGGAGAGAAGAATGGAAAGGTTTTCAGGCTGTTTTGTTCATTCGTAATTTTAAATAAAACAGGAATTGCAGAAAATAATTTGTATGTATGCACTTAAATTTAAGTTGAAAATAAAATGATTGCAAGAAAACTTACGTTATGTGAAGTAAACTACGCTCACTTAATTTAAAAAGAATATTTTTAAACATTTTAACTTGTTGCTTGTTTTTATTTTTGTTACTAATGCTCTACACAATCTTTTATTTGTTGTTACAGATGTCAGTTATGAAGCTTATGCCTTTGAATTACGCTGCATTGTTATTAAATATTAGCTGCAGCTGCTGCTTCTGGTGTTAATGCTGTTTGGCGTTGCCGTTCATTCAATTCACTCTGCTAGTTGCCATGGACACAAATTGTATTGGCAACTATCAGCAAAAACAACATCAAGTTTGTCATCATAATGGGGACTACAAATTACTATTCGATACTTTGAAAAACATTTGGCACAATTATTTACAATCCTTTAGCAATGCCATTGTCAAGGTAATTTTACATTCATACATACATATATATCAGGAGAGGGTGCTACCCGGTGCACCCGGTGCTAGTCTATCAGTCTAGGAGTTGTGAGTTCGATTCGCACCAAAGACTCAATATAAGTTTTTTTTTTTTTATTCATCTTATTTACAATCTATCCAAGGATAATAAGTAAATTTTATAAAATAAGAAAATAACATTCATTGTTGAACTCCAATAAGAACGACAATATACAAAAACAAAAATTGCTAAAGTTATTTCAAAAATTCATAACATATACATTATATACAAAAATCTTAAAGTTTTATCTATATTAATATCTACAAATATGTACACAGAATTTTATTTATGTATTGTATAAATAAAATTCTGTGTACATATTTGTATTATAACATTTAATATAAAAAAAATATATATTAGGGTTGTCAGATGTACCACTTCTTACTCTCTCTTAAATCTTGCATTTCTCGCAGGATTTGCAATTCCTTATTTTAAACGTTTTTAACCCCTCCGGTACGATTTAATAATGAAAAACTTTGCATGAAATAACCATTTAATTTTTATTAAAGAAAAACTTGTTTCATTTTATAATTCTTACATATTCTTAATTAATATTCATTTTTATACGTTGTTAATATCAAAATCCATTATGGTATTTATTATACAACACGTTTTTCTGTTAGCAAAAGTATATATCGACCGATGTTCACACCGACTGTTTGCAAGAATGAAATCTTACAGACTAACAACAATTTCGCCGCGTCTTGTACCAAGAACTTCTAACGGTAAACAATATGTGATAGTGATATGTGATATTTCCACAAGTAACAAATGTGTTGCCAAATTCTGTACACTAGAAATTTTAAACTAAATTAATTATCATATTCAACAGTAACTTTAGTCGCATGACGAGTGTAGCTCGTCATTCTGCGGTATGGCATGAAAACCCAATGACGAGCTAGACTCGTCATAATACCGGAAGGGTTAATATAACGTCTATTATTGTACTGAACACAAAAATAATACAATACTTGACGTAAAATGTATTAGATCAATTTTGTTAAATTTGTACTAAATATGAAAAATAATGTGGTTAGTTATTTGTTTATGTACTTTGGTGGCAAATTAACATGTGCCTTACTTAAATGTTAAAGCTTATACTTACATACGTATATACTCTATGCCACAAAAGTCTGAAGACCACTGCAAATATCAGAATATGTCCATAAATTGACGTTGGATTATCATAAAACTCGTTGTATATATAGTTTTATTTAAAAAAGCGATATTAGATATAAGAAAAATAAAACGATCTTTTGAGATAACATTTTAACAAAAAAAATTTAAAAAATAATTGTTTCAAAACTTTACAAAATCTACGGACAATTTTGTTTTTTTTTTTTTGCTTAATTGTTTAACCAAAAATATACTACATATGTACATATGTAATGAAATAAGTGAATTAAAAAAAAATAAATGTACAATATTACCATTTACATACATATGAAAATATACACACAGAAGTAAAAAAAAGTTGTGAATATATTTCAGGTATCTTATTAAAAAATGAACATATGTTGATTTTAAACTTATAATGTTAATTTTCTAATAGGCCACCCTCAGACACTTTGCATTATATTAAAATCCGGAGAATATTGAGACGAATTTAAAAGTTCTACATCTTGCTCACGAATCCACTGTCTTACTGCTCTGGCAGTGTGAATTGGAGCATTGTCATGTTGGTAGGTGCACTATCTGGGTCCAAATAAATTTTTAAATTCTGGAAACGCGCTTCTAATTACGTTGTATGACGCTCCAGTAATTTTTTTTGTTTTTGGTTCAAAATACCAAGAAGATAGTGTCATAGTGGGATATAATACCTAATACCATAACACCTCCCTTCCAGTTGTATCTTAGTTGCAAAAATATTTATTCCTTTTTGAAGTCGTGGAAATAATATTCATATCCATCGACAGACCAATACAAACACTTGCTTTAATTCCGCTTTCTTTGCGAATTTTCGCCGGGGACATGCACCAATTTGAAACAAGTTACAAATTGCTTGCCTTTCGCCATTTTGGTGCATCCTTTTATATTTTTACCATAGCTTAAAATGTTGTTAAAGTAACTGTATACAACTAACTGTCTATCCTCTTTTTATTTTTCAGAATGCGTTCTGTTCGCTGAATTTTAAAATTAAAGTTCGTTCCTTTTCGGAAGTGTTAAGAGCTTTTGTGCGTCCCATTTTTTTGGAATTTAATAAAAAAAAAAAAAAAAAAACTAATAACATTTGTCGATTTTTTTACAATACTTATTATTATTTTAAAATATAAAAAAAAATACAGAATTTCGTTAAAAGAAAAATAAATCTAGCTTACAATATTACAATATATATTCTTCCAAAATTGATCAAATTCGATTCCTTATTTATGTGATTTGCAAATGTATGTACATAAACAAAAAAATGTATATTAATTCACGTATCTCAATACTGTTAAAAAAAAGCAATTTAAATTACATATGTATGTATAAATATATGTATAATAAAAGTAAATTTAAAATGAATAGAATATAATAATCCTCAAGAATTCTTTTCACTAATATTGGTGTAAGTTAACGAATTTTGTACTTAAGTTATTCTTTTATTCCAAATATGGTTATATTGCTTTGAATAAAATCAAATTTAAAGTGTACAACCATTTTTTTTATTTGCTCCCCGAGTTTCAAAAACTCCATAGATTTTCACTTTTATCTTAAAGTTTTTTTCTGCTTTTTGGAAAACTAAAACTGGCAACCTTAATATAAGTATGTTTATAATTCATTCTTTTATGGTCTTAATAAATATTTAATAAATATTTGTATGAAGCCACATTGTTATCGTGATTTTATTATCAACAGTTAAAAATTTATTTTTTTTTTTATTAAAATATTTGCAGCAACATTGGGTACAATTATTCTTGTTTAACTTTCAATTTGTCTCTGAGGAGTTCATGGGAAATGTGGAATTTCAAAGGTAACTTTATGGATACTAGACATAAATTAATGAAGAGTTGCGAGCGTATCCGATATTATTACATACAGTTTATCAAGAAATTAGGAGAACTCACTCTTGGTTGCAAACAACCTTTGCAAACCTTGCAAATGTAGCAGGTCTAGCAAATATGCTACATTTTGCAAGACCATAACAACAAAATGTATGAAACTAAGATTTGCTACACTTGAGCAAATATGCTATGGCAAAAATCGTTGCAGATTGGTAATTTGCAATGCTAAAACAACTGTTTATTTCATTTTATTAGCGGAAATCGCTATTTGTTGCATATCTGCAATTTTTGCACACTTGGTATGATTTTCTGCCATAAAGCGTGAGTGTCTTTTTTAAACGTTTAGCAAATTTATTACAGACTTGCATAAAGTAACTTTGCCGCATGCAATAAGCTAAGCCGCAGTCAGTATATAAACGCTAACGCCGCCTCTAAAATGTTTACACAAAGAAAGTATTTAGTGTGTGCATAAACTTCCTAAACACTTTTATCAATCAATGGAGTTCTGTTTGATATTTAAATTTTTACTATTTTAGCAAAAACATTTTAACAGTCTTCGCATCAATTTTAATTCTTCACAGGCAATTGTTGAGACGGTTCTACCGCCGTGAAACTTTGTAAGCGCAGGTGTCTAGTTGTTTTGATTTAATAATAATAAAATGAAATAAACAGGTATTTTACATTGCAAATTACCAATCTGCAACGATTTTTGCCATAGCATATTTGCTCAAGTGTAGCAAATCTTAGTTTCATACATTTTGTTGTTATGGTCTTGCAAAATGTATCATATTTGCTAGACCTGCTACATTTGCAAGGTTTGCAAGGGTAGTTTGCAACCAAGAGTGAGTTCCCCTATTATTATTAAATCAAAACAACTAGACACCTGCGCTTACAAAGCTTCACGGCGGTGGAACCGTCTCAACAATTGCCTGTGAAGAATTGAAATTGAAGCTAAAACTGTTAAAAATTTTTTGCTAAAATAGTAAGAATTAAAATATTAAACAAAACTCCATTAATTGATAAAAGTTTTTAGGAAGTTTATGCACACACTAAATACTTTCTTGGCAAAGTTACTTTATGCAACTCTGTAATAAATTTGCTAAACGCTTAAAAAAGACACTCATGCTTTGTGGCAGAATATATTTTATATAGCAAAAGAAAAAATAACAATTAACCGTTTAAACTGCAAAAAAATACAAAAATGAAATCTACCTTAATTGTTATGTGTCAAAAAAAATTCTTTTTACATTAATAAAAAAGCTTATACAATTTTAATGACTTCATATTTAATATCACCACCTTTGGCATGTATTACTGCTTGCAGTCTCTTTTATATCGAATTTATTAATTAACTTAGGTCCAATTCATTTTGAATTTAATTCCATTCATCTATTCTGAAACACAAACAATTATACAATAGCCACATTCTTACTGTGCGTTCTTGGGGTCATTCTCCTGTTCAAATTTAATTATTGGTATGTTGTCCCTAATTAAACCCAAGTTATTTTCACTTTTTTAAAATACTTAAAAACAAAAAAATCTCCAACTTCTTTGCACGAATTACAGCCCCACTCCAAAGCCAAAATTTTTCAAATTTCGCGGTAGGAATAATGGTGAGATTCTCTAAGGTTTTCAAAGGCTGCCGCCATAATCTGTTATGACCATCAATCATTATAGTCCAACATAACTGCACTCACTTCTCAAAAAATAACGTCGTCCCAGCATTCTTTGGGCTTATCAACATGCATCATAGCGAAAGACAATATTTTTTCAATATTTTGCAGCAATCTCTTGATATGTTTTTGTTCAGGACCTTCCTTATCGCTTCATGGGAAACAATAATACCACATTCTTTCTGAAGCTCTTTAGCGAGAGTAGTTGTTGATATATGCGGATTTTAAACTACTTTTCTTAATATGCGTTCAGCTTCTTCATATATTTTACGTGAACGACCAGTTGCTGATTTTAGCTCTAATCCTTATTTATTTTTAACACGATATATTATCTTTTAAATTATTTGCCGATGCAACGCAAACATTTCTGTAATTTCTTGTACATTTTTACCAATATGATCGTTATAATAAACCATTGATATTCGTAAAAAGGATTTCTTGACACACTGATTAAAGGATATATGTTGTTTTTGTTATTTTAAGTTCGTAATTACGAACTGTATGACCTTTTTATGGAAAATTCGGGTTAAAAAAGGTACATGTAAGAAAATGAATGAAAATTTGTTGCGAAATTATTAAAAAAGTGTGCAATTGTAATAATAGTAATGCAATAAAGTAAAGAAAAACTTTTTTTTTACTTTATTGTTTCTTGACAAACTGCAATAATACTCGTATTTATATAATGGCAAAAAAATTATTAATCAATTGATTATTCATTTGATTAATCGAACCGATAAAGTATTATTTGCAATAATCGGAAAATAATAATCGATTAATTTAGCGAAGGTTGAAAATTATCATAAATATAAATTATTTACAGTATTCCAAAACTATAAAAATTCTTTGTTTAGTTCAGAGTTTAAGAAGTTCTTTAAATTAATTTGTAAAAACATAATTTAAAAATAATATTTTATAAAGGCGGTTTGTATTCAATCTATTCCTTTTTCCGTGGCAGTTTCACTTTTTGGAAAAAAGGCACTGATGGTACAGAAGTTTCTATCAAAAAAAACAAGTGTGTATAAATCTTTGTTTACACTTTTTTCATTTCATTCCATGTGTTATTCACACCTCGTTTTAATTCGAAAACTGGAGGGTTGAAAGCTTAGCTCTTCTTGAGATTTGTGGAGTCATTGTTCTTTCTTTTTCGCTTGTGAGCCAAAGATTTGTGTGGAACCCATAAATCGAATTTCACATCCATAGAAGCCGAGCATTTTCAATCATTTCAATTCGTATGTCTCTCATATTTGCAGATAGCGCTCAAGGATTTTGAAAATGGATTTTTCTTAAAATCCAAAGTCTGGTAGGGTTGATGCTGCCAGTAAAAGTGATTGTTCCATATTCCTAAACCTGCCATTATTGTGTATGCATTTTTAAAATATTTTCGCAATAATAAAGAGAAATTTGTGTACTTCAATGAAAAAAATATAAATATATAGGCCGTGTTATAAAAAATTAGTGTCATAGTTTGTACTGTTCCGAAATTGGACTCGTAAATTTCAGGCCTAAAATTGACGATTTTTAAAACTGTTAATTTTACCAGAAAAAATTATTAAAAAAGTTTCTTGCATTTGTGTATTAAGCTTTTTACTTATTTCAACAGTTTTGAACATCCGAATAATTAAGGTTTCTTCTTTAGGTTCTTTAATCCAATACCAGAAGAGCTGTGTTCCTATTTGTTAGAACAAATTTATGAAATAATCAGCAAATCTGATCTCTACGTACCGTCTGTGGAAGTTTTTAAATCAAACGAAGCTGGTTTTGATGAAAAGCAAACATCGGAGAAAAACAGAAAATTTTTACAATTATTAAAAAAGAATCATAATTTTGCACAGGTTAATTAAATACCGAAATTAAAAACCTATGTATTGCTATAAATATTGTTATTTTTTGATTTCAGTTAATACTTAAACAACCAAGTGACTGTAGTAAAATAATTGCCTTAAGGCAATTTTTAACCTATCAATTGGGGCAACATCTATTAGAATTTTTATTGAAGGTGGATATAAAGGTAAACGCAAACATTGTATGTATAAAACGTTATTGTAAAAGCTATTGAAATTTTTATTTTTAGTTGGTGGCTTCCCAGAAAAGTTTATGTAATTTGTGCATTAACTTATTTCCTAATTGCCCGTGGTCGGAAAGTTATCGTGAATTGAGTAATCAGCAAGATATTTTTGCCTTTATCGGCGATTTACAATTCTATCAGAAATTTAAGAGTAAAAGCAACAGTAGTGTGACTGTTACTAAAAATGATGTTGAAGGTTTACTTAACCAGGAATTGATAAGTGCCTCTTTAGAAGACTTTAAACAAGTCACAAAAACCAGTGATGAAATTGCTTTAATTTTAATACAAATTTTAATAAAGTGCATAGAAAATGAACGTTTTTCACCACCACACACTGATCAGTCTATATTTATGCTGACATTAAACTTTAGTTTGGATTGTTTAAGCGTGGATAACCAAGCCTTTTCATCGCCTCACAATGCCGAAGTCATAAAATGCTATTTATTAAAATTAAACGAACAATGCCTGAATAGTATGTTTTCGCTGGCGGATAATTCACTCAATGATATACAATTCCAATGTATATTCGCCAAACTTATAGCAGCTTTAGAGTGTAATTTACAAACTACCCGTTTGCTATATGCCATAATATATATAATATTTGCAATTCTTCATAATGTGGTAGTAATATACAGTCAAAATACTTTATTGAATGGCAAAGCCAATCTTTATAATTTAAAATTTATAGATGAGAACATAATTGACTGTTGCCTTTCGACCATGGAACACTTACTTAGACAACAAGCGAAGGAGCAGGATGATATAAAGTCCTTAAATCATTTGATATTCCGTACATTATTAAAAATAATAGAAAATTTAAACAAATACGATATGAAGATTTTCACAATAAGCAATAATTACTTTAATATTTCTTCTAACCTTAGTACGGCTAAGCTTGCACCAATGCGTTATCGTAAAATGAAAACCAAACAACAGCATTGTGTATCTAATGTACCTAAGTTATCGTGTTATTTCCAAAATATTCTAATAACAATACTACCTACTTTGCCAAAGGAGTTGCAAGAACAATCTATGCTATATTTAGCACGATTCGGATTGTGTTGTTGTCATTATAATTTAACTTTAATCAATACCATATTGAACATAATTTTCAATCTAACGGCTTATTATCAAAAATGTGCCTACAAGTTTCTGTACTACAAAATGCTAAATGCCATTTTTTTTAAATCACCGTTGGGTATCGCAAACACTATTCAAGCCCCTATATATCATAAGCGATCTGGAATTCTTAACTGTTCAAAGTGCAATATAAAATTGAAATCGCTTGATTTTCACCAAGGATTATTGCAAATTTATAAACGATTTTATGATGAATTACAAAATGTAAGCGCAGATATACCGAATCTCATATATTTTCTTAAGCATCTAAAACATTTATCATTTTTGTTAACAAATGACATAGCTACTGGTATCTTGGCTGAAATAGTCTTGCCTATATTTCGTAAATATAAATTACACTTGTTTGCTGAGAAAAGTCAACAGAGTAGCCCACAACATGGCTTAAAATTTTGGCAAAAAGCGCTTTCAACAGAATCTCCGGAAAGTAATATTCACGTGTTTGTAAACACAAGTACTAATTCACACGGGGATACAAGCATATTACTGCATGAGTGCTTAAACATATTTGCCTTGTATTTAAGAGACGTACGACTTATTAAAGCTTTCTACAACGAAGAGAATATTAAATATCTGGAGGATTTATTGGTGGAGCCGTTTTTAATAAGAGCTGTGTGTGATTTGATAAAAATAGGCATAGATAACATAACATTTTTGGGTGATAATAATCAAGAACAAAATATTTTAAGTCGTAGATTAATAACTTTGCAATTTAATAGTTCCGAAAAGGCTCACCTTTTATTTAATTCTCTACTATGGAGAGCAAAAAATATCAACAAGAGCAATCCAGACATGCAATTTTGGCTATCTGAAACCTCAAACTCGAACAATACAATAAAACCAAATGTATTACAATTGCAAACAGTAGACATCTTGCATATAGTAGCCTTGCAATGGACTCTTAATTATGAATTATTAAAAACGAGTCAATATTTCTATAACGAATTCGCTAAAATCTATTCAATAAACAAGGAAGATGACGACGAGGAAGAGCGTAATCAAATTGAAAGTGATATAGAATCCAATTCTACCATTAATACAAATATATCCTTAAAACCGGGTGATAAAACTATATTAGATATTTTACAATTAAATTATAATGCGTTAATGGCATTCTTAATGCTACCACCTCAGCGTAAAGTCAAAGGTAATACATTTGATACGAAATCAAAGCAAAATCAATATCAACAACACACTGATAACAGTCAGGGCTTTCAACAGCAGCAGCAAAACGCAGCTAACAATGAATTTGATTCAAGCTGGGAAATATTAGAACATTTTTTAAATTCCATCGACTCAATAGAAACAACATCATTGTCATCGTTGACTTCATCAAGCTCTTCTGGTGCAACGCAAATAAGATTTAGTTTGAATTCACATGATGTTGATAAGGCATCTCTCAGTGTAACGGAATTTCCACACAACCCTCAAAGTATTCACCAGTCATCATTTCTATTGCAAATGCATCAAAAGAATATTTTACAGTTGCAGGAAAATTCTTCTAATGAAAGTATTGCAATATTTGATATACGTAATCAAAAGCATTTACTGAACAGCTTTAATAATATTAATTATTTAACAACAGAAGCGTCTACAGCAAAAAGCTTTACTTCTTCAACTACCTTCGGTGTTAACTCAGTAAAATATTCTTCAGCTCAAGACCCCAAAAGGATAACAACGAATTTATCTGCACAAGTCTCAAATGAAGGCATTATAAACAAACTATTTCACATATTCGGTTCAATATTTTCTTTAAATCCCTCGTATTCTTTAATTGATTTAAATAAATCATTGGACAAAGCAAAGCAACACGAAGAATCAGAACAAAAACCCGATATTGATGTGGATTTAATGCCCTTGTATGAAGCACACAGTGATTGCAAGAAATTGTTATTAAAAATTTTTGAAGCAACTATGTCCATTTGTATTAAGGGTTACCAAAATGAAGAAGGTGAGTAATATATATATAAAATATAATTAAGTGTTGTAATATCTAAAATGTATATGAATTTTTTCTATAAAACCTTTGTTTTTTTTCATACTCAAACTGTCACAATAGGCGTGTTCAGTAACTAAAAATGTTTACTAATTATTATATATTGCTACTAGTAGGTTAGGGATAGCATTGTGCAACTAAAGTCAACAATATATGTATGTTCACATTTTCATTCTACATTCTTTTGAAATATATTTATTTATTGATGAAAAGTATACTTTACAAAATGTATTTATAAAGCACAAAATAAGGCGCGAGTGGCTAGGCTCGAATAGGTTACAAAATAAAGGATTAATTAATTAAAATGTTTACAGCATAAAAGAAAGACACAATACAGTAAATATTAATATTACTTTAAGCTATTTGCACATTGCATATTCCTTGTGTGTCGGTTTATCTGCTTAGTGAAAAGCCAAATTTAATTTATTCAATTTAACTTGACGCCGAGGTTGGGAATTGCATTTTTTACACAGTTTTTACTTGTTTATTCAACAATAATCCTTTGTCAATTCTGATCATTTTTTGTTCTAAATGTTCTAAAAATAGTAAAAAAAATGTATTTATTAAATAGTTTTACAGTCGATTTTTAACTAACTTTCCGAATTTCAAGAGATGCAGCACAATGATTCGTACTTTATTAGTAAAGTAGGAGTATTTCATATGAAATATGGAATCCAGCATAAGTAACGGAAGTTGTTCAATCTCTTTTTCATTGCATGCCTTACAGCGTAACACTTTTCTTTAACAAATAATACCAACATTCATAACATTTAGTAGTTTGAATCACTTCCATCTTATGACAACTACTTGTTAAATGAATTGAAGTTTGACCAGAAATAATTACTTTAAGTTGAGTTTGATTAATTATTTTATTGGTGGTCTCTTTGTTTGGGATTAAAACACATATAAAATTTTCTACATGTATGACAAAATCTTATTGTACAATCAAAAAATATTTCATTTAAAAATGTTAACATATTAAGTTTTGTAAAGTAGTTTAAAATATTAAGTGTTTTAACAATTTTCAATTGTGAATTTTTAATAATTATGAAAATTTGTATATACAGAAATGAAGTTATTGCATAAGAATAAGGGGACCGCGTTTTATGCAACATTTAATTGAAAAAAATCATTTTCGAAATGGTTGCACATTTTTAAAATATATAGAGCTAACCCTGCTTTCACGTACTGATACATTTGCAAAGGGACAGTGGAAAAGAGCGCACAAACTTTAAGCAAAGTACAAACGCATACATAAAAATTTGTGTAAAAATTTATTCAATTTAAAAAAAAAATATAAATATAAAAAGTGTTTTCATTTCAGCGAACTTAAAAGCAATTAATTCAAGCGAACAATATATTATTAGCTATTAACTTTATTGGCAAGTTTTTGCAAGTTAAAGGCATTCATTTCATATTTTATGTATTTTAATTTCAGCCTTTCGTTGCAAGTTTTTGTATGGAAAAGTAAATTAACACAACTAATATATGTATGAATGCATGTCATTTGTTACAACCATCAAGAAGCCATATAAGATGCTTTTAGTGAGTTACTTTGAAATTGCGAATTACGTAATGTGTAATTTTTACACTAGTCAAGTTAGAAAGCAGATTTTAGCTCCTAATATAATAATTTATTTAAACTCTGTGGGAAATTTGTGTCAATTGGTCTAGACGCACTTGTTCCGTGATTTGTGAAAATGGCTCTAGTAAAAAAGTAACAATCCGTGTCCGGTGCAAAGAGCGAATATCGCTTAAATAATTAAATTTTTTGACACTGGACTATAATCATTATGTCTATTAAGTAATCTGTCACACAATATCTACAAGGCATCAATTTTGCCCTCTATGACGTCATGTTAAAGTGATAGGTTCCTTTCATACACAGTGTTAGCACTCGAACCGGTTCCTATCCTATCAAAATTATTTATTTAATATTACGATGAAAGCAAAATTAGCCGTTTTAAAACCTGCAGCTGGAAATGGGGTTTTTAGTTAAGCTAATGCCGGGAAACCAAATAAAGTACATACTTACCATATTATAAGTTATTAACGGAAAAATTGACGAAACAGTCAATTTACAATAAATTAATAAATTACATACATTCATATTTTGAAGTGATTCTCGACAATAGTCGGATACATATTTTGTATACATTTGAAAGGAAACCTTGTGGCCAAAGTTGTTAATTACAAAACTAATTTAAAGAAACAAAAAAGTGGATCTTTTAAAAAATAAAAGTTTGTGAAGATATTAACAATACATATATTAAATATACCTAGAAAGGTACGGTCTGATAAGGCAACTAATTGACGCAATAGAGGTAAACACTCTATATGGCAACTTGTTCTACGTATTTCAAAGCCTATATCCGCCATCTGAAGCGGTTCTTGAGCGATGCTGTGATCAATGTTAAGATTTGTGAAAATAATTTCTAGTAAATTATTAATTTAACATTTTCTAACCTGTTCAGCATGTTAATTCAAACTTTTAATCAATCTATCAAAAAATCTTATAATTTGAAACCCCTTTAAATAAATTGTATCACATTTTTTTTAATCTCAATAATTTGATAAAAAAAAATTTTAAGAAATTAACTACTGAAGGAACTTATTTCTTGAAATCTCCACAGTAGCACTTTAGCATTAAAATATTCCAAAATATAGCCGCTTGAAATAAAAATGTAGCACTGTGTATGACATTTATAACTATTTCTACCATAACAGCAATTTTTTATGTTTAGTTTAGAACTGAACTTGAGTTTATTATTAGAAGAAGTAAATAAAAAGCAATGTTAGGTATTTTCATTAACGTTAAAGAATAACTAGATTATATTACCATTATTTGAATGTGGTTGCATGCATTACATGCAGTAAAAAAATCAAAACATCCAACCGCACCATGTGCAGTTCGTTCTATGCTCGCTAAGATGAATTAAATATTGAAAACATTTATGTAGTTATATTCTAACCACCTTTTGTGTTACATCAACCTAAAAAAAATTAGAAACTAAGAATAATAGTTAAATAAGATAAAGAAGGCAGTGTAAATAAGTTGATTAAATTGATCTTATCTTATTAAAATGTGAATATTTAGAGAAGAAAACACAATTAAATGAGTATGTTTTTTATACAGTCATAAGTGAATAAGTTTTACTCCGTATAATTCATTGAAATTTAACTAATGTTTTCTATTATCTTTATTTACATATGTGTCTACTAGAAAAAATGCAAAAACATTTGCGTAAACTTAAATGTATTATACTGACTAATGCTTGCGATAATTGGGAACAACATGCGGAAGAGCGTTCAAGAGAAAATACTGTTATACAAACATTGCAATGTCTACTTAAGATTGCCGAGCTATCGAGTTGTTCCAATGAGCCGACAGCAATTGGAAATGCAAGTATTTTAACAGCAGCCACCGAAGATCAAAGTAGCTCTCGTTTGGCTGGTGGAATTTCAAATAATTATCATCAACTGCCTACAGTTTTGCCGAGTAAAAATGCTGCTTTGGCTCCCATTACACCACCAGAGAGACCTTTGTCTGGAAATAGTTGTGATGCAGATTATATCTCTACACGCGCATCATTTATATGTGCTGATAGTGAGCTAGAATTTAGTGAAAATGATCAAGATGATTTTTACCTAACGGCCGATGAGGGCTATGAGGCGGATGGTGAAATACAAGAAATTTCTGAAACCGAAGGTGGCTCTGAAGTAGCAGAACTATGGCATTCTTTTCAGCCTTCCTCACGGTACCGTACTCATATACTACATGATGGCATATGTCGTTTAGTGGTGGATATATTGATTGAACTCAGCCAAAGATGCATCCAAAATCCTTTGGTTTGGTGTGATAATTTAGCCCAATTAATTAATCGCCTTTTCGTGATACGTGAATATTTGGGTGGTCCTTCATTTCTGCTTAAGGGTTTTGCACCGGTTCTTAAATGTCATGACACTCGTTTAAGAGAATTGCAGCAATGTATTCTGGAATTGATTGTAGATTTAAACACTCCAGAAGTTCTATCAATATTTTTTGGTATATTGTCTTCAAAAAATCCATCTGTAGATATGTTAGTAAAATATATGAATTACATTTGCACGAATACATTAAGGAAATGCCAACCAAGAGTAGAATTGGAATTCCCAGTTATTATTGGTAAGTTCGTTCGAAATAATAACAAAATACTAGCTAGTCAAATTTGATAAATAATAAAGTTCGATTAAAATAAAAAAAATAATATAACATTATTGTTTTTGAGCTAACTTTCTTTCTATTCAGAAAGTTTTAATAAAAAGAAAGAAAAACGAACTGATGCCTAGAAATTAAATTACTTAATATACGAGTAAATATAAGTTTATTCAAATAATATTAAATGACACAATTTAATGTGTTACTGTAATGATCTTAAACGTGTATGTGAACGCTGAAACATATTTAAAATTTTATAATATTTACGGGAATCCTTTCTATAAAATGTTCAATAAAAAACATGTTGACCATCATCATCATTCACATCATGGATGCTGGAAGTTAAAACCTTTGCATGATGTCTCGCAACGCTTTTGGTTTGGTTATTATTTTTTACAAACGTCAAATTCTACACATTTCAATTTTAAAATAAATTTTTTTTTGGTGCAGTACAATTTGTATAATCTTTACCAAACTTAAATAAAAAATTTTCAAACTTAAATAAAAAACGTAATAATTAACAAAAAAGTTTTATTAAGAGCATTGAACGTTAGAATGGAAATGCGTGTTTTATTTTTTAAATAGTATGTCATCCAGATGTCTTCCGTCGAGTTGAACACACTGTTCAAAATGGAGCCTTGTGTTCCGCGCCACACGCTGCAATAAACTTGGTAAAATTGAGCTGATTTCTCGGCGAATATTTTCCTTTAAAGCCACAAGAGATTGGGGATTGTGATTATAAACCCTCTCTTTTAGGTATCCATGGGAGTTAGATTGGGCGACCTCGGGGGCCATGGGATGTACCCAAGCGACTGATCAGTTTTTGGGATAAATTTTCCCGAAGTAAATTCGTCGAAGCTCTGGCTGTGTGTGCAGTCGCCCCATCCTTTTGAAACCACGTGTGTGAAGAGTACGTTGGATGAGCAAGCAGGTTTGGCAAAAAGAATTCCGTATTCATGCGTCGATAACTTTCGCTGTTGAAATTCTTCGCCTGGCCTCGAGAATTTCCGAAAAAAATGGTCCAATTATAAAAACAATAATTGACACAAAATACTAAAATAACTGGAAGTTTTTCAAAAAATCTAAGTTTTCCAAAAAAAATAATTTTCCAAAAACAAATAAAAAATTATTTTTTTAAAAATTCAAATTTTGTAAAATCGAAATTTTATAAAAAAAAATATTATAAGCAAAGTATCGATATTTCGCTAAAAATTCAAATTTAACAAAAACTCACAAGAAAATTTTAATTCCCCAAAAATTTTGAGTTTTGTCTAAAAACCGCAATTGCACCTACAAATTATATTTTTTATTATATAAAACTTTAACAAAAATCAAAGTTGCACTAAAAAGACTAAATTTTACCAAAATAAAAAAACTATTTACCAATAATCGCGCCAATCACCTCATGGGGTACAAAATATTTCAACGATGGTTATAAAACGTCAGTAAATACTGCACTTTTTCTTTCTAGTACGTATATTGCGTCTTCATTTATAGTTCCCATGGGTCCAAACAGGGTTTAAAATGGTTTTATACAAAATTACTTTATTTTCTAGGCTTAATTTAGATTTTGGTCTAAGAAGCGAATATAGTCTTTCAGTCTTGATATTTAACTGCTTCAATATGAGTCTTCCATGGTAACCTTCTATCTACATGCATTCCCAAGTATTTTACGCAGTCATGCTGTGGTATTGGCTTTTTATATCAGCGCTCAGTGCCGTAATTATCTCGTCGTAACGAAAAAGTGATATATGGTGATTTTCCAGTGTTGATTTTGATTTCCCATTTGCTTAACCTTGACTCAATGACATTAAATTCTTGCTACAATAATCTCGACGCATTCTTATGTCAAGTATTTAATGCTAGAACTTACAGACATTTTCGTCCGAGCACACTGCCTGGTGGGACTCCTGCTTTTATGCTGCATATCTGATAAATCTCAGAGCTATCTTTAATATAGTAACTTCTATCTGGCAAATAGGGTTTTTTTAATACATAAAAGGGCGTTGGAGAAGCAAGTTTTTTTTAGTTTGAAGCCCAACCCATTATGGCACACGATTGTTGTACATCGAGAAAACTCCATAACAATATCTTTTGGCATTAAATGTACCTCCTATAAAGGCTATGATATAATGGCATTGCTCTGGAGTTCCATGCTTATTACGGAAATCAAACTGGTATTCTGGAATGATAATAATAGGGGTCTTATTAAAAGTACACAAAGCCAAGCAAATAAATGAACAAAATCGAAATAAATCAACTCAGGCAATTTGACTACAAGGTGGTTTTACTTCGACAACAAATACAACATTACAAAAACCACACGGGCATTTGTTTATGCAAATGCGAACCAAATGTCAAACAGAGTTAAAGAAAACAAAAAACTAAATCTCGTCAAAATGTATTTTATTGAAAATTATAAAATAAATTAATTAATATTTTATATTTTAGATGGCAATTGTGTTTCAACAAGTGATATAGATGTTACGGAACATATCGATCGTGTACGTAATATTCATTTACAATGCCAAGCTAACACACCTTTTACAAGATCACCTTGCGTTATACCCATAACACATGCTCGCCTTTGGAATCCTGAGGGCTTAACAGTATCACTGTGGTTACAAGCAAAAATCTCACAAAGCCACAAAAGTACCAGCCAGATACTAGAGGATGATACCAGATCATCTAGTGATATTTATATGGTCAGTTTTGAAGCTGTTATTAACTCCTAAAATAGCCTGTTCATTATTTATATGGTTTTTAAATCCTTTAATTTTTTAGAAATCTCATATTTTATCTGTGGGTACAAATCAAGCTATGCTAAGCTTGTATTTAAATAGCAATCTTAATTTAACTTTTGAAACTTTTAAACCGAATGCGGAGATACCCACAAAGGCTACAATGCATATGAATGAATCATTTGAAACCAAAAATATTATAAATGACACACATAATCTTGAAAACAAAATAATCAAAAGAAGTCATCATCGTAACAATTATTTGAATCAAGAAGCAGCACCTTCTAGCGCAACATCGCCTTTTTCAAAAGCTCTTAAACACACCAAAATGGCATTTCTTAATAGTTTTAGCAACATGCATCTATTCAATGGCCATTCGGAAACGGATGCATACTTTGAAACCACACAACTTGAATTAAAACAATTTCGTCTGACTAAAAACAAATGGACTCATCTAACTTTTGCTGTAGAAATCCAGACTGATGTTTTAGATCTATGCATAATTATCGATGGCCTAGAACAACACCGTATAGAGTTGCCTTTTCGTAATATTCGGTTACTTATGAAAAGCCACGTCTTTCAAATAATTGCACTAGGCGATGGCAACTTTTCCAAATCCCCTAATACTACTAGCTATACTGAATCACGTTCAACATTAGATAGTTTTCCACTGCGTTTATCCATTTCAAATATAATGCTATTCAATCGTGCACTTAAGAAAAAAGAAGAAATTTTAAACTTAACTGCCATGGGACCGGATTTTACTGAATTGACACAATGCCAGGTAGCTAACTGGAAACCAAATTATGGCTACTTAAATACAAACAAATTACAAACGGCATTCTTTAGCAATCACGTTGATTCTATGAAAACGTTGCGAGATTCAAGAATTTTATGCTACTCTGCTTCACAGCCTGATATCGTTATGTGTTATGATACCATTGCCGAGTTGGATAATATTTCTTACGGTAGGTAGCTTTTAGTATTGTTTTAACTTCTCTTAATTAGACTTGAGACTTAACCAGACACCTACAAAAAGTAAGAATTGTGTGCTGGTTGTCTACTTGAAAATTTTCCCAAACGTAGTTAACGAAATTTGGAAAATCAGTACAATCATTTTAATATAACCGGTTTTCATGCAAAAAGCCCTATATTTTTTTAATATTTATTTAATATTTTTTTTGTTTTACAAAAACAACTTCAAGAACTTTTTAATGTGAAGAATAAATAAGATTCATCAAATCCGATTATACAGTCCGTGCCAAAAAAAAAGCCGGATAATAAAAATTTCCTGGTGCGTTTTTTTTTTTGGAACGGAGTGTTGTGCCATTACCTAATTTTTTTATTTAATAGATGCAAAAAATATTAACTTTTTGTAGGTCATCCTTATGGTGTGATACATTACGGCGAACTTGTGCAAAATAGTTTACAATCCTTGCAGACTGCCACAATTTTATGCGGTGGATTATCGAATCTTTTATATTTATTTGCCAGAGTACGTATTTATTAGAACACTTAAAAATTATTGTAGTTATGAATACACTGAATGTTTCCAAATTCAACTAAGTGCTTGTTTTTTGAAGGTTGTCGAAATCAGTTCTAACTCTACCACACAATCTATGGCATTAGATATATTACTCAATATTGCCATGTCTGAATCACAATTGTATACCGAATTTCAACGTAATGATTACATAAACCTAATCGGTTATGTCATTAAAACAGAACGATGTACCAAAGACTGTCATTTACTCAGAAGTATTATAAATAATGGCTGCTCTCAACCTTTGATATTGAAAAGAGGTGACGTGTTACAAGTTAATGATACAACCATCGCTGCAGTGGTGTATCCCAAACTATTTATATCCATATTACACAGATACTCAGATTGGCATCGTTCAGGAGCTGAAAATTCCGATGTGTTAGATATGCTCTTCCAAAGTATATTAGCATTGACAAGAGAAAAACATCCACAACGTGACTTTAACATTGAGCAATTTTCTAAGGAAGGTCTTATGAAGGAACTATTGAATTTGTGTAAAGTTTATGTTATTGAATCACCAAATCCAGTTTTTATATCGAAAAAGGCAGCTGAAGCGTTTGTTGGTATTATTTCGGTGTTTGCTGGTTCACCACCGAAACCTTTTCTCTTAGATGAAATAATGAAATTACTTTTATTACTGCACAAGCCAAGTGAATGTTATATAACACATGATAGATCAAAATTCTATTACCTGTTATCGCCGGAAATACCTATCAAAGAGAAATCTTCACAAACAGCAGCAAATTTTGGGCTTGTTACAGCAACTTTTAAAAGAACTGCAACGAAACGCAACCAGCCGGGGACTGCAAAGCCTTTAAGTAACATAAGCACAAATTCCAACTCAAATTCTTCTAGTGATACAGATGCTGCAAGGCAGGCCCGTATAAACCATTTGAGAAAAATGCATAAAACTGTATCAGCCTATAAACGTCCACTTGAAGAATTTGAAGAAAATCTTGAAAATATGGCTGACTGCACAAAACTTAATAAACATGCACTACGTTTAGTAAATCCTCTTGAAGCCTCTAAATGGCGACTAAAATTTAAAAAGACACATATTCTCAGCACGCCAACCAGCTTAATTAAACACATTCATACTCAATCGTCTGATAAAACTAGAACATTAACAACGTTGTCAGCTTTCCTTAAAAAATCCCCACAAAGTAAAAGAATTCAAAGAAAAAGAATACGTCTAAGTAGTGCTAATTCAAGCCGTTCTTGGGTTCTACATGAGGATGAAAAATACATGAAACTGCGGCAAAGAAAGTCAGATTCAAGCTTACATTCTTTGGATGCTTCCCTAAATATGGATTTTTCGGAATGTTCAGTTTTAAATGAGGTTTTCACTGCTAAAACATCTTTACAACAGAGAAAATCTAAAACACTATACAAAACCGATACGTACAGTTCAGTAGGCATAGCAGCTTTACAAGGTGGCTTATTACTGTTACTAAAGGACTTTCTTTGTCTTTTGCCAGACAATGATATAGACGATGTTCTCAATCATTATATTAAAGTAGAATTTTTATTAGTATTAGCTAATCACAATAGTACTAGTGTACGTTTGGCCGTTATTAAACTAATAAGTGCTTTAACACAACGCTTATTTCCCCAAGATATACAAGTTTGTATTAAAGCCTTGTATCCTCATCACTTGGCGAATCAATTATCGATTGGTTTTTGTGACAGTAACATGTTTGAATCATGCGTGGAATGGGTGTGTGGTACAATGGTTTCTTTGGATACAATATTAAACTGTGATATTAATCTTCGTATACGTAATCGTTTTGGTTTAAATGCATTACTAGCCATTGCTTCGAAATCAACTGCGTCGGGTAATATTCAACATGGGTTTAGTGATAAAGCATTTAAAACTCTTAAGCAATTGTATTTAGGGGTAAGACATTAAGAGAAATTTTGTTATTTCATTTTAACTTTTGTGCTCTTTTAAAGGATCCTGATGAACAACCAACGATTATTGAAGTAGGTCTTATACAATGCTGTGTTAAAGCTTTATATCACCTTTATGCCAATAACACATCATATAAATCAAAGACAGAAGAATCAATTACAGCGTTACTAACAACGATTGGCGAAATATCGCTTAAGTCTATAGGACATATGAATGTATGTTGCAAATTTACTGCTTAAAATTAAACCAATTCTAAAACTTTAATTTTTTCTACAGATCATATGGGATATTATCAATATGTTATCTTTTTACCAAGATAAACAGCCACAAATTATTATAAAGGGTTATCGCTCAATACAGGCAAAACTACAATTTAATTGGCTAAATATGTTTTTTATTACAACGAATGTACCCTGGAATTTTAAAGGTAACTGAAGCGTACAAACATACATGCATATGTACATACTCAATTTGAAATAATGTATTTATAAAAAAAATACGTTTAAATGGAACAAAAACAGTGAAATACAATTTTCGGTAAAGAAAACATTAATTGTAAAATTGATTTTTTTTTAATTGAAAAATATACTTATTGTAGTACATATGTGCATATCAACATACATACTACTGTGGGCAAAAATTTAGACTTTGTTTATAATTTTAAATTTCTTTATTTATTCAGCCAAATCTATTTCGTCCCCCTCAAAGTAATCCGCCCCAGCTGCAATATACTTATGCCAACGTTTTCTCCAATCCTCGTAACAGTTGTTAAAGTCAATTTCCGGAATAGCCTTCAATGCGCGTAGTGATTCACGTTTAATGTCTTCAATTGACTCAAAACGGTTTCCCCGGAGCGGTCGCTTGAGTTTGCTGAACAGCCAGAAGTAATACGGAGCTAAATCAGGCGAACACGGTGGTTGTGGAACGATATTGATTGAATTTTTGGCAAAAAAATCACGAAGCATCAATGCGGTATGCGGAACCAATCGTGATTTCACTTTTCTTAGGCCCAAATGATCTTTTAAAATGGTTTTCACTGATCCCTCCGATATTTCAACGATATCAGTAAGGTCTCTGACTTAATCGTCGATTCTCTAACACCAATTCCTTGATGTTATTGACGTGTTGATCATCAGTTGATGTTGATGACCGTCCTGGACGTGGTTCGTCGTCAATGCGTTCTCGACCCTCTTTGAATAATCTGTACCAATCAAAAACACTTGCTCGCGACATACAATTATCACCAAAGCCTGTTGCAACAGTTTGAACGTTTTGGCACCAGAAATTTCATTCCGCACACAAAATTTAATGGACATGAATAAAAAATTTATTCAACATGAATAATTTCACTTATTGTAAAATTCGCCGAATGCACTTGTTGTACTTCAGAAAGACAAGCGTATACTAAACACTAATGATTACTTCGATGTGATATTTGGCATAGATGTCACTGACAGTCATACCGACGTAGGAAAAAAATTGCGACGAATGGATTTCCACGCGAAATTAAAATTAAAAAGTCTTATTCTTTTTTGCCCACAGTAGTATACATGTATTTCATATTAGCAGAACAAATATTTTCTTACTTTCAGTTTCCCAGTTTCCGAATTTATCAATGTCCGAAACAAAAACGCGACTAGAATTGTTAATTAATCGCTGCTGTCAGTTTTACATGGTATTTAATGAAAAATCGTCGCCTACTCAAAATGAAACCGAATTGTTCAAATTCTTGGTATCCTATAGCATAGCAACCAATCAACGTTGCAACAATTTTATTGCCTGGGGTCTGCAACCTTCTCAGCCCAGAGATTTACGTTGTTTTATTGTAGATGCTTTGTGGTTATCATGTGATGATAACTTTACGCCCTCCATCATATGTGATGGTAAAATGATCAAGGCTTTATTGTGGCTAAGTTTGCTGGAAGATTTAGATGAACCGATTGAACATTTATCAGCATTATGTAAACGTTTGGGTATTAACGAGAACGATTCAACGTGGAACTTAGAAAATGAACTACAACGCTTGGACTTATATAAATCTAGCGAAGCGGCTAAGCAAAAAACATCTTTGGAAAAAACTGTTTATCGATTTGAATCTTTGGCACAAGGCTGCATAGAGTCTTCTATGATAACAACACGCAGAGTGGCAGAACTACAGGTTGGGTTTCAGAATTAAATGGATTTATTTATATTATTATTTATGAGCCGAAATTTTTACACGTATATAATTTTATGGACGCAACAAAGGATTCTTTAATGAATGGATAGTTCTATTGGCACTACTACAAATATGTACTCAAAACTATAAAACTTAAAAAATAAATTAATTGGTGCTCCCATACGATAAATTTTATTTTAATTTTAAACTTAATTTTTTTCAACACTTCTTTGTAGCGGCCATAAAAATATTCCCCTGTAAAGATTTTGACTCTCTATCTGCTACGTTTTCCGAGATATTGCTCTTAAAATTAATAAACTTAAAAATCGGATTTTTTTTGAAATTCCGTCGTGCTACAGCAATTTACCGAGACACGTATAATTTTGATCATCTTATTTTCATAATTTCTCTTCGGTACAAACTACTTTCAATATAAATACTTATGTATACTATGTACGAAAATTCTCCTTTACGTTAATCTTTTTTTAGAATTCTGAACGTAAATTATTAATGAACCATATGAAGGATTATGATGATACACACACATATACAAAATGGCTGGAAATTGTTAGAAGACTGACTCATGAGGGGGCCCCATGGTTTAGTGAACATAGCAGTGAAAAGTATGTACATACAAATACACATATTTTATTTTTTAATTTACCCATGCCACACGACAACATTCTTGCTGCAATTCGTTTCGTAGTCTAATTCGTAAAAACAAGAACAAATTTTAAGCAAACTAATATCAATTGTAGTTGGGCTGTTAGTGTCACACTTTTTTATTTGTTTTTATAGTCAAAACTAGAATTAGATGCCAACCTAAAAAAGGAAATTACACAAATTTTAAGTACAAATTACAAAATTAAGCATTGTATTGTATTAGAACCTTTCACATTTGGTACACGTGTAGATATGTACATATGTATTTGAATTAAAGTGTATTTGGCGCAGGGAAGATCGAAAATTGATTTTCAGACTGCAGTGGCGGCCATGAAAAGAATGAATAAAAATTATTAGCATCACCCACCCGTTTTATACAGTTTTCATCATTTTATTTTAAAAAATATCCTGAAATAACAACATTTAAGAAATTAGAACCACACACGAGGAACAAAGTGGTTGTAACAATACTTGAATGACCCCATATTATATGGTTCCAATCTTTGGTAGCAATTAATCGAACCGGTGTAATTAGTGCCTGCTTTCTGGCCTGGAGATCTACAAGTATCCAATTCAGCATGGCAAAGAGATCCTTTGTCGGAGTGGAGCGCATGACACTTGTAATTATGATCGCCATACTGTATAATACTTTCTCAAGGAGAGTTGGGTTGGAAACAATGTTTAGTGCCTTCCACTAGACGAAAGCCCCATAACATAGAACCGGTTTAATAACCGGATCAAATAGCCAGTTAAATGCCTAAATACTTCACGCTACCTGATAGGCTTAGTTAGAAACCCTGTTCATTTTAGGTAGCCTAAAGTTTTAGATCTTGTATCTGCCAGTGAATAGTATAAGTTCCGTTTTAGATAAATTGATCCTCACTGCTACATCATCCGCGTAAGCGGAATTCCAGTTTTCTGAGAAGCACATTTATGGTAAAGTACCATAGATGACCGACTAAATTATTCTGGTCGTATCCAAGCTGAGTGAGATGAGCCTGCGTGCATTTTAATTTGAATCTCGATTAGTCACACTTAAGCTATGGAATGACTATTTTAATATTATTTTGCAAGCCAGCTGGAATGACTCCATCCGGCCCTGGTGATTTGTGAGGGCCAAAACTGCTTATTGCTCAGTGCAGTTCTGCACCAATGGTTATAGTAGTTACGGGTCCTCTGTAAGAGGGACCTCCTATACCACCCCAGGATATTTCGTACACCAGATACCATCGAGTATTTCGAGATGATCGTGCGCAAACGGCTTGTCGCAGATGAATTTTCAATGCTGCCGCAGAAATCCCCCCAAGCGTTACGTTTTGCACTTCTTATCTCATTTTTGAATTTGTTCACAAGAGCCTTGTACGGCGATTATTCCCCCGTCCTCTTGGCCTCATTGAACAGTTGTCAGCATCTTTTGCGAGATTCCGTTTTGGTGATCGACCACCATGGCGGCCTACGTTTGCTTCTTTGTGTACAGGTTTGAAAGACCTAGGTGTTGCCTCATTGAAGGCAGTTAATAGATTATTGACAGCCTTATCGATATCCGAAGCCACTGTTATGCACGGTGGTTATGGGATGAATTCGTTTAAAATACTACTTTAAATTTTCCAGTTTGCATCATGTTAATATAACACAGGGCAACCTTCTGTAGTTCGAGGTGCTCTGAGAATGAGATGTCATTTGGCACCTTCGAAATCTGCCTTTACTAAAGTAATATCCCATACATATATTTGCAATCACGAAGGTAGGATCTGAGCCTCTATTCAGAACTACTTAGTTATAGTTTAGAATAAAGTCTACACTACACTCACCTCCTACTTTGGTGTCGGAACTACCCCCCAAGGGACCATCCCTTCTCTACGTGGTCCACGTCGTGCACCATGTAGCATGGAAGTAATCAGGTATTGACGCCATATTCCAAGCGGCAGCTACTGTATCTTCATCACTGTAATCAGAAAGAATGAAGATATTAAAATACTTTTCAGCTAGAATGCAGGACCGTATTTTTTACGTGTGCAGCTAGCTTATAACAACTTATAGCCTCGTGCATTTAGACCTAGGATTTTTCCTAGGCCACACTTCCCCCAGGAAATGACCCGGATTATGCTCTAGAATCTTCTTGTACACTCATAGTAGTTTTTTCAGGATTGTCCTCCACTTTTTATATGATCATGTGATCACCCTTGTTGATGATATCCCGCACAAGAGGGTTTTTAGCTACTTCAGTGTACGTTCATTACCAACCCGAGATGTCTCTTCCCCCGCTGTCGCTTCAGCTATGCAGCAGATGCGTTAGATATACTCTTCCAGAACCTTTTTAGTCCAGAAGAACATTATAACAAAAAGCACCTGCGACAAATTAAATCCTTGAGTAATTAGGATATATGAGTTGGTTTAACAGACATCGACAGGTTTGTATGGAGTTTTAAAGAACATGAGAAGGGAAGTAATAAACAAATAAAATATTCGTTTACTTCTGTTAATGAGTGAAATTCCTAAATTTATTTTGTTTATTTTAAACCATTTAATATCTTTTTTAAGATCATGGGAATTAGATGATACCGAAGGACCATCTCGAGTACATACGCGTTTGCGTAAATGTCATTTAGATCTTGATAAACGTTTCTTTATGGAAGACTACAAAGAGTCCAACACATCAAGTGATTGTGGCAATACCACTTCTACCAAACATTCAGAATATTCGCGACCTCTAGACTACTTAATTTCCAGTTATGATCAGCAGCTAAACATATCATTAAATTCTCAAATACTTTACAATTTTCCAGCCAAATATCTACCTGTTGATGGAGAAATAGATGGTGAAATAATTGTTACTGATCATAAGCTTTACTTTTTAGCTACATATCGTTGTAAATATTTTTACGTTAACTGCGATATTTCCAATATAACAGAAATTTGGTTAAAACGCTACCAACATCAAGAAAAAGCCTTTGAAATTTTCCTAGACACAAATCAATCGATATTCTTTTCGTTGCATAATCAAGAAGACTGGAAGATAATGCGTGACGTTTTTTGTGACAAAATCGTTACACCTCCGGATCATAGTAAAGTGCTATTGATAACACAACAGTGGCGTGAAGGTTTACTTACAAATTGGGAATACATAATAACTCTGAATCAATTCGCTGGTCGTACATACAATGATCTTATGCAATATCCGGTATTTCCGTGGATTCTTTCTAATTATTCAACAGATATTTTGGATTTAATGGAGCCCAAGAACTTCCGTAAATTATCCAAACCCATTGCTGTCCAAAATGAGGCAAATGAACATCATTATATAAATAATTATACGGTAATTGTGATACAAATAATTAAGGCGATTTTTAAAGATTTCTCTCTCTGCTTTCAGTACATTCAAAATACTGTCACTAATATGGGTTCAATGATATTAAAACCTTATCATTATAGTTCGCATTACTCAAATTCAGGAACAGTATTGCACTTTTTGGTAAGAGTTCCACCGTTCACCAGTTATTTTTTGCGTTACCAAGGTCAGTTTTTTATCGTTTTTATCGTTGTAATGTTATCAATATTTTGTATGATTTAGACAATAATTTCGATATACCCGATCGTACTTTTCATTCTTTAAGTACTACATATTGTTTGGCTAGTCGTGATTCTCCAACTGATGTCAAAGAATTAATACCCGAGTTCTTTTGTCTACCAGAAATGTTTGAAAATTTTGAACGTTTTAATTTTGGCTGCCGACAAAATGGCGAGCGTGTCGAAGATGTGTCCTTGCCACCTTGGTGTATAAAAGATCCCCGTCTTTTTGTCTTAATACATCGCCAGGCTTTAGAATCAGAATTCGTACGTAATCATCTTCACTATTGGATCGATTTGATATTCGGGTATAAGCAAACTGGCGAAGCTGCTGTAGAAGCTATAAATGTTTTTCATCCTGCGGTAAGTTCACTGCTACATAAGTTTCTTCCTTTAAAATATCTAATGTTCTTGTTATATTAAGACATATGCGGTTTTCTTAGAATCAGAAATAAGCGATCCCATTGAACGTGAAGCTGTAGAAACAATGGTTAAAACTTATGGGCAAATGCCACGTCAGCTGTTTAAATCCCCACACCCCCCTTCAAAACCTTTGCAATATCAAAATGATAAACAAATATTATCAAGTGTTCGTGGCTTGAGATGGGGTATTTATTTAGGATCACCACAACTTCCTGAACCAACATTAGGCAACACTCACAAGCTGTTAGGAGCTGAATATTTATTGTCATTTAGCAATACCAATGTGGTTTATGGTTTGCCGGCTCTTTCCTGTGTTATGCAAGGTGCTGAAGCTGATACTTACAATGTTATATCATGGGGTTATGATGATCGTATTGTACGCATTCAACCTTTAAATAAACTAAACGCCAAACCTAAAAATCTGCTTTACAATAGTACTTTTGATGATATTACCGCCTGCGGTTGTGATGCCAATTCAAATCAACTATGGTTTGGCCATAAATCAGGACGTTTATCCATCTATAAATGTTCCAGCATAGAAGTAAACCAGCGTACAGGGAAGAGTCGTCAAAGTTATGTAAAGGGCTTAAAACTGTCCTACAATTCAGCTTTTCGGAAAATTACCAGTAAAACAATTGATTCTGATGGTGATTTGACTTCGTCAACTGTATCATCAAACTCTTTAAATTTACCTGAAGCCGTTGCATACAAAGAGGGAGCGGATTTAATATGGTCTGGTCCTACAGTGTTAATACGTCATACTAATGAAATTACCTGTATATCATTGTCGTTGGACTTCAAAATTGTCGTAACGGCAGGCAAAGATGGAATTGCTGTGATATGGGATTTAAATACGTGTGTATTAAAATCAATTCTATTATACCTATAGATTTATTAATCTACATTTTCATTAATTTGTATGTAGTTGGTGTTATATTCGCACTATAGAACGGCCAGCTGAAATTCATCATTCTCCTATAACATTACTCACCATATCTCCCACATTAGGTGATATTGTCACCGTTCACTCACTGACGCAAAAACTTACATCATTGTCACATTCATACCACAGCATCCAAGAGAAGCCAAATAGTATCTCAACTACTGCATCACCACCGGCTGATGAATGTTTTGAAGTTACTGAAGAAAATCTGGACGATTTCGTCAATGTTTCCATAAATCCTAATGGTAAATCTATTTTACGCTTACATTCGGTTAATGCACGTTATGTTCAACATAATGTCCATGAAGATCGAATTATGGCTGTGTGCTATTCGTACATAAAAGAAGGCGTTGGTGTTAATGTCATTGCCACCGCCATTGAGGGTGGCATTGTACGTTTGTGGTCCAGTTGGAATTTAAGCTTTATTACAGAAATTGTTACGGGTTTATCAAATATAAGAAGGTATGTATAATTATAATTTAAATTATCTTAATTATATCGTTTAATTTTTCATTTTTTGTAAATACTTATAAACCAAATACTGGAGCTTAGTTTTAGAATAAAATATGGCGTTTATCTGATTTATGTTCTTGACTAAACTACTCATTATTGACGTTTTACTGTATCCAAGACTGAATTGAACTAAAACAAGGAAGAGATCTTTATTCGGCTGCGCCGAATGTGATATAGGTACCCTTTACAAGAGTATGAACACTTAAAATGTACTACACTTTTTTTCCAGGTGCCTTTAAACTCTCCTTTCGTTTGTTTGAATATATGCCTTTTCAATCAGTTAATAGATGAGATGTTTTTTTTTAATTACGAACCATTTAATTTGTTTTCATTTCCCCTGAAGGCTTTTAAATTTTTGATAAATTTTCTATTTTTTGGTAATATTTTTATAAAATTTAGAGGTTTCGTTGCACTTTTCAGCCTTTGCATAAATTTTGTCGTTAAATTTCAAAATATGGCGAAGTTTGTTTTTGGTTACTTGTTTGTGAAAATTAGGTTGCGACGTTTTGCATAAAATATAGATTTTTGCGAAAGTGGAAAATTTTGGGTGAAATTAAAACTTAGTGAAAATTACTTTGTTTTATTTCAGTTTTTCGATTTTATGATGGATTTACTTTTTACTTTTGAATTTAACATATTTCCATATTTTGAATTCTTCGTTATTTATTGGTGCAATTTCGAGACTATAGTTTGGTTTTGTATTAAAGGAATTTGTATTAAAATTTGTTTTTTTTTATTTCTCATTTTAATTTAGGTTTTTGGTAAATATTTCATTTTTATGATTTTAAAATCTTTTGGTGAATTAAGTTTTTAGCTGAAATTTGTGTTTAAATTAGAGATTTTTTTATTTATTTGTGTAACAGACATTCTGTTTTGACGTTTTTATGAAATATTTTTTTTTTCAATTTTCGGCTGTGAATTTGCAAAACTTTTGTGAAATTACAATTTTTGTGTTAAAATTTGGTGAATTTTTGTTTTTGTGGTATTTTTAGTAAAATTTCATTTTATTATATTGATTTTTTAGCAATTAAATTATTATTTCATTATTATATTATTAATTTTTCGATTTCATGGTGAATTTTCGAATTTACAATTTCGGAAATATTTCGATCTTTGGCCATTTTGCCAGGTTCTTTGCTACGCTAGGACAAAAATTTATTGCCGTTGGCGATTACAATACAAAGCACACATATTGGGGATCCAGACTCCTTAGTCCTAGAGGTAGGCAGTTGTATTATACAGTTCAAGCAAACAAGTTGGACGTCGTATCTGCTGGTAAACCCACCTATTGGCCCACAGACTTTAATAAGTTGCCAGACCTTATTGATTTTGTTATAGTAAAAAACATCAAACGCGATCCAACTGTTAGTTAGTTCATCCTATATCCTATCTTCTGATCATTCATCTACAATTGTTATTTTACACGACAGTTTTATCACTGCACCTGAACCCCTTAGTTTCTACTCGAACAGAAACTCTAATTGGGTAAAATATAAAATGTATGTGAGCTCCCACTTATCTTGGAACATCCCATTGAGAAATCAAGCTGATATTCAAGCAGCTGTAGATCATTTTGAAGACGTAGTGACTGCTGCAGCCATAGCTGCGACGCCAACAAAGCCATCAGCTAAAATAATACCGTACCAGGCAACAGCAGATATTCAGATGCTCGTCATTGAGAAAATAAGGCTAAGAAGACAATGACAAAATAGTCGTTCTCCACACATAAAAATGGAAATGAACTTATGCCAAAAAAAAAACTTACGCAGTAAATTGAGACAGAAACATGCTATCGACACCTTTTAAAAAAAAATTGGATCCAATGAAAAACACGGATATATGTATAGCCTGTGTAAAGCACTTACAATGTCCTATTGCTTACGAATCCCCACAAAGACCGTACTTGGGCTAAAAACTCAAGTGAAAAGGCAAATGCGTTCGCAAATCACTTAGAGAAGGTTTTCGCACCACATGATATAAGTAATTACACGAAGCAAAGTGCATATGATAACAATAAACTTCGTTTGAACCAAAGGAAAAAGGCAATAACATGTAATTTGAAAAATATACTCTCTCATATTCCATTTGGCTTGAGTATTGGGGTTAAATAGATGATGTTTACAGTGGACACAAAATAAGTAGAAAGGCACAAAGAATGTTGATAGAGTGTGTAGCGGCATAGAAAATGCATTCCATTCTTATTAAGATATTCTAATTCACAAAATGATATTTTATTTGCTAATTATGTTTGCACACATGAAAAATTATATTAAGACAATATAAAAACTATAACATATTTTTAGACTGAAAAAAAAATATTTCTAAACCTTCTACAAAAATATTTACAATTATTATTTATAAAATGAGCAAGTGAAAAATCAAACAGTATGTTTTTAACAATTCGGCTAGTTGTCTAATAAAATTTTTAACTTTTACTGTATTTAAAGTTGAATCAAACAAATTCCTTTCTTAATCGAAAGAGAAAATAACAAACTCAAGCCTAACAATTAAATTACTTAAGTTTAGTAATTTTTTCAGATTAATTAAGATGTTTGGTAAAATTTATAATTTTTAAATATTTTACAGAATTTTTAATTCTTTGGCGATTTAATATTTTTATACATTCCCATTTGCTTGATTTTTTTATATCTGTTCAATATAGGTTTTGTTAAAATTTGCTGAATTTGTTGAATTTTTGTCCAATTTCGGTTTTTTATAAAATACTGATTTTTAGCAATTAAAGTTTTTTATTCCACTTTTTCGATATGAATTTTCGAATTTGTGTTAAATTCAAAATTTTAGCAAAATTTAGAATTTTTGCCAGTTTATTTTTGCACTTTCGTTTTTTTAATTTCGATTTTTCAAATATATTATTTTCGTAATATTTTTGAACTTTAGTTTGGTTTTGTTTTAAATTTTCGAATATCTGTAAATGCTCAAATTAAGGTAAAATTTGATTTTTTTATATTTTTCATATTAAATGCGATTTTTGGTAAATTTTTTAATTTGTTCGTGAATACCCCCATTTGTGGTTAAATTGGTTTATATAAGTCATACATATGTGGGTCTCGGGTTGACCTAGGGTAGTCCAATCAAAACGCACGATGTTAATTGTAAATAAAACAAAAGGATTTCAGAGAATAACCTTCATATTTTTTGACGATTATGTGTCAAACAAAATATCGGACAGGGGTTTTCACATTTCCTACTGATCCGGTTTGATGCAATTTGCGCACAATTCCCACGATTGTATACACATTTCGTCGATTATGTTGATTTGAACGCCCATTTTCGTAAATGGATTCAACAACCTTAACGCGCTGCTCACGTGTTAAGGTGTGACTCACAATTAACATCGTGCATTATGGTTGGACCATCCTATAAGTATCCAGAATTCATATATGTATATATATACATATATACTTTGATGGGTCAAAAATTAATATTATAAATTACAAACGGAATGACAAATTTACATTTTTCATTTTTGTGAAAGGTGTGACAAGATAGCTTTATCCTTCAATTAAACAAAACGCTTTAACTATTTATAGCAAAATTTATTAAAATATACGTTGTTCGTAACACTTGTTGTTCTCGTAGGCGTCAGACGATGAATGTCGTTAAATTAAAAAAAGAAGGGAAAAATTCATTATTGGTATAAAAAGTATGTTTAGTCATCAGCGCACAGGGTTGTATTATTGCCAGGGTTTTCAATTAACATGACAAGTGCAAAGAAAAGATCTTTAACAAAAATCAGTTATGATACCTATTAGATAAGTTATACAAATTCGATAAGAAACTATTGAACTGTTTGATTTCGTCGACAATTTAAAAAGTTATTCTTATTATACATATTAAATTAATGCTTAACAAATATTAAATTAATGCCTAACAAATACGGTCATATACATTAAAACTTACAACATGCATATAAACTATTAATAAGCAACATTTTGTTTAAAAAACAGTTATTAAGGAACAATTTTATTGTATGTTTAAAGTAGGCGACATCTACAATAAACCCACATTAAATTCATAATTAAAATGTTTGGGAAAAATTCTTCCAGAAACTAACAACATTACACAGTTAAAAAAGTTAAAAAAGTTGTCTCGTATTTATCAATGCTAATTTTGACATCTCTTTATTTAAAAACCCATTCTTTTCATTCATCATTTCAGTTTTTTTTTATTGGTTTTCTACAGAATTACCAAAAAAAAAAAAAATCAAGTTAAATATAAAAACTATTTTAGTGATATACAATCAAAACAAATAAAGGTACGTTATTCGAACATAGTTTCCAACTACTACAAAAATATATATTTTGGGAAAAAACTGTTCATGAATACGATTTCTTGTTAAAGGTTCAATAGCCTAAAAGTGTTTGTTAACTAATGTGTACTTTAAACTGTAAATAATTTTCTTATGAATACGGCTGCTAATCGGTAGTATTTCTAATTTCAGCCTTACATATTCAACACATCAACATTTGGTGGTTTTAACCGAACAATCCCATATTCAAGTTTGGGAAACTAAGGGGCTGTGCGGCAATTCACCGAAATTTCCACAAATTGCTTACAAATAAAGACTTTAAAACCTTAGAATATCATTTCTTTAACTATTATAATTATTATTAATACTAATATAATTATTAATAATCATTATTAAAAATTTTTTAACATCTATTAAGCAATCATTATAAATTAGAGATGGATCATAGAATCTCGTTAAAATACTTTATTATTTAAGATAATTTAAGTAAAAAGTTTAAGAAGAAAATGTATAAATAAATTAAAACTTTATTTTTTGATAATGAATTAAAAAAGATACAAATGGTGTTTAAAAATTGAAAAAGAAGTACGAAGGTATAAAGAGAATTTTTATGTAAAAATATATACATATGAGTATGTAAGTATGCTCTCGGGTTTACTGTGTAAATTCTTTATACATATGTACATATATATGTAGGGTAGAATCGTGGCACAAATTAAACAATTAAGGGTTTCACCATACAAATTGTTTTATTATTTATTAAGTATAGATTTAGATCTTAGCTATTAAGAGATGGTTTCAATTTTTTTTTTTTTATTGAATCTTTCTATTAAAAAAAAATCACAATAAGTATTCAAATCTTATTTCTAAATTATTATTTACTAGTTATTACCAATGTAGTAACTAATTTTTTGTATTCAAATCTTAAAAATCTATCTTCTATTGTGTAGAGGGAGCCGCCTCGCCAGGCTCAATGTGTCAGTTCTTTTTAGTCTCTGGTGGCCATCAAATTGCAATAAATTGCGTGCTAGAGTGTTGGGATGTGCGACTAGTTTGTTCACGTATTTGGACGTGTATGTTTTAACTTCTTCGTGGATAGTGGGAACTTTGAGATCCCTATGTATGTTTTCATTTCTTATGTACCAGGGGGCGCATACGATATGACGTAAAATCCTAGACTGTCTTCTCTGTAACTTCTGGATGTTTGATGCACAGGCAGTACCCCACAGCTGAATACCATATGACCATATTGGCTTTATAACGGATTTGTATAATAGGACTTTATATTCCAAAACCAAAGTTGAGTTAGAAGTTATTAGCCAATGCAGTTGATTTGTTCGAAGCTTTATGGACGTTATTTTTGCCTCAATGTGACAGGTCCAAGTTAGGCGCCGATCTAGGTGGATACCTAAATATTTGACGTGCGTTTCCGCTGGAACCGTGGTATTAGTTATTGTGATTGGTGAACAATTTTGCCTTCTAAGGGAAAACGTTACATGAGCACATTTTGATGGATTTACCTTTATTCTCCACTGTTTTAGCCAGTCTTCTAGCTTATGAATATGGGACTGCAACTTTTCAGATGCATCCTTTGGATCATTACTGACACTTATAATTGCAGTGTCGTCTGCAAAGGTTGATGTATATGTATGTGGGCTTGTCGGCATATCCGCTGTATAGATGATATATAACAGCGGCCCTAGCACACTACCTTGAGGTACTCCTGCACTTTAAAAGTTCTATCGGACAAATAGCTTTTTATAAGCTTGTGGGTGTTTTCAGGTAGAACCCGAGCTATTTTAGTAAGTAGCCCATCATGGAAGACTTTATCAAATGCTTGGGAAATGTCTATAAATAAAGCTGAACAATATTGCTTTCTTTCAAAAAAAATAATGGTAACGATTCTATGGACTTGTTCAATCGTACTATGCCTTGCTCGAAAACCAAACTGATGATCTGGGATAACGTTTTGTTCATTTAAAAAAGGAGTTACACTCGAGACGAATAATTTTTCAAATATCTTTGACAAAACTGACAGTAGGCTAATAGGCCTGTATGATGTAATCTGGTCCTTTCCAGGTTTCGGGATCATAACAATTTCAGACATCTTCCAAGAGCATGGGAAGAAGCCGACGCGCAACATGGCATTAAATATGTAAAGTAAAATTCTTACAGCTGAATTAGGTAAGTTTCTTATCATTGATCCTGTTATACAATCAGGTCCAGGTGATTTCTTCATATCCGTATTTTTAATTGTCGATTTTAAAGAAGACAACCGAAATTTCATAGGATCATTCACGATGTCACTAATAATTTGAATAGTGGAATTACTTATATCATGTGGTGTGAAAACCTTCTCTAAGTGCTTTGCGAACGCATTTGCTTTTTCACTTGAGTTTTTAGCCCAAGTACGGTCTTCAAGCCTTAGTGGGGATTCGTAAGCAATAGGACATTGTAAGTGCTTTACAGCTTTCCACAGACTATAATCCGTGTTTTTCATTGGATCCAAGTTTTTTAAAAAGTTGTCTATAGCGAGTTGGTGTTTCTGTCTCAATTTACTCCGTAAGTTTTTTTGGCATAAGTTCATTTGCATTTTTATGTGTGGTGAACGACTATTTTACCATTGTCTTCTTAGTCTTCTTTTCTCAATGACGAGCATCTGAATATCTGCTGTTGCCTGGTACGTTATTATTTTAGCTGATGGCTTTGTTTGCGTTGCAGCTATGGCTGCGGCAGTCACGACGTCTGTAAAATGGTCTACAGCTGCTTGAATATCAGCTGGATTTCTCAGTGGGATGTTCAAAGGTAAGTGAGAGCTCACATACATTTTATATTTTAACCAATTCGTGTTTCTGTTCGGGTAGAAACTAAGGGTTTTAGGTGCAGTGACAAAACTGTCGTGTAAAATAACAATTGTAGGTGAATGATCAGAAGATAGGTCATAGGATGAATTAACTAAGAGTTGATCGCGTTTGATGTTTTTTACTATAGCAAAATCAATAAGGTCTGGCAACTTATTAAAGTCTGTGGGCCAATAGGTGGGTTTACCGTTAGATACGACGTCAAGCTTGTTTGTTTCAACTGTATAATACAACTGCCTACCTCTAGGACTAAGGAGTCTGGATCCCCAATATGTGTGCTTTGCATTGTAATCGCCAGCGGCAATAAATTTTTGCCCTAGCGTAGCAAAGAACCTGGCAAATTCATGGTGTTCGATTTTATGCCTAGGTGGGCAATACACTGAGGAGACTACAATTTTAAAATCAGTAAGATTTATGGTCGTGGCTTGCAAAAAGTCTTCGTTGAATTCAGGCAATGGAAAATGCCTTACGTTTTTTCGGACTATAATGGCAGTCCCACCACATGCCCTTTCGCTTGGGTGTTTGGTGTCATATATAAAATAACCATCAATTCCAAAGCAGTTTTTTATAGTGAAGTGTGTTTCAGAGACTAATAGTATGTCTATATCATGTGCTAGCAGGAAGTGTTCTACTTCATATTTATGTTGGGAGAGCCCGTTAGCGTTCCAGAAGCATATTCTTAACTGGTTCATTTTTTGCCAAGCAAAATTTGCAGAAGCATGTTTTAGGTTCGCATCATTTCCTGAAACATACCCTGCATAGTTGTCATGAAATTATTCATTGTCTGTATTAAGTTCTCGATCGAGCTCGAATTGTTGGTGAGGGGTGTCTGAGCACCCTCTTTTAAGACGTGGGCATATGAATGTTTATGCGCATTAGAACTTTTGGCATTCACATTAGGTAAATCATTTCTCAATGTTTGGGCATATGAAAAGTTTGGCTTAGTGTGTGGCTGTGTAGCTTGTGTACTAGCAACAGAACCAGCATGAAGCCGAGGAAATTGGAAGGCTTTATATTGCTCATAATCAGGTTTGCGTACGACTTTCGCATTATCTTTTACATATTGAAATACTTTGCAGCCCCTGTAATTTGCTGTATGGTTTTCACCACAGTTGGTGCATTTTTTGACCTTGGGGTCTGTTTTGGAAGAAGTGCATTCCAAAGTCCGGTGCGCATCACCGCAAACAACGCATACGGATGGTAGCTTGCAGTAGGTTTTCGTGTGTCCGAATTCCTGGCAATTAGTACACTGACGGGGACCGCTACGTTTTAGAGGCTCTTCCACCGTTATTCTTCTGTTCAAAAGGTAGCGCAAATTATATATTCGATGAACCGAGTTTTTTGATTTAAGTTGCGATGCATTAAACACGATGCATAGGTTGGGGAACTTTATTCTTATTTAGAATATTGTGCACTGACCTTACGACACACCCTTCCACCTCTATGGCACTTTTTATCTCCTCAGTGGGAACAGAACTGTCTATGCCCTTTATAATGACGATCAAACCTTTAGAACTTTTTAGTTGATACGTATAATAGCTCTTATTATCTGCATCGAGACGACTTGCGATTAGGCGATAATTCTTCTCTGTGGGCTTGGATCTTCGTTTCTTGTATCTGTCCTCTTCGTACAGAAGCCACATAGAAATTTTCTTTGCCTACGACTTGGGACAGCATATTTACAATGGCATTTGATTTTTGTTCGCGCAAGTAGATTGGTGGGGGTTTTTGTTCCCTTACAGTGGGTTCGGCATTTTCATTATCCGGGGTAGCAAGGACAGAAAATCTATTTTCACTTACCGATGTTGCAGCTACTTGATGAGAACCTTTATATTGCTTGGCGGTTCGCTCTGGTTGTGAAGACTTAGGACTCGCCTTCCTCTTCGTTATGGTTATGTACCGATCCATACCAGTTTGCACGCGTTTAGATTCAGTACCTGGTTCTTTTTCTTGTGCGATTTTTTGTGTATTATTTGTTTCTTTAGTTTTATTTGTTGAATTCGTTGTTTCTGTAGCAGATATATTTATATTTGCTGATAATGAACGCGTTCGGTCAATTGGCCTGGCGGTTAAAAAAGCACTGTCATCTTTTTTTTATTATTTATATTATTTATTGCATTATTAGCATTTGTGTAAGAAAAAGAGTAATAAGCATTGTTGTTATTACCTTTTGTATTTTTTTCGTTAATGTTTGGTGCGCTCATGCACTCACTATTAATTGTTTAAACAGGTTTAACCATGCACTTTGTTATTATATTTTTTATCACACACTATATTATAATGCTTTTTATTTTTTGTTATTTATTTTGTTGTTGTTACTAACTGTTAACTGTGTCTCTGCACTTGTTCAATTTTTAAAATAAAAAAAAAAGTCACCTTAAATGAATATAATTTATGCGCTTAAAGTGAAGTACGTCTTTACTAAAACGAAGTAGAACAATAATTGGTTTCAATTAACGTTAGATAAGTATAAGTTCCCAATAGATTTAAGTTTATTTAATATAGTTTTCACAATACTTTAAGTTTATTCAATAGTTTTAAAGCGTTTTAAGTAACAATCAATAACTTTAACCTCACTACACTGTTTAGGTTTCACAACTCTCTTTCGAGGTGGCCGTTCACGACAACTGACTTATTTCAACTGTACCGTCTTTCAAACTTGTGTATTCTTATTTCGCTTCTGTCTGTATATGCTTTATCGAAATGTCCGTTATTTTGTGTTTGCTTCTGCTGGTAAATGCTCTCTTCAAAGGGTCCGTTATCCTATGTGTTTGATATTTTAGGTAATATTGAATAGTGGTCGGTCTGTCGGAACAGAATTGGCACCCTACATTCGGCCCTCCTGACGGCAATACGGCTCGGATTGCCATCGCTTCATAAACTCTGCTACCGTGGTGGTTTTATTTGGGCCTTCATGTCGTCCGACTTTCTCGACCTAATATCTTCCGTGAGGCAACTTAGAAATCACTTTGTAAGGGCTTTGAAATTGTCCTCTTAATCTCATTCCACTGCCAAATTGGGTGCGCTTGATGGCGACTAGTTCCCCTAGCACATATTCTTCCTTTGGCTTCCCTTGCCGGTTATAAGTTTTGCAATTCTCATCTTGTATCCACGCAATATTTTCTCTTGCTTCCATCCGTATGTCATCCCGCTTATCGTTCAATTCATGCTGAAATTCATCCACTAACATTTCTCTAAAATCCGGACACTCTGGAAGTCTCATTTCTACTCCCGTTAATAGTTTGAAAGGCGAAAACCGAGTACTTCTCGTTACCGTAGAATTTATTAGCATCTGTACGCGTCGTACTTGTTTGTACCAATTCAGAGGCTTCTCTCCGCACAGTTTAGCTAACATTGCCACAACAATTTTATGAATACGCTCAACTTGGCCATTTTCTCGGGGTACTCCTGTCGTGATTAATAAATGATGAATGTTTTCCTTCTCGCAATAGTCTTTAAAAACTTGAGCTGTGAACGCTGTACCCCTGTCAGTAACAATTCTTCTTGGATTGCCGAAAATAGCGGACTGTTTCTCAAGCACTCTATTACGGACTGGGAGTCTGTAGATTTCGTTGGATGAAGCCAAACGAACTTTGAGAAACCATCCACCACCACAAATAGATAGTTGTATGCTTTTTTAGTCGTCTCCATCGGGCCCACGTGATCCACATGGTAGGTCACTAGCGGACGATCGTCTTTAACTATCGGATTTAGATAACCCTCCTTTTTCCCAGCTTTGATGCACTCGACGCAACTTTTAACTGTCCTCCGCAACTTGGTGGCTAGTCTTGGTATATAGTACTGTTTTTCTATAAGCTCTTTTGTCTTTTCAGCGCTGAAATGACCCTGATTGTGTGCCACTTTCATTATTTCGTCCTGCATCTGTACCGGCACCACGATAAGGTCCTTGGCGGGATCCTTGAATAGTACACCATTCTGCAGAAAATAATCTTCATATTCACAGTGTTCCAAAACGGCCTTAATTGCCCTTGTGCAGTCGTCGTCGTCTTGTGCGCATCTTATCCTATGGGTCAGGGTACTTTCCACTATCAGGCAACTCATTCTACTAAGTGCGTCCACATGTTTCATGCGGGTTCCGGGCCTATGTTCGATCTCATAAGTGTATTCCTGCAGTAACATAGCCCACCTGGATATTCTTGCCGGAACGTCATTCTTGTTCATGGTCATCCTGAACGCATTGCAGTCAGTTACAATCTTGAACGGTATGCCTAGTAAGTACGCTCTCCATTTTTTGACCGACTCCACAACTGCGAGAACATCCAGTTCATACGAATGGTACTTTTCTTCGTAAGGCTTTGTTCTGCGGCTCATGTATTGAACTGGATGTAACTCTTGGTCATCCAAACTCTTCTGCAGAAGTACCGCACCATAACCGAATTTACTGGCGTCAGTATGTACTTCGGTAATCGCGTCTGGGTCATATAATTTTAAAACTGGGGCTTTAATTAGTGCCTCCTTTAGTTGTTTACAAGCTAATAAAACCTCATCGTTGACACGGAACTGTATATTCTTCCTTAGTAGATCCGTCAGCGGTTTCGCGATAGTGGCATAGCCTTCAATAAATTTTCTAAAATAAGAAGTAAGGCCTAAAAACCTTTGGACCATTTTTCGGTCGGTGGGAACTATGAAGTCCTTTACTGCTCTTATTTTATCTTCTGACGGCTTTATCGAGCCATTCTGAATCACGTATCCCAGGAAATTGACGGTACTCTGTAAAATTTGGCATTTCTCCCACTTAATTTGTAGGCCATTTACAGCTGCTGTGTTCAACACCAACCTAAACTTTTCCAGGCCCTCGATCACATCCTTGGAGGGAATAATGATGTCGTCCATGTAAACTATTACTGCCCCGTTTTGAATCAAATCCCTAAAAACTGCCGATATAAAACGTGTAAATACTGCCGGTGAATTGCTGATGCCGAATAGAGCGAACAGAAACTCGTACTGTCCATTATGAGTAACGAATGCAGTGTACTTTCTTGACGATGCCGCTAATGGAACATGGAAGAATCGATTTCGGAGATCTAATGTGGTGTAATAATTCGCGCTCTGCACCTCCTCCATTAATGGCATAGGAATCTTGTCCCTAATGATCTTTTGGTTTAGTTTCCGATAGTCGCAGCATAACCTTTTCGAGCCATCTTTTTTTGATACGAGAACGATCGGTGACGCATACTCCGAGGTACTAGGCTGCACTACCTTTTCTTTTAACCAGTCGGAGATCTGCTTGTCCACTATTTGTAGCGTTCGGGGTCGATGATAGACAGGGATATCGTCTTTTAACACAATCTTCATCTCAACTTGGCTTTTCCTTACTCTTTGTGGCTTATACCCGTCTATCTCATCGATCACCTGCTTTCTTACAGTCTGCTCTAGATGATCGAGGTCGATCCTTGGTTCAGATTTACACACTTCTACGTTTGAGCAGATGCACGCAAATTCTTCCAGCAGAACATTCTTTTCGACCGGCTTTCTAAAGACCGCCTCCCCATCGGTGATGATTACCTCCGCTTTACGTAACAAGCTATTACCCAACATGATAGAGTGAATAATATCCCGCTCGCCGACGACATAAAATGTAACATCTAACTCTACATCGTCTATTTTAACGACTTCCACGAACCGACCCATCGTAACAACTTCACTTTCTCCAATACCATGGAGTTTAATCCTGTCTGGAACCAAATTTACTTCACCCAGCATAAATAGCATATCGAATCTTACGATGCAGATATCGCACCCCGTATCGACCAACGCAGAAAATGATTTCCCACGCATAGTGATATCTTTAAATATTAATCCAGGACCGTTACGCACCATATTGGCCTGACTACCTTCTATTTTAACGTACTTTCTCTCTGACCTCTGGGGTGGACATTCAAATAAACGATGCCCGATACCCTGACACTTGAAACACTTAATTTGTTTTTCAGGGCAATCTTTCGCAAGGTGTGTTTTCGCTCCACACTTGAAGCATATTCTCTCACTTCTCTGAGGCTCCAGCTTGGGTAACTGCACTCTTCTTTCTGGTACCGCGGTATCTTTTCCCTGGTATGAGGTAAAGAGCCTTTGTTTCGTTGGCTGTGTGACACCATCCTGTTGAAATCACATGTCGTTCAGGTCCACTTCTGGCCACAAGAAGTCCGTTATCATCCCGCGGATGTGACTCACTATTACCATCGTGCATTATATTTGGACCACCCTATACATATTATGGAGTTTATTCGACCGCTAGAAAATTATATTAATTCGACTCACAGAGATTAGTACCAGCGTTACCAGGAAACTGAACGTGTTTTCTGGCAAAGCTGGTAACGCTCATGACTTTAAAGTAAAAACATGATTAATGGCCAAGCCGTGTTTTTATATATTATTTTATGTAGGAACAATTCTTGACAGTTTAAAGAAGTATTTGATGATATTATTTTATAAAACAGTTTTTTAAAATTTTAAAAAAAATCCTAAAAAAAACTAAATATTTAAACAAAAATCTACAAATATTAAATAGCATTTTAACTTTCTCGTACTTAAATTCGTTCCGGAATATTTTAATTTTAAAAAACCACCACCAACTTGCTTTTAATTTTTCTTTTAAATTTTTGTAAATAAATTTTCACTATAGCTAGAAAGTTAAACAACTTGGAAAAAAGAACTCAAATCCGCACAAAAACATAAATGTGAAAATAAGGCCTAGTTCCTACTCGTATCCAAAAATTTTGGCCGTTAAATTTACTGAGGTCAAAATGAGGACTAAGTTCTTGTAGAATTTTGGAACGAATTTCCGTCATCCCTTGTCAAGTTTGGTTTGGAGACAACCGATTCCGGCTATGTGCCATCTTCAGTATCTTTTTTCGTGAAAACGAAAAAATGCTACATCAAAGCACCCTGTCGGAATATCAAATCAAGAATCGACTAAGTTCTTCATATTTACAATACCATCACAATCCTAGGCAACTTGCTAGCTTAGCAAATTTTTTTTTTTATCTTTCTAATATGGAAAAGGATTATGGAACAATTTTACCAAACTAGCAAGTTGCCGAGAAATGGAATGGTATGGTATATATGAAGAACTTAGTCCTCATTTTGATCTTAGTACTTTTTACGGCTGGGGTTTTTGCATAGGAACTTGACTTTATTTTCACATTTGTTTTTGTGTTTTGAAGGATTTGAATAACTAATAAATGGTAGAGGTAAAAATATGACGAAAAGAGTTTAACAAGAACAATTAGCACTACCAGGAGCCGTAATCCTACTTTCGATTTAATAAGACGTACTGAGTACATAAAGCTCGGCTAGCAACGCGTGAGAGTAATATTTAGATTTACAACTTAATGTTGCCTTTGTACTTGAAAATTTTATTCTGTACAATATTACTATCGCCAGACACTTCAACTGCATAATAAGCCAAGAGTTAGCTAGGAAAATAGCACTTTAAATTTTAGAAAGAAATCTAGTAATTTTTGCTTTAAAATATATGAACACATGCTTGGTAAAATTCCCGAGAATTCCCGCACTAATTTTCCTGTGTTGCGGAACTGAAAATATTACGGAATTCCTGGGACAGGAAGTTCCGTAAAAAGCTGTAATACTTATATAAAAAAATGCGCAGGCATAAAAGCAGCGCTCAGATGTATAGTTTTGATATTAAACATATCTATGTACATATGTATTTAATTATTGAACCAATAAATACATACATACGTATTTGGCTTGTTATAATATTGAACGTGTTGGAACGCAAATGGAAACATGCATTCCGAGACACACAAATTAGAAAATAAATTTTCTTCGTTTCTTGGACACAACCAGAGAACTGTGGACAATGAAAGTATATCCTCTAGAGCAAAGTCTTCTGTCAGCAGAATTACTGCTGAAAGCCTTAATCTGTTTGTGGACTGGATTTTCGCCCAATGGATAATAATGCTTGTTCTGAAGAACGAGATATATTGAAATATTTTTTTTAATCGCACTGGATTCCTGAGTGATGTTTTTTATTTATTTATATTCAATTCTTAATAGTTAAACGCCTTATGGCTTGGAACGCTTATCCACATGAAGTCCCCAGGCGACAACGTAAAGCGTTACTATAATAGAAAAATATATTATAGTATAAAAATATCGATTGTAAGTAAATACAGACATAAATAAACAAAACTGAACTGTGACGCCAATTTGAATAACTTATAAAAAAATGTTACTATGATTTGTGACCATAAAATTACGCTAGGCCTCGCCGCTCCAACCATAATGCATTTTTATATGAGCATAACGATAATAAATTATTGTTATTGAAATAAGTATGTATATAGACAGACACATTTCTTTTTGTACGCCCGGTGTTAATTTCTCTGCTCTACTACAGAGTCCCACTGTAAGTTCAAAATACAAAAACATTGCTAAGATTTCGCAATAGAAACAAATCACTATTTTATTATCCTACAGTACTAATGCCCTAGATTTTAGTACCATTCTTACCCTTTCTTACCATTCTACTCGGCACTTCTCTTTTTAATAATACGATTTACATGTCCATTACAGATTTGTGATTTTGCCCTTTTATTTGCATTCTTATGTGGTTAGATTATATAACCTATGACCTGGTAAGTACAATTATAACATATATTCCTGGCAGCTTCCGCTTGTATTTCAGCGGCATCTGTCAATTTTTTGCAAAGCTGTAGCGTGGATAAGTGAAATTCGTTCACTTAAGGTTTTTTGCTTGTTTGACGAAGAACAACCACGCAACTCATCCTAACTGTCATTGAGTTGACGTTTTTGGTTTTGTTACGGTTGACTGCCTTGAGGTTGTTGGCTACGTTGTGTTATTTTTTGCTGTGGCATCACTGCTTTCGTAAAATCTCTTCAGCGTTGAAAGAATTTTAAGTTGGTACAACTACCTTTGGCCTAGTGTGACTCGAGTTGTTTCGGAGCGATTATTCACCTCTATAGTTTTGCTAGTCATAGGTGGTGTGTCTATTAAAGAATGAAAACTCTGGGCGAAGCAGCTTTAGACCGAAACAGGGTTCGGTCTATTATTTTCTAAATTCATTTAAATTGCTCATTCGATAAAGATTACAAGTTTCATGCACGCTTTTGTAGTTCTCGGCGATTATTTTTGGTACGAGACTTCAAGTCGGTCCAGGTCTGCAAGTAAATAATTATAATGATATGTAATAAATGCAAAAAATTCAAGAAATAAACATTTACCTTTTTCCAATAAGCAATTGTACACACAAGAGCACTTGTTGGTTTAATTTTTCTTGTCAAGAGAGTCCACTGCTCCTCTACGGCCAGTAGTTTTAGCTAACGCAAAGTAGATATTATGATGCTGGAATGGATATATGTTATTTAAATAAATACATAAGTATGTATGTATATAATTATAACATTATTTACTTACCAATGATTTTCTATATATTTTTTCTTAAAAATTTTCTAGTTTTTATATAAAACTTTTTCTTCGTTTTTAACTTCACGACAACTTTAGTAATAAAATAACAATCGAATTTCGAATAATTTGCTTATTGTTTTTACAAATAAGATTTGTTTAAATATTTACATATATGTGATATACATATATGTACGTACATGCTGAATTCCTAAACGTATATATAAAATGTACTAACACACTATGTATACGGTGTTGATACATTCTGTAGTTACTTCTATCATATTTTGTATACGTTTTGCAACTAATTTTTATTGGATGGGTAGTTTACTTTTTTTTGCGCATTAACAAAAAGATTGATTCATTTGGGAAAAGAATACATCGTCAAAATTTTAAGTGTTGCATTTTCGAATAGATTGCCATGTATTACCCATACATACATAAATAAAAAATTATTTTCAGATTTTATTTTAATTGTCATTAAAATGTTGAAACTTTACTCAAATGAAAAATTATTTTTAGTTTTTCCATGTATTTGTTTTTGACATTTTAAAACTTTTTTCATATTTTATTGATTATTAATTGAAGTTTTATAATATAGTTTATTTTCTAATCATGCTACACAAAGGCGTAGCGAAATATGGAATTTTATAAATAAAATAAAACAATTTATTAAATACCTAGAGCTTAAAAGTACCTTAATTAAAATTAAACTTTTTATATTACAGAATAAATAATTATACATAAGTATATAGGTATGTACATGGATATGACCCTTAGGATAGTAAGGATATTGCAATACTTTATTTTAGAAATGGATTATGACTATAAAACGCTTAATTACTAAAATGCCGTACTTTAACGACAAATAAAACTTTGGGTTTTATAATACGGGAGGCTGGCTCAATGTCGACACGGAATACGGTGTGTGTGAAGTTTTAACTATTTTTTTCATTTGAAAGGCCGCAGCATAGATCCGGCTGAATTTGAGCCTAGGTTATGTTGAGTTAAGAGACCGAAAAGGTTTGGGGGATTTAAATATCACGATCATGGTTGTGTTGTGTATGGTCATGAAATATGAGCTTGCGCATATGCAAATTTGCCAAGTTGAAGCCTGCGAAAGTGTTAATATTTGAATGTACTGTTCAATAGTGCATTTAAGAAATTGACTGTATTGACTGAATAATAAACACCATCGACCTGCGCTTTTAATCAGATTAATAAAAAATTATATTTAAAATATAATCTATGACTTCCACGGAGGCTTGGAGTCACAGTGCCTTTTTGCCGACTTTTCCAACTTATCTTTAGATTCTTTAGCTTTTGAGTTCAGTGCTAATATTTCATCTAATTTATCAAAATCGGTGGGAGATTTTGAAAGCAACTAAATCAATAAAATGAAAGAAGTTGTAGACAAATATTAAATTTTAGTTAATTAAAACTTACCAATTCTATGTATGCTTGCAATTTGTCTATTGGGGGCGTTTCTTGCTTATGCATAAAATTTAAATTATTTTCCTTTTTACTAGAGTTTGGTGTTTCAAATCCATTTTCTTTGTTCATGTTTCTATGGTATTCGACTTTATTATGGGTTTCATTATTGTCTGACGATGGTAACTCATGATCACTTTCATTATCTATTGTGCGTGTGAGATTATGGGGAGATGTAAGTATTTCTAAAGCTTTTTGCCATTGCGTTTCCATAACATTGTGTAACTTTTCTGCAATGTCGGCACGTTTTGATTTGAACAGGTTTAATTTCATCTCCATATCATCAATTTTCTTCGATGCATTGGCTAATTGTATGCGATACAATTCTACTTCTTCGTTATGTTTTTCCTGAAGTAAATTCAATTCTAACTCATTTTTTTCATTTATTAGCTCTAATTGTTTGACGGCACGTTCGGCTATTAGGCGTTCACGTTCTCTTGCTTCGTTTTTAAGTGTTTCCTCAGTCTTATCTAATTGTTCTTGAAATTCTTTGAGTTTTTGGCCTACTACATTTTCCAGTTGTTGTTGATAGTGAGATTTCAAGCTTTTCTGTTGTAACTCCAGCTTTCTTCTTAATGTGCTCTGAAAACCACAGAAAAAAAAACCAAAACATTAATATTTAATTGACAAACAATAATATTATATTGACATTAAAAAAAACATTAACATAAAGTAAAATTTTATTTTTGGAATAAATTAGGTTTAAAACTTTAATTATAAGGATTTTAACAAACAAACAAGGTTTCAACGTTCAGTAATATTAAGTAATAATTTAATTTGTTAGGCAAAAGTTCGTTTTCTTTATTCTTTCTGTCAGAAAGAAAATTTGTTTGACATGATAACATTGAATACAGTAAAAGTTAAAATTTTATTAGACAACTAGCCGCTACACACGATATCGACATTCTTCGTGCATTTTCTACTGATTTTGTGTTTAAATGTAAACATCATCTATTTAACCCAACACTAAAGACAAATAGAATACGAGAATGTCACTCTCCAAATAACAAAACTTGTCCTATCTTTCTAAGAGAAAATGAGATTCAAGCTATAATAGCACTTGAAAGTGAAAAAAAAACATCTTTTAAAATATTTTATATAAGAAATCCGTCAGGATCAGAAAATTACGCCAAAATTAACAAACCAACAACTGAAAAATTTATTCAATTCTTTCGGCTTTGTGGTGAGTTTAAAATATTGGCAAAATTTCGATTTTTTTTAACCCTTTTCTGGAGGAATTCGGGTTTCTTTGTTAGTTTTTGAATTAATTAAGTTTTTTAAAAATTGTTTAACTCGGTACAACATTTAGGTCCGTAAGTTATCTGATATCATCGGGATTGAGAATTTACGAATTTTATGGGTTACAAATAAGCGTTTCTCAGCAATAATAAAAAAAAACAAAAAACCGAGAAAAGGACCAATATCTCGGGAACTAGTGTACCGATATAACTATAATACCGAACGCACTGATCAAATGGTCCAAGTTTCTAGATCATAGGTGGCCTAGTGTCGTTAATTAAACTTTCCTACCTATAAGGATCCAGAATATATATACTTTGTTGGGTCGGAAATCAATATTGTAGAAATTACGGACGGAATGACAAACCTAATATACCCTTTTAATTTTTGTGAGGGGTATACAAATATTACTTCTATCAGTAACGAAGAAAATTAAAGTGTACAAAATTATAAACTTCCCATATAAGCAAATATTCTATAAAAATCTAAAAATCTCTTTAAAAAAGTTAAATTACGGCGAAAAATAAAAAAAAAACAAAAATGTCCTAAATTCAAGTATCTCCTAAAAATCAAAATTGCATTAATGAATCAAAATTAAGAAACAAATCACCAAAGTATCAAATTTATCAGCAAATATCGTATATTTGCCAAAATTAAAAAATTAAGCAAAAATTTCCAAACAAAATGTGTGTGAAGACAAATTCGGATTTAACTAGCAGAGGCATAAACCAATTTTTTTAACATAGCCGATTTCGCACTCAACAGCACTGTTAGCAATAGGAATAATTCTGATCTTCTTTTCAGAAGTCTAAGTGGCAGGAACCAGATCCATGAAAAATACGTTGGTAATAATTGCTGCAACGAATGATGATAGCATAAAATCTAAAATATTTAGGGAGCATAATAAGTAAATCGCATTAAAAACAGCTCTTTTGTCAACACTGTTAATCATAAGCTTTTTTCTAGTGACCATAATGGAAAAACAATGATGGGCTAGGCCAACCCACTATATAGGAATGGTGGCTCAGGGAGTACCTAATGGAACTATAAAGGTGGGATATCTGAAATCATTTCTGAATCTGAATTAAATAAAATTATAAAATTAGTCATTTTTGAACATTTCTTGAGAAGACAAGTGGCCATTATGAAAAAATTTGTACAAAAGTACTTAATGCAACCACAAAGGTGGATATCTTAAAATAATCTGAGTAAACAAAATTAAAACAAGTAAGAGTTTTATTCGGCCGTGTCGAATCTTATATACTCTTCACAAAGTGTGAAATACTCAAAATGTACTATATTCTATTTTGACGATTTCATAAATAATTTATTTTTAATTTTCGATTGTTTGGTGAAATTGCAAAACTTAGGAGAAATTCCAAAACTTTGATCATAGTGAAATTGGAATTTTTGTGGAGGAATTTCAAAATTTTTTAAATTTTGAGTTTTGTATTATTTTAGTAAAATTATGGTTTTTAATTATACCGGCCACTTTAAACCTAATAAACTTTATCTATTTTGGATCCTTATGGGTAAGCAAGTTCAATTAAGGATTTCCGTTTGTCCGATCTTAAATTAAACTTTCTGATGACACTAGAAAATCTATAATCTTGAAACGTGGATAAGTTAATCAGTGTATTTTCGCTATTTAAAATCAGAAATATCGGTCCACAAGTTCCCTAGATATACGCGAATTTTTCTGGGCTTTTTTGATTTTCGCTCTTAAAGAGAAACCCTTATACACTAGTCCATAAAATTTGCACATTCTGAATTATTATCGGATTTGCTTTAAAGTTTCCCTGCAAAATTTTTTAACTCAAGGCCTCCAGATAACTTAAGGACCTAAATGCTGGATCGATTTAAATAAATTTTAAATAAACCTCAAAATTTTATAAACTAGCAAAGAAAACCAAATGCCTCTAAAAACCGAAATTTCACAAAAAATTTATAACAAGTTCAAAAATACATCTTATAGTCAACACACTGCGATAAATAAATGTTAATTTCCAAAAAAAATTAAATTCAATAAAAACCCGAAATTTTACCAAAAAAAAACAATACAAAAGAAAAACAAAGGTCATCAAAATTTTGTAATATTACCTCAAAGCCGAAAAACGTCAAAACTTTAACAAAATCGATGTAAAACAAATATTTAAAAAAAATACATTTAAATTTGCAAAACAATTAGCTACAAATTTTAGAATTCACCACAATATTAAAAAAATATAAAAATTATAAATTTTACCAAAAACTTCGGTATTCACATATTCCGAAAAATCAAAATTTAAAAAAATCCGAAACTGCACAAAAAGATTGCTTAAAATGCAAAATTTTGACTAAAATTGACTAAAAGTTTGAAATTTCACCACAAAATCGCAAAAAAATTTTTCAAAATATCAATATTTTATGATAAACGTCGTTAAAAAAATAGATGTGGCCTGTCTATATCTCATAAAAAATCTAATTTTCACAAAGAAGTAATTATAAACAAACTTTACCAAAGACTGAAATTGCATATAAAACTCTAAATTTGATCAAATATGCGAAATATTAATAAAACCCCGATTCCGCTATTATCTACAATTCACTACAAAAATCGAGAATTTATCAAAAATTTACAAACATTCAGTAAAAAAAAATAAAAACCGTAATTTCAAAACATATCTCGAAAACACATCTCATAATAAAACGAGAAGAGAGTTTAAATGGAAAATAAGTGGACAATAATCGGAGGCCAAAATTAAAGATCGCAAACAATCCGTTGCACCGAGAAAAATTTTAGTAATCCCGAATGAAGCTCTTTTACTTATTTTTTTTTTTCTTATTTTTTATTGCCTCTTACTACTAAATTCAGAGTTGCTATTAAGCTAAGCTCGTGTAAAAAATTAAAAAAAGAAACAATCTCGAATTATTGGCAGGTTTTTGTTAAATCTTTAATAACACGTGTTAGGATTCATAAACAAAAGCCATTTGGCTTTAAAATGTGTTTAGGGTGTTACCAACATTTCTTTGAATTATAATCCACTCACCTCATTTTCTATTGAGTGCGCTAAAGACTCTTGCAACGATTTCCTAAGCACATCTAGGTTTTCAGCTTTTGCCTTTTGTTTTTGATGATATTCCTGCAACATTTCTTTTTGATGTTTCAAAGTAGAATTCTCCTTTTCTAATTCTTCACAGCGCATTTTAGTCTAGAATTAATAATTTTTTGCTTAATTTTCTCTCAATAGTTTTAATATTTACCTTTTCAAGCAAATGTTCGGACTTGGCATATGTATCTCGTAATTTATGCAACTCATTTATAGCCAATTCTTCAGATCTCCTACATGCTTGTGCTTTAATTTCGAGTTCATCTACTTTTTGCTTATATTGATTGCAGGATTCATTTGTTTTCCTTAAATAAATTATAAATTACGCCAATACTTATGAAGATAATATTAAATATGTATTTACCTTGAACAGTTAGAAATTTCTTGTTCCAACTTTTCATTTTTTTCTTGAAATTTACTTGCTAAACTAACTGCTTGAGCTAATTCTTTTTGCAGTGCTTCCAGTTTGTCATCATAGCTTTTTCGATGCTGCTCGGATTCGTAGAGACTTTTACGTATGCAATGCAATTCCTGAATTAAGCTGTAAAAAAATTATGCTGAACTTTGAAAAATAATACAAAGATTCATAATAATACTACATTCTAGAAATCTACTAATATTTTTAACGAAATTATTACTACTACTCGGAACAAGCGAAACCAATTATTGAAAATATTAAAAAAAAATCCTGTGCTGCCCAATATCACACACAATAGATATAACATAAATTCTACTATGAGTTTCCAATCATTGCATGCTAGAAATTACTTATAAACACAGCAAAAATTACTAAAAACAAAAGCTATTCAATTACTTTTTATTTTCGATTTGAGCTTCATTTATCGCTTTATCTTTCGAACAATCAACTTCTATTGCCACCGACAGCCTCTGTTGATATTCAAGTAATCTTACTTGTAGCTGTCTCACAGTTTTCTCTAAATGTTGTCTTCTTAGCTGTTCTTCTTTAAGGTTTGATTGCGACGATGTTGCTATAACAGTAGCTTGACCGTTTTTGCCCCAAATTTCACTTAAACTGATAAGATTGTTGTCAGCTTTAGACATTTGGTAGCAACTCGATACCTGCGTTTTTTCTGGAGGTAATGTTTGCATTGCTGTTGGTAAAGAGCAGGCTTGCGCTGAATGATTTTCGTTTAAATATGAAAATGTATTTCGTTGTAGTTGCTGTTCCAAATGATAATCATCACTGTATCGTTGCTGCCAATATTTAGCGTTGTTTGCAATGTCGTTAACTAAAAATTTATCAACTTCTGAAAGAACACCTATGTCCGTTTTATCAGTGGGCATCTGTTCATTAAAGGATGAACTTATATACTTGGGCGTTGAATGAACCATACCAACAGCTACTACGTTTGCTTTACTAGCGCCAAATCGTGTTCGTACTGTATTTGTAGAAATACTCGATATGTCTGACACATTGCCGTCATAAGCTATGCCGTCTCCTTCCACATTATGAATTCTAGAAGTTACATGATTTAGCTCTGTTTTCTTTGTGTTTGATAGATATTGATCCGATACTGTCAATGGCGTTGCAGGACGCATAGACTGGTTATTTTTACAGCCAGCCAAATCCATAGCTTCAAACCCACTTGTCAAATCTCCCCTTAGTACTTCTTGCTTTAACGACTCTAATTCTTGCAAACTAGTCCTTGATATTTTTATATCGTCATGCAAAAGTTTTTCTTCAGCGGTGGTTAAATAATAATTGGGGGATATTAGAAGAAGAATTTCTGTATCATCGGAATCACTCATTACCACCGAACAGACATATTAATTAATATTGTTTGAATTACAAAACTCGATCCAATTCTTATCTAGTTTTTAATTTCGATAGCATCCACACTATAAACAAAACACCAGTGTTGTGTGGTGCTCAACTTACTTCTGTATAGTTAATTTTAAAAAGTAGCCAATCTAAGTTTAATGTCGCAAGAACTAGGTTTTATATATATTCATTACAGTAGCTGTATTCGAGTAATTATTGGGTAAAGTTCAATAAGGGAACATAAATTCCAGATAGAACAGAGCGAATTAAATAAGGTGACCCAAGGCGAATTCAACTTGTATAATCCAGTAGACACTTCTTTAGCTATAAACATCTGTTCTGTTGATTTTTTTTAGTATGTTGTTTGTTTTTGTAACTACTGTCTGCTTTGTTACTTATGTTGGTGGTTTAAATCTGTAACGTTCCGGACAGTGAGTGCCACAAGTATTCATACTACACAATTCTTATAGGCAAGAATACTTTACTTGTTCGCTTTTATCATCGTAGCAATATTTTTAATTTGTATGACAGCACTCGACGTCTAACCTTTTGCTGAAACCTCGGTTTTTTAAAATTGTTCGGTAAAACTGCGAATATACATAATATTTCCATTTTTATCAATGACATGCATTAAAAAAAAAAACCATTGTTCTGTTCCTTTTGTTTTTTCACTCTTACGGAGAAACGCTCATATAAAAGCCTCTTAAATGTACATATTCTGAATCCTTATCAAATTTGCTACAAAGTCCCTCTATAGAAATATTAAACTCGAGACCCCCATATAACTTACAGACCTAAATGTTAGATCAAATTAAAAAATTTGTAAAAACATCAAAATTTCGAAAATTCTCCATAAAATCGAAAAACTAGATTAAAAAAATTTTAATCGCCAAAAATTCAAAATACTAAAAAACAAATTTAAAATTTCACCGCAAAATTTTTAACATCAACAAAATTTTGTAATATAACCAGAAATAGAAAATTCACAAAAATTAATATATTAAGAAAAATATAAAAATTTTAAATAAACCGATGTTAACTAAATATATAAAAAAAACCAAATTTCACCACAAAAAATTTTAAAAATTCACAAAAATTAAAAATGCACCGAAATATATAAAAATCGTTAAAATGATAAATTTTACAAAAAATTTCAATTAAGATGAGAAATAAACAAAAATCGAAAACGAATTAAAAAATTCACTAAAACTCACCAATAAAACAAATTATAGTTCCAAAATGTTAAACGACAAAAATAACATAATATCCAAAATAAAAAACAGCCCAACAAATTGAAAAAAATTTCGGATTTTTTTCACATTCAATTGCTAAAAAAATTATATATTTCATAAAGAACAAAAATTAAAAAAAGGAAATTACCCAAATTTCGAAATTTCGCAACAAAAATTTTAAATTTTACCAAGTTTTGTAGAATTACCAAAAAGCATTACGCAAAATTTAAAAAAAAAAAAAACTTTCAAAACTGGAACATAAAATATTGAATTGCTAAAAAATCAACATTTAATAAACATCTGAAATTTTTCCAAATAATACCGCAAAACAAAAAATTCATCATACTTTGGAAATTCGCCACAGAAACTTTTTTATTTCGCCAAAAATAAATGAAATAAAAAAAAAACAATATTTTGTGAAAACGTCAAATTATAATATATGTTACACAATTAACTAAAATAAATTTTATATCACCGCAAATCAGGAATTTACCAACAAAAATTTTAAATTCACCAAAAATTAAAAAAAAATATATAAAAACTAAATATTTTACAAAAAAATCTAAATTAAATTCAAAAATAAAAAAAATGAGAATTTCAACACAATTTAACAAAAATTTAAAAATTCTTCACAAAAACAGTTTTTAGATTAAAAATTAAAAAAAATAAAATTTAAAAACTAACCGGCATTGCATCAACAAATTATGATGACGCACTCCATGTGTGAACAAGTTTGAGGTTAGTAGTGTCACGAGCCTAATTCCTGTGCGAACAGCAATCTGTTCTTTGGCAGAAGAGATCTATGGCTAGTTAAGATGGCATGCTACACTACGTCTTGACTAACCATAAATTTGTTCGCACATCGACAGAAGATATGCATAATAACGAGATTCGTGTAAATGTTCCTGTTCAGTTTGATCATAATTTTTTGTCTCTCATATTGATTCTATAGATGCCTTTAGTATAGTTTATGACGGGTATTCACAGCGGCGGTCTTGATTAGCCATTTTTCTGTGCGAACAGCAAAATGTGCGATGCACAGATGGCTGAACAGATGTATGGCTAGTCAAGACGCCATGTACTGCTTAAGTGGGGATTAGACGATGATATTTTTCATCGGTAAAATGAGAGTGAAAATATGATAAAATTTCATCGGTATTTAAAAAAATTAGAGTAAAATCATACGACAGTTTTTTTTTGTTTACATGATTGGTAATATACCAAAACATATGGTGCGTGCACACACACATATATATGTTGCTATTTGTTTACATAAAAATCAGGCATGCGAAAGTTTACGCCAAATAATATTCTTTCGTAAAGAACTTCTAGTGTTGTACAGTTAATATTGAAATAGTTAATCTTTTTTATATGCAGACATACATACATATGTAATACAAGTTAAATTTTACATACGTTTTTAATAATATCTTTGAACGAAAAATTTAAATTTTTCTTTATATATAGTGCAATTCATTAGATCTAGTTTTGCATCTCTGAAAAATTCTCTCCTGATCAAATGGCGTGTGATAGTTTTTGAAATTTTTCTAAAAACAAGGAGAGCCGTACGACTGTCAAATATTCATCGGTATTTTCTCTCTATTACGTACGACTTCATTACATATCGGAGTTACATGATCCCATCCGTGCTCTTCTACACAAAAAATTTAGTAATCGTACGACAAGTCACATAGTCTAAATCGCTCTTTAAGCATATGATATACGAAAATTGTTTATTTTAACAAAATATACATGTATATTATATACATGTATATATTTAAAACAAATGATTTGTGGAGTCTCGAAAATAAGGCCATAGACCACAGAATATAATAGTCTATGCCATAGACTACTAACTATATTCTGTGATAAGGTTCTCAAAAAAATACCGTAGTCTCGGGTTTTTGTGATCAGGATTGCAAAAAATATCGAATGCAATTATTTTTAAATTTCAATACTCTTTGGCATCGCACAATACATTGCTGTAAATTGTCTTTTTTATAATAAATTGCATGGTGTCATAAAATCTCTGTGGTAGTGTAATGTGTCTACTTATTACCATAGACTACTATTTTGAACATTCTGTGTTTGTTACACCTTGATAAATTGAAAATATTTTTCAAATGTCTACAATTACCATTAATAAACTTTTAAAAACAACCCATAGTGCCGGTGACAATAAAAACTATATTTATTTACAAATAAAGTGGGAGGATGAACAGATCGGAATAAAAATCTTGGATTCCGAAAGTAATAAATCTTATGAGGGTGTAGTAACAGCCACGGCTATGAAGGAAATAGCTTCAAATTTAGATATGTCTTTCAATGATTACTACGAAGAAATGCGCGCGGCCTTATCTACGTACTTGTCATTACCTGGATTTTATTACAAACTAGAAACTGATATGGAAGTGCTTAATGTTTGGAAATCACAACCTGAAGCGATACCAATATTATTTTTAGATGTTGGTATAAAAGAGGTTAGAACCAAATATGAACTATTAGATTCCGCAGTTGAATTGTTACAACAACAAGATAAATATCTTACAGAGCGAGTTCAAAAGGCACACAAATTTGACGAGCATTCTCGAGAACTATTAGAAGACTACAGGGTCTGCGTAGAGGAAAAAACTGAATTGGAAAGAAAACTTCTAAAGAAAGCAGCTGCGTTGTTAAATGCAAAAAAAGAACGAATAGCCGAACTAGAAGAACGTTTAAAGAAATATGAACAATTGGAAGGTATCGAAGATAATACAGATTCAGAAGAAAACGACAGCCTTCAAGCATGCAACAAAAGGCGACTAATTGTTGTAGATAGTGAAAGCGAGAATGATGAATATATGGCTGACACTCAACCTTTGGCCATATCCAACGCGAACACAGATCATAGTGAAATTTTGTTAAAAAACTAATTAAGAAATGCTTTTATTAAATTTTTATTACGTGCGACATAAAGTCGGATCTTATTCATAAAAAAATATGTTTTGCTTATTAAAAAAAAAAAAACCATTAGCCCGGTTTCAAAGATGAACGATCCACTGGAGGAAATTCTTGATTGTACAAAATCTAACAACATAAAAAGATGTCTAAAGCAACACAACATTCAATATGTTTAGGTTAAACTGTATAAAAATTTGAATTTTTTATATTTTAAATTTATTTTTTTTCTAATAATTTAACGTTTTATCTTGTATTAAACATATATCACCATCATATATGTTTCAATACTAATAATTACAAATACCAGCGTTTATGGTCTAGCTACCGGCGCCTTCTAGTATATATTTTATAAATTTATTTGTAAAGTATATTATAAATAAATAATAAATTTCAAAACAAAATATGAATGCAAATTAAAAAAAAGGCAAGGCGAGTCATAATGAAGTGAAAATAAATTATTCAACTTATTTTCTTAAATACTTAATTGCACTCAGGCGTATTAAATAACTGAAAGCATAAACCAATTTACTTTTTATTTTTATGATGGGGTTTTTCAGTATAGAAATCAGGATTTTTGTGTTCCTATACTTTTTTACATTCTTGTCACTAAGAGTAATTTTCGTTCATTGTCATTTTACCGAACTTTACCCAAAAAGGAAAGAAACCCACCTATTATTGGTAATATTTTCGCTAGCACAGAGTTAATTATAAAATAAGCATCCATGTCAGGTAATGAAAATCAAATCTAGTAATCATGATTACTTTAATGGTCAATAAATTTATACATACATATAACAAAAAGTTCAACACATGAATGCGAAACACAACCCAAAAAGTTTAAAAATATGAAATATAGTGTGGTTTATTATTGTAAGGTACATACGAGGGCGGATCAATAAGTTCGTAACTTTTTTAATGACATAATCTCCTTTTAACTCTATACACTTAGTCCAACGCGTCTCCAGTTTCTGTATCCCTTCTATAAAATAGGATTTTTCGAGATCCTTATTTATTGTTTTTCCCTTTTGAAGGTAATCGATGTGGATTATCCCGCGTACATCCCAAAAAACTGTTGCCATCACCTTATTGGCCGACAAACTTACCTTGGCCTTCTTCGGAACAGGTTCACCCGGAAAACCTCACTGTTTATAGTGCTGCTTGGTCTCCGGAGTACAGTTATGGATCCATGTTTCATCCACAGTTACAAAACGCCACAAAAACTCATTCGGATTGCGGTTAAACAACTCTAAACAATACTTTGTAGTTGTCACACGTATACGTTTATGATCAATTGAAAAAAACGCGGCACCCATCTTGCTGACAACTTTCGTAAACCCAGCTGATAATTTAAAATCGAAACCACACTGCCATATGAAATTCCTATTGCATCAACAATCTCACGCACTTTTACTCTTCGATCGGCCAACACCATATCGTAGATTTTTTCGACATTTTCGGCTGTACTGACCTCAATTGGCCGTCCAGAACGTTGTACTTGTGCGACCACAACCACTTTTTTACCACTGAAATCGATGGTGCAGAGTCCCCATAGTATTTATCGAGCTTTTCCTTGGATTGATTGATGGGTTTTTTTCTCAAAAAATAATGGTTAATGATCACTCGAAATTCACTTTTTTCCATTTTTAGACAAATACACGAGGTTGTATGTTTTGAACAGCTTTTAAACGCAAAGTAAAGGACGACACTTTCTCAAAATTCGACAGTAGTCTATTAATGGTACTTGATGGGAACTGTGTTGCATTTTATATAACTACGAGGGAAGTTCGAAAAGTAACGGACTTATTAATCCGCCCTCACATATTATCCCATATATCCTGGAGCGCTCTTTTAATTTTTGCTGCTATACTGGCACTTGCGTAATTTGGTAGGTGCTTTACAGAATTAAGGCTCTGGGGAGAATAGGACAGCACGTGTTTAATATTATATAAGAGCCATTCTCTTAGTGTTAGGGAAGACTGCTTTGGGTCGTTGTGCTGAACCAGGCAATAATTACCATTAGTATTTAAATTTGCAGCTGATTGTGCTAAATTATCTTTTAATATTTGCAAATAATCCGTTTGATCCCATTGATACTTGACTGTTTAAATTTAAATCGCCACACAAAGCCGATGACTAACAGTTCGAAATAAATTAAAATAGGACTCACCAGTGATAATAACTCTGTCATAAAAGTCGTCAGAATGACTGATATAATCGTTCCCATACCTCAATCACTTGCAATGTTTTCATTTGATAAGTATGGCTTACTTCGAAGTGTGAATGCTCTGAAGTTGACTGATTGCAAGAAGTTCCGCACACTCAGGATGGACGTCTACGTTTTCAGCCTTTTTAAGCTGCTTTGCGTGGGATGTACATATTCTTCTTGGTCGACCGCTTTCACTTGGTCGTTCTAAATTCCGTATTTTTGTATTTTCAGATTATGTACTTGACAGTCGTGTGGTTTTCCGACTATTTCGCATGTTCTTTTACCTCTTTTCAATAGTCAATAATTAAACTTTGCAAGCCTTTCGATGTTTGCGTATCCACCATTTTTGTTAAATATTTTGCATTAAATTAACGAGAAAATGTGAAACTTTTTAAACAAAAAACACCAAAATGGACAAGTTTATTTTTTTGTTGTTGGAATAATTGGGTTATTTTAGGTTTATTTTTACTATTAAAATTAATTTCTTGAATGTAATAAGAAAATGTTATAGAAAGTTGTTATATTTGCTTTGGTCTAGCCTTAAAATCTTAAAGGACTACATGATATTTTGAGTTAAAGACGGGAGCGTTTGTTGCATAAGTTTTCTTAGGTTCACAGTATATTTAAAAGTTCCGCACATGAATGCAATACAAAATGTAGAATTTTGGAACGAATTTCCGTCAACCCTTGTCAAGTTTGGTTTGGAGACAAACCGGTTTCGGCTATGTGCCATCTTCAGTGTCATTAAAAAAAAAATGACACTGAAGATGGCACATAGCCGAAACCGGTTTGTCTCCAAACCAAACTTGACAAGGGATGACGGAAATTCGTTCCAAAATTCTACATCAAAGCACCCTGTCAGAATAGCAAATCAAGAAGCAATACAAAAAGTTAAAAAATATAAAATTTTTACACGGTTGTGAAACATCCAATTTTTTTCTTAATAAAAAGATGAAAAACCGAACTTGAGCATAACTGAAGGAAAAATTAATTTAACACCTAATTATTGTATAATTTTACAATATTCATATATACATACTAATCCTTATATGTATAATAAATATGAGAGTGACATTGTTGCTGATCAAGCAAATTATTTGAAGGTTTAGGCATGGCTTTAGCTACTAAGAAAAATATTTTAAGTTTTAACTGATTAAAATACATAGCTAAAAATAAACAATTGTGTTAAATTAATATGTATATTAAAAATGTATTAAAAACAATTTAAATATGAAATTAATTTAACTATTACTCTTAACACCAAGCATTTTGATAACTTCTTCCTTGTACTTGTTTAAATTATACTCATTTTCTCCTTCATTTATCAATTGCTCAACACTTTGAATAAATCCACTACTTGCTTGCAATTGAACACTTTCTTTCGGACCCCTGAACCAATTGAGTATTGACTCAACGGATTCTTTTGATTTGTTACGTTCATATTTGTAATACTCCATATCGGCTTCTAATTTGGAGCTCTCCCATGTTTCGGTTACAAAAGATTCGTGGTAACAGGCTGTTAACAAGTACATAGCGTATTCATAGTTTTGCTTGCGCAAAGGACAACGATCTGCAACAATTGTTAAAACACCAGTTTCATGATTATACCGATCACCCACTAAGCGCAAAAATTTATCTTTGGCATGGGAATCAAATTGTAAATCGGACAGCTTAACAGCTAAAGTAACACGTCGAGCTTCGGGATTGCGAATGGATGGGATGGCTTGGCAATAGTCTGTACTGACTATGTCTACAGGAAAATATGCCTTCCACTTTTCATTAGTTTCCAAGCCTTTGGGCCAAGGAGTACAAAACTTCTTTAAAGCTTCACATTGTTGTTTGATGGCCGGTGGTGTTAAATGAAGAAAATTTGGAATTTTAATAATTTCAGCATTGGCATGTTTGGAAGGTGGTGCGGCACCCTTAACGGTAAAACCTTGACGTATAGGCAATGGCACCGCTGCGGGATGAAATGATCGGGGCCCTGGCCAAACAGCAGTCCAGTTTTGATCTGTTGCCATATTTAATGTGCGCGGTGGCATAACGTCGGGTTTCTTATATTCCCGTCTCTTTGTTAGACGTTGCTGAGTTGGCCGCAGATTTAAAACTCGAAATTCTAAAATTTCTTTAATAACATCATTTTAATTTAAATTTATTTAACTTACCTTCCGCATTATCGCTGCCATCGGGAGATGTTTGTACACTGAATAGTCGCAAATGACTGGCAACATTTATATTCTGTAAATTCCTAACCAACAACCGAGTTATTGAAGCCATTATGAGTTGTTTGTATTTTCAGTGATTATAATTAAAATTCTTTACTTTTATGTCACTAGTTTTCCATTACGGAAACTACACACCAAGGCAAATTGACAATTAATTCGCCTTAACCAATATGTATATAAATGTATCAAGGCGAAATAAATCAGCAAAATCTCCAACGCACTACATGACTTTTTTCACATTGATTGGATGTCAAATTCCATTTAGAAACAGCCAAAGCGCAGCTGATGCCCTTTTTATATGATTGGATGTCAAATTCCTTATACAAATGATATTTCACCATATCAAGCACTTTTTATTTGGAGTTTGGGAATAAATTTAACATTCAAAAAGTAAAAAACAGTCATCAGCTACATTTCTTTATTTTTAATTATACTGCAACAACAACGGTACTTGTGGGCCTTATGTAACACTCCAATTTGACTAACGATCTGTTCAGTCAACCTACAGATTGCTGTCCGCCAGAAATTTGGCTCGTGAAGACCGTCGCTGTTGATGGTCTGTTTGTGTTCAAGCAAAGTGGTCCGAATAATGTGTGCATGTGTTATGCTGTAAACAGCCGTACTTAACTACGCTGAGAACATGGAAATCACAAACAAAAAATTATGTTTAAACTGAAGAGAAATATCTACATGTATTCTCTACACTAAAGACCAAACAAAAAAGTTCTGCTTTGTAATTTCATTAGTGTCAACACATTACAATACTGTTTCTGCAGTTTTCGTAATTTTGTACCTTCTAACTTCAACTTGAAAAGTGCAAATTCAGATATAAAAGAGAATTGCAAGTACACGCAATTCATTGCCATTATCTCTACCTACAGCGCCGAATGTAAGAAAACCTTATCACATGTTTCTTAGCGGCTACCTACTTTAATTCGCTTTGCAGTAATCACAAAGCTTAGTTTTACAAAGTTTAGTTTATTTTGCAAATAAGCTGCAACAAAATATATTTTCAATAATTATCCTATTAATTCTGCACATACTTGACTCTTATCGTTTCAAAGCTTAAAAATCTCTTCAAGGAGCAAGTAAAATTGTGTAAGTATTTTTTATTTATATGTACATATGTATGTATTTATATCAGGGTCTTAAATGCCGATGGAACGCATGATGAGAAGGAAATTAGTCGAAAGGCGGAATCGGACACTCATTACGGATCGCGTTATACACAATAAGTACATGGGGAACGAAATCAGCATTTTTACTAATGGTTATTTTATGAATGGCGGGGCAAGAGGAGTATTCTCAGCGAAGCTGAACTTGTCCTGTAGTCTGCGTCTGGGGAACTACATATGATTTCACCAGGCAGAATTGCTTGAGTTGCTATATGCGTTGGATCACTTGATCAGGAATCGGGTGAGTGGGAGAAAGGTTTTCATTGCACTTGACAATCAGTCGGTTATAAAAGGCACTAGGCAAGTGAACGTATATTCCAAACAAGGGCTGGAATGTGTTTTAAAACTAAAGAGATATGCCTCGTTGAAAGAAGATGACGTTGATGTGGGTAAGAGGCACATACATAGGCACAGCTGGGAATAAAGCGGCAGTGCGAGCTAAAGTCTTACAATGGGTAAACTCTTTACACCTAGAAAGGTGGAGGGAGGCTATCATATGTAGACATACTCGAATAGTGCTCAAAGAGTCCTTTGGTAGGAGGCCAGTAGGTGCTTAGGTATAAAAGGGCTACCTTAAGCTGGATGACTGCGATAGTTAGAGGTTATGGAAACTTTAAGTATCCTCTGTCTAAAATGAATACTTGCAGACTGCCTGGAATAGGCTGAACCGGTGGCGCATATTGTGTGCGAATGTCAAGCACTGGCTAGGCATAAGGCTTAGGACAGCGCGCAGACACTTGTTAAATATGAAAGCCATAAGAGAACTAGCAATTACAAGAGACCCCGTGATGGGGACGCGTGTTGGCAGTTACTCAGTGAAAGTGAATTAAGAATCGGTTGACTGAAATCAATTTGAGGAGTGAAGAGGGTCGAAAAGGGACCCAAAAACTTCGATATCCCCCTTGCATAAAAAAAATAATGAGAAAAGAACCTTGTAAAGTATCAAAAAATGTGTGCACCAGATATGATAACACCGCGTCTTGACTGTCTATAATTTTTTTTTGCTTATGGAGAGAGCGTGGGCAGAATAAAGCAAAAATATGTTCGTGGTCTTCTGTGTGGAGAATACGTGTAGATGTTCTTCTTTGAAGATCGAAACCCAATTCCTTTGTTAATTGATAAAGGTTAAGGTAAAACAAAAAGAAAAAAAATTAAAATAAAAAAATCAGCTTAGCGTGCGAATCAAAAATGGCGGACGCAGGTAATTACGTAAGGCCACCAAAACAGCTAATCATTGAACACAACAAAGATATGAGCAAGGAATGGAAACTTTGGAGACAACGATACGAATATTTCGAAGTCGCAGCTGGCTTAAGCGAGAAGCCTGAAAAAGTACAGCTAGCAACTTTTATGACCTCAATTCGCTACCAAGTGGAAGCTATCTAAAACTCGATGAAATAAAGACACGATTTGAAAAATATTTCACACCGAAGTTGAACACCACTTATTAATTCGTTATTCGTTGTTAACAGACGTTAATCTAGAGCTCTCCAAAAATTTAATTTTACATAAGAAAATTATTGCCAAAAAATTGCTTTGTATAGCGTAAAAGACTCAAAATAATAAAAGAATTTATTGAACTAAAAGTTTCCATGCGACCATGGATAGGATCTGCGGAGAATGTAATAAAACTTGCAGAGACGTTGAAATGCTCTGTGGCGGCTATTGCGGAATGAACTTTCATATGAAATGTGTTGGTTTTTCAAAATATGAATATGATGCACTATTCAAGTATCCAAATATGAAATATATATGTGATGGTTGCACTAACTTTATAAAGTTAACAAATGATAATTATAAAAGCTTGCTAAATTTAATAAAAGAAAATGCATGCAAAATGGCTGAAGAAATTAATAAAACGAACAAAATAATGGAGCAACGAGTAAATGATGCAAAAATAGAAATTGTAAACGAATTAAAAAAAACAAGTAAACAAACACCCGCGGTACAAGAAACTTATGCTAGTAAACTTAAATCAACAAATAATATGCCCGTTATATTGAAACCGAAAAATAAACAAAGTTGCGAAGCAACTGAAAAACAAATAAAAGAAAAGATTAAACCGTCATCTCTTAACATGCAGGTGCAGAGAATATCTAAGAGAAATGAAGGAGTTGTTGCTATCAGTTGCCAAAATGAGAATGATAGATCTGATTTAACTAATGAAATAAAAGATAAGATGGGAAATGAATACGAGGTGCGAGCTCCAAGGATGAGAAATCATTTCCGCTTCAATAATTTGGTTTTTCGAAACTCTTTAGAACATGGTGAAGTTAGTAGATGCCAATAAACGATTTTGCTAATATACTCACGACAGGCATAAATAACACATTAAAAACAATGATAAATGAAAAGAGTGTAAGAAATACTTATGGTGCGAACAATTGGTTCAATGGATATTTAAGATCATTAAAGCAAACAAAAATACAATCCCATAGGTTAGCAGTGTGGCACAATAATGAATACTATTGGAGAAAATTCAGATCAATAAGAAATAAGTACCAGTCTGAATTAAGAAAATGTGAGGCGAATTATGTATGAAACAAAATAAATGAGTGCTCTAACCAGAAAGATATGTGGAGAAATCTAAAAGAATTAGTAATGAAGCAGGAGAAACCCGAAGTTAAGGAGATTGAAGTAAATGGAAAATTTATCACAGGCGAGATCGAAATAGCAGAAGAGCTTAATACGTATTTTATAAAAAAGTGTGAATGAAATAAAAGCAAGTATACCTAATACAATATACGTAGACAACATAAACCAATACCAACACGAAGATTTTAAATTCGAAATTATCAACATAGTGCAACTTAAGTTAACTATGAAAACTATGAACAACAAAAAGGATCAAAATTATCTCTCAATTAGAATGCTTTTGGAAAATTTCGATATGGCTGGACCATATTTGCTACACTTAGTGAATGAATCCCTTTTAGGAGGTGTATTTCCCGATATCCTTAAGGAAGCTACAGTTATACCAATAACAAAAGTTACAAACACAAAAAATCCTAGCGAAATACAGGCTGTTAGCATGTTGCCAACAATAAGCAAGATTATAGAAAAAATTGTTTATAATCAGTTAAGTAAATATCTTGAGGAAAACAATTTACTTTACGAAGTTCAATCTGGATTTAAAAAAAAATCATAATTGTGAATCGCTACTGAATCTGGTAGTGTCAGAATGGAAAATTGAAGTGGGAAAGAAAAGATGCGTGGCAGCAGCTTTCCTCGATTTAAGAAAAGCTTTTGAAATAGTCAACAGAGAAATCTTATTACAAAAATTGGAAAAATATGGGGTCAAAGGATTAGAACTGGCTTGGTTTAAAAGTTATTTGAGTAACCGAACACAAAAAACAAAATGTGGCAAATATGTCTCATCCTCAAAAAGAGTAGATACTGGAGTACCCCAGGGTGCAGTGCTGGGAACGTTGCTGTTTTTAATTTACATAAATGATATGGAGAGAATAGTTAAACAATGCAAAGTGTGCATGTTTGCTGATGATACGCTGGTATTTACATGTGGTCAAAATGCAGATGAATGTGTCCGAAAATTAAATGAAGATTTGGGCGAAATCGAAATTTATCTAAAAATGAATAAAATAAAACTAAATGTTAATAAAACAAAAGCAATGTTAATAAATGGTATTTCGAGCCATAATATTTGCATAGAAAATGAAGTCATTGTGAAGATTAAAGAAATTAAATATTTGGGTATAATAATAGACGATAAATTAAATTTCATACCACATTTTGAATACGTGTGTAAAAAGATGTCGAAAAAAATTGCTTTCTTGAGAAGAATCAGATATAAGATTTCAACAGTCACTGCCATTAACATATATAACACAATCGTAAAGCCCCACTTTGAATACTGTTCCACTGTTCTGTTCCTGGGTAATCAACAAATGAAGGATAGATTACAAAAAATGCAAAATGAAGGCATGAGGTGTATTCTCAGATGCAACAGACTGGCAAGAGTCAGAGATATGCTGTATAAACTGCAGTGGCTTTCAGTAAATCAACGCCTGGTGATGAATGCTCTACTATTCATATTTAAAGTAAAAACAGGGGCCTTGCCAACCTACATGAGTAAATACTTGGTCAATGTAGCTGAAATTCAACCATACAACTTAAGAAACGCCAATTACTACAGACTGTCTTATGCAACAACAAGTTTTAGCCAAAATGTATTATTTTATAAAGGTCTAAAAATTTTCAATGAAATGCCTATAGAAATAAAAAACGAAAATAATTTTTATTTGTTTAAGCGAAAAATTATTTACTATATTAAATCAAATTTTGAAATTTAAATATGATTCTTATGTAAAATTATTTTATTATATTATTTTAATTTCTAAAAATTGTTCATGTATAATAGCAAACAAAAAATGCTAAATAAATCAATCAATCAATCAAAACCACCTTTGAGCGGTATAAGTTTCACAAAATTCTTCAAATTGAGGGTGAAACCATAGACGAATATATTACCAGGCTGAGACTGCAAGTGAAAAACTGTAATTTTGATCTACTAGAGAATAGTCTCCTTAAAGATCAACTTATCCTTGGGATTAAAAGCGACACGTTGCGGACCAAGTTGCTATCAGACGACGTCACGCTAGATAAAGCTCTGCAAATATGCCAGGCCACGGAGTTGGCCCAAAAACAAACGGCTGAAATAAATAACCAAGGGGAAAAAAGTGTAAACGTGGTCAAAAAGCCCATTACATTAAAAACGTTCGACTGTAGAAATTGCGGTAAACATCACGCAGTACGCAGTTGCCCGGCATTCCGCCATATTTGTAAAAAATGCAAAAAAGAAAATCATTTTGAGAAAATGTGTAGAATAAAAGTAAAACACAAATTCAGTAAATACAGAGATGTTGCATATTTTAAACAAAAAACCGAAGATAGCGATGGCAGCGATACTGAGCTTTATATTGGATCCATTAAAAATGGCGGCACGAACGAAGATGATAATTTCACAGCAAATTTAAAAATTGAACACATGAATTATACAATCAAATTAGACACAGGTGACCAGTGTAACGTTTTCCCAAAAAGTGCAGTAGACAAACTAAAGAAAGTGAATAACGAAATAACAATAAAGCCAAGCAACGTGAAACATCTAGTCTTTTGGACATCACAAAATGATAGTTGTGGGCGAAACCGTATTCACTTGTGAAATTGCCGGAAAAGTTTGCAAGATAAACTTTAAGATAGTGGACGAAAATGTTAAGCCAATTTTAGGAGCCGAATCATGTGAAGAGCTGCAACTAGTCAAAAGAGTGCGCGAACTAAAAATTGATGTAAACCTTTTTGAGGGCCTGGGCTGTCTAAGAAACTTTGTATATGACATAGATGTGGTTGACAACCCGAAATTTGAAATTTGTCCGGCCAGACGCGTGGCTTTTAAAATCAGAGATCAAGTGAAATTGGGAGCTTGATAAGATGGTCAAAATGGGCGTAATAGAACAAACAAACTTGCCTACCCCTGCCGTTTCTCCAATGGTAGTGGTACGGAAAAACGGCAAGAATATGCATTGATGCGACAAGTGTAAACAAAAATATTAAACGTCGTCATTACCCAACACCATTGAGGAAATCAGCGCACAGCTCAAGGGAGCAAAATATTTTTCAATCTTAGACTGCAAGAAGGATTTTTGGCAAGTACCAGTCACCGACAGAACAAAAAAATTTTGACAACGCCTTGGGGACGCTATTCTTGCAAAAGGCATTTCGTCAGCCCCAGAAGTGCTCCAAAGTATCATGCAGAACTTATTTTCAAAACTGTTAAATGTAAAAGTCGCCGTAGACGACATATTGGTACATGCTAAAAGCTTGCAGGAACTACGTGCCATCACGGCTAAAGTAATTAAAATTATTGAAACAAATGGCATTAAATTAAACAAGGAAAAATGCTTGTTTGAACAAAATAAAATAAAATTTCTGGGACACATTATCAGCGATATTGGTTTATATCCTGACCCTGAAAAAATAGATGAGGTCAACCGCCTTAAACCTCCGGAGAACCGTAAACAGCTGCAAAGAGTATTAGGTAAATTTACGTACTTAAGTAAGTTTATAAAAAATTTTTCACACATTACAGCACCGCATCGGCAATTATTAGAAAAAGCAAATGCGTTCTATTGGTGGGACCCCAACAAAAATCAATTGAAACTTTAAAACAAATTATAACCAAACCAACCGTACTTAAATTATATGATGTCAACAAAGACGTAAAGTTACAAGTCGACTCCGGTTCATACGCTATGGGCGCAGTGCTACTTCAAGAGGAACAGCATGTGGCCTACGCATCCAAAGCTTTAACAGAGTGTCAATCAAGATACAACTAGAAAAAGAGGCGCTAGCAGTCAAATTTGGGTGCGAGAAATTTCACCAATACGTTTGGGGTAAACAAATAATCGTGGAATCCGACCATAAACCGTTGGAATCAATTTTTCAGAAACCGTTGCATTCGTCACCTACAAGACTACAGAATATTAGATTGAGTTTACTCACCTACAATCCTAAAAGTTGTATTCAAGCCCGGCATTAAAATGCACTTAGCAGATCCACTTAGTCGTGACTGCCTTAATCAAAACAACGAAGAAGAAGAAAATAATGTGAGATTCAAACCCTCTTAGCAATTTCTGGCCAAGAACTGGAAACGTTGGTAAAAGAAACTCAGAATGATAAATCATGTAAGTTACTTATTACCCTCATTCGTAATGGATGGCCAGCAACAAAAGAAGAGCTACCTACAGAGTTAAAGCAATTTTGGAGTTTCAGAGAAGAACTCTCAACAAACGATGGTGGAGTTATTTTCAAAGCCGCAAAAGTGTTCATACCACGTAATATGAGAGCCAATGTGTTAAAGTATATTCACGGAGGCCATTTTAGCTATGCCAAGAGCGTCAGAGAATCAGTATTTTGGCCACAGATGAGCAAAGATATTCTTAATTACATAAAAAAATGTGCTGCATGTCAAGTATACCAGCGAAAAAACAACAAACTAAAAGTTTGTGATAAAGACATTCACAGTTGCAGCTTCGAAATAAGCGCTACAGATTTGTTCCATTTTAACAACGACGACTATATTGTTTTTATTGACAGCTATACCGGTTACCTCAAGTTTAAAAAACTTCCTGAAACCACAACAAAACAAGTCATTACATTTTTGAAAGAAATATTTTCCACTTTTGGACCACCGCTTACTTTGGAATCCGACAATGGTCCTCAGTTTTCTAGTAACGAGTTCAAAACTTTTTCACTGGACTGGAAATTTAACCACCGCACCAGCTCTCCATACCATCCCAGGGGCAATGGATCAGCAGAAAAAGCCGTGCAGATTGTAAAAAACATTCTAAAAAAATCTACATATGATAATAGTGACTATTACCTAGGACTTTTAAATTACATGAACACCCCTCGTGGAAACCTCGGGTCACCATCACAACAGTTATTCGGACATGGAATCCGTAATATGCAATAGCAAGGGAAACTTTGTTATCAGCAGAGAGCAAAACAATTACTGAGCATCTAAAAGCTGAAAGAGAAAAGCAAAACACTTACGCAAACCGTGGATCCATAACCAATCCTAAACAGTATGCTAGCGGAGATACTGTCGTTACACGCACTACCAATAAAAAAACTTGGAAACCAGCAACTGTCAAAACACAAATTCATCCTCGATCCTACATACTAAAAGACATGAATGATAATCTCTACCGTCGAAATTCGGCTGATATTCAACCAAGTCAGGCAAAAATTAAAACAACACCGAAGTCATTACAGAGAATGCAGAAGACAACATGATACTCAATCCCACTAGTTCCGATTTGTTGAGCGATAGGATGGAGTCCAGCAGCCAACCGCCAGCTGCCACTGGTTGTTCTGTGAGAAAAGACCCTGTACCACCACCTGTACTAAGAAGATCGGCGAGAGTTAAATTTAAACCTAAGAAGCTGGATCTGTAAGCTTTCCTAAAAGAAGAGGGATGAGGACGTGATCACACGTCACTACTATATCATACCATACCATTTTATGCATTTATGTATTTTACATTATTACTTTTTGAATTCAATTGTGTTCTTACATTAGAAGCTAACAGTGGACTTTTGCTAAATTAGATTTTCAACAATTAAATGAATTTCTGATAAAGGTAATAAAATCAATGTTTTATTTACATTCTTCAGCATAATTTTTAGTCACATCGAAATTGTTTCCATGTTCTCAGCATAGTTTATGTACGGGTATTTACAGACGAGCACATACATACAGGATGGCGCAAAATTAATCACTCTATCGGATAATGGTATAATCTTTGCAAATGAAGTCTTACATCAATCATATTTGACATCTGTGAACCAGGCAGCTGCAATATAGAAACAGAAAAGCAATGGAGGACTATACTCCGCAAGAGCGTGAAATAATTGTGTCGATGTTGTTTATTTATTGATTCGCTGGTGTTAGCGAAGCGTGAATTTCGAAGTCGATTTGCTAATCGTGTCGCCCTTAGCTGCTCAACACAAACATTACGGCACCAAAAAAGACCTTGAAGGGCGTAGACACCACCTAACTGGGTACGGGAAGAAACATCAACTAAACGGCGTGCTGCATAATCGGGCATTACCAGGCAGACACTACAACGACTTTTAGTGAAAGACTTACACATGTTCCCGTGCCAACAGTGCATCAGTTAATACACGCTGACCGTCAGTCGCGTGTGAATTACTGTAAAAAATCTCAATTAATCTAAGATATAAAAAGGGACATTTTACTATAATTTGGAAATTTAGTGAAATCCAAAAAAATCACCATAACCCCAAAATTAGTTCAAAAATTTTAAATTACATAAATATCATAAAATTAAAAAAACGAAACTGCACCAAAAATATGAAATTTTAAAAAAAAATTTAAATTCACCACAAATTCGCAAAATTCACTATAAAATCGAAAAACTATAATTTAAAAAGTTTATTGCTAAAAAATTAATATTTAATAAAAAATCTAAATATTGCAAAAAAAAAACAGAATTATCAAGTATCAAAATTTCACCACAAAAAATTAGTATTTTAAAAAATTTAATAAAAAACAAAAATATGAAGAAACAAAAAATAAATTTCATCACAACTGGGAAATTCATAAAAAGAATTTAAATATCTTAAAAATTTAAACTTTACCAATAATCAATTGCAAAAATAAAAAATGTTTCGAAAAGTTCGAAATTTACAACAAAAAAAATTAAAAACTGTAATAAAATAATTTAATTCCTACTAAAAAAAACTATAATTAAAAATTTTTTAACATAACAAAACCCAACTATCTATAGCTTAAAAATGTTTAAATAATACCAAAACTACCACTAAAACCAAAAAATATTTTTTTTTTGTAAAAACGCAGCAATTTCAACAAAATCGGTATATAAGGTATAAAAAACAAACTTCATCCTTTTTTTGATATTTAACGGCAAAAATCTTATCAAATATTAAAATACAAATCTTTTGCACCAGCAAAAATTTATAGTACATATTTAGTAGTTCATACTTTTGTGAAGGTATATAAGAATATAGCTCTCTTACTTGTTACATGCAAATTTTGTTTTAGCAAAATTTCCACCCACATACTCAAGACTTGCAGAAACTTGACTTTAGTACTCATAGATTTGTTTTGCCAACGTACAACAACAATCACTCGTGGATTCTCATTTGCCCAAATGCGGCAATTCTACTTGTTAACCAACCATTCGGAGTGTTGACGACGCTTGAAATGGTCAGTAGACTTCAGCTCTTCAGTCAATTAAACCTTGTAAGCGTGTAAATTCAAATCGTTCTTCCAATTCACATCAGTGATGTTGTGAGATGTTACATTTTTGGGCACGACGTCGAGGTTGACTGCTATCGCGAACAACAGCAATGTTTTCCGCAGAACGAACTGTGCGAGGATGCACAGGAGTTTTCACATTTCCTACAGGCCCTATTTACTGAATTTTGTGCATTGTGGACACATTTTTCAATTAAGTTGACGAAAAAAATAACGAAATGCATTTTGTTTTGAGCGCCCATTTTCGTAAAAACGCTTCAACAATCTTAACGCGCTGCTCAATCGTGTACCTCTCCTTGGTTGAATTTGTAAACAATGAAACAAAGAAATGTCAACTTAAGTAGGGCATAAAACTTGACGTTAAGGTGTGACTCACAATTAACATCGTGCATTATGGTTGGACCACCCTGTATATAAAAAAAAATTACATTTCACAACATATATATGAGGAATTCACCAGAAAATTCCCACAAACATTAAAAATTTTCCAACCAATTTAGAAATCAAAAATTATAAATTTTACCAAAAAGCTAAATTAATATGAAAAAAAACGAAATTTCTTCATAATTTGGATATTCACCAGAATACGTAAATTCCACACAAAACCAAACAAATTTTAATTACCTAAATAAGAAAATTGTCCCAAAAAATTTCATATTTTTCCAAAATGTCTTAAGTTCACTATTAAATCACAAAATTGAATTTAATAAAAAACCAAAATTAAAAAAATACAAAAACTAAATTCACCAAATTTTAAAATACCAAAACAACATATTTAATTTAGGGAAATCGCCAAAACAAAATTACCAAACCAACAAAATTGTCCAAAAGAGCGAAATTTCCCAAAATTAGGCCAAAGATCGAATTTTGCTAAATTATGAAATGGCAACAGAAATTGCACCAAAAAAAAATTAAAATAATTATGTATGTATATTTTACAAGAAAGGCGCCGCCACAATTTGGAACTTAAAATTTAAAACTAACCAAAATATTTTGAAATCACAAAAAATGTCGCAAAACTCCGAAATGAAACCGAAAAATAAATTAAATTCCGCACAAATAATGTTTTTTATAACCTTATCGTTATAAAAAAAAACTCTAGTACTGGCATTGCTATGATTTCTTAATTCGTAAAACACAAACCGCACGTAATTCTAAGCGAACGAAAGCTTTCGAGATAGATAAACCTAAAATTCGAGTTCGAGTGACTCGCTTTCGTTCGCTTATGATTTCTTTCGACATAGCAGCGAAACAGGCTGTAACTTTGGAGAGAATCGCTGATGAATGATATAGAAATCTTAACCTTATTTACAAAATAGCCCAACATAAATTACACTATTGGAAAATGGAATAACTTTTAAATAACGTCGAATGTTAGTTCATTTATGTATTACGTTTCGATTCTAAACATGATTTGTATGAAAATACTATAGAGCGCTGTAATCAAGAACGCGGAATGATCGTGTCTATTTTTTATGAAGTAATTCGTCTGTAGCTTTGGCATAAATTTCATCTTTGGTTTGGTAGTCGTCACACGGGAAACATAAGAGACCTCGAATTGATAGGTATGCCAAAAATATCGCTTCTATTGCTCAATACCCGGTTGAAGACCGCACATCAACCAAACGACGTGCGAGGCTCAGCGCATTTTGAATAAAGATTTCGAAGAGGTACCCTTAAAAATTGCAAACAGTCTATCAGATATTACCATTTGGCAGTGAAACGGATTTTGACACATGCTAGTGCCATCCTGAGTCTTAACAACGAAGTGCCTAATTTATTTTCAATACTCATCATGGGTGACGAGTTCGAATTCCATGTTTGTGGAAACGTTTATGTAAATAAGCGCCAGACGATTGAATCTCTTAGAGGACATCCGTCAAAAAATATAGAGCAAATGTCACAAATCTGGCTGAAACGGTTATTAAAAGTGGCGACGCTCAATTAATTCCAAGTGGCCAAATATATATTTCAAGAAGAACACACCATTTTCTTTCCTTTCGTTCAAATTATGTATATAGGCAATACAAATAGGGAGGGTCACTTATTGTGGGCCACCTCATATGGCCTTTACATTTTTGCTGAAGCTAACGCTCCCTCCATGTTACATATGTCAACAAAAAATAAAAGCAAAAAGTTGTTTTTAATTAAAAGAAAAACAAACAGCGTTCTTATCTACATATCTGTTATATTTGCAATTTCTTATGCAGAAGTACATACATACATATTTACATATGTATCTGCTTATATTTTTCCCTCACAGATTAGAGAATCATTTAGTACAAATGACACGTCTCACTGGGTCGTTGCAAGCCATTAGAACAAAGTGTAGTATAGGAATGCCTTCAAAAAGTGCCGGCACAGAAGCTAAAAGACATGTGTTATCTATACAAAGTCATGTTGTCCATGGCTATGTAGGCAATAAAAGTGCAACATTTCCCTTGCAGGTAAATATTAGAAAAATATATACATATTCATATGTTTTATATTGATATTAAAAATATTAATTATAGGTTTTAGGCTTCGAAGTTGATGCTATTAATTCCGTACAATTTTCTAATCATACTGGCTATAAAGAAGTGAAAGGGCAAGTGCTACAAGTAAAAGAACTAGGCAAGTTTTGTTATCCCTAAAGTAGTGTTTTATTTGAATATTCTTTGTGTTAATTTAGATGACCTATTCCAAGGTCTTGATGGTAATGATATTTTGAAATGTTACTCTCATTTATTAACTGGTTACATAGGAAATGCTTCATTTTTAAGGCATATAGCTAAAATTGTCACAAAATTGAGAACCATTGAACCAAAGTTAATATATGGTAAGTTTTATTACTCGTAAAATGTTTAATTTTTATATAATTTATACTACAGTTTGTGACCCGGTTATGGGCGATAATGGCGCAATGTATGTACCTAAAGATTTATTGCCCATTTATCGCGAGGAAATTATTCCTTTGGCTGATGTCATAACACCCAATCAATACGAAGTGGAACTATTAACCGAAATGAAAATTAAAAGTGAAGCCGATATATGGAATGCCGTACAATGGTTCCATGATAAAGGTATTGATACAGTTGTTATTTCAAGCAGTGATTTGGGTAAACCTGGCGAACTTCGGTCTTTTCTCAGCAAACGTAATGGCACTCGTTATGCTCTAAATATACCAAAACAGGGCGCAAATATTTCCTTCACTGGTACTGGTGACTTATTTGCATCACTCTTTTTAGCACATAGTTATCAAACAACGAACTTAGCGTTAGCTCTTGAACGAACCATTTCATCACTACAAGCTGTTATTAAACGCACTATTGAAACAATGCCAAAAGAAGTTCGAGAAGGAAAACGCAAGGTAACAATATTTGATAGTGAACTTAAATTGATACAATGTAAAAAGGATTTGGAAAATCCTGAAATAATTTTGCATGCTGAACAAATACTTTAAGATTTTTAGCATTTGATTCTAATTTTAATGCTCTATTGAAATTGTTGCAGTACCTTTTTGTTAATCTTAAGTGAAAAATGTTTTGAAAATAATATTTTGACTAATAATACTTCTGCAAACTAATAAATTTATATGGTTTTGGTTCATGCTAATTTCTATTTATTTTCAGTTTTAGAACACGTCAATATATGTATTACAGAAATAGTTCCAGAAACAAACCAGACGTGGCTAAGCAAATAGACAAATAACAGAAATACTATAAGAAAACTGTCATGTAATTTTTTTACTTTTCTGCTTATTTTCTTCTTAAAAATTGTATTTCAAATGAACCAAAAGTCATTTTTAAGGGGTAAGTACATTCTTGTGGAGTTATTTTGTGATTTTATCAAAATTGTGTTTTTTTATAAACCAGATCTCAGAACAAGATTCTGGTTTCCATCACTGTCTTCTTTAACTGCGAAATTACCGTTATGTCTGTTTTTATGTTACTGACCACCTCATTACACCTAAATTCACTATTTTTAGTTATGATAGAACATATACGGGCAAGTGAGTAGTTTTGTTGCACCTAAACATTGTTATTTCGAGTTCTGGCACTAGAATCTAATTAATAAAGTACGAAAACTTGTAGTCAAATGTCGTTATTATATTGGGAACGAGTACACAGTATAAGTGGCAGTTGGCAGCAAAAACGGGCAACTCTAGCTACAGGAGACCTCTAATCCTACGGATAAACAACTGAGGAACTCTAGTGGACCGAAAGAAAATAAAAGCACGGCGAAGAGCATGCGGTATATCGTTCCGAACGTTTTTGTGAAAGGGATTCATTACACGATATTTGACAGAATTCAGAAAAGTGAAACTCTCAACAAAAGCAGATATATGGTCCTGGCGACGAAAAGCGTATACATAACGGACAATAGTTTTAACCTGGGAAAGTTCACCGCAGTGGTAATAGATACTATTTCAGGCTCATGTAACACATGTGCCATAAAAGCGCAAGGGCAATTCTTAATTTTACATGTAATGGTAGGAAAAAATTTGAGCAATAAATTTTACTTAAAGAATACCATACCATACCACACTTTGGAATTGAAAACAAAGTCTGGAATCAAGAATCGCACCCAATAGTTTGTGGTGATACACAAACTCATTTCTATTACCTCTCATACATACGACCCAATTATAGAAAACCCTGCAGTGGGGCCAAACATTATTGCTTTAGTCTTAGACGAATTTACGGTGATGAACCGGTAGTAGACCAATACAAAGCACGATTCATACTTATATTTATTATATCCTTTAGAACAGGAACAACACAAGCGCATTTGCTATATGGATTTCGTAAGCAATTTTCCTCACTTTTTGACGCATTTATCTTTATTCCCCAAAAATCCAAAAAATTCTTTATTTAGATTAGAATTAAGTAATTTAATTGTTAAGCTTAAGTTCGTTATTTACTCTTTCTGTTAAGAAAGAAAATTTGTTTGATTTAACTTTAAATACAGTAAAAGTTAAAAATTTTATTAGACAACTAGAAAAATGGAATATCAACATTCTTTGTGTCTTTCTACTCTATTTAACACAATACTCAAAGCAAATGGAATATGAGAGTAGCTATATTTCAAATTTCACGTCTTGCCTTTTTCCTTGGGTTAGAACGAAATTTATACCACTCTAACATTTTTGCTATTGCATTTTTTATCATATGTATGCATTTTTCTGCAGCCAACCATCGGTCAGCAATAAAAGCATATGCTTCTAGTTATCTAATAAAATTTTAGCTTTTACTGTATTCAAAATTATCATATTAAATTTTTCTTTCTTGATAGAAAGATTAAATAACGTACTTAAGCCTAACAATTAACTTTAATAATCATAGTTCGGCAAAGTTACGTCAAACATACTTGTACATGCTTACTTCATCACGATTGGATTGATACTAAAATAAAATCAACCGAGATGAAACAGAAATACATACAATGCTTTCATTGCTGACCAATGGTTGGCTGAAGCAAAATATGTATGATAATAAAGATTTTAACCCATAAATACTTTATTTATGTACAAAAGCTATTTACGTTCAGTGTTAATTTAGGGATTTCTATTTTGGTTTTTTATTACACCGGTAATAATGAATAAGTTCAAAATTTTTTAAATAAAAGTGTTACAGGCATACAATGTGAAAAATGTCGTTTCAAGAACTAGAGAGTCAAATTTTATAGAGAGATCAAATTTTAGCAGTAACTTCTTCCAGAATATTCTTGATTTGATATCCCGATAGGGTGTTTTGATGTAGAATTTTGGAACGAATTTCCGTCATCCTTTGGAGACAATGTCTCCAAACCAAACTTGACAAGGGATGACGGAAATTCGTTCCAAAATTCTACATCTCTAGAATACTTGTTCATGAAAATGATGTTATTAAAGGAAAAAGTGAGTCTCAGAGGTGTTACAGTTGCACTAATAATACTCCTTACTTATCTGCGAAGGGCCACAAAATAAAAATGTTAGTAATAATTTTTTGGTACCGAATTTCTATAAGAAGTATTTTCTTGGCTCCCACAGAGGTTAATGTAAGTTTTATTTCTTACTTTATAATTTTTAGTATTACGTTGTACACTCACTTGTACTTGTTTTTCTAAAAAGTATTCTTTTATTGAGAATTATGGTGATGTTTTCTCATTTTTTTATATATTACATTATTCGTCCCTGTTCTGTGTTCCGAGTAGAATGAAAACATGTAAAAACAGCCGGAATTGAATAATTCGAAAATAACTGTTCTGCATTTTACATATTTTGCATATATGTATATGCGTTTTAAAATTTATTGAGAAAAATAAAAGTAACTAGAAAGAAAACCTTTCATATTTTAATACAAAATCTTCATTTAACAATTAAATAAAGTTCTTAACCTGATTATAATTTCACCAAACTTTTTTATTCTAAATAATATAAAGAATTTGTTCGGAAGTGGAATACAAAACAGCTGAAACATTCGGAAATTTACACTTTAGAATAAAATATTGTGGATTCGGAGTACAGAACAGCACTGATAATCTTGAATTTGCTAGAATTGTTAGTGAAAAAAAATTATTGTTTTTCCGCTATTGTTTCCAGGAGAAGATTTAGTAAATGTAATAATAATACACTATTGTTGCTCTAGTGCGATATATGAAAATGCATTTGAAAACAAGTGAACCTTAAAATGCTGGAAGTGACAACTTGTCCAAAACCACTCATATAGATCGTTTTAAAAGCTATATAACTGTGGCATTTCATTCAACACAACTCTAACGGATTATAAGTTTCTACCTTACAAATGTATACTATAGTAATATTGCTGCAAGTGCTGATGACAAGTCTTGTTTTTGCAGCAAAAGAGATTAAAGAAACTAATCCAAATGCATCTACTAATTCCAAGTTTTTACCATATAGAAAATATGAAGGCACTAAATAAAAAAAATTATAAATGTATATCAAGCCAAAGGAAGCCATGCTCCAAATCTATACGAAGATAATAACAAACCAACAGACTACCAGAGAACAATCCTTGTGCACATTCGACAAACATGAAACAAGATCTCAAATAATTTTGTAAGGCAGCGAACTTACTATTTTATTGTTTGGAGCTTTTAATTATATTGTAGCTCACACTGTGCTTTATTTATACTTTTTGGAGTTCGTACTACATTTTACTTGGCAGTGTGTCCTTATTCTACCAACTCTTCTATCACGATTAAACGCAAACGCTATAAATTATAATTTTGGTCATCACTTTTATCAAAGTGATTCACAAAAAAAGTATGATCTTTCTCAGAATAAGTGATTGTCACCTCTTGTTTTGACAACATTTTTAAAAATTAAAAACAAAAAACAAAGATTATTGAGTATATGTATATTTGAATTTTGTGAAAGTAAATATTAAAAAAATACACCTATGTATGAAACTAAGAAAAGAACATTTTACATACATATAATTAAATTATAAAATATATGTTTTTACAGCAGTCTAAATTGTAGGTATATTATTGTTGTACTATTTTTTTGCTCTAAATGAGGCAGCTCTATTTATTCTGACAATTGGGGCATCACTGCCAGCGGCAGCTAAACGTGTTGCTTGACGTTGTTTAATTAGACTGGATGCAGCTGTATTCAGGACTACAAAAATAGGAAAATTTTAAACTAATTCATTAATTATTTTTGTTGTATTTACCTTTATTTACGACAGTACGCGGACTTTTTCTTATCCTGTTAGGACTGAATTTTTTGTTTTCTTTTTGAATTCCTGCAGCTACTGTTCTAAGAACGGATCCATGCGTAAATTTCTTAGACTTCAAAAGAACTAAAAATAAAGATGAATTACAAGGAAATTTTCAAATTTAAAATAACTCAAACATGACATATACCATTCTTTAACTGATCTGCATTAGATGGTGTTTTGGCCACTTGATCTGATAATATGTTGGAAACCATATTCGATTTCAACGATGCCATCCAATTAGAATTCTTTGTGCTAAATCCTGTTCCCGCTATTTGTGATGATGATGTGGTTGGGGCCATATGAAATTTTGCATTGCTATTATTATCGAGTTTACTTAACACATGAGTTTCATCAAGATTGTGTGGTCTTTTTACAGGCATTTTTAAAGTTGTAAGCATATCGCCAGTGCAGCCTCCACCATCGTCATCCGTAATAGAATCATCCAAATTATACTCCTCTAAACGTAAACGTTTGCCACATAATGTATTATTTTCAATATCTTCATTATGTATTTGATCACTGTCTTCGTCACTTGACGATGTATGTATGCCATTTATAAAGTTTTCACCAATATTTAATTCATTAAGGTTAGTAACATTAGTTAGATGGCGTTCCAATTGTTCGTAGTGATACCTTTGCTGAGTATTTAGGCTGCCATTTTTAATTACTTGACACGCTAAAGTCAAAGCCTTTTTTAGCCAAATTGAGTTCATGCTTAGTTCTGAATCAATTGCTGTTATGTGTTTATTAATGAACGATTTTTTCGAGATTTGTACTTCTAAATGCTTACACTTTAAATAAATTTGTAAAAAATTTGCATATTTTGATAATTGTATTTCGGCTTTTATCTTGTTCAAGTCTTTGTAAACGGCACTAAGTTTTTGACGCCAACACGATATATCTTGTGATAGTTTATCAATTTGTTTATTTAGATGACATACAGATGTGGTGTAGCTGGAAAAATTCTGTAAGAATTTATTTAAAAAAAATTTAAGTATTAATATGATGTGTTGGAAAATATTATTAAAAATTTCTGGCTAACGATTTTGTCGAACTGAAAATTGTTAATAATTAATATAATAATTCATTCAGGCCTAAGTTCGTTTATTATTATTCCTATAGAATACTGAAAGAGTTAAGTTTTTAATTACACTATGCAACAAAAAAAAAAAAAAAAAACATTGGAGAACCACTATATTTTTTTGATGAGTTATGGTTGCCTAACTACAAAAATCGCCTTTATTTCGAATTCTATGGATAGGTTTTTTTTTAATTTTTTTTTTTAAATATGAGATTTTTGAAAATTCCGCTTCACATATCTTATCATAACTTTTAAAGGCCTTGTTCAATTTCGTTGTGCTATATGTCCAAATTACAACAGCCATAAGTCATTCAAATACCATTTTACTATACCCATTAGTTTTGGAGTTATTTCGAATTTTTATATTTTTTTGGAAAAATTGTGAAATTTTTCATGGTAGGCTGTTTCAAATATTTTCATCATTTGCTGTGACTAGCGAAAGGTATATTTTTTCACTTGTCATTTGCAGTCATAAGCTATAACCTGTGTTCTTTGTTGGATCTAAATTATTTAAATAATTTCTGCCTCAATTTACTACGTAACATAGTTTGACACAATTGGAGTTGTGCCTTTAAAACTGGAGTACGTCCAAATTTCCATAGCCTCCGATGGTTTACATGTGCCACTTGGAATAGTTCGCTTAATTGAAATTTCGAGTCTGGCTACGACTTCTGTGAATTTCGTAGAGGTATGTTGTGGGAGATGTGATAGCTCACATACATTTTATATTTCAACCCGTTTGTGTTTCTGTTTGGATAAAAGGTAATGTTTTTTCTAGAGTAACATAATTGATGTTCAAGGTTAAAATTGTCAGTCAATTATCAGATGATAGGTCATAAGAATTTAGTGATACAAAATCAGGTCTGGAGCCTTGTTAAAGCCTTTCCACTAAATTTCTTCCGACAACTCCTAGGACTTGTAAATCTAAACTCTTCTTTAAATTCTGGGATTACAAAGTGTTTTACGTTTTACGCACACTAATAGCAGTACCACCACATGCCTTACCATTCGCGTGTTTGGTGTCATAAGTAAGACATCCACTAACTCTAAAGCAGCTTTTTTAGAGTAAAATGGGTTTCAGATCCCAGGAGTAGTTCGATTTGCGTGCGTTTCAGTAACTTATTTATAGTTGCGTAATTTTTATTTACGGATTGACAGGACTTGTTTTAATTTCGCATCATTTACTGGAACATGTTCTGCATATTAATCATGAAATTATTCATTGTATGAATTAGGTTTCCGATCGAATTCGAATTATTAGTAATAGGCTCCTGACGACCTTATTTTCAAACGTTGCCGTATCAATGTTTTTGGGCATTGGGTCAACTTAATGTCACATTATGAGCTGACAATTGAGAACCATTATTCAATTTTTGAGCGTACGAAAGGTTTGTTTTGTTATTTGTGTGATTGTAAGGGAATGTGCTAGCCGTAGATTCACCATAAAGACTAGAATAGCGAGAGGCCTAATATTTTTCGTATATTGGCTTTTGAACTGTCTATAACTTTACAGCCCCTATAGTTTTTGTGTTTGTTTTGTGGGTGTCTCCACAAACCAAGAATACGGCTCTTCAACTGTTATCCTACGATTGAGGATACAACGCCAGTTGTAGATGGTGTAAACAGAGTGGTTTATTTATTTTTTAAATGAGCTGCATTAAATATAATCTAAATGTGGTGCATTGGCTGTGGTATTTTGTTAATATTTATGATATTGTGGACGAACCTCGCCACATGTCATTCATTTATAGCACTTTTTATATTCTCTGGTGGGTTAGAATTGTCTATGCCTTTTATGACAATATTCATTCATTTTGCGCTTTTTAATTGTTAAGTATACTAACTCTCTGCGTTAAGCCTACTTACTTGCTCTGATCCGGTTATAAAAAAAAGCAATTTCACTATAAAATTCACCAAAAACTTAAAAATTCCAAAAAAATTAAAATTTCAAGACAATTTAGGAATTTACCAAAATATAAAATTCTTTACAAACTAAAACTAGTGTAAAAATTTCAAAATACCAAAAAAAAAAAAAAAATGCTAAAACGAAATTGGACCAAAAACTTACAAATAATTCAAAAATTCGCAAAATTTGAAATTACCCAAAGTCTTGAAAATTAATGATAAAAATGAAAAACTGGGCCAACACAAAATAATTCCAAAATACCGTAAAATCATAATTTACCAAATTTTAAAATTTCAAAACCTAACAATCATTATTTTATAAAAAAAAAACGTCACAATGTTAATAAAATCTATGTTATGCAAGTTTCAAAAGACCTATATCTTTAAAATTCCTTGAAATTTAACGACAAAATTTACCCAAATGCTGAAATTGCACCCACAACTCTAAATTTTATTAAATATTCTAAATTTTACTAAAATATAATTTCTCTATTAGCTACAATTCATTAAAACATTGCGAATTAAAAAAAAAAAAATGAAAAGCAGTCGGAGAAAAAGAAAGAAAAGCAAAAAACACAATAAGATGACTAAAACCACAGGCCAAAATATACATATACATATCTTAATTGTTTTATACTCTAAATCTTTTTGTGACGCCTTTTTTGAAACACAATCCAACCTATATACATATGTGGTTGCAGAAACTTGCTGTTACCATGAGTATATTGTCACTATATACAATATAGGAGACATACATACTTTTTTGTTTCTCACCGAGATCGGCAAAAAATACCAATATTTGCGAATGCAAATGTATTCATTACTTTACTTGCCGTCTTGACTATCCATAGATCTATTTTGCCAACAAGTCCAACTTGAGAACGATTTATTCTATTTGGGTGAGTAAAAATTGCTTTAAGTTATACTAATATTATCTCTAAACTTGTGCAGTAGTTTCATAGATATCGGGTTGTAGCAAAAAAAAAAAATTGCAAAATGTTAAAACAGTTTTTTGAAAAATCATAACAAAATATAGAAAGACAAAAATCTCACTTTTTTCTGTAGGCATATACATACATGTATACCGATAGAAGTTTCAAACAAAAAAAAGCCCTATTTTATTAACCTACCGTTTACAAAGGAAAGTAATTGCAAGAAAGTCGCAATTCACTCACACTTTTTCACTACCACACTCAAACTTTTTTTACTTTCCACTCAGCTTTCAACAAAATTTAGATGAAAGCGATTTTTTGACGTTTTCTTGAAAGTAAAATGACAAGGGCTTAACACTGTTGCCTACTAAGAGAGATATACAAATTTGCGGGATTGTGGTAAAATAATAATTGCAAATATATATTTAAAAATTTTTCATCAAATATGCTTAAAGAACACAACTGTTGATTGTCTATAATGATATTACAAACAAAAAATTAACTATAATAATCATTTAAAAGTATTGCCCTATAAATTTGTGTGTGCGAATGGTTTGGCAACTCTACTTCAGTAATAAACAAAACATCACTCTTGTTTTGTTATCATTTTCCAATCCTAGTATTTTCATTTGTTGAATTATGCAACAACTTTTCTCTACGAAAACATTTTACAAATGAACTTTCACTTTCCTCTGAAAGTGAACAAGAAATGTTCATGAAAGTTGAAGATTTTGGGCCTCATTTTATAAAACGCAAGGCAACGCCAGAATTTATATGAAAAAAAAAACAAATTTTAAACATTTTAAATTATTTGTATGAAATTTTTTTGCCTCTCAACGCCATAAAACATGAAGAGTTGATTTCCTTTTCAAAAGCCCAACAATTTTTATGAAAGCAATAAAAAAATGTGTAAATATTTGAAATTTGTTTTTGTTTATCATATAAACTCTAGCGTTGCCTTGCGATTTATAAAATGAAGCCTTTCTTTGAAATTTTTATTTGTAATACGTATACAGAAATTTCATAAAAGTACTTTCCTTTGTAAATGCAGAGTAAAATCTAAATATTTTTGATTTAGTTCAGAATTAACACTACGTCTTGACTAGCCAAAAATTTGCTCACACATAGAGAGCGTCGGCAGAATAACGCGAACAAATTTGTTCATAGTCTTTTGTTTCACAGCGAGACTGTTTCAATGTGCTCAGCATAGTTTATGTACGCGAATTTACAGAGGAACACACACACACACATATTATTTATTTTGCCTGTGCATTTTATTTTGTTTGTGTAATTTCATAACAGAGTTGTGCGAAGAATTGTTCGGACAACTCTGTTTGAACACGAACCGACGATCAACAGCGACGGTCTTCACTATGGCTAGCGAAGACTAAATGTTATACTACATTTACACCTACGCAAAATCTAGTAGATTTCAGCTCAAATCTCGAAGAAAATCTCTGCCGTTTACACCAATGCTTTTTGACGTATTATTGGATTTCATTTTCATAACAAAAACAGCTGACTGAAGTAAGAATAAAAAATTGGCTCTAAACTTAATTAAATTCGTGCTACAATTGTTTTTATACACATAATTACATATGTAATATTACTTACACTTTATTCATTATTGCTATATCCATATTGAAAACACTTATTTTAAACTTTTATTATTTTTTAATGTTGCTGCATATATTTTGTTTCTACCGCGCTTTTTTTTTTGTTACAAATGTCAAAATTTTCTTGTTTAGCGCTGTATATTTCAGTACATTAGCAAAAAATACATAGTTGCATCATTTAGTATTGCAAGATTTTGAGAGATTTTGCCAAAATCTAGTTTGTAAGTAGATTTTGTTTTGTATGGGAAATCTGGTGGAAATGAACTAGATTTCGCTCAAAATCTCATAAGTACCAGATTTTGCGTAGATGTAAATGTAGTATTAAGGAATTTCATTTTAAATAATATGTATGTATGTATATGTATGCAACAGGACACTTAAGTAATTTTTGTTCGAGAGCATTTTACTTTTGTCAAAGCAAGATAACTTCTTTTAATTTTGAATAAAATCAGAAGTTTTGCATCGATTGGAATGAGATATGGCTTTAAGGCCAAGATCGCAAAAAAGTCGCATGTTGAACAATCAAAATTGATTTATATGTTGTTTTTTATTTGGGTAATTCTGATTGTTTTTTTTTTTTGCATCTTCGAAAATTACTAGTCAGCGCCTAACCTTTTTGCAATAAAAAGTCGCATAACTTGGCGGCGACAGATATTAATGTATCAGCTTCGTGGTTCACACATATACAAGAACACTGTTTACGAAACTGCACATTGTTTTTTTGGAAAATGTTTGCGACAAAAGCGAATATTATACGAAATGTAGCATTTCGTTCTCCGATTAAAGCCGTTATGACAAATTCAAAGAGGAAATTTAATTTACTCACTTTACCAGCAAGTAAAACATTTGAACATCAACCGTCAATATTATTTACAGTAAGACGTTGTTACGCAAAAAACAAGGATATAAAGAGCGGAAAGAAAGCTAAGGTTGAAATTAATGAATCCCAATTAAGAGAAATCATTGATTACGAGGCACTAAATATGCAAATGCAACGGACCGTGCAACAAATGAAAGACGACTTCATTAAGCATTTATCACTACGTTCCACAACAGGTGCTATTGATTCATTAAGAGTTTCAGTAGATGGCACCGAACATGAATTACAGGAATTAGCCCAAATATCACGTAAAAATCCGAAAACAATTGTTGTGAACATGATTGCATTTCCACAAACTATACCTGATGTGTTAAAAGCCATTGAAAAGAGTGGCATGAATTTAAATCCACAACAAGACGGCACTACTCTGTTTATACCCATACCTAAAGTCACCAAAGAACATCGTGAAAATATATCTAAAAATGCAAAGTCTTTATTTATTAAATACAGAGATACCATTAAAGATATACAAAATTCTAACATTAAGAAGTTAAAAAAACAATCGGAAATATCCAAGGATGATATATTTGCTGTTCAAAATCAAATAATTGCTATAGCAGACAAGTATATAGGCGAAGCTGATAAAATATTGCAAATTAAACAAAAAGAGTTATTAGGTGAAAATCATTAGTAGATTATTTTCATCTAAATTTAATTGTAACCGTTTGTTTATAGAAAATGAAGCTAAATAAAATGTATTGATAGATTGGAGAAAGTCTTCCCGCAGAATTTCTTCAATTAGAAAAAGTGCACTACATAACTTCAAATTATGGAAAAACTAATTTGGAGCTATGGTTAAATCAGGGGTTTTCGCCTAATTTTTTTTTTCTATGTTCACGGACAACTTACGAACATGTTTTTTTATCGTGGATCCCCATATTTTGGATTTGAATACAGTATGATAAAAAGTAAGAAACAAAAAATGTATTGTGTATTTCAAAATAAATCGTGAAAATGTATTAATATTTTTTAATAGAGTTTATTATAGTTACATTAATTATAAAAAAAAAGGTATACAAAACAAAAGTACATATTTCCAATAGTTTCATATTTTTTGGAAATTGGAAAAAATTGATCGAAATCTGTAATAATATTAAGTAACTGGCCAATAAGTTCAAAAATATTTTTTGTTGTTTGTACTCGTATGACAAACTCTCTCTAAATTTGGACCGAAAACTCTAAATTTTATCAAATATTACAAATTTTACTAAAAATCCAATTCCGGCTATTATCTATAAATTACAAAAAATCGAGAATCAGAAAATATATAAAAACCATTCAGAAAAAAGAAAACAAATTATTATTATTATTTATTAGATCTATAATGAATTACATATCTAATACAACGTCTACGGAGCACTAGCTGCTGAGGCTATCGGCTCTTGTATAAAGTAACAAATCAGATAATAAAAACTTAACTTTTGTAAATCCAAAATTTTTAAATTAAACTTAGTTATCATACATTACAAACAGTATATTACTTTTTAATTAAGAACATTTTGTGTCAAAAAATAAATAATGAAAAAGGTCCCAGAGCACGTGGAGACATCAATATGAGTAAGAGAACCGTGTGTAGAGAAATGAGTTGGACGACCATCGTTCAAGACATATAGATTAGCTGACAAAATTGCATTTTCTAGAATATGGCCTCTATGGTTATTGCTATGAGATCCCCAGACAACGTTCCATGCATTGAAATCGCCAATGATAAGTTTAGGAGTTTTTACGGAGTCGAATAATTGTGTGAGTTCTTGTTCGGAATAGAGTTGACTTGGTGGTATATATATTGAAATTACTGAAAACTTGATGTTAAGTTGGATCTCTATAATTAATGATTGTAGTGTTGAGTTATTGCGGATTATTCTATGGGGGATGTTGCTTTTTATCATCACTCCTACACCTTGTTTTGAGGTAGTATTGAGAGGAGAATTATAAAAGTAGACAGTATAGCCCTAGGGTGGAATGGGTTTAAAATTGCATGAACAGAGTGTTTCTTGAATGGATATAAGAGATGGATTGTGCTCCTTTATTAATAGCTGCAATTCATTTATATTGTTAACGAAACCTTTAATGTTCCATTGCAGTACGCAAAAAACAGCCATGTCTTAATTGTAACTGAAAAGTAAAATTTAATTTACTTTAGTTAGATATTGTAGAGCACGGCGCCATGATGTGGACCTGAGCCTAGCCATCAGAGTTATCCATCCTTTCGGATGATGGTACGAAATATTGTTGTTTATCAATGAGATCTTGAGTAATTTTTTCGAGAGGGGAGATTGATAGATCAGTGAAATCGTAATTTTCTTTATCTAAGTTATGTGTTTTATTGGGTTCTATTGTTTTTGTTGTTTTAGTCGTAGAGTTTTTATCTATTAGATGATGATACATTAATAGGGTTGGAGTTTGAGGAAATATTTTTTTGGTGTATTTTGGTATTTGTTTGTGTATAGTTTATATCTAATTCGTTGGATGAAGATCCATATGAATTACGGCGTGGAACTTTTTCAGTTGATTGTTTTGCCTTTGGCGATGCTGCAATTCGTTTTTGTTGTTTGTCGTTTTGGTTAGTTGAATTTGTTGGACCTTTTAGCATTTCAGAGTATGTTTGGTGTTCGTTTGTTTGCGCGTTTGTTTTCAAATTAATTTCATATTTCCTTTTAGCTGCTCCAAAAGAGCACTTCTCCAAATTCTTAATTTTAATAATTTCTTTCTGTTGGATGTATCGTGGACAGTTTCTATCCGAAGCTGCATGTTCGTCTTGGCAATTCGCACATAGTAATCGAGAACATTTTTCGGGGTCATGAGGGGGAAGGTTACACTTTTCACACGAAGCTTGATTGGAACACTTATTCTTGGTATGTCCTAAAAGTTGGCAATCACGGCAGCGCATTGGATTAGGGAAATAGGGTTTAACCTTAACCTTATACCAGGCAACGTCGATAACTTTTGGTAAATTGTACAAATTAAAAGTGAGAACCATATTACCATTACATTGGTTAGTGCCATTTTCATTTTTTGATGTATATTTATAAACTGAGGTTACTCCTTGGAATTTAAGTTCGTTGATAATTTCATCTTCAGTTACATCTATTAAACATGGCGCATATACCACACCCTTAACATAATTTAAGCTCTCGTGAAGTTGTACGTTAATTTCACATAGATTTAGTAGTCTTTTGGTTTTCAAGAATTTATTAGCAATGACCTGGTTACGGATTAAGATCAATAGGTTCCCATCTCTTAGTTGACTAATAGAGTCAATAAGGGTAGAAATAGTATTCAATCCTCTTTGAATATTAAATGGGCTTAGTTTCTTTAAATCGTTATTCTCAGATGTTATGGTAAGATATTTAGGATCACTTAATGATGTATTGGTTTTAGGTGTTGGTAACTGGGTATGATCAAAGAAGTCGCCTAGAATGGCAAACCTATTTGATGAAATAACTCTAGGCCCGGAGGCCATTTTTAATTGTGTACTATTTACTTCAGCCAACTGTTTTTTTTTAGTTTCAAAAAACAAACTTTATATAAAAATACAACAACAAACGAAAGTAAGGTGCAAAACGAAACTCAAAATAAATATAAACCGTTACTCTGTTCAAAGAAAAGTTCACAAATATCTACGCAGTCAAGAGTAATTACGACCGTACTCGGCTAGTGATAATCGATGACTGTTGAAAAAAAAAACAAATTAAAGAGCAGCTGTTATTAAGAAAAACATCCCTATTAACCGATCGCAAATAATCCTTTTTGATAAAGTATTGATTATTTTTGGGATTTCGCGGCTTTTTGGAGGAATCTAAATTTGATTTGGAAAAATTTTAAAATTTGGTGAATTTTTGTATTTTTTGGTAAAATTTTGGTTTTTTATTGAATATGGATTTTTTTGGCAATTAATATTTTTTTAATCAATTTTTTGGATTTTATGGTGAATGTTGGAATTTGTGGTATATTTTATTCAGTATTCGAAATTTTACTGCAATTTTAACTCCGCTAATATTTACACAATTCACAAAAAAATCGAGAAATTATCAAAATAATAAGCATTCAGAGAAAAGAAAAATAAATTAAAAGAACCGTAATCTCTTCTATTAAGGGCCGAAAATGCTAATGTAAAATAAATGAAGAGTTTAAATGTAAAATAAAAAGACGAGTAAAACCAGAGCACAAAATTAAAAACAATTCGAAATATAAAGAAAATATTTAGTGTAACATACTTTTGTGAAGCGCATATAAGATTCGGTACCGCCGAATATAAGTCTCTAGTGTTTTTGGTTATTGCTAATATTGAAAACGGTTGTAATAGTAATATAAACTGATACCTAATATACTTTTCCTTATTCAGCCAATACAACGGTAAATAATTTTTAAATGAATTTTTTTTTGCTAGTATGTTGTTTTAAAATTTAGCTTGCACTTGTTCTTATGTTTAAATTAATAGACGTTATAGTAGTAAAAACAACATTTGTTAATAGAACAAACCGTGCAATATGCCAGCAATCACACAGCGGATCACACTTTGTCTTTCACGATGGTTAAAACCGGCTAACCGAATCCTGAATCATACGTAGTCACGAACCATTCCTGTATCTTTTTGTATAAAGTGTTCCTTAAAACAAGGTCCAACAAACTACTATAAATGGATTAAATTCTCTCGATGTTTGCGCTCAGACATTATTATTGATACAGTGATAAAAAGAAATAAATATTTGTCACATACTGAAAACCTATTGTTAACAATGCTATTTATATAATAACTTTCCACATAAGTATAAGAAAATTAGCACTGAGAACAATAATAGCAAGTGGACAAAATCGAAACCTAGGCAGAGATTATTTACCGTTCCGAAGATAAACTTCGTTACCAAAGACTACAGATATGATTGTATGGAAAGAGTCATAGACAAATTAAAAAAACATGGTTGCAGCAAACTACCGCAATATTAATTATTATCCGGATTATCTTTGGCACACACAAGCAGTAGAGCGGTGTGTAAAGATGGTCACTGATGCATCAATTTAGATTTAAGATTGATGTCTAAAAATGGTCTATGGTCTTGCTTTTACATACACGCCAAAATGTATGAGTATTTTCAATCTTTTGTATTGTATTGTAAAGGTAAGTAAATTTATTGAGTCTTTTTATAACAAAGAACATTTAAGATTATAACGCACTTTTTTTCATTTGGTATTCCGACAGGGTGTTTTGATACAGACCAGTACCAAACTTTAATAGTATTAAAACACATTTTTCCCCCGAGGCTAACAATGTCTTAAAAGAATCTCTTTAATAAATACGGAATAAACTTAAAACTAATACTAAAAAACTCAAAATTTAAAACACTAAAAAAATAAAAATAACACAAGTACTTATGGGAACCAGGAAACATTTCTTAAAAAATCCGTTTTATCAAATTAATTCATTAGGGTAGGTGAAACGTAAAACCATGCTGAGAATCCGTATAATAACACTGTTTTTTTTTTTCTTTTCATATTCTCAGTTGGAGTTTCTCGTCGAATCGACCAAGAAAAATCTTCAAGCTCCCTTCTGACTATTTTCCATTGTATCGCCTTTCTTTTTTTCGCTCATTTCAAAATAACTTTGAAACTGTTCAGCATGCCTAAAAGGCTATTTCGTCTTTTGGTGCTTCGCGTATTGAAATCGGACTAGCTGTTGTTGAGTTATAGTGAAATGAAATAGTGTAGCCACCTAATTAAGGCGGTCATATTTGCCACTCCCATTAAACAAATTTGTGCGTGATAGAAAAAAAATAAGAACAGATTTGTGTTCAGCGCTTCAAATACTTTAAATTTATTATTTTTTTATTTAAAGGAGGATTTCACTGCAGAACAATGTAATTAAAATAAATAATAAGAAATTAATATTACGTGAACTTTAATTAAATAAACAAATCAGTTCAGTACGGAAAGACAAACAAAAAGGAAGAACATAAGTAAAATCGAAATACTCTCCGCCACTAAATTAACAACTAAAAACGTAGCTACGCTCGTAATGCAGAATCGTAAAAATTCCAATCGAAAAGGAACGCAGACTATCAAAGTTGCCAAATTGAGAAATTTTCAATTCGAATCAAAATGCAGAATAGGGGTGAAGGTTTTGCAATTTTGATTATTTAGAGCTAAAAACTATTGTCAAACAAAATTGAATCAAACATTCTGACCTATAGAAGCTAATTAGTTATCACTTTGTAATGTATCTCTATCTAATAAACTTCCACTATACACCTCCAAAACTTAATTTTTTAATGGATTAAGTTTACTATTTTTATCTCCAATAAATAAAATATTATAAATTTGTTTATGAGCAAGAGGACCCAGAGGACCTGGTTAATATTTTCGAGTTCTTCATTACAATTTTGTAAATGTTTTCTACTCACCCCGATCCCTTATCAAAATATTTAAATGTTATATTTGTTTAGAAATTAGTCTGTATTGGTCATTATGTCTGTTTAAAATCCTGTTATAAATTGTTCTTAATGGTTTTTGCCAATTGTAATTAATTTTAAATAATTTTTGAAGAAAATCAGAAGTGTTATATCTTATTGAATTTATTTCCATTCCTTGAGAATGAATGTTAATGCATTCATTCATCTACGGCTGAAGTAAATTTATTAATATAAGAATCAAATTCAGTGTTCATTATATTTCTTACAACAGGAGTTAATTTTATAATTTCTTTAACATGAAATCATTATCGAAGGCATTCCAATTAGTAATTTTAAAGGTTGAATAAGAAATTTGTTGATTAAAAATAAAATCGAAGTCAAATAATTTTAAATTTAATTTTAGAAGAAAATGGTCTCAAAAATTAGCAAATTTTCAATATTATAGTTTTGGTCAATAAGATCAATACCATTGGAGCTCAAAAGGAAATGATCCAAATATAAACACTCATTTCGAAAAGAAGGTATATCATTACATAGTCTTACAAAAAAATGTGAAGGAATATTTAGCGAATTTGAATATATGACGTATATTCCCCTAAGAAAGGGTTGGCAATCCATTCATTCCACAATCATTTTTAAGGCTGTGTTTTTATCTCGTTTGATTAATATGTTTATATTTACTTACTAATGTAATTGGATCAGTGTTCTTGTTAATAACAAAATAAATTTTAAAATTTCGATTTTCGTGAAAAAAAGCGTTTTGGTAGATTTTTTGAATAATTTTGGTGGGAAAAGAATTTCTTGCGCGGCAACCCTGCTTTTAAATTTTGCCAATAGTTTTACTTTGTGCGAGCGTTAAACAATTTAATGCAAATGTTTTTAAAGGGTTTTCTTATCTTTGTAAACGAAATGTCTTAAAAAAAATTGGGTGTAAAAGGTATTTAAAATATATTAAGCAGTCTTTGCTCGTAATGTTTTATAATTTAAATTTATATGTGAACCTCGATAATGAATTATAACTTTATTTGGTTTTAATGTTTCACAAGTTGATTTGTGTGGCCTTATAAAGTGTATCAATTACTTCTCCAGTTGACCTGTAAGCCTTAAAAATATAGAAAATAATATAAATACCAATGTTTTTTTTTTCTTTTTGCCAGGAAAAACCCCTTTAAAAAACTACCTGTAATAAACTGCAATGTAGGTCGTTTTCGTCATTGTAATCTTATTGTGGAAGTTACAAGCGCTTGATGTTTGAAACGCTATTTTTGAATGCACAATCAATAAAACGATTTTGCATTTTCTTAATTCCTGGAAAAATAAATTTAAGCAACTTTTTTTCTTGCCTGCAACCTTAAAAATATAGAAAATAATTGTAACATTCCAATGTTTTTTTATTGTATGTACACAGATTTTTAAAGGGTTTTCCCCCTTTAAAAAACTACCTGTAATAAAATGCAATGTAGGAAATCTATTTCTGAATATACCCTCAATAAAACATTTTTGTTTTTCCCAATTATTTATTAAAAAAATAAAGCACCATCAGAAATTTTTTTTAAGTAATTGTAAAATGTTGCATTTTTTTAAGGTAAATAGACAGTTTTCATGGTTTGATATGAAAATAATGTTTTAAGTAATATTAGTCGTATTGTGTCTTTCAAAGTGAATTGGTGAATTTTAATTAAAAAATAAAAATAATAATAAATAAAACAATCCGTTAATCTCAAAAAGTGAAAAAATCTAAATCTTAGCATATATAGTATACACAAATAAATAATTTTGCCCGAAACTTGTTTAAGTCTAATGTGAGACTTGGCAACCCCGGAATTCAAAATTAATTTTGATTGGTCAAAACAAATATATATTATACTGCGATAAAAATCATAATTTTTTAATTAAATTTAGTTTTATTTTATAAAAAAATAATCTTTATTATAAGCCAAAGGAAAAAAAACATGAAGTGTGCAGTGTGCAAATGAAAGCAAAATGATAGTCTAAAATCATGTGAGCAAATGTGTGAAAAATTAATTTTGTGCATATTTTTAATTAATTTAAATTTAGCTGTATCTTTTTATAGTTTCCCAAAGAACGATAAAGGGCTAAAAAGACTTTGGATAAAGTTTTGCAATCGGCGGGATACAATAAAGACCCACAGGGAGAGAATTATGCATAGGATTCAGCAATCGAGCAACTCTGAAGTTGAAAGAGGCAGCAGTACCGACTATAGAAGCGGGTGAAACGGAAGAGAAGACAACAACATTCGTAGAGGAAGCAACAACATCCGTAGAGGAAACAAAAACATTTGTAGAGGAAACAAAAACATTCGTGGAGGAATCAACAAAATTCCCTGAGGAACGAACAACGGTGAAGACTAGCACTAACCAAGACAGTTTACAGATCTACATAAAAAACTTGGGAGACAAAATGTATGTATCTACACTTTTATATATACTTTTAAATGGTTCACAATAACCTTTTACATATATGATCGTGATATGCTAAAAATGCAAAAAAAAAACAAGCTGAGATCACTATTAAAAATTTGTCTCAAGAAGTTCAGAAGTTAAAGTTTACAAACGCAAATCTGCAGAAGGCGCTGAGACCTCTTTTCACTGAAGGCCAAATAAAAAAACTTAAAAACGGTGAAAAAGACAAAACTTTACTGAAGAAGATATTGCACAGTTAATTACGCTATATTCTACAAGCGCCAAGACTTACAGGTTCCTGAAGAGAACAAATTTGCCGCTTCCCTCCGTAAGAACATTGCAGAGGTGGTCACATAAATTATATGTGTCGACAGGTATTTTGGATCCTGTTGTAAAAATATTGTCTGCGGCTAACCAAATGTCCAAAATACAAAAGCTGTGTGTATTAAGCTTTGATGAAATGAAGGCAAAAAAAAAGTATTGCTACGACAAGCCAACAGACTCTTTGTTAGAACCGGCTAATTATATTCAGGTGGCTATGTTGAGAGGTGATTTATATAAATCAATTTCAAGAGTTTTTATTAACATTTTTCTATTTTATTGTCAGGTTTGACAGCAAAATGGAAGCAACAAATATTCTACAACTATGATTGCCAAATGACAAAAATAATATTATTTGATATAGTGAAGACAGTGCGGCATTGTAATTGTTGCAATTGGTTGTGATTTGGGCGGTGGGAACCGAAAACTTTTCAATGAGCTTTAAGTTGATTTTAATAAGCGGCATATGTAGTGAGTGGCATATGTAGTAAGTATGTATTGTGTGGTAATTAAAGTAATTTTAAATTTACAGGTTTTTGTACGACGACACAAAAATATTCGTGTTTAGTGAGGTTCCAAATATGATCAAACTGTTAAGAAACCGTTTTATTGACGACGGGTTCATCATTAACGGCAAAGAAGTTAAGAAGGATATTATTTTAAATCTTTTATCGCTTCAATCTAGTGACACAAACAAAATATCAGCACATTATCTAAGCGTTGCTGGAGCTGAAAGACAAAAAGTTAAACTGGCTACGAAGCTGTTCTCACATACAGTTGCTCAATCAATTACACGAGCATCCAGTTTAGGATTTTTGAGTGATAAAAATTGGAGTGAATGTAGTCAGTTCTTCAAATTGGTGATGAGATGTTTTATTTTAAAATATAATAATATCATTATACATTTTTACTAGACGAATAACTGGTTTAATATAATGAATTCAAGGGTATCAAGACAGGGTGCAAGAGAGCGATTACACGCATACGGCTTGTCACTTGGGATACAAAATGAGACGTTAAATAATATGTCGCAAATGATGTTAGATATACGTGCGATTGACAAAACGCTCTTACCATTTCAAAAAGATACACATACATTTAATTTAAACTTTAAAAAATGTATCTATTGTAAAACGTTTATTTCACAGGCATTATTCATTCAAATAACGCATTGAAGATGCTCCACGACGAATTATCGCCTATAATAAGATCTAAAGAAGGTCTTCATGACCATCCCGATCGTCAAGAATTTAAATATAGGCTTCGGTTATATATTTTGGGGTAAAACGAAGGCATCTTGGGCAGTAATGCAAATGTAGAGATAGACAATACTCCTGATTTGGAGGACGTACATTATTCATTAATAGGTAAATTTAAACTAACAATTCATACAGTTTTTAAAGTTTAGTTTGATTTCTTAAGGTATAATACTTAAAAGTATTAATCCCAGCCGGCTATATTTGCAACAAATTAAAAACGAAGATCCCACTCTCGTCGCTAAACCTGTAGAGGACTCGACATACTCATGGGTTAGACATTTAAATGAAGGTGGGTTAAGTATTCCATCAAACACTTTAATGGAAACGTTTAAATCTTGTGATGCAATTTTTGTAAAACTAAATGGGGATAAATTACTTGCTACAAAGGGATATTTAGAAAAGCACTTGGCGGAAGCATGGAATATAAAAGCAGGTGAAGAAGTAAAAAGACTTTTTTTAGATGCAGAATGTATTTTAGAATACGGTATCTTAATGCAGAAATGTCCCAAAATATGAATAAGCGTAAAAGAAAATTAAATAAAACAACAACGTAATATAAGTAAAAAAATATTTTTTTTTCATTTTATTTTTTTTTAACAAAAATAATTTGTTAAAAAAAACCGTTATGTTTACATATTTTTTGAGAATCGTGACGTCACTTCACCTACCTGCGCAGAAGGATATAATTTTGTGTGCGTGATGTCGTAATCTGTTTTTCTATCATTCTTGGGTTAGCATTATACTACGTCTTGACTAACTATGTTCGCACATTCAGAGAGACTCTCCAAAGTAACGAGAGAAAATGTGTTCGTGGTCTTCTGTTTAAAGAAACCGTATAGATGTTCACATTCAGTTTCAGCCTCTCATCAAGATTGTATGGATGCTTTTAGCATAGTTTATAGACGAGCACACACACACACATATATACTTTTTAATTTCTCTGTGTATTTTGTTTCTGTAATGGCATGACAGAGTTGTGCAAACTATTGTTAGGAGAACTCTGTTTGAACATGAAGCGACAATGAACAGCGGTGGTATTGACTAGCCATTTTTCTGTGCGAGTAAAAAAATGTGCGATGGCTAAACAGATGTATGGCTAGTCAAGACGCCATATTAAGGAGTTTAAATTATCACCCCATGAGATTTTTTGCGAATTAAAATCACCCCCAATTATTAAACCATCAAATTTTGTAGAAAAATGTTTAATGTTTGATAAACCGTTTTAGAATTGGGTTGAATTAAAGTTACAAGGAATGAAAATAGACCACAGCATATTTTTCAATAAAAAAAATTTGGAAAGAATAAGCTAGGAATTATAATTTTCAAGAATGAAAAAATTTTAATAGCAATTCCTACCTATTATGTCGCGAAATCCCTAATAAAGTAATAATTATCTACATGTAGCTTGTGGTTTGATTTGTAATGTATTTCATCAAGCAAACAAAATCAATATTATTGCAATTAAGTAAATTTACCAAATCTATTCTTCTACTTATATCCCTTATATAACACTAAAAGTAATAATTTTTAATACCTTACAGTCCATAGGCTGATAATACTTCTTGAAATAGACTTTTACATTTGGCTATGGTTGAAATTTCGACATTTATGATTTAAAATTTTTAGAAAATGCATAATACTAATTTCTTATGAATCCGGTTCGCATAAAAACTAAGCTATTTCCTATAACTCATTTATTAAGTAAGGCTTGTTAGAAAAGTTTTGATTAAATTACTATGAATATTAGAACTCTGAGCGAACTCACATTTGATAGGCGCATGATTGGAATAGCACTTAACACATGCATAAGATCGATTACAATTCTTAGATCTATGAGCATATGTTACAACTTGATTCAAAATAAACCGAATTCTAGTTAAATAACTTAAGCGACCAACCAGATTCAAATTGTTTTAACACTGATTGAACTGTATCTATTGCCAATTTATCAAGTCAGCTTCAATATATATTTGAGCTATAATAAAGACCAAGTAATACTAAGGACTGGCGTCTGCACGGCAAATGTGTAAACTAATGTAATTCAACACATTTTTCTCTAAGAAGTTGCATCATTTTCTAAGTAATATTACTTTTAACTATTTATAACTATTTTAAAGACCCTTTGCTTTGAGCTGCTTATCTAATGATTTTTAGTTAACTCCATAGAGACAAATAGGTGTACAAAATTGTTTAGCATTCCGTACTTTCTTTCTCTCCGGATTACTTTTTACCCTATTGTGAATAAGTGAAATAAATCCATTATCAAAAAATTTACATAGAAATAAAGCCATAAGATCTGATCGTGATCTTCACTATCTCAGCCATGATTTAAATGACAAAAAATGTATTTCCGTTTCATTTTTGTAATGAGACATTTTCCAATTGAAAAGCTTAATTTAACATTTTCTTCAAGCAAATGTTTGCTCAACAAACATCGTGAAATGAGGTAATTAATTTGTGCATTTTTTAACTCTTCAATTCATAGGATAAACTTAGGATTATAAATGCGGATGATTTACTAATGCGGATGATAGCTGAGTAGGGGAAAACTATTGTATACTCTTCGTTTTAACTTCCTAAATAACTCTTCTTGCATGTGCTCGGTTCAGTAGATAAGTCTTACAAAAATTATTTTATATTGTTTTTTTTTTTTGTTAACTTGGTTCCTATATGAAAAATTCTGCTATTTAATATATTACAATATCCTCCAGTTCTGAGCAATAAATTAAATTAAAGGGTCGATCTCATCGGGAAGTTACGTGCCAATTTCGTAACACACTTTGTAGCATATAGACAAACAAGCAGACAGACGCGTAATAAAATAACTACACTTTCCAATCAAGATAGAATTATTAAAATTTACATTATAAAATTAAAACTTACCTCTTGGGATTCACAATCTCCATATAACATTTTCCTTGAGTTTTCCATATCTGTCTTTAGCTTTATAAGAAAAGTTAGCTTTTTAACGTGACTTTTTAAAGAAATGTATTGTTCCTGCGTTCTTATAATTGTTGAGAATAGTTTATCAATACGAATATACCACGGTCTAAGTTCTGCTTCATCGAAGTTGGTAGCTTTGCTAGCCTGGACCTCTAGAGCTGTATTAGTCTGCTTAAGGCGTTCATTTTCCTCCATTAGTTCATTGACTTTTTTTACATAGAATTCTTTAGGCATATTCGTCATTAATGCATTTTGTCGCAAAGTAGTTCGTATCTTTTTCGCTCGACTAGCATACTATAAAAAAAATAAAAATCTATTGTAAATATATATATATTATTTTTTATTAACTCGTATGATTTTTCCTACTTTCAATGTATTGTAAGTATCTTCATAAGTTAGAGAACTCATAGAGACGTTTGCCACCATTAAGGTTTGACAATTTCCTCCCAACGAATCTTTTAATATTCTTGTTAAATTTGAATCGCGATAGGGTATATGTTTCGATCCGTCCGCTAATTTGTTGATACAGTTTCCAAGTGCTAGTAGACTTTTGTTGATACTAGCTCCTTCTTTAAACCTTACACCAATACCTTTTGTGCTTGCCGCCCGTTCACTGCCTGCTAAATCTATCATAGATAGTTTTACCATACGTTTAGTACCCGTCTTGCGATCTGTCATACGTATGTGAACTTGAAACACAGCATGTGATCGTGAGCTCTCTGCATTGGCATCGGTGGGGTGTTGGGTTCGGTGCGAATTTCCCAATGCTAATAACTCCAAAAGTCCTTCTGCACTATAAATAGGCTTGAGAACTAAACCACTTACAACCACACCATTTGAATCTTCCCGCAATTTTAAGGGACCACTTTTTGTTAAGAGATTCATAACTTGTTCATTATATACTTCTAAGTAACTAACACCTACGTCAAATTTTCGAACATCACTTTGTGCTTCAATTTTGTCAAAGAGATTTCGCATAGTAAGAAATGTCAAACCTGGACATGTTTCACTACCCAACATAGTATATGTTTTGCCAGCCCCTGTGGCACCATAAACAAATACGGAGCAATTGTAACTAAAATAAATATTAAAATTAGTGTAAACAAATCTCCTGATAAACCTCCTGTAGGAGCATAGATTACCAACTGCGTTAGTTAACCTACCCATTCAACACGGAATCAACGAGCGGTGATGTACATTCTTCAAATATTTTCATATTTGTTGTGTCCGTATCAAAAATACGATCATATTCCATGGACAATTTTTTGTTTACTCGTTTTGTGATATCACGATAATTTAGTTTGGCCCCTTGAAAGAAAAATTCATCATCTTCTTCGTCTGGATCAAACAAAAGCGTTGTTTTGTCCAACACCTTTATAATCGTCCTTTGGTTTTGTTCCAATTCACGCCGATTATACGGTCTCACACGCACCACAACTTTGATGTTCTTCTGCTCCGCTGACATCTTAATATATAAGTTTTGTTTACTTTGTCAATCTATAATATTTATTTAATGCAGCTTAATTTTTCTTGGTTTAATTTCTACTCTGTGGCTTTGGTTTGTTGTTGGATTAGGCGTTTGAAAAATTCAAATTTGCCTTCAAGTTTTAAGTGAATGGAATGGTAGCACTGATTTTTTAATTATAACAGAGTTCCATTTTTACCATATGTTAGAGAAAAGAAAAATAGCAAACATGATATCTTTGTGAGTCTAATGTTTGCTATAAGATGTGAAATTTTCTATACCAGGGTAGACTTAACAGGTAAGCGCACCAGCGCAGCTGAGTACTTTTTTTTACATTTTTGAACGTTGAATTCGATATAAAAAAATGTTTCGCCATTCAGGCAAGCTTTTATATATGGAGTTTAACATCCGCAAAGTCGGAAATACATTGAATTCGCCCGTGTGTCCATTTATTATTAATTCCTTGGCTCTACACAAGTCGAAGCGTCGACAAATTGCAGCCCAAAAATTACTTTCATGTGAAAGAGATGATATACATATAAAAATGTTTCAAACACTCGTTCGAAAAGTTATATGCATAACAATTGTTTGTATGTAATATATTACTTAGCTTAACATGGCGTCTTGTCTAGCAATAAATCTGTTCAGCCAGCATACATTTTGCTGCTTTGGCTAGTCAAGACCGTCGCTGTTCACGTATTCTTCAAACAGAAGATTACGAACACATTTGTTCTCATTATTTGGCAGACGCTCTCAATATGCGAAAAAAATTTATGCCTAGTCAAGACGTAGTGTAAGTATAACGGGTAACTTTTTTGTTGTTAAGTATAAGTTCAAAGTTTGTTCAATTATAAAAGTTTCATTGTAGTGATAATATCGTCTAATAAAATTGTGTAATTATAATATTTAAAAAACGTGATTTTAAAAAAATGTTTAAAGTGAAACTGCTCGCTAGTCAACACTATTGCTGTTCCCGGGGACTTAATATTCAATCAGTATTGTCCGAACAATTGTTCGCACAACTCTGTTATGCCATTACACAAACAACAAAGACAGGCAAAATAAAAAGTATATATATGTGTGTGTCTGTGTGTGCCTGTAAACACCCTTATGTAAATTATTCTTAACGCATCCACTCAATCTCGATGAGAGATAAACAATTATGATCATACTGAACAGGAACATTTACGCTATCTCAATGTACAACAAATTTATGGCTTGTCAATAAGCAGTGTTTAAAACATAGGGTTATATTCATAGACAAAAATAAAGTCGACTTTTACAGTACTTAAGTCAATTTCTTAAAAAAGTCTACTCTAAGTCATTCATTGACAACTTAAAGTTGGTTTTTGACGTTAGAGTCGGCTCTAAATTTAAAACCAGCTGAACCTGTTGTTAACTCAATTGGCAATAACATCAGCTGTTCATTGTAAAGTTAAAAGCAACGTTTCCCTTATAGCTTTCCACGCATTCTTTTTTTTTCTGTATTAATGAAATATCATTTCCTCTGTTTTCCACCACATCCAAGTGTGCGTTTACACACTCCCGGAGGCATTCTTTCTCAGAGGCACTCCAATTTGCCTCTTGGATTCTTCAGTTTCTGAAAGTAAAACATTTATTAAATGCAAAACTTAAAATATATCACACATATGTACTTGTGTATGTACATAAACCATTTCTGTTTTTTCCATTATTTTAATAAATTTTGATTTTATAGACGCAAAAAGTTTTACAAATTTTCAAATAGGCAACTAAGTATTACTATTATTATTCTGTAGTGTTAAAGATAGCCCACACTTTTTTCAAGTGCTGCCAAGTTACATGGTAAAAATTCGTTTTAAAGCCGCCGCTGAAATGGACGACGTATTTCTTAAGTGTCTTTGAAAAGCATTGTTCGCCATTTTTTTACTATTTTTGACAAGATTTGCGTCCTTTCCAAAAAAGTAAAATTAAGCACAATTTCAAGAAAACAAAAAGTAACTATCGAATAAAACAACTTTTTCAGTATTTTCCAAGACATCGAAAATAACAAAAATTAAATAAAAACATGAGTGGAAAAATATTGTTTGCGTGTTCAAAGTGTTTCTCAAGGCATCCATTTGAGGAATTGTCGTCCGGAACTCAACTTTGCAAGGTGCAAATAAAAAATAAATTATTTAAAAATATGTCAATGTATAAATATTGATGCAATCAGTTCTCAATAATACTAAAACACAAAAATGTTGAGACGCGCTAAAAACGAGAATTTTGTGTTTGGTGTATTTCATTACAGAAAACAGAAATTGCATTCGTACACTGAAAAAAAATGCATAATTGGTTTTATTTTATTTTCTAGAGTTGTCGTGGTTCTACGTCTGTTGTAAAATGCTCGTATTGCCGTTCAGAATTTCAGCCAAACTCGTAAGTATTAAATTTATATGTAAAGAAAAACAAAATTTTTAAATAAAATTATTAAATAACAACAGGAAATCTCAGAGTATTTGCAAAAAATGCGAACATAATCTGAGTAAATATGGTAAACCCAGTGCCTGTGAATGTTGTAAAATTGTTGCAGCTTTTGGTGGATCCAAATGTATGAGGTGTGTACATCAATTTTTTTTTTAATTGTTACAATTTCAAAATTTATTGTATATCTTGTCTTTTTATATTGAGTACACAAAAATTTAAGCTTCATTTAAATAAGCTTCACATTCAAAACAATGATTGACAGCTTATATTTCAATAATCCAAATTGAACTTCGTACGCCATTGATTTTAAATTTTTTCTCACTAAAACTTATATTTTTGAACAAACTTGCGTATTTTTTAAGAACATCATATTTTAATTATATAATATTTATTTTAAGTTTTTGGAATACCAAAAAATTAAAAATCTATGTAAACTTTATTTACATAACCTAGAATTAAATTAAATTTTAAGTTTTACTATGATTGTTATAAAATTGTGGGTTGAACTTTTTAGTAGAATATAAAATATATCTTTCAAAATTAACATCGATAAGAAAATTATATCTAAATAATCATTTTTATGCTAAATTAACTTAGAAACAATTTATACTTAAATTGCTTGTGTATTCAATGATAAAAGATAAACAGTATATTTTAATGAAATTTTGATAACTATTCGTATAAATCATAAACGAATTTATAAAAAAAACTTAATTTGTTTATTCTACGTTTTATGAACGCAAACATTTTTCTTCTTCTCTTTTTCTACATATATATATTAATATAATAACACAAAAAATTAAACGATCCTTTGATTGATGTTTTGGATATAACCACTATCAACATCTTTAACTATGTATATTTGTATATTTGAAATGTCACAAAACAAAGATGTGCTAGCTACGAAGCCAGATATGGACCTCCAATACAATGCGATGAATGTAAACTAAGATCAGCATTTGATAGACGTGATGAAAATAAAAAGGTGCGATAAAATATTAAAACTTCTAACGACAAAAGATAGAAATATATGAATTTTAAGTTAAGGACATAAATAGTTTGTTTTCAAATACTTGTAAATCTATTGTGCAAATAACAAAAATTAAAATAATTGTAGCATTTCAGAGTATTCAGTTTATTTATAGCTTAAACATATGCAGTATAACAAATATAAATGCAAAGCGGAAAAAATATGTTTGCGTTCATAACGTTTAAATAACTAATTTTTTTTTTTCGATGAGAGTTACCAATTATTTAAATTTTTCAGGTTAATGGCAAATTATTGTGTTGGCTTTGTACCTGTGCATATAAGCGTGCCTATTTGAAGGCCCAACAAGAAGGACGGATACCATCAAGAAAAAGACCTCATGAAAAAACACATCGTGATAGTTCGGCTTCGGGCAAAAAAACATCTCGAGGTAGTAATAATAATCCGAGTATTGTAGTTACTGGTGTTAGTGCTGCTGGCGTCGACGTGCCAGAAAAAATATTACGCACTGGGTCTTCAGGCAGTGGTAATGGTAGTATAGGTCTAGGTTCTATTGCTGCTCCCGCTGTGGTGAGTATTGATCCAAATTCCGCCGATCATGTTGTGGCTATGACAACATTAAAAGAACGAATAGCTAGTTTGGAAAAACGTTTGACACAAAAGGATAAGGAATTGTTAGAAAAAGATAAATTGGTAATTTGTTAACGCCACCCCATTAAGTAACAATTAATTTTCTACTAATCGATTTATTTTAAGCTCACCGAACTGAAAGGAAAAAACTTTGAAAAAGAAATTGAAATGCGTAACAAGTTAAAAGATATCGACAGATTAAATGAAATGAAGGTTGATAATTTAAATAGAAAGATTGCATCTCTACTAAAGGAAGTAGCTACATTAAAGAAAAGCAATAAGAAGAATAGTGGTGGAGGTAGTTTACCATTAGCTTCTAATCGAGAAAAGGAAAGAGAAAAACGTGACAGAGAAAATGTTTCTCCTAAGGAAGATATTACAGTAGCAAGTACTGCAACCGAGTCATCAGATAAAGACGACGACAAGGAGGATGCTAAGGAAGATCTTAAAAGTGAGGAAGATTCACGGGATTCACGTTCCAGTACTAAAGCGGCAAAACACATTAAGTTGGAGAAAGAAACTGAAGAGAATGAAAAACGTGACGAACGCGAAAAAAGTGTTAAGAGCGAAAAAAGCGAAAAGAGTGTTAAAAGTGACAAAAGCGTAAAGAGTGAAAACAGCCAAGTTAACAATGAGGAACTTGAACGTTGTAGAAGCCGCTCTCGATCTGGTTCGAGGTCAGTTTCACGTTCACTCTCTCAATCAAAATCACGCTCACGTTCTCATTCAAAATCTCGATCTCGTTCTCAGTCACAGTCTCGATCAAGTTCTGGCTCAGCTTCAGGATCTCGGTCACCCTCACGTTCGCGCTCAAATTCGCTTGATTCAAATTAATAAAAGACATCTTATTTCATATCCAAATATTTTGTGTAATTAGAAGAGCTAATAATATTACCAATACTTAGTTACTTTCATTACATAATTGTTCGTTTGCCTTTTTTTGAAATATATTAGTATACATTAAATAGATATTTGAACCGAATTTCCGTCATCCCTTGTCAAGCTTAGTTTCGAGACTAACCGGTTTCGGATATGTGAAATCAAGAATACATTAAATTCATTGATAACTGTTTGGAATACAGTTCAGTTGCTCATTAACATTTCAATACAAAAAATTACACACATAATTTGAAATGTGTATTTTTTCCTTTTTTTCTATTAATGATTTATTTAATATTAAGTTCATATTTTTATTGTAATTAAGTTATAATTTAGTTAAATTTTTTGTGTCCGATTTGTACTTCGTTAATAAAGAATACGACAATGAAACACAGAAACTTTTTATTGGAATAATTTTTCTGGATTTTTATCTTCATTACTATTTTTCTTTTATTTAGATTAAGTAAATTACATATTTGTAATTTAAATTACATTATATTTTAAATCATAAGTACTTATTAAAAATAAAAAAGATATGCATCGGCAGAAGATTGAAAAATCGTATTTTGTTCTCATAAACCAAGGTCATAATTTTCGATTAAATTGTTGTTTGAATTAAGTATAGATGTTTCGATTTAAAACAAATTTGTAATTTAGTTATTAACAATCACGTGCGAATGTTGACAGTTAATTTATATTGACGTTTCTTTTATCCAAAATTTTTGTAAACAGATTTTGTAAGAGTAGAAGAATATTATATTTGAAGATATGCAATGAATGCTAACATCATTAACGATAGGAATAATAATTATAAAAACTTGGGTTATGCAACATAAATTGGCTTAAAAATTTATATGCTATAGCATCACAAAGTTTAATGTTATTCACGCTCGCGACGTGACTATCAAAAACGACTTGCGTGCTGAAACTGGTTTTTATTGATACACAACATTTTTAAAATATCAATAGCAACGGAGGTCGAGCACCTTTATTGTTCTGCTCTACACTATAAAAACCATGAGTATGTGCGTCAAATAAAACACAAATTAAAATAATTTAAATTTAGTTATCCGAGTGCGTGAAAAATATTAGAAAAGCTGCCCCACGTAGAAAACATTTTTTGCAAAAATACATCTTAAAATAATTTTAACAAACGGCGCGAAGTTTTACACTCATGTATCTTCATTTTATAATAAAAAATTAATATATTTAAACTAATAATATTAGTCTCCAAACATTTAATGTAATAACACAAGATAACCGTAGAAAGGTATTGTCCCTTAAAAATGTACTAATGTGGTTTTGGCGTATGTCCATCCACATAGAAGTTTCGTGTAGCCTTCGGCAGAGTTAGTTCGATGCCATCCAATTCTTTTGTTAGGATTATTTGACAACCTAAACGTGAGTTTTCTTTGAGGAAGGGAGCAATATCTAACAAATCATCTTCTTTTTCCTCGGCTTCTTGCAATTTGTCTAAGTAATTCTCGTGCACATAGATATGGCATGTAGTACATGCTAAAGAAGCTTCACAGGCGCCTATAAAATTTAAATTGTATAAAAAAAAATGAAAAATCATAATATAATTACCCTCCATTTCAATTCCATAACGATGGGCCAAATACAATACATTATCCCCAATTTTACCTTTCACTTCAGTTCGTTTACCATTTTTATTAATGTAGGTAACTCTTACACTAAGATGTAAGAAATATTATTTGGTATTCAACAGATATATTTTCAATAAAATGTTCATCTTACATTTGGTCTTCGGATTTAGGATCCTTCCATTCATACTCACCATGTCTGTAAACTGTGCAAATACATATTTATGTATTAAAGGGATCTTACTTTAAAAAAAAAGTTAAAAATAATTTCAAACTTACTCGCTGTGGTGTGGAGCGAAAGAAACGATGCAATCCTTGGAATTTGTTGGATATTTTTTGTAATAATACTAGTATAAACTCCTGTTTGTCGGAGAAATAAACAAAGCATTTTGTCCTATTAGGTTATGAAATTTTATAACCAGATGTTTAATGTTTACTTTTTGAATACCAGTGATGCCTCGCTTTAAAATTTTATTTTCTGGAAAACTGCTAACATATGTTAAATAGATGTTATAATAGCAATTTATCAGTTAAATTTTTTTGTCGTGTTTACATAAATGCTGAATTAAAACATATTATCAGCTGTATTCATAAAAAACCTTAAATCAGATTCTAAATATAGATTATTTAAAACAGATTTTAAGTCTAAAAAGGGTCTGCCAAACATTCGTATTCGTACAATAGCAGTTTCATTAGATGTAGAAAATACTTTCGACTACGCCTTTTTTTATGATGATTAAATTAGAATTCAGTGCTTCCTGCTTAAAACTACCACGTAATACGAACCATCTCTCACCTTGAATTTTTTGGGGTTAGAGCCTTTTATTTTATAATCTCTTCATATGTACTCGGCTGTGTTCGTTTTAGGACCATGATACGAGCTCAAAACTTCACATGTACTGCATGTACTCAAGTACTACATGAAGAAAATGTTGAACGTTCAGTTCGACAAAGAGAACCCAATATGATGTATGTATATCTAACAATACAAACTAATTTCATATTATTTGTTTTATTATTCTTTCGTAGTACGTATGTAAGTAATTAAATTAAATTTTTTTTGTAACTAGGATTTTGGTGTCATTTTCAAAACAAGATAATTATATTACTTTTTTTTTTTATAAATTTCTTATTATTGATCACTTACCTTAAAAATATTTCTATTAGTTATAAGTACCTTATATAAATCTTTTATTTTAACATGAAATTGAATTTTATTTATAATAAAAACATTGATGATAATTATTTCGTATATTATAATGAACTTTATACGTTTTAAGATGTTTTATACAGTTTTAATTGTCTTTGTTAAATACAATAAATAAAAAGTTAAAAATCTATTTTATGTACATTCATTGTTTTCATTTTAGAATGTTAATTGATATTTCTGTGTATATATGAAATAGATTTGGTTTTACCAGAACTACTCATCTTAAAAAAAATAGTTTTTTGTCTTCATGTAACAGCTAGCGACAAAAAAAAAATGTTATAAACTCATTCATTTTTAATCGTGGGCTTTTACACCTTTCTTTATCTGAAAAAAAAAACACACACACAATGTCTAAAAAGTCACATGTAGGAAAAACCTAACTCTGCATTTACAGGGGAAAGAACTTTCATGAAATTTCTGTATACGTATTACAAATCAAAATTTCAAAGAAAGCTTTGTGCTGTAGTGACAAAAGGAAAACAAGAAAAGCAAAATTCTAAATCAGAGACCAGTGCCGAAAGGGTAGTAACTGGCTTAGCCTAGCCGCCGAAAATTTTTATAGCCGCTGCACCGATATTAGACCCCTTTCAGACCAGCAAAGTTTTATTTGACAAAGTTTCTTGAATTCTCTTTTAAACTTTGTCTTGTGTTCATACAGGATAATTTTACTTTGACAAAGTCTGTTTCTTTTGTTCGTAAGTTTGTCAAATATAAAGAGCAGCCATATTAATTCGGTTTACGAACTAAAAACACCAAAGGAATTTGAGAGTACAACAAGTTTTGGACCAACCCCCGCTCTCCTTTCCTCTCTCCTCCACAAACTCAAGACTTTGCTAAGAAAACTTTGCTGGTCTGAAAGGAGTCTTAATGATTTACATACAATTCCTAGAAATCGTCAGAGAAGTGTATATTCAAAATTATATTCTAAACAGATTTTTTCTAGCAACGAAATATTAATACTTTCGCTAATAAGACTTACATACTAAGAAATTCCTAAAATAACTCTACTTTCTCTTTTTTAATCATCGATATCTGACCGTAAATGTTAGTAGTGGACCAGTGATGCTGAAGGGATTCAAAAGTTAACTGGTTTTTTGCGAGATAACAGCTCTGTGATAACAGCCCGACTCGCTTTATTAGTAGATACCACAGAGGATATCTATTTCAAATGCCGACGGCAAAACTAAATAATTAAGTGTTTGTCAAACACGGAATGCAACTTGGGGAGCCAAATTATTGTTTGTGTTGCATTATTAGATATAGTGACTAATTATGTTACCAAATTCAAAGGAAAATTCAGCGTTAGCTAAACGTAAAAGGATTTTGGCTGCTGTTGCCGAAGATATTATTACAAGCGATAATGAAGACGGTGGCATAGATATATGTAATATAATAGAAAATCAAGCAGATCAACGTGGACAAACAGCGACTTCATTAGCTTTAGATTATCTGGGGGGGACTATAAGAAATACATTATTGGAAATCAACGAACTACGAGAGCAAAACCGTGAGCGACGTCATCGAGAACTGTTGCAGGTTTTAACAAAAATGATAAACCAGGATAATGCAACAAAAAACGAGTGCACTAAGAAAAGTATAAAAAATTTAAGTACAGAAGTTGCCGGTAATAATCAGCACAATTCTAAAATTGAATATTCAGTTGAGCAACATTATCAGAAAGACGGAGATGATTTGGACTGTTCAGGAGGTTCGGCAACTCCCGCAAAATGTTCCAAATTGCTACCTAAATGTCAAACAAACAATAAACAGCAAGTGAGCAAAATTAAAAGTGTTATTGCACTAAAACACAATGATTCTAAAACGGAATTAGAGGAAATGCGCGCCCAAATGTTGGAGTTGCAACGTCAAAAAATGGAAGACCGTGAAAGAAAGAAACTTGTATGCTTACAAATGCAAACAATTTAGCAATAAGAAGTTAACAAAAAATGTAAATATGAAATAAACAATATATAGTTTTATTAGATCTATAATGAATTACATATTTACAAAAAGTTGACCATACTGATAATTTTCTTTGGTACAGATTATTTTTTATTAGACTTTTTATATCTGTCTTTTCAGGTTACCATTCCATTATGATAGGCGCATTGTTGGCGAATTTAGCAGATTTTTGCTGGTGCAAAGGATTGGTTTTTTAATATTTGATGGAATTTAGTTTTCGGTGCAATTTTAGCCTTTGGATAAATTTTGTCGTTGAATTCCAAAATATGGTGAAGTTTGTGTTTTGTTCCTTGTTTGTGAAGTTTTAATTTTTGTGATTTTTTGTTTGTTTTTTTTTCTTCGTAAAACTTTGGTTTTCCATTGAATTTTTAATTTTCGACAAAAAAGTGTTTATTTAGTTCCAGATGAATTTAAAAATTTGGCAAAATTTAAAATTTTTTCATTTAGTTTCGGTTTTATTTTAAATTTGGTTTTTTTTTTTTTGGAAAATTATGATATTTTTTAATGGTGAATTTTCAGATTTTGCATACTTTCTAAATTATGGTAAACTTTGTTTATTTTTATTTTTGAGATTAAGATTTTTTTTAAGATTAATAATTTTAAATATTTTGGTGAATTTTGGTATTTTTAATTTTTGTGGTAATTCTCCACTTGTGATTTGTGTGTTTTTTCTTATATGTTTGTGGTGAATTTTTGAACTTGTGGTGAATTTAAATGTTGGCAAAATTTCGGATTTTTTGAAATTTTTTTTGTGTAATTAGAAATTAATTTTTTTTATTAAAGACCTTTAGGCTTAAAAAATATAATAAATTAAAATTCACAATATCCTTTTGAAAGTACAGTTCGACAGTCTTTTGCACCAAAGAAAAATTCCGAAATATTGTGAAAATATTTTTTTTCTAGTGTGTAACCAACTTCGATTTGGGCTTTCAAGGTCATTGGATTATTTTTAAATAAAACAATTAAAAATTTTTTCCATTTATTTCCCGACGTTTCGTTGGATAATCCCATCTTCCTCAGGGTTTTTTTATTCAAATTTGTACTGTAAACAATAAACCCGAATTTGCTTTATTTTGATAATGTTGAACATAAAGCAGATTCGGGTTTATTGTTTACAGTACAAATTTTAATAAAATACCCCTGGCATTTCTCTTCGGTGCAACAAAAAATCTGGCTTTGTAGTACTGTGTATTAAAGAGTTTATTCAATAAAATTAATATATATATATATATATATTTTTTTTTGAAATTTTGAATGTTTTACATTAAGAATTTTTATTTAGTTATAATTATGATTCAGTACAATTAATATTTTACTTATATAATTATTCGGTTGTTATAATATTAAGACATGATTTATATATTTTTTTTATATGAAAAAGATACATTTAATAAAATTGGTTGGAGTTCTTATTATTAGTAAGCAGAGTTGTAAAATTGAGTCTTGAGTTAAGTTTCTAATAGAATAGACAATTATCTAAAATTTGAGGCATACTTAAAGAAGAATCAATTCTTCAAAATTACATTTAACATTATTAAGATTTATGAATGATTGAGGTGTTTACCCCTATTTACTGTTCTTCATCCTCATTCTTTGTTGTATATTTTACTCCGTTTTCAGCTGTACTTTTTAGAAACAACTCATTTGGACCAGTCTGTTGTATAGGTATGATACGTTCTTTTGGTTCCACAGTTGACTTCGGCAACAAAACACTCAAAACGCCGTCCGAAGACAGTTTGCAAACGATAGCATCTGGATTATATCCCTGGGGAAGTTCATAACGACGAACAAAATGACGCGAAACAAAGCCTATATCATCTGCCTCACGTTCCTCATGCTTACCCTCAATTAATAAATGGTCATTGACTATTTTAACATTCAATTCCTCCGGCTGAAAGAGTCCCACATCAATGTGTACGGCGAAGTCATGATCTTTATTTTTGCTTAACACTTTTAATGGAACATGTGCAAGGTCTTCCTTGGGTTTTCCACTTGCCCCCAATTGACGGATATGTGGCGCCAGAGCTGAAATCAATCCCATCGTATGCATATCGATAGGATGGGGATGTCTCGTATGTAAACGGCGATAGACATTGTTTGGAAATATATCTGGATTATAAAATGGATGTGGATCAAAATTTAATACAAATGGCAAGTTGGACATTTTAGCTTAAACTTTTCAATAACAATTTCCTTCTTGGTGTATGTATGTGACCGACTAAAATCCTTTATAAAATTCAAGTGTTTTCTCCGGTTTTTTTTATTAAAGTCTTGTGCTGTTTAATGCCAAATTACTACTAGGTACATTTCATTGTGCTCATAATTTATATAGGAAAATTTTTCTATAGCTACAACCACATGTACGAGTACATATGTTTGTGTTTGTACGACCTGATTTTGTTTTTTTGTGTTGCTAACAAAAAATCCTCTTCTCTGAATCCAGTTAACAATTGAGAGTTCAAAGTTTCCTGAATTTTGTAATGCAAATAGAACTTAATAATGGAATACAGGTAAACACACTTATGTACGAGTATGTTGATATGTATACTTATGTGTGGATTTATGCTTTAGCATGCGTTCTGACATGTTTCATTAAGTTTTCTCTAAGGTTTTAAATATTTTGATTGTAGCTTCAAAAAGTTTATTCGTTAATTTCAATAACTCCTTTAAAACTTTAACATAATTAAAAAATATTTACCACGCATTTTTTCATATTTGATAACATTTAATTTTTAAAAAGATAATCTAATCTGAATTTCATTAAAAAAAAAAACGTAAATTTGCTTTGTCTCATACATGCGCAGTTATATTTTGAATGTCCGGGATAATTTTCGAAATCATAGAGTTTTTGTACCAGGGAAAATAAATGGGGAAATATAAAGTTGTAATAAATTGTTTGTATGATTATTAATAATGTTTAATAATTGAAACAAAAACATAACGTATATAACATGAAATTCATTCATTGTAGGTATAAGAATGAAATTTTCAGCACGTGTATTTTTATTTTCCATAATTTTAAGAAATATTGTTAAGAATTGTTACCTTTAATCTTTTTTAACGTCTCCAGGTTACAATGCCGTCGCGAGAGAGCATCAGCGTTATATTTTGCACCCCTTTTGTGCCTCGGTGGTGAAACGGATTTTGCTCTTCTTCTTAGAGACTTACAGTTGCTCCGCAAATGACCCACCTTGCCACAGTCGTAACACTTAGCCTTCTCTCTGTTTTGTTTTCTGGCTAGGACTTCTTTTACGGCTGTTGCTAAGGTCAGCATTATTTTCTTAGGCTGGCTAACAGAATCCTCGGCAGACGCCTGCAGATTTCTAACGGATTTCGCTCTTTTCCTAGATGCCTTAGAGTTGCGCTGGAAATGGCCCCCATGTTTGTAGCACTTAGCCTTCTCTTTAGTTTGTTTCGCAAGCACCTCCAGATTGCTGACCTTGCATATTTGTGACTTAAATATTACTCTCGCCGCTCCTGTGCTAATACAAAGGATAAGGTTTCCGCAAAGGTTGCCTTTTGAATGGCACACGCTGGAAGTTTTATCTCAAGATCCCTGATGCCATTTACAAATCCCTCTGTTTTGATGTGGCCCTAACATGGATGATTTTCGCTGGACCAACCATTTAATTTCCATTGCAAATGCCTGTAAAGAATCATAAGACTCTAGCACTCTTCCTTATATGCAGTATATTTCTCGTTTGTGCTCACCACCGTATTTACGCTGAAGTGCCGTCATAACGTCGTCAAAGCTATTTCTGCAGCACACAGGCACGGTTTCTAGTACTCCTGCCGCGGTGCCTTTTAATGACAAAATTAACTCTATTGCCTTATCTTCTTTGTCCCAACCGTTTTTGGTTACAACTGCATCGAGTTAGAACTGTAATACAGTACATGGTATGCTGCCATCAAAACCGGCCCGGCCTAGCACTATGGACTGTTAATTTTAATTTCCGAGCCGTAAGGTTTTTGGTCGCTGCTGATTTCGACCTGAGCCATTTTCTTCTCTAGGCCAGAGCGCTTTTTATTCACTCTTTTATTTATGGCTTCAGAGATCTGCACAAGTTCCTCGTTTGTGGTCTTAATTGTTTCACGTATCTCTTCCATATCTTCAGCCATCTATACAACGAGCCCAAATACATAAACGTCAACGTTTGCAGACGACACTTCGTTTATAAAAGTTAATAAAAATGCGAAGGCAGCATCTGAACAATTTCAGTCTCACATTCATGAGCTAGAATAGTGGCTAAAACAGTGGAGAATAAATCTAAAACAATAAAAATGTGCTCGCGTAACGTTTGTCCTCAGAATTGTCTACCAATAACAAACCACTGTCACAGCGGAAACACTCGCCAAATATTTGGGTATGCACCTTAGGTCCCGCCATATTGAGGCAATAAAAGTAAGAACTAATCAGTTACACTGGTTAGAAGGCCCTAATGAAACCCTGACACTGGAATACCAAGTTCTTTTAAACAAATCCATTATGGTGAAGTCATAAAAAATTAACCTAAGAATTAAAAATTCCACCAAATTTTAAAAATCAAAGTTAAAAATTTTACAAAAAATCTCAATCTGAAATATTAAAAAACGAAATTTTACCATAATTTTGGAATTCACCAGCATTAACAAATTCACAACAAAACCAAAATAAAGTTAACAAATTTTAATTACAAAATTATAATTTTCCAAGAAATCAAAATAAATTTTTTTTTAATTTTCCAAAAAGCCGAAAATTTACAACAATTAATATTTGACGAAATTTTAACAAAATCATATTAAACAAATATACATATGTACATATATGTACATATGGATATCAAAAAAAAAAATTAAATTTCGCCTCAAATGGGGAATTATAAATTAAAAAAAAAACAACCAAAATTCGTCAACATTTCGAAAATTCACCACATATCCAAACATTTTAAAATTTGAAATAACAACATTTTGTAAAAAAATCGAATTTTACAAAACACTACAAAAATTGCGAAAATACAAAATTTCAAGTTCGACAAAAATTTATAAATTGTATTGCTACAAAATCAATATTTAATGAAAAATAGAAATTTTACCAAAATTTGCCACAAAAAGCAAAATTTACAAATTTTGGAATTTCACTACAAAACTTTAATTAAACCAAAATTTTGCAAATTCATCAAAAAGCCGAACTTAATAAAATTTTAGGAAGACGTCAAAATAGAATATATTTTACACAATTATATAAAGTCTTTAATTTAAAAAATGGAATTTACCAACAAATTTTAAAATCATAAAAATAAATATCTTACAAAATATCTAAATTATACTGAAAAATAAAAAAACCGAAATTCCAACTCAATTTAGGAATTCAACAAAATTTAAAAATTTTGCTATATACAATCCTATATTTTTTGGCCATTTTGAAACAACCCATTTTCTGGAAAACTGGTCAGCGAATTTTTTGCATGCTCAGTGTTTTGGAATTTGTGAAAGATTTGCTTTCATATGGCATATAGCGTAACACTGCCTAGTTTCCAGGAAATAAGGAAACCCACAATATATTGTTTTCATTTATTAAAACGAAATTTCTAAAAAAATGTTTTTATTTCTATTTTTATTCTAGAACATTCAGTTGTTATGGAAATAATCTTTTGATACTGACTAAATTTCATGGAAGTCCATTTAAATAATTTTTTTTTCAAAAGTAGGCAAAATCGTTACTAGTAGTATTGCCAGTAATTCCAAAAAATGTGTAAAATTACCATTCTTTTCAATTTCGTCATTGCTTCTCTTGCTTCGCTGCTAATGGCGGACGTTTTAACTTTTAGGTGCGAAAACGGTACTAATTAATTCAATTAAATTTCAAATTGAGTTATAAAATTTGGTGTTGACACCTATACATTGTATGCAATTTAGCTTAGACAATTAGCATTTGATAGCTGGGGAGGGACTAGGATTCCTCCTTATTTGTATTTGGCACTTCCACTATAGCTAGAGAGCTTAAATTTGGTATACAGGCAGGCTAAGTTCCAATCCAAACATTTCGGCCGTTAAAAGTACTGAAATCAAAATGAGGGCCAAGTTCTTCATATCGTCAGCTAAAACTCAAACGGCCCTAACTAACAGAAAATCCAATATCAGTTTTTTTGTTGATTCTGATGCATTGCATCAAAATACACAACCACAAAAAATGTAGAGTTGTCTGACCAAAATTTGCGATTTTATTAACGAAAAACAAACGGCCCTATCTACAAAAGCGTTTATTTGACTTCAGTGATCGTTTGTACGAGCAACATTGAAAAATGAAAAAAAAACTGATAGATTTCACCGTTAAAGAAATTGTTTGTTAAAGGAAAATTAAATTAGCTACAGCTTCAGGCATTTTATCTCAAAAGTGATTTCGTAAGAAATAAAAGAAAATAAAAAGAGTATAAATAAAAAGCGTGATGTCAATGATGGATATGGCAGCAGACACTTTTAAAAAGGCTAAAGAAAATTGGAGACATTTCAGTCAGCAAAACCGGATGAAGGGAAAGGAATATCAAGGTTTTTCTAAAGGAAATGTACGAATTTTGCGTAAGTCTAGAGAAATGAAGGATGCATATAAGTCAAGGTTTTGCCGAAAAAGTTCGATTCGAAATTGTTCTTATTTTTCGGAAGTTATTCGTAAAGACAATTTCGATTCATTTTGAAAAATGTCATGGGACAACAAAAAGATTTATGTCCAAAGCCTCGTTGAGTGCTCGGATAGATAACGTATTACTGTTAACAATTCAAAACGATCAAATACAAAACATTACTTTTTAAAGCATGGCACAAATCGTTTCCAAGTATGTAGACAAATATTTTTGTCTACGTTTGGCTTATTAGAAAAAATGATACGACCATGGGTATCAGGATTGTGTTTATTACTTTGCATTGACATGCAAGCAGTTAAGCTTTTACCTCAGTCTAAAGCTAGTTCGTCTTATTACAAACAAACATGCCATTGGAAATCGTTAACTTGATTGCTCGTAAAGAGCCTTCCCCTCTAAGAGTTCACCACTTGAATCACGATTACTTCCTTGATTATGAATCTGTCCCTAAGCGGTATACATCTATAAGACCAGGTATAGTATGAATTGTATATCTGTAAAATCAACTAAATTTAAAAACTGGATTATTTTTAAGGAAAAAAAAAACGGGGATCCCAATGTCAATATGATACGCGTCTTGGCCTACGAACAAACAGGAACTATTTATTTTAAAACTAAAATCGATGACAATTATGCCCAGCTTCCACAAAGAACTGAAAACAAAATCAATACTGTTTTACTTCCGAAACTGCATAAAGAAAGATTGAAAATTTCTAAAAAGAAGTGACAGCACCTGCAGGATCTACAGCCACTACTACCAAAGATTTTCATTTTTTCTATGATAGCATACCCTTTGAAAATTAATTCATATTTTCTGAATTTATTCTTCAATTCTTGAAACTTTTTAAATGAAGTCTTTTTTGTTTAATTTCAATTAATTATTTTGATTTACTTTTTGTGATGCAATATTAAAATAAATTATATAATAAAAATGTTTATAATTAAAATAAATGATAAAAATATTTTGCATTAGTGTAGATAGGGCCTTTGGCTTCACAAAATTAAAGTACAAAAGGACATAACTAACATAGCCATTCAAATATCACAAAATTTTATTTTATTTTGCCAGAAATCAATTTGTCACATCTTTTTTAATAATACTGGTGAAAATCATGCTGATTGAAACTATACTTTTGGTTTAAAACAGTATTTTGCTTCTCCTGCAAAATTTCAAACATGTTAGATAGGTCCGTTTGCGTTTTATCTGACGATATGTACAATACCATCCCGTTGCTAGCCAACTTGCTAGCTTGGCAAAATTTTTTTTAATTTCTAATTAGGGAAAGATTTTTTGGGAAAAACGTTACCAAACTAGCAAGTTGCCTAGAAATGAGACACTATTGTACATATGAAGAACTTGGTCCTCCCTTCAATCTTAGTACTTTTAACGTCCGATATTTGGTTAGGAACTTGGCATTATTATCAAATTTATGTTTTTGTGCGGATATTTATTTCGTTAAACAATTTATAACATGTGGAATACTTTAGTTAAACAAATTTAGCCTTTCTTTAAACGCAGTTTAGCCTTCTTCAGACCTTATTTAGCCCTCTTTCTCTCGAGAATCTGGCGGCACTGTTGGCACCCATTTTTTTGTTTGTTTTATTCCATCACATCTCAATCTCTGCATCAGTTTTCCATCCAACTCATCTCTGCATCAGTTTTTTAGTTTAGAAACCTGTTGTAAATGAGTTACCAAAAGCCAATTTATTTTGATGTGGCTCATAAAAATCCGCCAGTTTGGTGTGTGGCTGGGTGTTTTACATCGTATTTTCCAAATGACAGTGTATAATTTAAAATCAATGTATCATTATGACCCCACTGATATGTCTTGCTGAATATAGAAGTTTCATGTAAAACAATAACCAAAATTTACACGCGGAAGAACTTCACACAAAGCTGTTATTCCCACAGAGTACCATTATATTTATGACCACTTTCCTCAGAAAAACTACAGTTCACTCATAAAAATAATTTTGTATTAAAAACATCTAAAACTGTTACTCCATCACTATTTTCTGGAGAAAAACTCCACCCAACTTATGATAGTTATGAAAATAAATAAAAATGTTTACTTGAACAATAGTCAACTGAAAAACGTTTTTTCGACGTACAATACTATTTAAATATGTACATACATATGTATGTATGTTACATATATGTACATATGTATGTACTCGTATGTCATATCCATGAACATGATTATTAAAAGAGTATAACAAAAACATTTGTTTGTTCAATATTTTATAAGCTAGTTTTTCTGTGGTACTGAAAACTTATTTGTTTAGAGACATACTGCATATAGGCTTACGATATGACTCCACTAAGTTTGAACTCTGGGGCCATATTAGGGTATTCGTGATAGATCGAAATCCCAATTACTGTTTCAACAGTTTATTTTGAAGAAATATAGTTTAGGCCAGCAGCTAAAAAAAAGAACAAGTTTTCTAGGGGTTTAGAAAAAGTAATTAAAAAAAGTATAAGTAAAAAACCGGCGGCAACTCCTATGTGCAGAGTTACGGCACCCACAAAACTTTTATATATAACCTGCGAAATTTCGAAACGGAATAGCGCAAAATGGGTATCATATGAAAACGAATCATAATTGGTACCAGGTGGCACATACATATTTGCGTAAAAAGGAATTAACCCATTGAGAAAGATTTAATGCTTATCCGGCCGTCGGGCAGGCGCATTGATTTTTCTCTCTATGGTATGACAAGCGCCTGCCTCGCTTACTTTTTGACTTTCACCCGGGCGTAATGTGTCTCCCCTATGATATGACGAACCCCGACTTCGCTTTACTAAAGATTCTCAGTATAATTTATGTTAATTTAAAACTTAATTAAATTTTGGTTAAATTAAAAGGTTCACAATACGTTAATTTCTTTTCGAGATGTGTAATGAGGTTCGCGACGAGAAATTTCTCCCCTATTCTGCATTTCGATTCGAATTGAAAATTTCTCCGTTTAGCAACTTTGATATTCTGCGCTCCGTTTCGGTTGGAATTTTTACGATTTGTGTGTATTTCTGCATTACGTGTGTAGCTACCTTTTTGTAAGTTGTTAATTTAGTGGCGGAGAGTCTTTCGATTTTATTTTTTTTTTATCTTCAAGAAATGTGTAATTAAAAAAAAGAACATCAGTCATCGATTATCACCCCCGAGTACGGTCGTAATTACTCTTGACTGCGTAGATATTTGTGAACTTTTCTTTGAACAGAGTAACGGTTTATATTTATTTTGAGTTTCGTTTTGCACCTTATTTTCGTTCGTTGTTGTATTTTTATATAAAGTTTTTTTTTTTTTTGAAACTAAAAAAAATACAGTTGGCTGAAGTAAATAGTACATAATTAAAAATGGCCACCGGGCCTAGAGTTATTTCATAAAATAGGTTTGCCATTCTAGGCGACTTCTTTGATCATCCCCAATTACCAACACCTAAAACCAATACATCACTAAGTGATCCTAAATATCTTATCATAACATCTTAGAATAACGAATTAAAAAAAACTAAGCCTATTTATTATTCAAAGAGGATTAAATACTGTTTCTACCCTTATTGACTCTATTAGTCAACTAAGAGATGGGAACCTATTGATCTTAGTCCGTAACCAGGTCATTGCTAATAAATTCTTAAAAACCAAAAGATTACTAAATCTATGTGAAATTAACGTACAACTTCACGAGAGCTTAAATTATGTTAAGGGTGTAATATATGCGCCATGTTTAATAGATGTAACTGAAGATGAAATTATCAACGAACTTAAATCCCAAGGAGTAACCTCAGTTTATAAATATACATCAAAAAATGAAAATGGCACTAACCAATGTAATGGTAATATGGTTCTCACATTTAATTTGTACAATATACCAAAAGTTATCGACGTTGCCTGGTATAAGGTTAAGCCCTATTTCCCTAATCCAATGCGCTGCCGTAATTGCCAGCTTTTAGGACATACCAAGAATAAGTGTTCCAATCAAGCTTCGTGTGAAAAGTGTAACCTTCCCCCTCATGGCCCCGAAAAATGTTCTCGATTACTATGTGCGAATTGCCAAGACGAACATGCAGCTTCGGATAGAAACTGTCAACGATACATCCAACAGAATGAAATTATTAAAATTAAGACTTTGGAGAAGTGCTCTTTTGGAGCAGCTAAAAGGAAATATGAAATTAACTTGAAAACAAACGCGCAAACAAACGAACACCAAACATACTCTGAAATGCTAAAAGGTCCAACAAATTCAACTAGCCAGAACAACAAACAACAAAAACGAATTGCAGCATCGCCAAAGGCAAAACAAAATACTGAAAAAGTTCCACGCCGTAATTCATATGGATCTTCATCCAACGAATTAGATATAAACTATACACAAACAAATACCAAAATACACCAAAAAAATATTTCCTCAAACTCCAACCCTATTAATGTATCATCATCTAAACAAATAGATAAAAACTCTACGACTAAAACAACAAAAACAATAGAACCCAATAAAACACATAACTTAGATAAAGAAAATTACGATTTCACTGATCTATCAATCTCCCCTCTCGAAAAAATTACTCAAGATCTCATTGATAAACAACAATATTTCGTACCATCATCCGAAAGGATGGATAACTCTGATGGCTAGGCGCAGGTCCACATCATGGCGCCGTTCTCTACAATATCTAACTAAAGTAAATTAAATTTTACTTTTCAGTTACGATTAAGACATGGCTGTTTTTGCGTACTGCAATGGAACATTAAAGGTTTCGTTGACATTATAAATGAATTGCAGCTATTAATAAAGGAGCACAATCCATCTCTTATATCCATTCAAGAAACACACTGTTCATGCAATTTTATACCCATTCCACCCAAGGACTATACTGCCTACTTTTATAATTCTCCTCTCAATACTACATCAAAACAAGGTGTAGGAGTAATGATAAAAAGCAACATCCCCCATAGAATAATCCGCAATACTTAACACTACAATCATTAATTATAGAGATCCAACTTAACATCAAGTTTTCAGTAATTTCAATATATGTACCACCAAGTCAACTCTATTCCGAACAAGAACTCACACAATTATTCGACTCGGTAAAAACTCCTAAACTTATCATTGGCGATTTCAACGCATTGAACGTTGCCTGGGGATCTCATAGCACTAACCATAGAGGCCATATTCTAGAAAATGCAATTTTGTCAGCTAATCTATGTATATATCTTGAACGATGGTCATCCAACTCATTTCTCTACACACGGTTCTCTTACTCATATTGATGTCTCCACGTGCTCTGGGATCTTTTTCATTATTTAATTTTTTGACACAAAATGTTCTTAATTAAAAAGTAATATACTGTTTGTAATGTATGATAACTACAGTTGTGTGCAAAAAAATAGGAGTGCCCTTCATAAAAAAACAAAATTTTAGTTTTCTATTAAAAATAAAAATTTTATTTTATTCTTTTTACTTGAAATTGTTTTTTGGTAAGTTCTGTAGTTTGTACATAGTTAATTATCACAATAAAGCTAAAAAAAACTGAAATAATTTCATGTAAACAAAAAGAAAATCAAAATTCGTTGTTCAAAATAATAGGAGTATTGGTTTTTGTCCTAATAATTTCGAAACAAAAGGCATTAAATATTTAAATTGTCAAAGAAAGAGCTAAATATATTTAATATTTAGAGGAATAACCATGGTTATTTAAAACTTCAGCACATCTACGGTGCATGGATTCAATAAGATCCTGGCGACGCTTCAACGGGATTCGATGCCAGCCATCACGCACTGTGTTCCATAGCTCTTCGGAATTCGATGGTTTTTTCTCTGTCACATACTTCTTAACATCTCCCCATAAATGTTCTATGGGGTTGAGGTCAGGTGACTGAGCAGGCCACAACATAACCTCAACCCCATTGACCCGAAACCAATCCTTTGCCAACTTACTTGTATGTTTCGGGTCGTTATCTTGTTGGAAGACCCATTTAATCGGCATATCCCACTCTGCATATGGTAGCATTACTTTGCTTAAAATTTCCACGTAGACGTGCTTATCCGTGATGCCTCCTATTCGGTGTATTGGACCTACACCAGTATAAGAAAAGCATCCCCATATCATTATTTTTGCTCCACCATGTTTAACTGTCTTTTTGGTATATTTTAATAATAATTCTGTATTTGGTGGGCGTCGGACATACTCTCTGGAGCCAGTTCCACCAAACAATACGATTTTGCTTTCGTCCGTCCACAATATGCTTCTCCATTTTTCATTCGGCCAATTGATGTGTTCTTTTGCGAAGTTTAAACGCGCAGTTGCCTGTTTCTTAGTCAATAACGGCACCTTTCGCGGACTTCTTGCAAATAAATCATTTTCAATCAGACGTCTGCGAATCATAGAGGTACTTACAGGAAGTTTCAGCTCTTTTTGAATCTTATTTGAGGACGCAAAAGGGTCTCCCTTGCTACAACGTACAATTCGCCGGTCATCAACCTTTGAAGTTTTGCGCTTGCGGCCACGTGTTTCAGCTTTTTGCGTATATTTTAGGGCATTAACGATCATTTGAGCAGAGCACCCCAAATTTTCCTGAATTTCTTTATAAGTGTTTCCTTTTTTTCGCAGATTTTTTATTAAATTCCGTTTTTCCTCTGAGCAGTGCTTTCCTCGTCCCACTGGTAAAAAAATACATTTTTTGTTTTTATTAAAAAAAAAAAAATGTTTATTCTATTTTCCTATATTTACTTTTTATTTTCTTCCACTTTTATGCCGTATTTTATTTTTTATTTTTAAGAAATCGATCACACTCCTATTTTTTTGAACAAGTCAATTAAAGGGCAAATATAGAAATGAGTCAATTGCATCTTAAATATGATAATTATTTTTAGTCTCTCTTTTGTATTTTACTTCTTACGTACCGTTGTAATTGCCGTTAGAATAAAACTTCGTTTACTAGTTGATACACTAAAAAAAATAACTTATGTAAATATTATGTGACAGCACTCCTATTATTTTGCACACAGCTGTAAGTTTAATTTAAAAATTTTGGATTTACAAAAGTTAAGTTTTTATTATCTGATTTGTTACTTTATACAAGAGCCGATAGCCCCAGCAGCTAGTGCTCCTTAGACTTTGTATTAGATATGTAATTCATTATAGATCTAATAAATAATAATAATAAAAAAAAAGAATGCAATTAAACGTTTCATTAATGATCCTACATAACTTTTTTCATTTTGTGCTGAAATGTGAATTTTTTATTTTATTGCAGTTCGAAACGTTTTTTCTCTTCGAACAACGTCGATGATATCGATTGCACATTTTCTTGAAATTAACACAAAGAAACTTTATTTTTGTGCTACGACAAAAAAAAAATAAATATCTGCTTCCGGCGCGACAGAATTCCTCAGTGGAATCAGCTTGGCCACAAATACCTCTTAATCATTTTAATTGCACCAAGTTTAACTTTAAGATGTTTGTGAAATTGCTTGTTTCCATTTCACACATTCATTGTGAAATACTCTTGGTCCCTACTTACGATTAAATTTGTTGTTGAACGAAATGGAGAATACCAAGGCCTGTTATACAGCAATCACGCGGTGCTAATGGTTAAGATCGCATGTATTAGGGTGGCTCCCTAGGCTCCCGGGACCCACCGATTTTATGGTCCGAGTTTCATGTAACACACGCCCGGACACGGCACTGTAGCGAAATATGATATGGTTTGGCTTCATTTCCAAAAAATTAAACACACAAACTATATTTTATGGTGAACGTTTATTTGTAGGATTTTAACTTGAATTAAATTCAAATACGAAATCTCAGCTAAGGTTAAATGAAGTATCCAAATGTAATCGCGAAAAACTTAAATATCTACATACATATGTTACTACTTATGTGTACGAATGCAAAAACAAAGAAAATACTATTATTTATGAGGTCTAATATGGAATTACTACTCTTAGTGGCAATTATTTTTTCGACTCCTTATCACCGCTAGGTCCATTGGCAGTATCTCCAACTTTCTCTTCGGAGTTTTGCTTAACGTTCAAATGAGCCGGACCAGTCTGTTGTATTTGTACAACACGTTCATTTGATTTTTTGTCCTCTTGTGGTTTAGGTACACATACAGTCAAAACACCGTCCGATGATAGAGTAGAAACTACCTTATCCGCATCATAGCCTTTAGGCAAAACATAGCGACGCACAAAATGACGTTGAATAAATCCATGCTGATCTTCACGTTCCTCATGTTTGCCCTCAATAACTATGGAGTTTTCGACGACTTTTACATTTAATTCGCTTGGCTTGAATTGGGCCACGTCCATGCACACCTGGAAACCATCTTTACCCACTGGGGATAAACGAGTTTCTTTTTTTCCTCCTGCATGGCGACCACTCTGTTGCTCACTGATTCGACTTAACAACGACAAGGGCAATGTATAGCCAATCATATCCCGATGAACTGGTTCACGTTGAGCTTGACGATGTAGCAGATAGGGAGAAACACCAAAGCCGAAATCATTGCCGTAATAAGATGGATTGGCTTCGCGATCCAACTCATCGACGAGACTCAATAGTAGCGGTAAAGCAGACATTTTTTAAATATCTTTTCTTCTTCTTCTGAATACTTTTTCTTACAAGAAACTCGATGTTTACTTTATGAAATCAATTTTTCAACTAATAATGTTTCGTGTGTTAGGCCGCTTTTTATATCAATTATCGGCAAAAAAAAATTATACATATGTGAATGTGTAAAGAATTTTCTGGAAAAATCTCTCTCTGTTGTAAATATATGGCCTTGTTTATATAACTCTTTTAAATTAAATGTAGTCTCTTTTTATGTTACTCTTTTTTAAACGTTGCCCTCTTTTGACTAAAAAATATAATCTCTTTTTGTACGTTCTCTTAAATAAAATGTACTCTCTTATAAAGCATTGCTCTTTAATAATAAGAGTTAACTCTCACATAGTATTCTCAGTTATAACCTCTTAAGGCAGAGTATTCAGGTTAGAGGATATTTCTCCGGACTATGGATTTTTCCAGTACAAAAGTTGTTTTTCTAAATGAGGATTAGTTGGGTATATTTTCAAGGATTCGCAGATATTGGGCAATTTTTTTTTATATTATTTAAAATACCTTTATTTTATTTATTTTTCAGATAATTTTAATATAATTAACAGTATCGAAAGCCGACCACTCCACATTCTTGTAATGTGGAGTAAACATACACCGTTTTGTATTGATAATACTAAACCTCGCCAATAGCCACTAAAAAGTTTTACATGGCATGTAATTTCATGTGTCTGTCGAAGTAGCCATTTTACATACGGTTCATAATTTTTGTGTTTGAACGTACATGACATAATCTTGGTCTTAAAACAGTGTTTTATTTCAGAATACAGCTGATATTCAGCAAAGATGCAAGCTTAGCTTTTTTGGAACACGGTCTAAATGAAAAATATTCATACATATGTATTGTACACATGAAAAAATACATATGTATGCATGTTATGTTTGAAAGGTTGACATGACGTATGTAAATGTGTATGTATATAAATTTTACATATGGAAAAGTCTCATGAGTTAGACTGAAGTTGTTCTAATGCAACTTTCGGGTATTTGTTAGTACTTATAAATGTAGTGTCATCTGCAAACGTTAACGTAATTGTATAAACGATATACAAAAGCGGACCTAGTATAGCACCTTGTGCTATACTTTTTCTCTTTTTTTGGAAAATTGATCCTTTGACACCTTACTGTAAACGTTCTATCTGACGAATAGCTCTTAAGAAGATTGTGGGAATTTTCACGAAGAACTCGAAATAAGTATTTTTGTGAGTAGCCCATCATGCCAGACCTCATCAAATACCTGGGAAATGTCAGTAAATAAAGCTGACCAGTATTGCTTATTTTCAAAGGCAGATGTAATAACGGGGACAATTCTATGACCTTGCCCACTATACCATGCTTTGCTCGAAAACCAAACTGATAGCCTGGGATGATGTTTTGCTCAGTAAGAAAAGCTTAAAACATGAAACAAATATATTTTCAAATAACTTTCACCTGTATGGCCTGTATGACGTAAACTGGCTTAAGTCCTTTTATGGTTTAGGGATCATAACAATTTCAGACATCTTCCAAGAACATGGGAAGAAGCCAATGCGCAAATTGACATTATATATGAATGGCAAGATTCTTACGGCATAATTAGGTAAGTTTCTTATTGATTCTATAATACGATCAGGTCCGGATGATTTTCTTATATCTATATTTTTAATTATCGATTTTAATAAAGATAGTCGAAATTTTTTGAAAATGTTCTAAAAGCTTAGAGTTTTAATTAGTGCGCCAGGCCAAGTTCAGGCCTAATGCACACAGTGTGTATAATAAACGAAACCATTCGTGTTGTTTTTACCCCCCTCATAACTTTGCTTCCTTTAATTATAAAGTAATCAAACTTGAAACATAAGGACTCTACATATATTTAATCTCATACGCCAAATTTGAATGTGCAAAAGTAGATATTCACTGACTCACTCATCAATATTATGGGCACTTCCAATGTAACTAGGGAATTAAGAAATATTAAAATCTGAAAAGGGGCACTTTTTATCCATCTAGGGGACTAAGGTTCCCTCTTATTTGTATGAAGCATCTCCACTATAGGTAAAGACCTGAAATTTTATATAACCCAACCGTCTGCAAGCTTTGGTTAAAAGAGGATTTATACATACATTAACAAACAAAAATAACTTAAAAAAAGAACGCAGATCCGCACAAAAAATTAATGTGAAAATAAGACCAAGTTCTTATCCAAAAAGAACACAAATTAGTTAAAATATAAAATGTATGTGAGCTCTCACTTATCTTAGAACATTGCAAACAGCTGTGGATAATTTTACAGACGTCGTGACTGTAGCAGCTGGAGTTGCAATACCAACAAAACTATCAGTAAAAGGAAATTCGTACCAGTCGTCAGCTGATATACATTCATATAAATTCTTGTCAGGAAAGGCTTAGAAGGCAATTACAGAGTAGATGTCCTCCAGACATAAAGATCAAAATAAAATTGTGCCAGAGAACTTTACGTAATAAATTGAGACAGATAGTGAAGACAAGCAATTTAATGAGAATATTTTTCGATGGTCTGAACTCTTATATAATAGCATCTCCAAACAAAACTTGACAAGGAATGACGGAAAGTCGTTCCAAAAATCTACAGTGTGAAAGAGGCTTAATAAGTAATTGTTTTCGCGAGTTAGTAGGTTATAGTAAAAAAATATACGTCAACATCTTAAGTTTTTATTTTCAAATAAGACCTGCGCGTAATCGCGGTATATGAAAGTTATGAGTTCGTGATAAAATTATAAAACACGTGTTAAAACAGGCTGACCAATAAAAGTCCTTAGTCCTTAATTAATATCTTCAAAGAAAGCCAAGCTTTAATATATTAAAATATTAAAACTTTAGGTAAAATAAGCATGACGTATAAAAATAAACATCGACTAATTAGACTACACACATTCATATTATGCACAATGTAGATATTTTTCATTCTTATATACATATGTATGTACATACATATGTGAATGATCATTTCTATTTTCTAGGTGAATCGAAATATTTGAGACTTTTGAGTGATATAGTATTTATTGCGTGAGCGTAAGTGCACATGACTGGTTGATTCAATTTGTTGAATTATTTAATAACACAAATTATATGCAATTTAAAAGCATTGCTTATAGAAAAGCTGTTTTACTTACATATGCATGTATCCGCATGCGAAAACTATTATACATTGTAAGAAAAATTTGCGAAGTACTGGCATTCACACATATTTGGTGCTATAAAACCTCGAAGCCATTCTAAGTCACTATGAAAACTGTGTATAGACAACTATGGAATTTCGCTTTGCTATCCGTATGTAATTTCAGCCTTATACGCAAGGAGGTACAAATAATTTAAGGCATCCCGAATCTTACACAAACGATATTAAATAGATAATAATAAAGGGTTCCATTTTCCATTTTTTTATATTTCAACTATTTTTTTTTAATTTTAACTATTTTCATTTGGTAATTTTTAAATTAATTTTTTTTAATATTAATTTAATTTTATTTAAATTTTATCAATTTTTTAATTATGAGTCATTTTATTATTTGTAAATTTAGCCTTGAATCGACTGTTTTAGTGCCTATTAACTCGTTTATACTCTGGATACCAGTCGATCTCCAGTTTTAATGCAGACTTACCTGTATATATGGAGCTCTGTGTGGGTGGACATATTTTTCTCCATTAGAGGTATGAATCAGGAAGCCGCGCAAGAGGCGGAGACGTTAATTTCATGCAGAAACTATGGCTTTAATTCGAAAAAGATGGCCAGGAATGCGTAGCGAGGGGTGAACGGGTCAATATTTAAAGGTTCTTCTAAGGCGTTTGACCGTGAGATTCCGACAGGGATGGAAAATAAAACCTCGCACCAATTGGACTGGGTAATCTCTGTAGGAACTCTGGTGTTTATTGGCCAATGGAGAAATTCTGAAGAGTTGGACAAAAAAACCTCGAATGGGATGGACGGGACAGCTTCGAAAGATACTCCTGAAGAAGGGGCTGAGACTGTTGCGCACATTGTGTGTGAAGGTCCAGCACTGGCTAGCATAAGACTTAGGACCACGGGCAGACAGTTGTTAAGTGTAAATGCCATAGTGGACCTAAGCCTTAAACAAATGCTAGCAATTACAAGAAACTCCGTGATGAAGAAGAAGGTCGACAGTCTGAAATCATTATAGTCGACAGTAAAGCCTCGTGGTATCACGAGACTTGAATGGGAGTAAGGTAGTCGTAAATTACACATTGGTTGCCTAAAATCAATTCGAGTAAAGAAGGGAGTCGAAAGTGATCCATAAAGTTAGCGGTCTGCTTCGATATCTCCCCTAGATTTGCAAAAAACATGGTTTGGGAATTCACTACATGTGGTGAAATTTTGAGAATTATTTTTATATGTTTGTTAAACATCGATTTTGTTAAAATGTCGACGGTCGTTTTTTTTTTTTTAATTAATATAGATTTTTTTTAAATATTTGTAATATTTATGGTTTTTAAATATTTAGGTAAATTTTTAGGGAATTTTTCATTTCATTCATGCTTTGGTATTTACTACTTGTGGCGAAATGTTGACTTGTTTTTATATGGTATAACGGAAATTCTTTCCAAATATCCATATCGAATCACCTTGTCGGAAAATCAAATCAAGTGTCAATATTTTAATCTTCGATTGATTTATATAAGGTTTGGTGAATTTTATTACTTTTTTTGTTGTTGTAAATTTTCCACTTGCGCTGAAATTTAACTTTTTTATATTTTGGCGAAATATTGATTTGATGAAATTTCAATTTTTTGTCATCGATCGATTTCGACATTTGAATAATATTAAAATTATTGTAGTTGAATATGCAGACCGAGAGATAAAAAGTCATATTATATCAATTAATCGTTTTTTGTGAAATTTTATTATTTTTCTGTTTATTTTTGATTTACAAAATTTTGTTGTCTATTTTTATTTCGTGGTGAAATATAATTTTTGTTCTAAACTTTGCTACTTTTGACAAAATATAAATTTTTTGGTGAAATTTAAAATTTTTTATGAATTTAACTTATTTTTCGTTGTTTTTTTGGTGAATTTTTTTTGCTAATTTTGCTTTATCCCCAATTTTTAAAAGTTTTTATGTTAATTTTCGGTGCATATTGAATTTTTGTAAGTTAGATATTAATTTTAGTTTTTACGTAGGATTAACTCACATTTCGAGAATTTGTGAACCGTTGTTAATGATTTTAAAAAGCAAAATTTAGCCAAAGCGCTGACCGATTTAGACAACTTTCTAGTTCATAAATTAATTAGGGCTAGTTGATTTCAACTTTGTAGAGGCAAACATCGTTAAACGATCTTCGCTACATATAGGAAAGCAAAATTTATATATGGTAAACTTTATTGCGCCGGAAATAAACATTGTAGAAATATCGTTGCCTTTTTCGGTTGTAATGGAGCTCAGTGCATTTTTTTTTTGCGAATTCTGTTCTTGAAGCAGTGCGTTAGAATAAGAAAATAGATCGGCTTGCAGAATGGAAATTAACATTTTTATTGTTATCTGTTGTTGTGCAGTGATGTGTATGTAAAACTGTTAAGTACGAAGTGCTAAGACCCCTAGAACTATGAGCATTTCTCACTAAATTGTAGTTACCAACTTTTCAATGAATAGAATAAGATTAAGGTTTTTTTGCGCTCAAAAGCCTTTCCAACACTCCCTATAATTCATAATTTATAGCGAAATTCGTCGGTTATCCGAGCAAAGCATTTTCGTATATGAATGCACCTAATGTCATGAGTCAACATAAAACTATTAAACTTCTCAGACAAAAAAATTTTTTTTTCCCAAAGTGTTACATGAATTGTTTTCAGTGCATAGTTAAGTGTAATTTAATTTGAAAAAACTGATGTGTTTATTCAATAGCTTTGAATTTCATTGTTTTCGTCATGCAAAACACACACACACACCACTCCACTGCCCTTTTGTTGAAGGGCAGGCAGCAGATTAATTTAAAATTTAAAGCTAATTTTCGTTATTAGAGAACTAACTGTTTTATATAAATTAGATTTTCAGTTTAGAGATCAGTACAGATTGTATACAGGAATTGTTGTTAACGTTCATACAAACAAATTTTGGCTTAAAATAATTGGAAATATTTGTAATATTTATTTTTCTTAGAATTTAAACATGAGACACGTAATCGTTGGCTGCCTAGTGACTTTTGCCGTTTTTCAAATTGTTCTTGGGGATAATTCAAACAACGATTTAGCCACTTACGAAGAGGTAAAGGATATACCAAATCATCCGGAAAAATATTTGATTGAAGTGAGAAGCAAAGAATTAGTGGAAAAGGATGGCTCCATACCCGGCAGTATAAATATACCCTGTAAGTCGGATAAATTTATAGAGAAATACTTTGATTTTCATTTTAACTGTACACATACAATTATTAATGAACTCATGCAATAGTTATGGAGTTAGAGGAAGCCTTAAATTTGAGTGATGAAGAATTTTCTTTAAAATATGGAGCTGAAAAGCCTCCCAAGGATGCTGTGGTCATATTTTCTTGCCTAGGTGGTCAATATGCTCAAATGGGTGCTGATTTGGCTAAAAAGCTCGGTTGGAAAAAGTAAATATTTAATTAAAAAAAGTGGAAATTAAAAGTTTCCTGGTGCAAAACACACTGTGGAACGGTACAGGTGCGGATCCAGGGTGGTTAAAAAGGGAAATTTCCCACTTCGAAAACATAAAAAAAATTACATCTTCCCAAACAAAAAGAAAATGTATGAATTTTTTGTTTTCGTTAATACATATGTTTGTACATCTTCCCTTTAAAAGCCTAAGCTGGATCCGCGTCTGGACACATACATAAATATTTATATGAACTTTAACTATTTTTCTGAAACATAATTTATTTTACCGATTAACACAATTAACATAAAATTTACATCAATTTCAGTGCTAAGCCATATTTAGGATCATGGATGGAGTGGTCTAAAAGAGAAGGCTTACAGTAAAGTAATGGATCCTGAAAATCAGAAGCTGCATAACTTATAAGCTTTAATAAACAATATTTGACGTTATAAAAGTAATTTGCAAATAAAACTAATAATTTTTAACATTTTCTGAGCAAGAATTTTAAAAGTTTCTGATTACGTTGCTTTATAATTAAATAAATAGTTAAATTTAAGAAAAACTACGAAATTGACTACATTGGGTTTTGCTTAATTGAGTCCTGCATAATTGCTTTCCTCACTTAATTGATGCAAAACCCCGTTTAAAACTTCAATAAATTCTATTAAAAATTGTTTGGTACCTTTCTCAGTAAACTAAAATGAAAAAGTTGTCAAATTTTCGCGCACAAATCAACAAACACATCAAACAAACCACATGAGTATGAAAATTAAAAAATTTCTTGTGATTGGCGAGCGCAAAGCCCCATTAACTTGCAACAGGAGGTCGATCACGAACAAATCACACGCACAAAATATAAATGTTCCAAAGCTACCATAAAAATAGAATTTCAAGAAGTAAGGATTCAATTGTGAAACAGTCAACAACAATGTTCTGTTTAATTGGTCATGCTGCGCAATTAAACTAAATTCTGTTGGGTCCTTGAATCAGTTAACAGAATATCGGATACATAACTTTTCGGTTAATTGCATCAAAATCTGTGCAATTTGGGAAAACCAATTATGCGGAAATTAATGTATTTATTCGAAAGAAAATTAATAGTCGTGCACCATAGTAACAAGATTGGTTTACATTGTCGGATAAATTTTGCTTTTTACTATTTAAACATGATGCCATCGATTCCACAAGCTTGTGGAATTTTTCTCCGTTCCGTGATTAAATCCATCTTGAAATCGTTCAAGTTGCTTGAGTCGTATTTGAATTATTTTTTTTTTAAAAACCCGACCCAAAATTTCTACACTTTTACGTAAATTAGTTTTAAAAATATTTATATATTTTTTGCATCCATTATCCAACCTATAAAATGGCGATTTCTAACTCTTGCGGTCAGTGGCGGAGCAAGTATATCTAGCGCCCCGTGCGAGATGGCTTTGTGGCGCTCCCACTAGGAAAACTTACAACCACAAATAACTCGCGTCTAACAACGGATTCCGCAAGGACGGCATAGGCGTTCTGAAAGTTTACGACTGACCCTTAAGTTCCCTCCTTTTGCACATTGCTGTAATAACTTGGCATAGGAAATCTTGTCATCCTTACATTTGAGGTATGAGGTGTGAGGTGTGTTAAGCACTTTTATGTGAAACATTGCGAGGAACATTTTTTTTTAACGTTTTAACCCTCTAACTCTTTGCCGTATGGGTCTTTTTTGTGCCTTTTTTTGGCCTGAAATGTCCTACAAAAAAATTTGCCATAAAATTCTACTGTAAGCCTTCAAAGACATCAAAGCTTAAAATTAAATTAAAATTTTATAGCGGTCTTCAATGGGTGCACACGTCGGATGAAATTGTTTACCGTGGTCATCGAATTCTGTTGCTAAATGACGAATGCTTAGTAATGCATTTATGAAACTATTTCGAATACAATTTTTGTCTAGGACATTGAAAGTTACGTCTTTAATTCCATGCGGTCAGCTCAATTGTTGAGAGCATTTGGCAAAATTCAACGTTTTGCATAAGCTTGTTTATGCCACAGCCAACAAAACATCTGTTGTAATGAAAAGATAAATTATTTACCTTTAGCTGCTTTGCTTATTTCGAACATGCACCCTATCTTTGGCAGAGGTAGATTATCATTAATTTTCAAAATAATTTTTGAGTTTATGGGCCTGTTGAACAAGTTGTGTTGAAATTTCAATTTCATAAGAAGGATGGTATATATTTTTATTATTTCTTTCAGATAAAATAAATAAAAATTTCAGATAGAATAAATAAAAATAATAATTCACAAAAAGTAATATTAGAGGGACGTAAATCAGTTGGAATTCAAGCGTTAACGTTGGTCATTGTGGGACAGGATGTAATTGTAATCTTGTGTTACAACAAAATAATAAAACATAGAACAATACTTTTTATTTGGAAGCATATTTTTGAACAACTTAGGATCAGTTAACGACTTTCTTGGCGATCGTTTCAAGACTCTTTCGCAATTATTTTTAGTGCATCATAGAACACTCATTAGGGCAATTGTTTCAAAGCTCGGTACATAGCAGACTTACCGTCATGACACAGTTTGTTCCATTGTACTGAACTTGCGCGATCCGAATACGAAATCGCGCACGATGAATTTAATTGCTTGCTCCGATGGAGGCAGATGAAAATGACATAAATGACATATATATATATATGTATATATGCGAGTAATGCCGTTAAAAGTTGTGGACGCATACATTGTTACGAAGATAAGTGCAAACAAGTATTCTTGTCGGTAAGAATTAAATGGTACGAATACTTGTAGCGCTCACTGTACAGTACGTTCCAGGATTGAAAAATTGAAACACGTACAGTCGTACCTACAGAAATCAACACCATAAGTAACAAACCATACAATAGTTACCAAGATAAAAATCATAATAAAAAACATAATAAAAGAAGCAGATGTTTATAACTGAAGAAGGACATATATATGTACATATCTACTTGATCCTTGAATATTCAAGAAAATAGATGACTACTATAAAAAGACTTGGGGGGTCAAGCTAAAAGTTAGTATTGAGTGAAACGTTATACTAAAGTAACAGTGTGTAAAAGCAGTTCGGTCGTGCATTCTTTAAAGGAAAGGTTAGACAATTAAATGCGCTGACAATCACAGGAATATTTATATTTGATAACAATTCCGGTGACACGTACATAGTATGTAAGTCTTATATTTCATTTAAAAAATCATGTAAAAACGAGTTAATGATCACTGGATTTTTGTCACCACAACGTAAAATTGGATGGATCTGCTTTTGAATAGCGGTAATCCCTCTAGTTCGATTATCATAAGAACCAAGTCGATGTTTAGAAAAATTTTGTTCAATTTTTAAAATGGCAATATTTACCCGGAATAACTGTTCGAACAATAAACGGTTTTTAACTTCTATTTAGAGTTTTTTTTAAGTATTTGCTATATATACACCATATGTGCAGATTTTAGTATATCATTCTCTAATTTTCTAGCTTGGTGATCTAAAAATATTTCTTTTAACTAAACACTTATATAGATCCGGACTTTACGAGAAATTCCTTTCATAAATATCATTTCCCTCCATTCCATATTATCTGTAAGGTTTTGAGTTTCAAGGCATGAATAATTTATTCTTCTAGGCTTGTTTATTTCATTTTCTAACGTCAATACGGTCGTATTATTTTGCATTTTTTCTCAACATAGAAATTAAAAATACTTTGTTGGCACCAGCAAAAACTGCATGTACATAGTAGATTGTCCATCACATTTTCCACAATACGGATTTATTCAAGACATTTTCATAATGTAATAAGTACATACATACATACATATGTATTTATTTTTCAAAATTGTCAACAGTATTTTATGGATCACAAGTAATAATATTCCTGTCTGAATCATTGATGAAAATGTCGTCCATGACTTCCAACGCAATTGGGTGGGTTAACACTGTATGGATCGAAATACACACATATGAACATACATATATATGTACATACATATATATGTACATACATATATATATGTACATACATATTGGATGTCAAAAACGCATTCAATACGGCAAGCTGGGAGCACATTGTTAACGGCTTGGTTCTGCTGGATACCCCAAAATATCTACTGGCAATCGTACGAGATTATTTCAGGAACAGAGAATTAATCTATGAGTACTAAAAGCCGAAAAATCACTGGTGGAGTCCCTCAAGGATCAGTTCTTGGCCCACTACTGTGGAACGTGATGTATGATGGAGTTCTGAGATTAAGGCTTCCTGAAAGAGTTAAGATAGTGGGATTTGCAGATGATATAGCGTTAGTGTGCGTTGCGAAGAAGCTCAAAGAGGCGGAAACCTTAACGAACGCCAGTGTACAGATAGTTAAATCCTGGCTCGGATCAGTTGGACTAACTTTAGCAGACCATAAGACGGAGGCCGTTCTCATAAGCAGCCGGAAAGTTAGGGAGACTATAAAGCTGACTATCGGCGCATGTTGTGTGGAAACCAAGCCATTTGTGAAATATCTTGGCGTCATGATCGATACGCGGCTGTCTTTCAGGGAACACTTGCAGTATATAAGTACTAAAGCAACACGAACCTGCTTGGTACTATCACGCATCATGCCGAATACAAGAGGTCCTAAATACCTTCAAAGGAAATTACTCACAGGTGTGGTAAAGAGCATTATCCTATATGCGTCCCGTATAGGGTCCAGTTCCTTGAAATATCCCTCATATGAGAGGCTGATAGCACCTGTTTTCAGGCTAGCTGTCTTGCGAGTGTGCAGCGGATTCCGCACTATTTCAGACGAAGCTGCTCTTGTCATTGCCGGTATGGTACCAATTGATCTACAGGCAATGACTGGCACTGCTGATGACTCGATGGACTTGTGTGTGACTAGGTGGCAGATGAGGTGGACTACAGCTAATAGTGGACGGTGGACATATTTTCTGATTCCGGATATCAGGGTTTGGTTGAGTAGAGGACATGGTGACCTAGACTACTATATAACACAGTTGCTAAGCGGACATGGGTGCTTTAGATCGTACTTGCATCGTTTCGGACATGATAATGTTCCGTATTGTCCAAGTTGTATTGGTAACGTAGTAGAAGATCCCCGGTATGTTTTCTTTATCTGCCCACGATTTTATAATGGGAGGGCGAATTTAGAGAGTATAGTAGGGCATAGTGTGACTGCGGAGAACATAGTACAGACGATGTTGTTCTCTCTGCATAACTGGACGAGCGTATGTAGCTTCGCTAAATTGGTTCTGATTGAACTTCGTAGGTTAGAAGAGCTTCGAAGAAGAAGCAACATAGACTAGATCGGGTTTTAATACCTTTCCCACCCTGCGACGGATAGCTTTGCGGTAGTTCCGCAGGGACAAATGGGGTTGTGTATCGAGGTGTTTTAGCGTGGTTAGATTCCCGCACTCCTGGCAACGTGGGCGTCAGAGTCTTTCGACGATTTCACCTCGTAAATAAAAAAAAACATACATATGTATGTACATATTTTATATAAATGGTCAACAGTATTATAGGCGACAAATACTGTATTTTATTGAATCTTTCTATTAAAAGAAATTTACAATAAGTATTCAAATCTTATTTCTAAACTATTATCTATCTTCTATTGTGTAGAGAGAGCCGACTCACCATGCTCAATGTGTCAGTTCTTTTTAGTCTCTGGTGGCCGTCAAATTGCAATAAATTGCGTGCTAGAGTGTTGGAATGTGCGACTAGTTTGTTCACGTATTTGGACGTGTATATTTTAACTTATTCGTGGATAGTGGGAACTTTGTACATATGTTTTCATTTCTTATGTACCAGGGGGCGCATACGATAAGGCGTAAAATCCTAGACTGTCTTCTCTGTAATTTCTGGATGTTTGATACACAGGCAGTACCCCACAGCTGAATACCATATGACCATATTGCCTTTATAACGGATTTGTATAAAAGGACTTTATACTCCAAAGCCAAAGTTGAGTTAGGACTTATTAGCCAATGCAGTTGATTTGCTCGAAGCTTTATGGACGTTATTTTTGCCTCAATGTGACGGGACCAAGTTAGGCGCCGATCTAGCTGGATACCTAAATATTTAACATGCGTTTCCGCTGGAACCGTGGTATTAGTTATTGTGATTGGTGGACAATTTTGCCTTCTAATGGAAAACGTTACATGAGCACATTTTGATGGATTTACCTTTATTCTCCACTGTTTTAGCCAGTCGTCTAGCTTATGAATATGGGACTGCAGCTTTTCAGATGCATCCTTTGGATCATTACTGACACTTATAATTGCAGTGTCGTCTGCAAAGGTTGATGTATATGTATGTGGGCTTGTCGGCATATCCGCTATATAGATGATATATAATATCGGCCCTAGAACACTACCTTGAGTTACTCCTGCACTGATTTTCCCACATCTTGATCGATGAACATGTCGTCTATGACTTCTATCCCAACTCGTTGGGTTAATACTGTATGTTTGAAAATATGTACATGCATACATACACACATGCCTGTGCATGTAGCTTTGAATGCCTAAAGTACAAAAGTAGGAGCAACAGAAACTAAGCTGACAAATTGCGTAACATTTTTATATCACATCCAAATACTCGCAACTTTCTGGAAAGTTCGATAACACACACATTTTTACTCTACAAACAGCGGGTATGCGTGAGAAAAGAATACAAGAATTATAGAAAAACAGATTACGACATCACGCACAAAATTTTATTCTTCTGTGCAGATAGGTGAAGTGACGTCACGATTCTCAAAAAATGTGTAAACATAAGAGTGGGGCAAATTATTATTTTTGTTAAAAAAATAAAATGAAAAAAAAAAATATTTTTTTATTTCTATTACGTTGTTGTTTTATTTAATTTTCTTTTACGCTTATTCATATTTTGGGACATTTCTGCATTAAGAGACCGTACTCTAAAATACATTCTGCATCTGAAAAAAAGTATTTTTTACTTCTTTGCTTGCTTTTATATTCCTTGCTTCCGCCAAGTGCTTTTCGTTTTTTAATTTGTTGTTAAGAAATCAAACAAAACTTTAAAAACTGTATGATTTTAAATTGTTAGTTTAAATTTACCTGTTAATGAATAATGTACGTCCTCCAAATCGGGTGTATTGTCTATCTCTACATTTACATTACTGCCCAAGATGCCTTCGTTGTACCTCAAAATATATGACCGAAATCTATAAAAAATTCTCAAGAAGATCCTGACTTAGGCGATATGTTAAGATTCTTGATTTGATTTTCCGACAGGGTGTTTTGATGTAGAATTTTGGAACGAATTTCCGTCATCCCTTGTCAAGTTTGGTTTGGAGACAAACCGGTTTCGGCTATGTGCCATCTTCAGTGTCATTTTTCAATCTTATTATGTTAAGACTTATTCTATAGTATAACGATTTTTAGTTCATCGTGGAGCATCTTCAATGCGTTATTTGATTGAATAATGCCTGTGAAATAAATGTTTTACAATAGATACATTTTTTAAAGTTTAAATTAAATGTATGTGTATCTTTTTGAAATGGTAAGAGCGTTTTGTCAATCGCACGTATATCTAACATCATTTGCGACATATTATTTAACGTCTCATTTTGTATCCCAAGTCACAAGCCGTATGCGTGTAATCGCTCTCTTGCATCCTGTCTTGGTACCCTGGAATTCATTATATCAAACCAGTCATTCGTCTAGTAAAAAATTTATAATGATTTTAAAATAAAACATCTCATTACCAATTTGAAGAACAGACTACATTCATTCCAATTTTTATCACTCAAAAATCCTAAATTGGCTGCTCGTGTAATTGATTGAGCAACTGTATGTGAGAACAGCCTCGTAGCCGGTTTAACTTTTTGTCTTTCAGCTCCAGCAACGCATAGATAATGTGCTGATATTTTGTTTGTGATTTTTAAGTCACTAGATTGAAGCGATAAAAGATTTAAAATAATATCCTTCTTAACTTCTTTGCCGTTAATGATGAACCCGTCGTCAATAAAATGGTTTCTTAACAGTTTCATCATATTTGGAACATCACTAAACACGAATATTTTTGTGTCGTCGTACAAAAACCTGTAAATTTAAAATTACTTTAATTACTTACTACATATGCCACTCACCAGGGCTTATTAAAATCAACTTCAAGCTCATTGGAAAGTTTTCGGTTCCCACCGCCCAAATCACAACCAATTGCAACAATTACAAAGCCACACTGCCGCACTGTCTTCACTATATCAAATAATATTATTTTTGTCATTTGGCAATCATAGTTGTAGAATATTTGTTGCTTCCATTTTGCTGTCAAACCTGACAATAAAATAGAAAAATGTTAATAAAAACTCTTGAAATTGATTTATATAAATCACCTCTCAACATAGCCACCTGAATATAATTAGCCGGTTCTAACAAAGAGTCTGTTGGCTTGTCATAACAATACTTTTTTTGCTTTCATTTCATCAAAGCTTAATACACACAGCTTTTGTATTTTGGATATTTGATTAGCCTCAGACAATATTTTTACAACAGGATCCAAAATACCTGTCGACACATCTAATTTCTGTGACCACCTCTGGAATGTTCTTACGGATGGAAGCGGAACATTTTTTCTCTTCAGCAACCTGTAAGCCTTGGCACTTGTGGAATATAGCGTAATAGACTGTGCAATATCTTCTTCAGTAAAGTTGTGTCTTTTGTCACCGTCTCAGTGCCTTCTGCAGATTTGCGTTTGTAAACTTTAACTTCTAAACTTGTAATGGTCGGTGTATTTGTGTTTTAGTGTTATTTATGTGTGTTTTCGTTGTCGCCAGATCATTGGCCGTGGTGGCATGCTAGCGTTTATCACCGACTAGGGCTCGCCGTCTTGGGGTTGTTCTTCGCCAACCAACCTGGGTATTTCCACAGCGACTTACAAAAAACTCATGCCAGGTTTAAAAAAATCTATAAAAAAAATGGAAAATATAGAGGCCCGAAAGTGGATTGTAGAAAAAAAAAGAAACCTGTTTACCCACATACTTACTCCCTTTCACACTTCAATTCCGGTTAGCAGGTGTTCGCTAACTTCGGCCTCCCACCCTCTGGAATCCGTAGCGACTCCTCCATGATAACCATGGCCATTCCTTTCTCTTGGTTATCCCAAACGTTTTCCCTCTTTACCTCCTCATCACCTTCCTATACTTTGAGCTTCCTCACTCATTATGAAAAACTTAATATTCATTATAAAATTTTATAAAAATATATTACATCATAAATTAACAAATAAAAGTGTGTTTTCTAGGCAAACGACTAATTTTCCGATATATTGATACGTATAAAAGTAAATGGGAGATCAATACAAAAGATTTTTTTTCTAAATTAATATTTACAAAACAAATACCATAATAAATATATTGGATAATAGCAAACAATTAATAGCCAAATAAATATATTAGATATTAGCAAAAAAAAAAAAAGAGTTAATAGGCAAACTGACGCTTCTCGTTTCTTCTTCTTTAACAGAGCTTCCTGACCGGCCTATATGATTCGTCGTGAATGCCGTCCGTTCGTTTCGTGTTCCCGTTCTTATGGCACGTCTTAAAGAAATATTTGTGGCTTATATACATATATATATCCTTTCTTTTGAACCTTTTTAGGCAAAGAAAATAAAGACACTGGGCAAAACTCCCTACTGGCGAAAAGATCGACCTGGACCTGAGCTCAAATCTTACGTCGCGCGCTCTCTTGCCGAAAAAAAACACAAGAGGAATGATCAACGACGCGGTATGTGATTTTTTTTTTCTTATACCTGATTATAATTACTAAAAAATATATATATATTTTACAGCGTACGTGGATCTGTCAGCGTAGTCCGATGGTTTTAAAGCAGTATACCTCGCGCAGCCTGATGGTCGGTGCACAAAATGCCTGCTGCTCCCTCGTTGGTTGTGGATGGCGGTGTTTTAATTAGTTTTATTTTAGCTTTATTTTATTTCTATTTTTTTGTAGCCTTATTTAAGCCTATTTTTGTTTTATTTTTTACTTTAGTTTAATGAATTTTATTATTTTTAAGTTTTACTTTTTATTTTATATTTTTTTTCACTTTATATTGCTCAGTATGGCATATATCAACTATTCGTTTAATTTTTGTTTGGTACTTTTTGTTTATTAATTTTAAAATTCTTCTTTTTAAAGCTTACTGTTTTTTTGGATATATTTTTTTGAATAAAGAATATAAAACTTTGTTTTCGTTTAACTTTTTATTTCTTATTATCTGTCTTATCTGGGCAGAATGTGTTTTCTTTATTTCACTTCTATATATGTATATAATCGCGCACTTCTGCTGCCCCTTGCCTAAACTTGCCTCGCCAATCCAAAAGAAAAAGCCCGCTTTTCTTCCTTTTAGTCCACTTGAAGGCTCGGTAACGCTATGCCATGGATCCCTCCTCCATCTTTTCGTTTTTTCAGCAATGTTTTCCTAATTGCTCCTTGCAAAAGTATTGTGTCGTCTGCTTCTTCCTTATCGCATTCACATGCATTAATAACATTATCAATTTTATCAGGGACGTACGCAGGATAAACTTCTTGAGACAAATTTTTAATAGTGATCTCAGCTTGGTTTTTTTGCATTTTTAACATATTGTTACAAAGTAATAGTCAAAGGTGTGTGAAACGACCTATTGTAGAAATGTACAAATACGCAATATCACAAACACAAAGCAAAAACAAATTGCGCAGCAGAAATTCCATGAAGCGCGATTCAATAAAAACAATTTCTACAGCAAGCAAAAAGTAAACAAAAGATACACACACACACAAACACATATACAAGACTACTAAGCCAGCAACTGAAATAACAAATGCGCGATTTCGCGTATGTTCGGGACATTTCAAGAAGCGGCCGTGATCTGTATATAAAGGCGCCGTCTACCGCAGAAGAGTTAGTTGACTTTGAGATTTTATTAAGTGAATATCTGTGCGTACAAAAGTGTTAAGTGTACAGTGTAAATAAGTACTTAGTATAGTTGTAAATAGAGTCTTAATTGTCGAATAAAGTTGTGTACTGGTAAAAATCATTAAGGAGTGTGTAATTTAATTATTGCAATTAAACGAACCCTACAAAATCACGTTTATTGTGGTAATAAACGTAACAACTGGTGTCAGAAGTGAAATTGCGAAAAAAAAACATTAAAAATAAAAAGTAAGTAAAACAAAATGAAGTTTGACGAGCTAAAAGCAGATCAGCTAAAAAAGAGCTGCGCAAGTTTGATCTGCCAACGGCGGGCAATAAGGCGGAACTGCTAAAGAGGCTGATAGAGGAATTCAAGCGACGTGGTATTGACATCGGTCTACATGAATTCGAGGAAAAGGAGGAGCTCGAGATATGTACCCCTGCCACAAACACTAATATGGACTTCAACGTAATGTTCGCCGCTATGATGGAGAAATTTCAAGAAGCTTCTAAGACTAACAGCGAAAGACTCTTAGCTGAGGCAGAGCCAACAACGAAAGACAAGAGGAGAAATTTCAAGAATTTTCTAAGATCAACAGCGAAAGGCTCTGAGCTGGGGTAGAGAAAAAACTTCAAGAAGCTTCTAAGATTAACAACGAAAGACAAGAGGAGAAATTTCATGAAGCTTCTAAGATCAACAGCGAAAGACTGTTAGCTGGGGTAGAGAAAAAACTTCAAGAAGCTTCTAATGTTAACAGCGAAAGACTCTTAGCTGAGGTCAGAGCCAACAACGGGGGACTAGAAGAAAAGTTTCAAGAAGCTTCTAAGGTTAACAGCGAACGACTCTTAGCTGAGGTCAGAGCGAGCAACGAGAGACAAGAGAAAAGACTCTGAGCTGAGGTCAGAGCCAACAACGAGAGACTAGAGGAAAAATGTCAAGAAGCTTCTAAGATCAACAGCGAAAGACTATTAGCTGAAGTCAGAGCCAACAACGAGACACTTCAGGAAATTTCAGAAGTTATGGGCAAACGAGTGGATGATATAGAACTAAAAGTTAGTGAGCTTGATGAAAAATTTTCCGGCGTAGATGCAGAAATTCATGAGTTAAAGAACAACATGAGCGATCTACAAATTCGAGAAGGACCGGCAAGAATAATCTCGGAGCATGCCAGCAAGATAAAGGCCCCAAATGAATGGGACAATGAAGAAAAAGCAATAGAACTAATTCTGGCGTTAAAGGGAACAGCAGCAGCAATCCTTGAAAGCTTACCAGCTGGCTGCAGAAATAGCTACGAAGACATAATGGTGGCCTTGCAACGTAAGTACGGTGGCGAACATAAGAGAGAACTGTACAGGATGGAACTACGGGGCAGAGTGCAGAAGCCGAATGAAACCCTGCAAGATTTTGCGATGGAAATTGAACGCTTGGTGCAGCTGACTTACCCATGCGAGAACCATCCATTCCTGGACCAGTTCAAGATAGAAGCATTTGTAAATGGCATACGGGATCCAGATGTTAAATATGCAGCTTGCGCTATGCAGAAGTCGTCCTTTGCGGAAACCATTTCGTACGCACTGGCCCAGGAGACCGCAAAAGTCATATCGAAGCCACAAGTCTACAAGGTGCGGCGACTTGAGGCTGATACGCTAAATTGCGGAAACAAAAGGAGCGAGATAGGAGAGGTGGTCAAGCAAATACTAGAGGAAAGAGGCAAATCTCGTGCCAAATGCTTTAACTGCGGTCAGGTCGGCCACTTCCAACGCAACTGCAGATCAGCAAAGAAAATATCAAGATCTGCTTCGCCACCGAGGGAAAACAAACGGGCTAATAACACCAAAAACGCATTCGTCGCCGTAAAACTAGATCGAGCTTGCGCTGAGGGGCAAGAGCTAGATCCCACAACCGATGGCCCCGCAATCTCCATTTCCATCATGCAGCAAAAGAACAGCAACCTTACTGCTTGTGGTCTTATCAACGGAAAGAAACAGGTCCTCACCATAGACACAGGAGCATCGCAGTCTATAATAATGCCCGATTTGGTAAAAGGAGCAGTAGAACCGCTAAATAATATACGACTACGCACTGCTACTGGGGATTCAGCTACTGTCTATGGAAGAGCCAGGGCAAGACTGACTATCGGAAACATCATCGTCGACCATGTGTTTGTTGTCGCCGACATATTGGATGAAGTTATTATTGGTGCAGACTTCATGATAGCCCACGGAATTGATCTGCGCATGGGACATCAAATAATGGTATGGCGCAATGTCGAGATACCCCTGGATGTTGGATATGAGAGCAGGACCACAGTAAGGAAGCTGTTTGCCGTTGAACGCCAGAAATTACCACCTCAGGCAGAAACTATAGTATGGGCACGTATGGAGGAAGATTGTGTGGATAACCGGTTGTGGGTTGTAGAACCAAAAGAAATAAAAGCCGAAATCATAACAGCTAGATCCCTTGTGAAAGTCTGCGACGATGGACGAGTTCCTGTAAGAGTACTTAATCTATCCAAAAGCGAAAAGACCATTGACAGAAAATTTGAGATCGGTCAATGTGAGCCGGCAGGAGCCATAATTAATTGTGCGGCGAATTCAGTATGCCCCAAAACAACAGCCAAAGAACGAGATTTACTGGCAGGCCTGACATCTCCTGACAGAAACAAAGCTACATAAGCAGTTGCTTAGAAAACATGCCTCTGTCTTCGCCCTGAGTAATAAAAGCCAAGGTAGAACCTCAGTTGTGAAACACGAAATCAACACCGGCGAAGCGAGGCCTATAAAACAAGCACCCAGGAGTATTCCCCTACCAAAGCGAAACGAGGTCAAAGAACTGGTCAACGAAATGGAGCGGAATGGAGTCATTGAGCTATCTTCCAGTCCGTGGAGCTCGCCAATAGTTTTGGTGAAGAAGAAAGACGGCAGCACCAGGTTTTGCGTTGATTACCGGAAACTCAATGATGTCACAAAGAAAGATAGTTATCCGCTGCCCAGAATTGACGATACCTTAGACACGTTGGCCGGAACGAAATGGTTCTCTACCTTGGACTTGCAGAGCGGCTATTGGCAGGTAGATATAGCCGATAAGGACAAGGAGAAAACTGCCTTTAGCGCGAGCGATGGTCTATGGCAGTACAAGGTGATGCCATTTGGGCTCTGCAACGCTCCAGCTACTTTTGAGCGTTTAATGGAACGTGTGCTTAAAGGTCTCAATTGGAAGACGTGTTTGGTATATCTGGATGACATAATTGTGATGAGGAAAACTTTTGACGAACACCTAAAAAACCTGGATGAGGTGTTTAAGCGTATAACAGCTGCAGGACTAAAGCTTAGCGTTAAGAAATGCGCTTTGTTTCAAAAGGAGGTTAAATATTTGGGGCATCGTGTAACATCAGAGGGTATATCCACTGATGAGGACAAAATACTGGCTGTAAAGGACTGACTTCGCCCACGGAATCTTCATGAGCTTCGTAGTTTTCTGGGGCTTTGCACATACTACAGGAGATTTGTGCCGAACTTTGCGCAAGTGGCTGCTAGCTTGCATGAGTTGACCAGAATGTCGCGACCATACAACTGGAGTGAGGCAGCAGAAGAAGCGTTCCGGAGGCTCAAGGTACTTTTGTGTAAAGCACCAATCCTCGCCTATCCAATCGCTGAGCAGAAATTCATATTGGACACGGATGCGAGCGGCTATGGAATAGCGGGAGTCCTTTCCCAGGTGGTTAATGGTGTGGAAAAGGTCATTGGCTACTACAGCAGAGTATTGTCCAAGCCCGAGCGAAATTACTGTGTTACACGACGGGAGCTTTTGGCAGTGCTGGAGTGTGTCAAACATTACCACAAATACTTATATGGTCAACACTTCACCTTAAGGACAGACCATTCCGCATTACGTTGGCTGCTGCGATTTAAGAACCCCGAAGGGCAGCTCGCCCGCTGGATTGGACGTCTGCAAAGCTATGATTTTAGTATCGAGCACAGGAAAGGCGGAAAACTGCACAAAAGTCGAGAAAAAGGAATGTGTCATTGACGTGCGGCTGACCCAAATTAGCTCAGGGGAAGACTAGTCTAAGGAACAGAATGACGACCCCATTTTGGCAAAGATTATGTTGGTTAAACAGGAAAACAAAAGACCGACCCGCAATGAAATATCGGAAGAAAGTCCATTTGTAAAAGCGTACTGGGCCCAGTGGAATAGCCTAAAATTAATAGATGGCTGCTTATATAAATCTTGGGAAAGTGCAGATGGCAAATTTACAACGGACTTAATTGTCGTGCCCACTTCCAAGATAAAGGAGGTAATGAAGCAGTTCCATAACGGTCCTAGTGGCGGCCACCTGGGCATTACAAAAACTCTGGAAAAGATAAAACAGCGATTTTACTGGGTTGGATGCCAGCAGTCTGTAGCCGATTGGATAGCTAATTGCGAACAGTGTATTGCGGCCAAGGGGCCAACAAGAAGAAGCCGCGACAAGCTTCAGCAATACAACGTGGGTGCCCTTTTCGAGCAGATAGCTATCGATGTAGCAGGTCAGTGACGCTGGTAACCGGTATATACTAGTGGTAATAGATTATTTCAGCAAATGGCCCGAGGTATATGCCATTCCAAACCAAGAATCTAAAACGGTGGTAGACGCATTTGTCAACAATTGGGTGTGTCGAAATTTTGAATCTGCCGTATTTAAAGAAATGTGCGACTTATATGGCATCAAAAAGACGAGAACGACACCGCTACATCCACAGTCTTATGGCATGGTAGAAAGATTTAACAGTACGCTGGAGGAATACCTCAGAAAAGTGGTCAGTACACACCAAAAGGATTGGGATGAGCATATACCTAAGCTGTTACTTGCTTACCGGTCAGCAGTCCACGATTCTACCTCACGTAGTCCAGCGAAAATCCTGTTTGGAACGGAACTAAAACTGCCAGCGGATTTAGAGTTCGGTGTTAAACCTAAACCTGTGTGCAAAGACAATGGAAACACTCTTCAGGCACAGGAAGATCTTCACGAGCTTCATGAGTTTGTCCGTAACCGCATTAAAATGTACAGTGATAAGATGAAAGCCAGATATGAGAGAGCAGCAAACACGGAGGGATTTACCGAAGGACAAATGGTTCTACTGTTTAACCCACAACGCAAGAAAGGATTATCCCCTAAATTGCAAACCCACTGGGAGGGACCATACAAGGTGGTTAAGAGGCTAAATGACGTAGTTTACCGGATACATAAGTGCCATAGCCCGAGGTCCAAAACGAAGGTGGTTCACCTTGAACGACTAGCCAAATATGGAAAGGGTGATGTTGAGCCTGTTCGGGACGAAAAGGCTTAAGTGGGCGGCAGTGTTACAAAGTAATAGTCAAAGGTGTGTGAAACGACCTATTGTACAAATGTACAAATACGCAATATCACAAACACAAAGCAAAAACAAATTGCGCAGCAGAAATTCCATGAAGCGCGATACAAAAAAACAATTTCTACAGCAAGCAAAAAGTAAACAAAAGATACACACACACACACAAACACATATACAAGACTACTAAGCCAGCAACTGAAATAACAAATGCGCGATTTCGCGTATGTTCGGGACATTTCAAGAAGCGGCCGTGATCTGTATATAAAGGCGCCGTCTACCGCAGTTAGTTAGTTGACTTTGAGATTTTATTAAGTGAATATCTGTGCGTTCAAAAGTGTTAAGTGTACAGTGTAAATAAGTACTTAGTATAGTTGTAAATAGAGTCTTAATTGCCGTATAAAGTTGTGTACTGGTAAAAATCATTAAGGACTGTGTAATTTAATTATTGCAATTAAACGAACCCTACAAAATCACGTTTATTGTGGTAATAAACGTAACAATATCATTTTCCTCACGCAATGCATCCCTAGAAACGATCATATATGTAAAAGTTTTCGTGAACCATTTAAAAGTATATATAAAAGTGTAGATATGTACATACATTTTGTCTTCCAAATTTTTTATGTAGATCTGTAAACTGTCTTGGTTGTGCTAGTCTTCACCGTTGTTCGTTCCTCAGGGAATTTTATTGTTTCCTCTACGGATATTGTTGCTTCCTCTACGAATGTAGTTGTCTCCTCTTCCGTTTCACCAGCTTCTATAGTCGGTACTGCTCCCTCTTTCAACTTCAGAGTTGCTCGATTGCTGAATCCTATGCATAATTATTAATTAAAACTGAACAAATTAAAAGACATAATTGTAACTTACGCATTTCAAATTTTAAATTTCTTCCAAATCGTCCTGTTTAAAATGTAGAGAACAATTTCTCTCCCTGTGGATACAATAAAGGTATCCCACCGATTTCAAAACTTTGTCCAAAGTATTTTTATCCCTCTATCGTTCTTTGGAAAACTGTAAAAAGATACAGCTAAATTTAAATTAATTAAAAATATGCACAAAATTAATTTTTCACACATTTGCCAACATGATTTTTGACTATCATTTTGCCTCCATTTGCCCACTGCACACTTCTTGTTTTTCTCTTGCTTTTGCTTCGATTTTTTTGGCGAAGATTTCGTGCGCTTTTTCTTATTTTAAACATTTTATACACGGTTTTTATAATAAAGATTATTTTTTTTTTATAAAATAAAACTAAATTAAATAAAAAAATCCTGATTTTTATCGCAGTATAATATATATTTGTTTCGACCAATCACAATTAATTTTGAATTCCGGGGTTGCCAAGTCTCACATTAGACTTAAAGTTTCGGGCAAAATTATTTATTTGTGTATACTATATATGCTAAGATTTCGATTTTTTCACTTTTTGAGATTGACGGTTTGTTTTATTTATTATTATTTTTATTTTTCAATTAAAATTCACCAATTCACTTTGAAAGACACAATACGACTAATATTACTTAAAACATTATTTTCATATCAAACCATGAAAACTGACTATTTACCTTAAAAAACGCAACATTTTTCAATTACTTAAAAAAAGTTCTGAAGGTGCTTAAATTTATTTTTTTTTAATAAATAATTGGGAAAAACCAAAAATGTTTTATTGAGGGTATATTCAGAAAAATTCTTTAAAAATCTGTGTAGATGCAATAAAAAAACAAAGAAAAACATTGGAATGTTAGAATTATTTTCTATATTTTTAAGGTTGCAGGCAAAAAAAAGTTGCTTAAATTTATTTTTCCAGGAATTAAGAAAATGCAAAATCGTTTTATTGATTGTGCATTCAAAAATAGCCTTTCAAACATCAAGCGCTTGTAACTTCCACAATAAGATTACAATGACGAAAACGACCTACATTGCAGTTTATTACAGGTAGTTTTTTAAAGGGGGTTTTCCTGGCAAAAAGAAAAAAACAAACATTTGAATTTATATTATTTTCTATATTTTTAAGGCTTACAGGTCAACTAGAGAAGTAATTGATACACTTTATAAATCCACACAAATCAACTTGTGAAACATTAAAACCAAATAAAGTTAATTATCATTCTCTTATAATTCATTATCGAAGTTCACATATAAATTTAAATTATAAAACATTACGAGCAAAAACTGTTTAATATATTTTAAATACCTTTTATAAACAATTTTTTTAAGACATTTCGTTTACAAAGGTAAGAAAACCTTTTAAAAACATTTGCTTTAAATTGTTTACCGCTCGCACAAAGTAAAACTATTGGCAAAATTTAAAAACAGCGTTGCCGCGCAAGAAATTCTTTTCTCACCAATATTATTCAAAAAATCTACCAAAACGCTTTTTTGTCTACGAAAATCGAAATTTTAAAATTTATTTTGTTATTAACAAGAACACTGATCCAATTACACTAGTAAGTAAATATAAAAATATTAATCATACAAGATAAAAAAAAAACAGAGCCCTAAAAATGATTGTGGAATGAATGGATTGGTAACCCTTTCTTAGGGGAATAAACGTCCTCTAGCGGGAAATCATTCGCATGGCTTAATCTGTTTTTCTATCATTCTTGGGTTAATACTGTATGTTTGAAAATATGTACATGCATACATACACACATGCGTGTGCGTGTAGCTTTGAATGCCAAAAACAATAGTAGGAGCAACAGAAACTAAGCTGACAAATTGCGTAACATTTCTACATCACATCCAAATACTTGGTAAATGTTGTTTACTTTCAAAGTTTGAGATTCAAATACACACATTTGTACCACAAAGTAGTAAACAGAGGTGAAACGACAGTATATTGATCTTTTTCTCTATCCGTCTCATTCCCTCAGAGCCTTAGTTTTGTTTTTATTTTGATTTTCTTGCCGTGTTTGCCTGTATTTTTTCCTGTATTTCGTCACAAAAAGCTACATTTGTCTCTTTCTAACAGAGCCCATAGTAAAAAAACTGAGTTTTTTATTTTTTGTGTCAAAGTCTTCACCTCTGGTTACCCTGTGATTTGTACTCTACAAACAGCAGATATGCGTGAGAAAAGAATCCACTTACAATCAGTGTTGCCATTACTAACAATTATTTGTACCCAAAATTAAAATGAAAAAAATCCAAAAGAAACACAAACGCAATTAAAAGTTATTCAGTGCCAAGGCGAATTAATTATAAAGTGACCTGATGAGCATAGGTGTTGAATTCTTTTGTCATAAACCTAACCTTAAACATTATTGAAATGTATATGAACTTAAAATAAAATTGATTAATTGAAAAATATAAATATATTTATGAAATTAAATTAGATTGCGTTCGTTTGCTTTTGTTGTTGTTATAGTTACATAAACACATTTCTTTAATCCTCCACTTTTTTAGCCAGTTCTCTATGTTATAAATAATAATTTGGATCATTGTTAACACTTATAAATGCAGTGTCGGCTGCAAACGTTGACGTATACGTATTTCAACTTGTTAGCATATCCGCTGTATACATGATATATAATGCGGCTCCAGTATACCACCTTGAGGTACTCCTACAGAGATTTTCCAATTTTTTGAAAGCTGATCTTTTGACCATCCTTCAAACGTTATGTCTGTCAATTAGATCTTTAGAAGCTTGTGAAAGTTTTCAGGAAGAACACGAGTTATTTTCGTGAGTAGCCCATCATGCCAGACCTTATCACACGCTTGGGAAATGTCAGTAAATAAAACGGAACAGTATTACTTATTTTCGAATGCAAATTTAATAACGGTGACAATTGTATGAACTTGCGCACTATATTATGCTTTGCTCGAAAACGAAACTAATGAACTGGGTTGGTGTTTTGCTCAGTAAGATAAGATTTTATAGACGAAACAACTTTGATTGAATATTGACAGTAAGATGTAATCTGACTTAAGTCCTTTCCTGTTTTTAACTTGTTCATGGGAAAAATCCAACTCGCAACATGGCGTGGAATATAAGTAATATAGTTTTCACATCAGAATTAGGTACGTTTTTTATCATTTATCCTGTAATACGATCAGGTCCGGGTGAATGGTGGAACTATTTACGTCATGTGGTGTGAAAACTAACTTTCGAATGCATTTGCATTTTCGCTCGAATTTTTTGGCCCAAGTACGGTCTTCAAGTCTTGGTAGGCAATAGAACATTGTAAGTGCCTTACAGCTTTCCACAGGCTATAATCCGTGTTTTTCGTTGTGTTAGAGTGCGAAGTGTTGCGAATACAACTCTATTGTACGACTCATTTATACAACTCTGTTGGTTTGAAATTTATTAGTAATATTACATTAGTATTTGTAGCATATTATTACATCATCAATTTTCTTACTTGTATATATAATCATTGTTATACACACGTTGTCTTATTCTTTCGTCTGTCGTCAAACTGAATTCAAATAAAGACGCTTTTATTACTCTGAAGGCTTGCGTTTAAATTCGTATACCTTGGATCCAGTTTTGGATCTTCTCAATATATCCCAGGTTCAAATCATATATAAGCTAGGCCAAACCAGCCTGGAGCTCATACATGTGGGTTCTTCCCACCATCTTATTACAGGCCGAGAGGGAAACGCCACAGATAGAATGAATGTGCGAAGCTTGCAGCCTGGCTCGGTTCTACCAGTTTGTCAGCCATAGAAATAATTAACCATGTTAAACAATTTCAGCGGGCTCGGCATCTTTATTTGATAATTACATAATTAAGTGTTGGGCTCGAAGTTCATAGAAAATTTTGCCATTTACTAAAAAACTCATTTAGGACATAAAACCTGATTTGCAAATTTAAAAATTAAATAAAAAAAAATATGTATATGGGTGTTTCCAAAGTAACGGTCGTTACCGATTTTCGGAGATTTTTTGAATGAAATTGCAATCTAAGCAAATATGACACGAGGATTGCTTAATTTTGGACCTACGAAAGTTCAAGCATCGGTAGCAATCGAAAGAATTCATAAAAAAATGTAATTTCAATATTTTTTCTGACCATTAAAAAGGTAACGGTCGTTTATAAATGTGCTGTTTTCAAATTTCGGAAACAAACATCATGTATTGTAAAAAAAATCTTATTAAAGTCTTTGAAATATTTTTTTAAGGAATGGGTTCATTTTCAAACCAAAGAAAATTAATTACCAAACAAAAATTTTTTTAAGTAACGGTCGTTACATTAAAAAAAGATAAACGTTTTTTGTGTTTGAATTCATTTATTATAGGTAACAAAAAAAAGCAAACGAAAAGCCATATTCTATTGCGTAAAATTAGTGTGTTGAGTTGTCTGCATAGTTTTATTCGCTTTCAGATGAACAATAAACGTCATTATAATGTAAGAGTTTAAGGATGTTCATTTTTAAAGTCGATACCCCTGTTGAGCCCGATTACACCGAATTTATGTTAGCTTTTTAAAAATAATATTGTTGTTCGCCGGCCAAGCACGTGAAAGGTAAAACACGTATTTTCAGCAAAAATCCAATTTATTTAATTTCCTTTCTCTTTTAACAATATTTAATAAGCTAAAATCTAAATAGATACAAATTGTTCAAGTTAAAATATATTATATAATTTCCATTTACCTACACTTGTATTTTCTTCCGAATATATAACCTTTAAATTTTACACATCTTACACGGCCGGCGATCATAGAGAGAAAGAGAAAATTCTAGCAAATATTTTAATGGCGCAATAATGTATATTACAGATGAACAGTAATTTCAGTGGTTGTAATGTATTGAAAAGTATGCCAGTCAGGGTTACCACATAATTTATAATTGCTGCGCGTTAACAGTTGTTGTTGAATATTTTTAATGGGTTTAATATTTTCCCAACGTTTTTTAAAAAAATTAGTTTCGGATTTGATGTCGTCTTTTTCGCAGTAAAGTACTATAATACCTTCCAACTTTTTTGTAGTATTGAAGAAGTTAAAAGCTTCTTTTGGAGTGTTTATTATTGCTTGACGAGACATAATTGCAGACCACAAGGATCTTTTGACGGTGGCCCCTATACCATCTTCAGCACCCTTACCATGAGCAGATGCAAAAAAAGACCAAGTTAAGTCAACATCAAAGTCTTGTTTTGCAAAGCATATATTAAAAAGGTTGAATCTGTTTTTAAACTGCGCAGCACATCCGTCAAAAAATACGTGAATGGTATTTAAATCTATTTTGCTCTTAAGGTAAGCAATTATGAGTTTTAGAAAATACCAAACGCTTTTTTTGTTGTGTGTCAATTCGTTGCTGATTATAGCAAAATAATGTGATGTGAGACCAGTTTCCGTTTTTAACCATGCACATGCTGTGAAAATAGTTCCTTGTGCTTGATTCCAGTGAGCGCTTTGCACTTCGTCCTGGGAAACAAACGTAAAATTTTCAGCAAGGTCCACTTGAAGAACTGCTTCATGGCGTTTAATGTTTTCTTTTATATCGCGAAAATAACCAGTTTGGGTTTGAAGGGTGCCCTCCTCATCTTTTACTTCCATACGTTTTTCATTTTGGGTCCACTGCTTCCAACGTGCATTTACATCTAATTCGAACTTTAGTGGCAATATGTCGCAAATTTAGCTGCATTTTTTACAGTTACTTGTCATAAAAGCTTCGTTTTTTGTGTCACAGCAAATTTCAATCAGATAGTCCTTTGCTACCCTCGGTACGGTTGGGATTATTTCGGAAAAAGATTTCACCAAAAATTCAAAATTAGCATGGTAAATGCAGACGTACAGATTTGGTGGGGTCTTTGAAATGAGGCGAACATGCTCTGGCCGGCTTTGGTAAAAAATAGACTTTCCCATTTTTATTTCCGGATTTTCTTTTTTAAAAAGCTGGTAGCATTCTCCAACCGACAAAAAACGTGCACGGTGTATTAAATTCAAAGCAGCATATTTTTGTTAGTATAAAGAAAATTAAAGTTAATCCTTCGGATATTGACAGATACATTTATTTTGTGTAATATTAGCGGAAAAATAAATTTAAAAAAATAATTTTATTTTTGAGCGGTAAGGGGTCATTTTCTGTGGAAATTATATTGCGTAAACAAGATTATCAAAATGAAAAGAAGTTTCACATTTTCGCATTGGAAATAAAACAACAAATTATGATTAAAAACAAGGCAACGCTGAGTAGAATGTTATATGTGTTGTACTTTGCAAATGCGCATTTCTCTCCTCTCTCTCTCTCTCTCACACACTCTTTAATATTATAGAAAATTCTCAGAAAAATACTAATTTACACAAGAAGATGATATATATTCTGACAAATGTACGTTTTTCGGTACAATTCTGATCTCTAAAATATTTAACTTCATATTAAACTTCATATGCATTTGTAGCTATGTTAAAAATAGAACAATTATTTTTAATAATACTGAGTTACAAACAAAGAAAAATATCTGCAAATATCACGTTAGTATGCCTGTAAATAATTTGTCAAGTTTCGTAACGTTAGGGTAAAAATAATCAAATTTAAGATATATATTTAAATATCTTCTCATAAGGAGTTTCAGATTATAGTTTTTTATCATATAAAAACTCAAGAACAGTCGGGACTTAGTAATTTATTTGTTTGTAACTGATAATCTTTTTGATAATTTACTAAGCAATTTTTAATAAATATATTGGTCGTTAAGCAAAACAGTCTCATTTGGTCATGTAGATAAACAGAGGCAATTCAAGTAATGGCAATTATCGACAAAAATGCCTTATATGATACGGCATTATAGTATTACCAATTTCAGATCTTAAATCCAAATTGCAATAAAGTGTTCTTACATGCGCGACATTTAACTTTGCATACAAAATTGAATTTTCTTTTGCCGAAAGGTCTTTGTTCAGCATTTTATTTTATTTGCTAGCAAATCTAAGAAGTTACGTAAAGCATATCAATAAATTAATTTGTTATTTTCTTTCAGTAATATTACATCGAATTAGTACAATTTTATATTCAATTTAGTACTAAGTACAATTTGAAATGTAGCCTATCATCCCTGACAAAATATGACAACTTTCTGGTAATAAGAGAATATTCTCATCAATACTATTGTATAGGCACAAAGTAGTAAACAGAGGTGAAACGACAGTATAGTGATCTTTTTCTCTATCCGTCTCGTTCCCTCAGAGCCTTAGTTTTGTTTTTAGATTTTTGTTTTTATTTTGATTTTCTTGCCGTGTTTTCCTGTATTTGTTGTTGTATTTCGTCACAAAATACTATATTAACAGAGCCCATAGTAAAATAAACTGAGTTTTTTATTTTTTATGTGTCAAAGTCTTCACCTCTGGCACTTTGTGCCTCTGGTTAGTCTGTGTCTGAAGTTCTAAAAAGTTTTTAAAATCGGAAAGTGAATAATGCGATACATACCAATTTTATGGCGTATGGCTAAAGTTTTAAGACGTTTAGCTATGCCATCTTCATTCTTTGAATATCCATTTACGACAACCCATCGCTTAGCTCCTTGTAACCATTTGAATCGTTTGCTTCAAGAAGATTTGGCAAAAGTCAACAAAGATGGCTATCAAGTGTCTATGAATGTATCAGAGTTTAAGCCCGAAGAACTTACGGTCAAAGTCGTAGGCAACCATGTGGTTGTGGAAGGTAAATCGGAAGAGCACCACGATGATAATGGTTATTCTTCGAAACACTTTGTTCGTCGTCTTGCATTGCCCAATGGATTTGAAGCCGATAATGCCATTTCCACATTATCTTTAGATGGAATCTTGACTGTTAGTGTGCGTAAGCCACAAATCGAAGAAAAAGCTAGAGAAATTCCAATTCAACGTGTGGAAAAAGTATCTAGTAGTGTTAAGTCAAAGGAATCAAATCGAGAAGCAGTCGGCAAAAATAATAAATAATCCATGTGAACGGTTAACTATGTATTTAAGAGGATTCTGTAGTAATTTGTGATACATACATACATACATACATATGTATATTAGATTAGGTGTAATATAGTTTTAAAAATAAAGATTTTACTATGTGTGTATGAACGTGGTTTTTTCAAAACAAATTGTAAGGTTTGATTTATTTTGAAAAGTGTTTATTTGTTCATCAATATCCATTTTGTCCCCTTCAAAGTAGATCCCCCTCAGATTTACCGCACTTATGCAAGCGCTTTTTCCAAACCTCGAAGCACTTCTGAAATGCGCTTTTCGGTATGGCCATCAGCTCGTTCTTGGATTCTGACTTTAACTCATCGATTGTGGCAACACGATTTGCTTTCATTGGCCTCTTCAGTTTTTGGAATAGGAAAGTCGCAGGAAGCAAAATCTAGTGAATAATAAGGTGGTTAAGGCAAGATTAGGTTGTTCTTTTTGGACAAAAAATCATATTTGAGAAATTTTTTTCAAAAGTCAAAAATCGAAGAACACACAAAATGACTCACCTTTTCAGTTGTCAACAACAAATTACTAATCCAAATTGGCTGATAATGCTAACATATGGCTAACGCATGTGTGCCAACATAAAAAAAATTCGATAATGTACACAGTCCGCGAAAATTCAAAATTCACCTTTACTTTTGAACAAATCATGTATGTACATACTTATGTGAAAACAAGCAAAATTTTGCTTAATTTATACTCAGTTCAGTTTTTAAACATCTTTAAGGTAATTAGACTACTAAACGTAAGTGTCGACATTATCAAACGTGTTCTGAAACAAACGCGTAATTTGCGAAACGCCACAATTTTTGCAGCATGTTTTGAATCTCACGCGTTTTGCTTGCGATTGGCCATATTTCGAAAAACAAAAACCTTGGTTTTCCCAAAACAAAACATAATCACCCCTATTCTGCATTTCGATTCGAATTGAAAATTTCTGCGTTTGGCAAATTTGATATTCTGCGTTCCGTTTCGATTAGAATTTTAACGACTGTGTGCGTATTCTGCGCTACGAGCATAGCTACGTTTTTGTACATACATAAGTTGTTAATTTGGTGGTGGAGATTTTAGTTTGTTTTGCTTCAAGAAATGTGTAATTAACTTTCCGTACTTAACTGATGTGTTTATTTAATTACTGTCCCCATAATATATGATTTTATTTGTTTTATTTATTGGCTCATTGCTTTGTTGTACAAAATTTAACGTTTTATTACAATGTTTACAAAATTGCTTAATTTTTGTGTTTATAATTCATACGTTCCACAGCGAAACAGCTGGTTTTGTAAATACTTTCGGTCTTGTTCTATTTCTTACGATTCAGTTTTTTCTTTTAATACTTTTTCTCAATTCGTGCGTAACTGAACGTAATCGAAATGCAGAGTAGGGGCAAATCAAACAAAAATAAAAACTTTAATTATCATCCTCGTTGAGCATATGCACTAGCTTTAAAATGTGGAACCAATGGATGGATTCTTCCATCCATTGGATGTCCTGTTTTGTCACTCGAATGATAGAATACGTTCTTTCATTGTAGGTACTCTGCGCCGAAAAAAATATTTTTTTTCCTTGTATCTATTTATTGTACCAAAGTAATTATACCCGAAAGTGTTGTTGAAAATGTCCTCAGACATTTTAAAAAGTTTTTATGTTAAAATTCTGCATTTTTAAAATTTTATTCATCCATCAAACAACCGAGTGAGTACCTTGTTGAAATAATCACAGATCTGACAATATACATACTACATACATTTTTGGAAGATCATTTAGATCAGCTCTGTGTTGAAATCGCCAGAGTTAAAAAATAATATTCTTATTGCAAATTTTAAAGAAATGTAAGGAAACATATTTAATTTTGTTATAAAATTTAATAATTAAATTGTTAGGCTTGAATTCGTTATTTTCTCTCTCTGTTATGAAAGAAAATTTCATATGATAAATTTGAATACAGTAAAATTTAAAATTTTTATTAGACAAGCAGCAGAATGGAATACATTTTATATGCTACTACACACGCTTTCAACAATCATTGTGTCTTTTGGGTTAGAACGAAGTTTACACCACTCCACATTTTTTTTTGATATTGTTATCATATGCATTTTGCTTCAGCATTCATTCTTTTACTGTATTCAAAGTTATGATCATCAAACAAATTTTCATTTCGCACTCAAGCCTAACAATTAAATTACTTAATATTAATAATTATAGTTAGATAAAGTTACGTCAAACAATAAATTTACTTGCTTAATTTTATTGCTTCATTAAAGTTCGGTTTAGGTGTAATCCATCAGTTCACTGCAGTAAACACTTACGACTTAAACTCGTCAAGCTTCTTGCAATTGTGGCATACATACCACTTTCTTACACGTTCTTTAAGTTAAAATATTTGAAAATAAACGAAAACACTATTAAAAAATTATCAACTGGCTAATTTAATTATCGATTGAGTCTTCAATATTCATGGATTTTTCAGAGGCGAAACAAATATATGAATACAGTAGAAGACGTCGTGTCATTGCATAAAATATTGCTAATTAAAAAAAAAAACAACAACTAATGCTCTTGCTAATGGTGTCACCTTCGACTGCATTAAATCCGGAAAGTGAAATTTATTATAAACACATAGTTCTAAACAATTGTTGTTATAGGATCATTATAAATCGTTTTTAGCATTGCAAACCGATTGATTGGTGATGAAACATTAAAAAGCAATTTCGGGATGAATCGCCAAACATTTAATGTTTATTACGTCAAGTTGAGATGTTTTAAGAAAAGAGGGTAACATTTGGTTTATATCGGTATCGCTTTTTATACCCTTCACAAAAAGTGGAGTCTGTAATTCTTTGTAATTTCTACAATATTGATTTCCAACCCAACAAAGTATATTTATTCTGGATCCTTATATATAGGGAATTTTAATTAACGGTGTCCGTCTGTCCGATGTTAAAATCACATTTTCTTTTACTGCACTAGACAACGTAGAATCTTGAAACTTGGAGAATTTGATCACCGCATTCGGCGGGTTTTAAAATCAGTAATAACGCAAATGGGCCACAAATCTCCGAAGTATGGGCAATAAATTTAATAAATTTTTTGCATTCTCGCTCTCACGGGGAAAGAACTATCTTATATGCATATTCTTAATCCTTCTTAAGCCCCCAGATAATTTACGGACCTAAAGGTTGGACCGAATTAATTTTTTTTAAACCCAAAAATTAAAAAAGAAACGAAAGGCACATTCTTTCAAAAACCGAAACCGAATTGATGACCAATTCGAAAATTTACCACAACTCAAAAATTCACTATGAAATCGAGTAAGTAAAATTAAAAAAACCCATTGCCAAAGCGATATTGAATAAAAAAAACCGAAATTGTGCAGAAAACATCAACACCAATAAATAAGAAATTCACAAAATATTGAATATCACAGCAAAAATTTAATATTCGGCTAAATAGGAAATTCACCAAAAATTTTTTAAAGTCTATATAAACTATAAATATTACTAAAAATTAAAATGAATGAATTTCACTAAACGTTGAAATTTCCTAAAAAAAAAAACATTTCTACCAAAACCTCAAAATTTCAATAAATTTCGTAATTAAAAAAAGTGGAAATTTTAGCGAAAAAAGTTGTCAAAGATAAAATTTCACCACGAATTAAAAATTCGTCACAAAATCAAGAATTTAACAAAGATTATAAAAGTGAGCAATCCAACAAAAAACTTAAAAACTTTCAAAAACAGATACAAAAATTACCAAAGGCGCTAAACTAAAAAACAATTTGACAAAAAAATACCAATAAGTAAAATTTCACCACAAATTGCACCCAACAATCTCAATTTCGCGATTCGCAAATTCAACAGAAAATTTAAAAATAACCAAAAAATTGACACTCACTCAAATTAAAAAAAAAACTTAATTCGACAAAATACCGGCAGTTCACCAAGAACTCATATGGTCTAAATATTTTTAAGTTCCAAAAGACCTAAGTTTTGCCATTCACCACATTGTGAAACTTAACGATAATCTTTTCCAAATTCCACTATTATATATAACTACTACACAAAAATATAAAAATCCACCAACAAATTATTAAATTCACCAAAAAATCGGAAAAAACAAGAAAGTTATATTCGGCTGTACCGAATCTTTTATACTCTTCTCATATTTTTCCCGTTGCAAAGGATTGTTTGGGATCTTTAATTTTTTATTTTACATTTAAACTGTCCTCTCGTTTAAATCTACATAAGCATTTTGCGATTGGTTAATAGACGAGAAGTTTTTTCTTAATTTTAATAGCAAAATTGTTTTTTTTTTTTTAGTAAAATTTCGAATTTTTTTAAAATCAAATTTTGGGTTTTCGATGCTATTTCAACCTTTGGGTAAAATGTGTCGTTATATTTCGAAATTGGTGAAGTTTGAAAATTCGGTTTTTTGTAAGATTTAGGTCTTTTGGAACTTCAAATTATTTTGGGGATTTTTGAGTTTTGGTCAACTTCGGAATTTCGTGGAATTCAATCTTATGTTAAATTTCGGGTTTTGGCGAAATTTTTAGTTTTTAGTGATTTTGAAATTTGTTTGTTAGCTTTAAATTTTCTTTTGAAATTCCAAATTGTTCTGACATTCTGGTAATTCCTTAATGAAATTTAATTTGTATCGTGAAGTTTGGATTGAAACTTTAGAGTATAGTAAAATTCGATTTTTTCCATATTATTTGGAAGATTTTGTTGTTTTGGTCATTTAATTCTGTTTTGGCGGTATTGTGGTGAATTTTCGATTTTTTTGTGAATTCCCAAAACTTAGTGAAATTACGGTTTTCATGATTTCTCAGTTTAATTTAGATTTAAGTTTTTATGAATTTTTTGTTGATTTTTGTATTTCTTGTGCATTTTTTTAATTTTTAATAATTTTTCGATTTTTTACATAATTTGTATTTTTTATTCCAGTTTTTTAAATTTTATGGCAAATTTTCGTATTTTTTAGTTTTGGCGTAATTTGTATTTTTTGTAATTTAAATTTACAATTTTTTTACCATAGTTTGGATTTGTGGTGAATATTCAGATTATGGTGAAATTTCTTTTTTATATTTATTTTTATTTTTTGTAAAATTTATAATTTTTATGACTTAAATTTTTTGGAGAATTTTTTTATTCTTTGGTATATTCCCCAGCATTTTTAATTCGGACCAACTTTTAGGTACATAAGTTATCTGGGGGCCTCGGATTGATAATTTCAAAATTGTTAACGATTCAAACAATGCAAATTTTATGGGCATGCGAATTACCATTTGCCCGTGAGTGAAAATACCAAAAAAAAAAAACTGAGAAAAATTCTTGATTTGATATTTTGACATGGGGATTCGATATAGATTTTTGAAACGAATTTCCGTCATCGTTTGTCAAATACGGTTTGGAGACAAACCGGTTTCGCCTATGTGCCACCTTAAAATTCAATTTCCTTTCTAAAAAGTTTGTATTAATTAGTTGATGTGTTATTGTTTGTCAAGTATGAATTTCACATGACAAATCGATTCTTGACGAATAATAAAACACCAAACAATTGATACAAACTTCTCAGAACGAATAGTAAAACTGAAGAAGGCACTTATCCGGAACCGGTTTGCCTACAAACCAAATTTGACAAGATCTATGTATCTCAAAAAAATGGTTTCTTCCCGAACGCAGAAGAATGTAAAAAACATTCGCAGTTTCAAGATCCCATAATGTTGATTTAGCAAGAGAAGAATATTTCTATTTAGTTTTGTGTGTTTTATTAACTCTTTTGTTAGATGAATAATATACGAGTAGAAAATAAAAAATGTGACAATTTTGAAAAAAAATTTAAAATATACTTTTCTATTAAGTAATTAAATCATTTAGCTTAAGTTCCTTTTCTTTATTCTTTCTAGTCAGAAAGAAAATTTGTTTGATATGATAAATTTGAATACAGGAAAATTTAAAATTTTTTATTAGACAACTAGCAGAATGGAATACATTTTCAATGCCGCTATACACGTTTTCTATACAAGACAAGTAGAATACGACAATGAATATTTTTCAATTTTCATGTTCTTGCTTTTTCCTTGGGTGAGAACGAAAATTACAACACTCTAACTTTTTTCTGTTGTAAACTTCGTTTTCCTGGGCTTCCTCTGATCAATCTCCAGTTGGTGCTTAATGACATCTTCTCCATGCTAATGATCTTTTTGCACTTTTGCAGACATATTGCTCCATGGGTATTTGGATGTATACATACTAATGTAGGGATAAACTTTTAGAAAAAAGGTACTTAGGGAAATGTACTATAGAGTTTATAGTTAGAATTATTTGATAAAAGTAATTATAATTATTAGTGGTTAGAGAAAAGAAATGGAGACAATTATGTGAATAATTTCATTAATACGTTTTATTATGCGATAATTGTCTTACCCTTCTAATAATTTTTAGACTCGGGGAATTCAGAGCTTAAATGAAGTTGTAGCCAGTGATTGTGGTTTATTCGATGGTTAAACGGTAAGTAAGTTGCATTAATGTGTGAAGGCGAACCCTCGGTCAATCGTTGGAAAAACGATGATCAATAAATTGATAATTGGAAAATTCCAATAAGAACTAATTTTACAGTGAGGCCAACTTCATTTAAATTTACAATTAGTATTAAGAAAAACAATGCAGTTAAGTATTATAAGTAAATATAGTTAAGTTACAATTCAGATTTTATACATGATTTCAATTTTTAAATAATTAAGATTTCATATTAATAAATAAAACAAAAGTTATAAAATTTGTAAATTAATTAAGTGTCCAAACTAAGTTTGGACAAGATGTAATTTCGGGATCTAAAAGGAATCTCCTTGCGGTATTGTCATTATTTGTATTGCCTGATCCTTGTTTTGGTTAATCTATAGTCAACCCATGTTTTTTAATTTCCTTAGCTCTTTGTTGATGTCGTTATTTCTTACTGATCTTGAAGAACCAAAGTCCAAATTATAGCTGATTTTCAGAATGTGTTCCATAAACCCTTTTTTGATTAAGCTGAAAGTAATGTATTTGCTAAAGGGCTATAAAGTAAGACTTGCAAAAATTTATCAATCTTTTAAAATACAATATTTGTTTGAAAATAGAATTTATTTTCAAGATATTGTTCTTATATACTTAATATAAAATTTTTAAAGCTAATCTAGGTAACCTACTTAAATTCTGAATTTTCGACTGAAAATTAACTCCTCCGTTCGCTCCATATCTCTGTCTCCAGGTAAGCATAAGACTTTCGAATTGAACGTCAGTTTATAGCTATATCTTCCGAGCAACCAATCTACCTCTACTCATATTAAAAATCAATTAAATATACAAAATTGCAGGAAAACAATCAACATAATACGTTTCATTTTTGAGTATTTTCATTAAAATAAAAAAAGTGTCATACAGGCGGGTCGTGGCGGGTGCAAAAGTATATAAAGCCTTTAAGAGGACAATTTCAGCTTTCTCTAAAAGGTTTCGGTTTTTCATCCCTTTTGACCTTCAAAAGTTACACACTACTAAACCTAAAATTTTACGAAAATATGGAGGTTTAAAATTTTTCACATAGCACCTTAACTACAAATTTTACAGGGTGTGTAAATACCGTTTATTAAAAACAACAGTTTACCTAACATAACAAAAAATAACGCAACCCGTTATCGATAATAGTTTTCTAGGAATCATAAATTATTTCAGATCAAATACGAAGAATGTTCATTTTGATATGCTTCATTTCTGATGGTGTAAAAATTTTAAGAATCTATTATGTCCAGAAAATATGTAGGTTTTGGCTGATGAAAATTGATTCTGAACAACCATGAGCCAGCCGGCAAGTTTGCCTGTAATCTCTGCGTACTTATTTTATTGATTAACCAAAGCAAATTGATAATACGTAGACTCACGGGCAAATTTAAGCATTTCCGGATTCTTTGTGGATGTCAAACTTCATATAAAACAGCGGTGCAAAGGATACAAAATGTTTTTTTAATGGAAATTGACACCCAATCAGTTTAAAAAAAGTCATCAGCTGTATTGGTGACTTTACTGAATACTACTAGTTTACTAACCCAATATTTGAACGTATATGAAATCCATCGTGAAAATTCTTTTAATTTTAATCTGCAAATATACTCGCTCACTACTTTTTGCAGTTTCCGCTTATTTTGGTATTTTATATTGTTTTCTTTTTTATTTTATTTATAAGTATATGTTTGTACATAGCACTTGATTTTTTGTTTACATACAAAAATTTGACGAAAACTTAAATTATATTATGTAGACTTTATAACCTTGAGAATAATTTGATTTCCTATGCATACGAGTGCAAAACTAAGTGCATATGCATGTATGTATGCATGTGTACTTGGCTTCTTCTTCATTAACCCTCTAGCAGTCTATACAAACTGTATTGTTGCCTATTATTTGTTGAACAAATACTTCTGTTTTTGACAAATTAAAAGTTCAGTTATTAAGATTTTTTAACGGTTATAAGTTTTATTAAAAGGTTATTTTTCAAGTTCGCCTTTGCCATTAAAAAATGTACGGACTTTGGAGATAATACTGACAATATTGGACCTTTCCACAGTGAATAGTTAACTGACAAAAACTTTTTAAGCGAAAAAAAACTTAATAAATAATTATTAAAGTTGTCCTGCCTTGGAAGACAAACGCCTGACTCATCTCGGGCGAAGGTCCCTCGACAGCCTCTCCGAAATATCGGAGCTGGGACTGCGGGGAATCAATTACTTCTTTCTTAACCATTTCTTCACTCTCTGCTACTCTTTTATCTCTTCAGGTAGCACAAAGGGACCAAATTTGCGGGCCCACGTGGGCCTGATTACCTAGCCTAACCTAGTGGGACCAACATCTGTCTCAATATTCGTGTGTGGTATGTTATTTTGTAGTTGTTTTGTCCATTGAGCAAGCTCGAATCCTCGTTAGGCATTGCAACGTCGACCATAACATAAATGCCCCAATCCTACTGTAGTCATGCTTTAACCAGACTTTACATATATTTATTGAAGATCTTATATAGGTCTAATTATAAGATAAACTAATCCTACATCTCTGCAGATATCCAGCTAATACTTTTCTAATTTATAGTCATACATTATCCTGATTAATCAATTGGAAATGAATGCACTCTGTTAGTCCGCGTAACAAGGACTGCGTTGCAGCATTTCACTTTCATTGCGACTTTTTTTGGTTGAAATTTTAAAATTAACTGATTTTCTACACAATTAAAACTTTTCTTTATGTATTTTTAATTGCGTTTAAATACTTGAACTAAAAAAGTGAGGGCTTTTTGATTTAGTTGAAAATGGGAAAATTTATTTAATTTTTGTTTTTTAAACAATAATCTGCATTTATTTATAACAGGAGATTATTTTTATTTATGGACCGTTTTTGACTCTATGCAGTGCACAAAGGTTAATAGAAACGTACACAATTTTTTATTTTTTTGTTTTTGCAGCACGTACACTTGCACTTTCTATTAATCATCAATTTTACCAATGCTATTGCCAATATCACATTTAAAGTCATTTTTGTTGCACATTTTCTGCTGCAGCTGTCTGTTAATACATGACTTATGTCGAATGATTAATATTTCCAAGGTATGGCGTATTTTCCAGTTTCATGGATATTAACCATTCGCTCACCAGGTGTAAATATTTTCTTGGGTGGCGGTGGCGGTGGGCATTTAATGGTTAAGTAACCATTAGTCGACAAATCCGATATAACATCGTTGGGATTAAATCCCCTTGGCAGTAGGTATTTGCGAAGAAAGCGACGCTCCACATAGCTACTGCCACTGTCCGTACGTCTGCCATGTTTTCCCTCCACAATTATGTAATCATCGTTTGTCTTGACCTCTATTTCATGTGGCCTAAATTGGCTGACATCGATGTGTACCTGAAAGCCCTTTTCATCAATGCGAACACGTTCTCCATTGTAGTAGTTGTCCCAGGTGATGGGATACGACCAATCAAGTAGATGAGATTGAATGAGTTGATTACGTACGCGACGCGTTACTAACTCGTCCATGGGATTTAGCAGCGAACTAGATGGCCACAATAAACGTGGATCATCCCAAAGGTAGGGATACAAATGAAAATCGTACGGTGGATTGTAGCGCGGCCGTTCAAATTCACGCGCAAGATCGCGATAGGTTGTTGGCACAAGTGTCATCTGTACTTTTTCTTTGTAGCAAACGTCTAAATATTGTTTTCTAGCTTAACAAGCTGATCAAAAGAAATGAACAAAAACAATTTTTTTTCTTTAATTTATAAATTTGTTGTACTCGTGTGCGATGATCAAAAAGTTTGGCTACTGAATGAAACAAAATTTCTTTCAGATCCGCTGTTGAAGGTGTGCAGCAAACAAAAATGAATTTCCTTATTATGGGTTTCTTTACTTGAATTTGTTTTAATGACCAAGAATATCGCCAAAATTATGTGAATCAAAATTTATTTTTATTTGCTTAAATAGTACACGTTTATGTATTTGTGAGCGTGGTAATTTACTTTATTCTTGAACTATTAGCAGGCGCACGGGAATGAAAAGGAAAAAATATTTTTTTTAGTTCAAAAATCTAATTAAATGTTTCTTGTATAAGAACGTGGTTACAAAATAAGTCTTGAATTTTTTCAGTGTATAATTCTGACGCAGTTTTGTGCTGATCTTCATAACAGATAGATGACTCATTTGTTTTGATTCATTTGTATAAAAAAAAATAAATAAATAAGTTTGTTTACTTATTATCAAGTAAAAGTTGAACATGTGGCGCACATTGTAGAGAAACACAGTGTCTCAAAATTTGGCAATACTACTATGAAATATTAATCATTGGATAAAAAACCTAACTAACAAAATTTGCTCTTAAAAAAACTTTAATTCTCTTTCGTTACAAATTATTTAAGGTAATTGTACCATTTTAAGTTTGCTCTTCATCTTTATCTAAATTGCAATCAATCAAAATCCTTAACTCAACAGATTTTTTATTGAAATCTGAACGAAAATATTATTTGCAAATTAACAAATTTTAAGCAAATCTATAAAATATTTGTTGTTAGGTTTGTTGGATGAGTTTAAAAAAATCAATTTCCAAATTTTAAAATCAATTCAAAATTTCCCAATGTCCTTTTTTTTAATACCTAAAGCTAAGTTTACTCAACAAACTGAAGCACTTGCTACGCTCTCTGTAGCATGATTGCGTATCATATCGTTTGTCCGACACATACTTACATGCTTCGTTTTGATGCATACGTACATAATGGAATAGCATGCGATCGCATTTCCTAAGCCAAACATGAGCTGTATTTGTTGTTTCACGACTTTCTTATTTCTTCAATTGCATTTACAAAATTGAGAAGAAAATATACAGGGTTGTCATTCTGTTTGTAATATCTACAATATCCATTTCCGATCCCACCCTAACGATTAACGATTTGCGTTTGTTTGAAACTTGGACTATTTAAAATCAGCCATTTCGGTCCATGAGTTCCCAAAATATGGGTAAAAAACATTTTTCTGTTGTTTTTAGTATTTTCACTCTATCGAGGAGACACTTATACCACACGTTTATAAAATTTATAAAGCCCCCGTAGAGAAATGATCATCCCGAACCCTCAGATAACTTACGAACCTTAATGTTGGACCGAATTAAGAATAAAAAAACCCACAATTTCAATAACTAACAAAGAATTTCAAATTCGTCCAAAAATCTAAATTTCATACAAAAAATTTCGAAATATTTGAAATTTTTCCAAAAAGATTTTTTTTTTGCATTTCGCTGGTTGCTTAGGCCAGCTAATCAGGAAACCTTTACCCAACTTTTTATAAAAAACTTAAATGTCTCATGCTCGACACTCTTTAGACCAAATGAGATATCCAAAGAACTTCAAACATTAAAGTTTTAACAAAAAGCCCCAACAACAAACAAATTGTTATATTATTTTTCTCACTTGCATTACTACGTTTAGTTGGTTGTGTTGCCAACTCTAAATTCAGCTGTAAGCGGTAAAAAATTATTGTTGACCATTTTTTCTTCCTTTTTTTATTTTTAAGGCATAGCTTATACAAATATTCTTTCGTGATAGAAATTCGATTTTTGCGTTCGCGTACTTCTGCGCAATTTCGTGTCTTATTGCGAATAATTTTTGCTTAAACTCTTTTTACCGAACTCTACCCAAAAAGTAAACAAACTGACCTATTACTTCCACCTGTCATCTATAAACTATTAAACAAATGGTAAAACATTTTCCCAATTTACTTGTTAAAGTTAGCTTAATACGGCGAATTCCTTGTAAACATAATTCATAATTTTTCAGTGTAAACTTCGTTTGAGTAAAGACGTACTTCACTTTAAGCGCATAATTTAAATTCATTTAAGGTGATTTTTTTTTTATTTTAAAAATTGAACAAGTGCAGAGACACAGTTAACAGTTAGTAACAACAACAAAATAACAAAAAATAAAAAGCAATATAATATTGTGTGTGATAAAAAAGACAATAACAAAGTGCATGGTTAAACCTGTTTAAACAATTAATAGTGAGTATATGAGCGCACCAAACATTAACGAAAAAAATACAAAAGGTAATAACAACAATGCTTTTTACTCTTTTTCTTACACAAATGCTAATAATGCAATAAACAATATAAATAATAAAAAAAAAGATGACAGTGCTTTTTTAACCGCCAGGCCAATTGACCAAACGCGTTCTTTATCAGCAAATATAAATATATCTGCTACAGAAACAAAGAATTCAACAAATAAAACTAAAGAAACAAATAATACACAAAAAATAGCACAAGAAATAGAACCAAGTACTGCATCTAAACGCGTGCAAACTGGTATGGATCGGTACATAACCATAACGAAGAGGAAGGCGAGTCCTAAGTCTTCACAAGAGCGAACCGCCAAGCAATATAAAGGTTCTCATCAAGTAGCTGCAACAGCGGTAAGTGAAAATAGATTTTCTGTCCTTGCTACCCCGGATAATGAAAATGCCGAACCCACTGTAAGGGAACAAAAACCCCCACCAATCTACTTGCGCGAACAAACATCAAATGCCATTGTAAATATGCTGTCCCAACTCGTAGGCAAAGAAAATTTCTATGTGGCTTCTGTACGAAGAGGACAGATACAAGAAACGAAGATCCAAGCCCACACTGAGAAGAATTATCGCCTAATCGCAAGTCGTCTCGATGCAGATAATAAGAGCTATTATATGTATCAACTAAAAAGTGCTAAAGGTTTGATCGTCATTATAAAGGGCATAGACAGTTCTGTTCCCACTGAACGTTTTCCCTTAGAAGGCAAAATTGTCCACCAATCACAATAACTAATACCACGGTTCCAGCGGAAACGCACGTTAAATATTTAGGTATCCACCTAGATCGGCGCCTAACTTGGTCCCGTCATATTGAGGCAAAAATAACGTCCATAAAGCTTCGAACAAATCAACTGCATTGGCTAATAAGTCCCAACTCAACTTTGGCTTTGGAATATAAAGTCCTTTTATACAAATCCGTTATAAAGCCAATATGGTCATATGGTATCCAGCTGTGGGGTACTGCCTGTGCATCAAACATCCAGAAGTTACAGAGAAGACAGTCTAGGATTTTACGTCATATCGTATGCGCCCCCTGGTACATAAGAAATGAAAACATACATAGGGATCTCAAAGTTCCCACTATCCACGAAGAAGTTAAAACATACACGTCCAAATACGTGAACAAACTAGTGGCACATCCCAACACTCTAGCACGCAATTTATTGCAATTTGATGGCCACCAGAGACTAAAAAGAACTGACACATTGAGCCTGGCGAGGCGGCTCTCTCTACACAATAGAAGATAGATTTTTAAGGTTTGAATACAAAAAATTAGTTATTACGTAGGTACTAACTAGTAAATAATAATTTAGAAATAAGATTTGAATACTTATTGTGAATTTCTTTTAATAGAAAGATTCAATAAAATAAAATACAGTAAAAAAAAAAAATAATTCTGGAGAAAAAACTTTTTCAAAATACTTCCAATATAGAATATAAGCACATTTTCTTTTAATCACAAAAGGTTATAACGTAATTTGAAATTATATTTAATTAACAATTAATTAAATATAATTGGCCAACACCAAGCAAATTAGGTTCACACATTGGTACACAGGGCTTGGTGCATTATATATGTGTGCAGATATTCTTCGGCCCTTTCACTACCTCTTGGTCACACATTGAGCAAGCGTCTGCAAAATAACTGGAGAAAATGTGTTCGCAGTCTTCTGTTTGGAGAATATGTGTAGATATTCCTGTTCAGTTTGAGCATAATTTTTTATCTCTCCTCGAGATTTTGTGGATGCTTTTAGCATAGCTTTTGTACGGGTGTTTACAGATGTGTATTTTGTTTGTGTAATGGCATAACAGAGTTGTGCCAACAATTTTTAGCCTTTTCTCTTCAGTTTAGTGATTCCAGATTGGCGACTGGTAATTGTCGACCTAACCCCCAACGCATTCACATTTGAACAGTGTCTGTCCGTGGTCCTAAGCTTTATGCTAGCCAGTGCTGGACATTCACACACAATGTACGCTACCGTCACCGTCTCTTTCTGGTACAGTCGATTTTCATCCTAGCCAGATAATACTCGAAGTTTCCGTGACATGTCACTGCAGCCTTTGCACTATCTGTTATACATTTACTCTCTTACACTACGTCTTGACTAGCACATAGAGAGAGCGTCGGCAAAATATCGCTGAAAAATGTGTTAGTGATTGTTCTTCTGTGTGGATAATACGTGTAGCTGTATCTGCTTAGTTTGAGCAAGAATTTTTCTTTGTCACCGAGTGTTTCCAGGTTCTCAGCATAGTTTATGTATTTACAGACGAGAGCATACAGAAACATTTTTTATTTTGCCTGTGTTTATTTTGGTTGTTTGATGGCAGAACAGAGTTGTGCGAACAACTGTTCATACAACATTGTTTGAACACTAGCAAGTCATCAACAGCAACGGTCTTCCCGAGCCAAATTCCCATGCGAACAGCAAAGTTTACGATGGCTGAACCGATTTACATATAAGTAAATATTATATCTACAGTTTTTATTTGATTGGTGACTTATAGTAAAAATTTACGTAAGGCATATTTTCAATGCAAACAAGACTCGTAAAATCTAGTTTTGTGGAATATTTTAGAATTAATTTTGAATAAGTACCATATTAATTCTTAAAAAGATTTTAAGTTTTGACTTAAAACGACCCCATACAGCCAAAGGTTAGAGGGTTAAAATTTTCCACCAAAAAGTTTCTTGCAGTGTTTTACATAGAAGTGCTGAACATACCTTGTACCTAAAATATAAGGATTACAAGATTTCTTATGCCGATTCATTGCAACAATATGCAAAAGAAGGGGAGCTTCAACTTGAACTCCTCCTAAAATAAAGATCAGGCGTAAACTTTCAAAACGTCGATACATGTACATATATGTTTTTAGTCCAAAACGTGAGATGAACTGCTCACCAAACTCGCCTCATAATAGGTTCAAGGCATGTGGCACCGTTATATTGAAAGCACATGTTAACGTAGATCATTTCTACAATTTTTAACAAAAAAAAAAAAAAACGGTAATCAGCGCACTGTACCTTGCTCCATTGAATGTAACGTTGCGATACGCATCGTTCTTGAAGAAGCATTGTCCAATGATGCCGCCTGCCCACACACCGCACCAAACAGTGCATCATTCAGTGTGCATTGACAGTGTACATTGAACTTCTTCTGGCTTCTCTACACATCAAAACCGGCAATTCCATTTGTTGGCGTACCCATTCAGCTCAAAATGAGCTTTGTCGCTAAAGACAATTTTTCGATAGAAAGACATTTCTCCCTGACCACGAATTTTTAAAAATTAAATTCAATGATTCGGAAGCGTTGTTCGTTTGTTACTTTATTTATTTATGGCAAATGAAAAACCAAATAGCAAAAAAAAATCACCAGATATTCAAAAAAGTACTATTTCGGTTGATAAAAAGTACCATACCAAAATAAAAATATTCTATGACTGGTAGATACGAATATTTATGAAGATAAAAATAAAAACACACTTTAATATTTATTTATTTTCACATTTAATTATTCAATTAATATGTTTATTAAACGTGATTCAGAGAAATTTTTGTATTAATTTAAATGCATCATCATCAAATGCCGAAGCGGCTTTCAAGAGGCTGTGGCATAAAGTTTCAAATCAAAAATGGCTACATTTTTAATATGTTTAGTATGTATTTATATAATTTTATTTATTTATTTATTTATGCCATTAATTATTTTACAATTAATATTGGCTGTCTTCCTTATTGTGTTTAGTTTTGACTTCTTTATGCGGTGTTTAAACTAAAAACTTAGAATTAAAAGTTGAAATAGTATATTTTATTTCATTATATTTATTCATACTTGTCTCTTTATTTATCATTGTAAGTTACGTTTTATTATTATATTATGAAAACTATTGGTACTTAAATATTTAGAAAAAAAAATAAAGATAAAATAGGAATATGTTTTATAAAATATAGGAAAATTGGCTCTGCTATCTTTTGGATTCTTTCATACCGCCTTAACCGAGAAATAATAGTATCTAAAAAAATTTAACATAAAATTTGTGTAATATCATTTGTTTAAAAAAAAGCGTCCGCTGCTGCTTTTATCATTCTGCAGGCAGTTGTTTTAATTTTTGTAATTTTTTTCTTTGCTACTACATGTAGAATTTGTCTTTCTTAGAGTTAAGTACTGCAAGTACAGTATGTGTATGTAGTTGTATTTGTGAGCGTACTCATGTATTTAAAAATTTATAAGAGTATCTTCTCATATCAGTTCCTTAGTTTCTGTTCAAAATTTATTTATTTTTTAAGATGTTTAGTTGAGCTTTGTCTCTCAGTTCACTATTCGGTAAGTTTTTCCTTCTCTTCAAGTTTTCGTTTTGTTGCTGGTAGTGTTGGGGAAGGAATGGGGGGAATTAGGAGGGGGATAGGTGATTAAAAAAAAGTGTAGGCATATTTAATTGGCCATTTCTTCGGAAACTACTAGTGGTGTTGCTGTTGTATTGTTGCCATTATCTAAATGTGCTTTTTTAGCAAACAGCGAACACTCAACATTGCCGACAGAGGGGGTGGTTGTGGCAATTGTGCTTAAGTCTGTTGTAGCTGTTATTCCATCCATCGATTCAGTGAGTATTACATTGCCATCTGTATTGTCTGTAATCGCGGTTGGGTCAGCTGTTGCAGCTTTAAGCAAAGCAACATCATCTATAATGCTTGTTGTTGTGTTTTTGCTTAACACAGCTGTTTCAGTTTCAACCTCTCCATCTGGCGCAGATTCAGCCTTGTCGTCAACTAAGCCTTTAGTTTTGTTTGTAGTAGTGGTTGCAGCATCATTGCCGGCAGAGTTTGGAATATCAATTGGAATTTCGCCGGTCACAACACCATTTCCCTCCTTAACATCTTTTGCAGGGTTTTCTGTGACAACTTCAGGGGAAGAATTGTTGTTGGTGTTGCTGCTACTGTTGTTTGTGCTTGTATTGTTGTTATTGTTAGTTGTGATGGTGGTGGTTGTTGTATTACTGCTGGAAGTGTTCGTGTTATTAGTTTTCTCTTCGTCTGCGTCGACGTTTTTTCCCGAAATGTCGCTAGCAACGGTTATTATAGAAGTTTTTATTTCACTATCACCCGTGTTAATGGTGACTGATGCAATTTCTGAATTGTCAATTTTTTCACCTTTATCTTTCATTTTAGTGACTTTTTCAGCACTCTCTTGCAATTTAGTTTCAGCAGAAGTTTCGTTGATTTTTTCTGCAACTTCTGCTGCCTCCGCGACTGTAAAGGACTCTTCCATTTTTTCAAAAATATTATTCAAATCTCCATTTGATTCGGCCATGCACTCAGCTAGCAATTTTTTCTCAGTCTCATCTAAAATTTTCTCCTGCTCCTTATCTAGTGGTTTTTCTGGCTGCTCAGTGATTTTGGCTTTTTTCTCTACATCAATTTCAATTTCAGCTGCTGTTTGTTGTTGTTCCGTCAATTTAACCACAATTTCAGTGATTTTTTCATCGCCTTGCTCCATTTCCACATCGTTAGCTTCAAGTTCGGTTTCTGCAACTACGGCTGATGCTGAATCAGATTCGTGTTCTGTGGCCGTTGTTTGTGGTATTGGTAATGGTGCCTCTGTAGTTTCCCCCGGCTCCGATTCTGGGGGCAAATCTAACTTTTGCCTCTTTTCGGGCAACTGGCACTCCAATGGCGTTGTTGGTAATTTTTTCACTGTTTCCTTTGTTGGAGTATCCTTTGCAGACACCACCAGTAGCGGGGTTGGTCCTGGTGTCGGCTGAATTTCTATAACTCGTTCATTTGATTCGTCGTTTTTCGTACCCAGCGGCGGTGGTGGTGGTGCCTTTACCGTTAAAATGCCATTCGAAGACAAAGTTGAGAGCACATCATTGGGATCGTAACCCTTTGGCAGCATATACTTGCGTACAAAATGCCTCGAAATAACGCCATGACCATCTTCTTTGTCGTCATGTCTGCCTTCCACCACAATGCAGTTATCGATTGTTTTTACCGACAACTCGTTAAGTGTAAATTGCTTCACATTCATGCTCACCTGAAAGCCATTTTTATTTACTACAGAATACGAAGCTGATTTCCCAGGTGTACCACCAACGCTCGAGGAGCTAGAATCAGTTTTTTCTGGAGTTGTTACAGCTTCCTCGCTAGATTTGCCACAACAGGCCGTTTTTATGCGATTATAGGGATGATTCCGTTTCGAAGGCATCCAAAACGAAGAAAATGAAGAGGTCCTACTACGTCTAGGACTGGATTGCTGCTGTTGTTGCTGCTGCTGTTGTGGCTGTTGTTGGTCCGTGCCAGCATAAAGACCAAACCCAAAATCATTTATATCGACACCATTGGTCAAACAACGGCTGAACTCATGAAGTTCATCTGCCAAATCCAAAATAAACGGTATGAGGGACATTTTTAAATTTCTCTGGTGCGAAATTTAAATTCCTTATTTTGGTTTTTTTTTTCTTTATATTATGTACACTATGTTTAGCATATACGTACTCGTATGTATATATATATATATGTATGAATAGTTTTTATTTTTTCCACCGCACTGTAATTTAATACTGTTTATAACTTGCGACAACAAATTTTATTCTTCCGACTGGTCTGAAACCGTTTGAATGCAAACGCCGAGTGATGCGTCGTTGTCGTCGTCGCAAAAAACACACACGCCCGTGTGATTTCTTAACTGGTTTTTTGTAATTTGCAGCTCTCCACGGCTGAATGTTTGTGCCTCTTGCCGTTTTTAAGTTAGTTTGCAGAGCTGAATGGAAATTATTTATGATGTTGCTGTTGTTGCCAGTATTGTTGTTGATGTTGTATGTGGAATGTTTATCGTCTCTTGGTTTTTCATTGTTTCGGTAGTTACTTCCTTGCGTTCGTGTATTCGTAACACCGGTACTTGTACATCGCAGTTTGTATCTGTATCTCCGTTCTCGTCTGCATAAAAATGTGTATTTGCCACAGTTTTTTACTCTCTCACTTCTTTTGTATACATATTAGTAGTTTCTTGATATTATTTTTGCAATTTCAGCATTTTTTACTATGCTTGTCTACACTTTTGTCTGTTGCCGACTTTAAAATGCCATCCCCTTATCTCTTGTGCCGAATTGCAAATGGAACAAAAATAATAAGAATATGCGACTTTGGCGACAAGCACGAATGTTACGTTGATGCTGTTGTAAAACAAATATCGATTTTCTAAACTGGGTATCGAAAATTCCCATATCGAATTGAACATACATACATACATATGTATGTAGGTACTTTAAATTTGCCCTCTATGAAACGTAAATTAGAAGGCTTGGTGGACTGAAATGAATTACCAATATTCAAGAGATGATTTCTGGTCATTAATAAAAGAACTTCCAGTGTATTTACTTTCACTTCTTTACGATCCCAACTTTAGCTTGATGCAATTGCATACATACATATGTGTATACATACATACATTTTTTTCAGTACTTACTTGATTAAACATTTTTAAAAAGAAATGTTAAATACATACATAAATGCAAACATAAGTATGTAAATAGTAACCGTTATAATAAAAATTATTTCTCTGTTCTTTATCTGCTTTAATAAAGACAACACGTGTATGTTCATATGTACAGTTAGGGACATAACTAATTGTACACCCAATATATTTCGAAAATCTCTAAATTATGAGAAATTATAAATAAATGAAATGCAGTTTTATTTAATGTCATTTGGGAAAAAATGTTTGTACATTTGCATACATACTCGTATATCAGTAATTTGTGGGTCCTTTGTTCGTATCAATCGGTATCGCCGATATGCTAGTGATCAAACTTAAACTAAATTAAACAAAATTTTTAATGGGTGACGTACATATCCGCAGACATTAATCAAAAACAGTAACCGTTATGCATGTTTCTATTTTATTTGCTCCGCTTACATCGTCAATTGAAGAACATTTTGAGTTTTTTGGTGTGTCTGTGTATTGGCCGACAAAGATATATCGGAAAATCCCTGAAATATCGCCGATAGGTCGGTATCGGATGCCTCCCTATTTTACAGAACGCTTTCAAATTGTAGGTGCTATACTTGTAGCACTAGTGAAAGCTCTAGTTCGATGAAAAATTAGGAATAAATTCAAATTAATTATGAATAATTTGCATTTAAAAGTTTAGAAATAAAAGTTGTATTAAAGTGTTATTCGATTGAATTTGTATGTATTACATTTACGTAAGTATGTATTTTTATTACTATTAATGTAGCGTGGATATCGAAGCAGCCCGCTAACTTTATGGGTCCCTTTCGACCCCCCACCACTTCCTCGAATTGATTTCAGGAACCCGACTTGTAATTAATGACTGATTCCCTTACTCTCACTCGATTCGTGCTACCACTAGCCTTTACTCTTGCCTGTAGTGATTTCAGACTGTCGATTGCTGACAGTTGCCCTTCTTCCTCATCACGGAGTCTCTTGTGATTGATAGCATTTGTATCAGGCTTAGGTCTATCATGGCATTTACATTTAAAAAATGTATACCCGTGGTCCTAAGCGTTATGATAGCCAGTGCTGGACATTCACACACAATGTGCGTAACGTCTCATGCTGAGAATGTGGTGTGGTGTGGGAGTTGAGAATGTGGAGACTGGCATGTCCACTCTTTGCGAAGCTTCCTAGAAGTACCGATACAGATTGACTCATCTTCTGGGATTCCTCCCTTGGCCAAAACTGGAGATCGACTCGTATCCAAAGTTCGCATACTCGAGACCAAGCACCCTCTTGGCCACGCATTCCTGGCGTATGCTGTTCCACCGTAAATTAGGGATATGTTTATAAGAGAGTGTTAATTTCCGCTCGACTTATTTAGCCAAACTGCTACCAGACACAGGAACCTGTTACCGGCCGCCACCACGAGGAATGTCTGATGGTGCACTTATTCATAACTTTCATAAGTATGTAAATACACATAGATTCTGATATAATCACATATAAATTAATGTACATACTATAATTTAATAATTTTTATACGAATACATACTCGTATATGTATGAACACAAGTATGTATTCATGTGCATACGTTTAAATGTCTTATCAAGTAGGCTTGATTTCAAGTGCATCCATACTGTATGTATGTATGTATGTAATTCACTATATTTTGTGACAGAATTTTCTTAGAAAAGATTCGCGCTGCATAAACACAAAAACCTGATTGAAGGAAGAAAATATACATTTATACATACTTACGTATGTATGCATGCATGTAAGTAGAAGAAATACGTTTTAAAAATTCATAGATACGAGAGCTATAGCAAGGTTCATGCATAAAAAATGTTACCGGCAAAATGAGACCGGTTTTGCTCAAAAAATGACTGGAAATATTAAATACATATGTATTCATCTGTTTAAATGTAGCGCATGTGTATGTAATCATTAACACAACCTTATCCACATGCATATGCATGTTTTGACGTTGTTTGTACACACCGGTTCTACATGACTAAAAATAAACGATTCGATAATGCAGCGGAAAGTAAGAAAAAAGGCCTTTCAAAAGGACCTTTTGTGAAGGAGCAAGCTCATTATAGCATATGATAAGTGCGGTGATTTTATAAAATACCTATTTAATTTTATATTTTACACACTTATGGAACATTCTTTATTCCTTAATTAAATTTCGCAATAGGATTTTCAGTGGAGAGAACGTAATACAAATAATGCTTGCAAAATGGCATTATAAACTTTATTGAACAACCAGCCCTTAAGCGGCCTATACACAACACCAGAGTTCTGGCAAAATCAAGTGATTGTGCCATCAAGCTTGAAAGTATACCACATACATTAGTTTCTTTAAAAATTATGCCCGGAACGGCCGTTAGGAATAATGATAAACTTTGTGCTGCGATTATTATTGCAATAATCAAGACAATAAAACGAAGCAAGTCAGAAAGACAGAAACATGTTTGGATAAAGCAATGGTTGAAAATGGTTTTGATAACAATTGATACAATGACATCACAAGCTCATACCCGATCAATCATCTGGCGCAATCAGCGTCAGCAGCTGGTGGTATATGTGGTCAACTTTGCACACAACTGCTAGGTGTATAAATAGATCGAATTATGAAAGAACTAAAGCTACCAACAAGGGATCTAGGCATTAATTTTGGTAACTTTTATTTATTTTATTATATTTTTTATTTTATATTTATTATTATGTAACCAAATAAGCTTTAAAAAAAAGAACGTTATATACATAAAGTTATATTAATTTCGATAACGTACAAATTTGTAACCCTAATCCAGACACTGTGTGCTTATCGGGCACATTTTGAGATGTTGTGACTTCCTTAAAATTTAGTTGTAGTTCTTGCTGCTGTTTGATTTCCTGCTTTAAATTGTTTTACATATTTAGAATTAAGAAATTTTTAGTAAAAGTTGAATTTACATAGGTATACATATATTTTCTCTTTAATTATCAACATTGCCGTACGTACCTGCTAGGCATATTGTGAAAGGATTAAGTGCATATGTGTTTTTTTTTTCAGAATATATGAAAATTAAATTCTATTTAATTCTAAATAAAACAATTGGAAAAGTAAGAATTCTTTTTAATGTTTTTAAAATGCCTGCGATGTCAAGGCCTTATAATTTTTTCTTCAAGTTACATACTGTTGCACAAATATACTGTGCAAAACACAACCAAAAACGACAACAAAAAACAGCTGACAGTATAAAGAGAGTTAGTAACACCAACAGTACGTATAGCACGAATCTCATAGAATGCCGGTTGCCGGTCATTGTACCGGCACCCAGTTTCCAAAAAAGAAATACTAAAAAAACCAACAACAACAGCTGTTTGGTCGGCTGATTGCTTGTTGGTGTTTCATTTGTTTTTGGTTTATTTAGCAAACATCAGAGTTACCTAACCAAAGCAAAATGCCTCAATTGTAGGCAACAAATATCGAAAATACCCTGATATTTTAAAACGATTCAAGAAAAGACAAATTCATTATAAATCAATTGGAATACAGTTTTTTATTCCGATATTAATATTTTTAAATAGAGAAACCACATTAAGTGAAAACATATTTTCCCAAAGCAAATGCAACCCTCTTTTAGGCCAGAAAAGGCAAAAGTGATTTTTTAACTACTAAATTTCCTACGGGTTTATCGAGTTTGCATTTTTATTTTAAAATTAACAAGCGCTGTCAACTTCTAAGTTTTAGCAAGCCCAAAACTCGGAAAAAACGCGAATATTCCGACAAAAAGCATGAAAACTTAATTTTAACTTTCTCGTCTATAAAAAAGATAAATTCTATAAATACGGGTCTAAAAATTGTTTATATTGGTGTTACAAAAGATTTTCGTCTAAATTTTTGAAAAGCCCCACAAACCGTGCTAAAAAACTAAGTTGATAACGCTGAATTTAATTAAACTCAACTAATACTAGGAAAATGTTACATAAAAGTTCAGTTCTATTCCCTCATTTCAAAAACTAATCCAATTCGTACATTTAAGAGACTCTGGGTTCCCCAACTACTATTTCTCTCATAGCGAAATTCACATACTATAATACGTTGGAAGGATAAATCATTTTAAATTTTTTAATTATATACTTATTTATGATTGGTATTACTCGATAGCATTAATCGTCGTTGAAGTAAAATAAATAATAATATGGATATACTAGCTTTAAGTAATGCGCCTATTTTTAAAAATAAAAATAACACGTTATTGCAGAGTAGTAAACACTGAAGCTTTTGTATCCCCTCTGCTTTACTACCAGATGTCACAAGTCTGTCCATTTCTAAATAAAATAAAAAATAATTAGTAGGCATTAATTGTCTGAATAATACTTTCCTCTATAAAAAATATTTAAAAAATATGTATGGACGTGTACGGTTTTCAATATGCATACATACATACATATGTACTTATGTATGTAGGTGTCTACTTTAAAAACGATTTTTTTATGGTTAGCCCTAACCCAATGCTACAAACGTACAAACTTGGCAACAATGTTTCAAAATTGCCTTCCATTGCATCCATATGCCTTTGTTCATGGATATGCGCAAATTTATGCTACCTCTATTAACTGCTCTGTAACTTTATATTTTTCAAACAAATTCCCTGACTTCTCACGAGGTAGTAGTGTTGAAAGCGTATTCTCTCCTCCAATTATACATAAGGGCGTTGAGAATTCTGGAAAATTGTTTAAGTGATACGCAACCGCAATGAGACTGCGACACATCCAAAAATAAAATGAATAAATAACATTAGGATTTGTACTTCGCACTTGTATGGTTTTTTATATTCTTTCTACGACGCACTTACATATACATATGTATGTAAATATGTATGTATGTACGACCGTATATACCACGTGTATATGTACATACATACATACATACATACATACATATGTAACATAGTAGAAAACAAGGTGAAAAAAGTAACATTTGAGGGAAAGAATAAGGAATTTTCTGGATGAAACTAGAAGTATAAAACTTTAAGTACTTGAATGACTACATTATTAATGTGCGAGTATAGGTACAAAAGCTCATAATTAAGAAAATATTAATAGATACCAACATACACATATACATATATGTATGTATATAAGTGTGTGCAATATTGGGACATTGTTTTCGATTTGCATATGCATGTGTGTACACACGCAAATATCTTTGTATATAAATAAAATTACTAAACCTAGCTGAGCTTAATTAAGGCGCACGGTAGTGCATCAGGCCAAGTTCAGGCCTATTGCACACAGAGTGTGCATAACTTTGCTTCCTTTAATCGTAATGTAATGAAACTTTAAACATAAGGATTTTACGTACAGGTAACCTTATGGGTCATGTTTGTTTTTACCAAAGCTTCCCGAGATATGAAGGTGTAAAAAGTGCATATTTTGGTACATATTAACAGACTCACTCATCATATTATATGGCACTTCCACTATAACTAGAGAGTTGAAATTTAGTATAGGCCTTGGGCAATTAGTAAACATAAAAAACTGAGAAGGGCACTTTTCATCTGGGGGCTAGGGTTCCCCCTTATTTGTATGGGACACTTCAACTACAGCTAGAGAGCTAAAATTTGGTATATATGTATGTAGGTAGGACTGGGAGAATGGAAAACCAACAAAATCTGAAAACAGGATTTTTTTATCTGCGGGCTCGGGTTCCCCCTTATTTGTATGGGACACTTCCACTATAGCTAGAGAGCTTAAATTTACTATAACACAACCGTCTGTAAGCTTTATGTAAAAAGAGGTTTCATAAATTTGAAAATAAGGCAGAGTCCTATCGAAAAATTTCGGTCGTTAAAAGTGCGGAGATCAAAATGGGGACTAAGTTCATATTTACAATACCATTCCGTTTCTAGCCAACTTGGTAGCTTGGCAACATTTTGTTTAACTTTGTAATATAAGAAAGGATTATGAGAACAATGTTACCAAACTAGCAAGTTGCCTATAAATGAGATGGTATTGTACATATGAAGAACTTGGTTCTCATTTTGATCTCAGTACTTTTAACGGCCGAGATTTTTGAATAGGAACCTGGCCTTATTTTCACATTTGTGTTTTTGTGCGGATATATACATACACATACATATAAGTACATATATGTAGATAGTTTCTATGATCTAAAAACTTTTTAATTATTGTTGATATTATATTTTTGTGTAGTTACAAGTTTCGGTGAAATTTCTAAGTTTTTCGTGAAATGTGAAATTTCAAATTTTTCGTGATATTTAAAATTTTTGTGATGAAGTTTTAAAATTTTATGAGATATTGTTTTTTTGATATTTTATGTTGAAATTTCAGTTTTTTGTTAAATTTAACTTTTTTAAAAATGTCTTCGACTTTATAATAATATTTAAATTTTTTTTCAATTCGAGGTGAAATTTTAATTTAATGAAATTCGATTTTTGGATTATTTCTTACAAAAATTCGCTATTTGGGAATGTTTAGATCTTTTAATAATTTAAGTTTTTTTGTGCATTAGTATTTTGTGAACTTGCTTATTTTGGTGAAATTTACATTCTTTACGATTTTGATCAAATTTATAGCCTTTACGATCTTTATATTTTTTTGTTAATTCCCGATTAGTAAAGAAATTAAAATTTTTATAACATAATATTGTGCTATAAAATTTTGGCAAAATTTCAAAATTGTTCATCAAAGTTTAACTTTTGGTGAATTTCGACTTTTTGGTGAAATTAATGGCAAATTTTCATAACTTAGTGAATTTCGATTTTGGGGTTTCTTTTTAATTTTGCTATTTTAAAATATGTAGTTATTTTTCCAATTTAAAATTTGTTTACTATAGTTTAGTTTGGTGGTGAATTTTCGTATTTTGGTGAATTCCGAAATTGTGCTGAAAGTTTATTTATATTTTTTATTTTTTTATTTTAGAGTATTTATGAGAATTTAATTTTTTTGGTGAATTATGGTAAAATTTCACTTTTTTATTAAATATTTATTTTGTAACAATTCCATTTTTTAATTCTAGTTTTTTTATTTTATGGGGAATTTTAAAATTTTTGTAAATTAAAATTGTTTGCATAATTCCAAAATATCGAGTTTTGGTAAATTTCCAAATTTTTGTAAAATTTAGTTTTTTGGTAAAATTTTCTATTTTTAAATTTTGATGTTGAATTTTTAAACTTTTGTTAAATCACTGATTTACGGAAGAACGAATTTCTTAAAATAAAATTTAATAAAATATTTATTTTTTGTAATTTTTTTTTTGTGAAATTTTGTTTTTTATTAAATAATGATTTTTTGGCGATTACAATTTTTTTATTACATTCTTTAAAATTTAATAGGTATTTTTATATTTTAGCAAAATTTTGAGTTAGCCGAAAATTTTTTTGTGAAATTTAGGTTTTTCGAGGAATTTAGTTTTTAAATCAGTTTTTTTAAATCTCAACGTTTTTTTTTTTTCTTAATGCCGTCGAACATTATGACCGTAAGTTATTGCGGATCTCGGGTTAAATAATCTCTGTAGGGCGACTTTATAGCAAATTTAATACGGTTTAGAATATAAAAATTTTATGGAATTTTGCGACTTAAATTATGGCCTTATTTTATAATAGCAAACGTAAAAACTTGCATAGAAGATGTTGAAAATGTGAAACTCTCGCTTACATTTGCAAGATCTTTTATCCCCCATCTTTCAAATGTTTATTTTCATGTGTTAAAGCAAATAAAAATAAAAATTAAATGAAATTGAATTTTAAAATTCTGCATTAATTCAATTATCACTATCCAAGAGCAAAAGCAATAATGTATAACTACACTATGCACAGAAAGTTATGCTGGAGGACAAAGAAGTGATGATGTATCGTGGTTATTCTTCTGTATTTATTCAATTTCCTGGTAACTTGTATGAACTTTAGTGTTTGTTGTCGTTTAAGCACAGCGCAGGGACTAAACCTTCGTTAAGAGTTTCTTACCTTTTTTCTTTATCCATTAATATAAAAGAAACTGAAGACACCTATAATCAAATGATTAAATCTAAAGAACATAAATTTATGTATATATTATTATCTTTATTTTTACTTCTTTCACATCCTCGCGGAACAATTTCAAATGTGACGTCCGTTAAATATGTATTTTCTCTGGGAATGTAAAATTTTTCCTCTTATAAGTATAATGGCATCTCGAGATGAAACTCCACAATATGAAATATCTTCATCATTAATGAATGTTATAAAAATTTTTCAGGTGCCCTGTATATTCTGATACATTAAACATGTCCCATACGTTGTGGATATTAAAGGCTTCATTCACCCCAAAGTTTCGTGTATTTGTATCGTGTATAATTTGTTTGGTCCATTCTTCGTTTTGGCGAAAAACGACAGAGCTCACGACTAGGAAAGGCCCCATGTAGTTATTGAATTGTTTCACTGGCTGTATGGCGTGTGGCAACGTCTTGTTGTGGAACCACATATTGACCACATCAATATTATCCAAAATCGGCCAAAGGATCTGGTGCCATCATATCGCGGTGCTTTTAATCACCCCTATTCTACATTTCGATTAAGTTTCCGTATTCGGTTACGCATACATCGAAAATAGGTATTCGAACAAAAAAATAAATCATAAGAAAAGGAAGAAGACCGAGATTATCTTCAAAATCAGCTGTTTCGCTGTAAAGTGTGAGATATGAACACAAAAGTTAAGCAATTTTGTAAACATAGTAATGAAAAGTTAAATTTTGTACAATAAAACAGTGATTCAATACTTAAAACAAATAAAAATCATATACGGGTACAATATCATATCATATATGGGTACAATAATCAAATAAATACATCAGTTAAGTGCGGAAAGGAAAAAAAAAAAAAAAAACACAGAACATAAGTAGGAGGTATTTGTGGCCAAATTATTTAAGTGTGAATAGTTTCGTTGTTTTAATTTCAAGAAAATGTGCTATAGCATCAACGTAGTTATTGGAAGAGAAAAATAACGTATTCGACCTGCAATAAATAAAAAAAAAAAAACTTTGCATTTCAATACAAAAAGATAAACAATATAAAAAACAGTTACGAGTATGTAGTATCATTAATAAAAGCCTTACATTCTTTTTTTATTCACACATTTCTTGTAGATAAAAAAAAACTAAAATGGAAAGACTCTCCGCCACTAAATTAACAACTTAAAATAACGTGACTACACACGTAATGCAGAATACACACAATCGTTAAAATTTCCAATCGAAACGCAGAATATCACAAACGAAGAAATTTTCAATTCAAATCGAAATGCAGAATGGGGGTTATGTATTTTGTTCCGAAATGCATCTGTGTTATCGACAGGCAGAGTAAATCTAACTAACTACGCATCCAACGGCCATGTTCCGACACTCGCAATTTGCGATTGTGATTTCAATTTGCATGTGAGGTGTTCTGTAACTCGTTTTCGCAAGACTTTTGTATTTAAACTAAACTAGTTTTTAAAGAAACTACAAAGTTATGAATAAATTAAATTAATAGTGTTTTCTTTTTTTTTTAGTCAAAACTAATGACATTTTGTAACAAATTTTTTCCAAAAACATGAAATTTAAAAACGCTTCTGCCTCTGTATTTCTTCTGTTTGTTTATCTTTTGTTTTGGTAAAACACATGTTTTTAGTTTTTGAATACAAGTTAGAAAAAAATCAAATCGCAAGTAAAACGCGTGAATTGCAGAACATGCAGAAACAAGTTTGGCGATTTGCTACTCGCATGCGATTTGACACTCTTGCGAGTGTCAGACCATGCCCGCAAATAAAAATTGGTGCAAAGCGTACACAAAGTATTACAAAAACAACCATACAATGGATCAACACAATATTAATACTGCATTAGTTAATTTCGTCCATATATACGATCACGAAGTTAGCCTTCCCTCCCCAATCATATACATAAATTCGTTTTTGTGTATGTAAGTATGTATGTATGTCTTCCTTAAACTATCAAAATAGACTAATTTATTACACGAGACAGAATTTAATTTTCTTTTTTTGTTTTATTTATTTTACTATAATACTAACAAAATTGGAATGAAAAAAACAAACACAAAAAACTGATGATAAATTATGATCTTAAAGATACACATGCATCTGTATGCATTCTAAAGAAAGAAATGTTTATTTTCCTTCGGCCCTGCCATCCGCTGCCCCATTTTTCTCGCTTTTCGATTCCTCCGGCTCTTTCACACTCAAATGAGCGGGACCAGTTTGCTGTATTTGAACAACACGTTCATTTTTAGATTTGCTGGGTGGCGGCGGGGCCTTAACTGTTAGCACGCCATCTGATGATATTGTAGATACAACATCTTTTGGATCATATCCTTTGGGCAGCGAGTATTTACGGACGAAGTGTCTTTGTATGAAACCATGTTCATCTTCACGTTCTTCGTGCTTGCCCTCAACAATAACATTCCGATCCACGGTCTTGACGCTCAATTCGTTGGGAGTAAATTGAGAAACATCCATACAAACTTGAAAACCATCTTTGCCAACATGTGGTATAAGGTCGGATTTCTCAAAATTCTCGGACTTGCCTCGCCCTGGTCTTTGGTATTTAGACAACATGTAAGGATTATAACGGCGACGTGGCGTACGCATTAATAGTGAGAGTTGCGAGGGACGAAATATGTCTAACGGATGTATTCCCAGACCAAAAGTGTCCTCCATTTGATCCAAATCATTGAAAGCTGCAAACTCACTTAACAATGGTACCAAAGACATCTTGTATTTACAGTTATTTTCTCTATTTTATTCAATTTATCCCGTTAAAAAACAACATACAACACTTTTTTTTTTAATCAGCTTCACACACGTTACTTGCTCTAAGTTTGAACGAAAATTGAAGAGAAACCGGCAAGTTTAACATATTTATAATCTTGAGCAGTCCAACCATTCATACATAGCTACATGCATATATTCGGACTAGAATTCAAGAAATCTTCAAATTGAGAAAAAGAGAGCGTGTTTTTTACCTACAATTGTTAAAGAGACCGGCATTTTTCGAGAGCGCAACATTTACTATTGTATATGTATGTATGTGGTAGGTTTCAATTATAGAACTAATATATATAAAAAGAGAACAGTAAGTACCCATGAAGCAAGAAATACAGATGACGCAGACGATTGTACAAAATTGAAATCTACTGCGCATGTACGTCACAAGTGGCCAGTGTGTGTGTGTGTGCTATAGCAATAGTATGTGATTTCTTGTAGAAAACGCGAAAGTTGTAAATATAATGAAAGTATAACAATATAATGAAGCGAAAATGCATTATATTTTATAGAAATGGACTGAGTTAATAATTAAACACTCTTTCCCACCATATTTGTTGTTACCTAAGGGTAAAACCAATAAATAAAACAAGTATTTCAATTTATAATTTTTTTTATTTTTCTTTTTCGAGACCTAGCGCTATCGACTAAATCTTGATTAAGATTTCTTATTTTAAAATATAATCTAGATCTGAAGAAATGAGTTTTTATATTCTCATCACAATGAATGTGATGAGCATGATCTATAAGAGACTTTAAAAATTGTTTTTTAATTAGGAGGCCATCTCTATTATTTGCCTCAAATATTTCGTGAAGTTGCTGCATTTGTTGCATCATGTTCTGCGTTGGCTTTGATAAGCCTCCCTCAGATAAATGGTTAACCCACGAATATGTTGTGTCATTTCCTGATATGGCAATATAAGGAATATCTTTTTTTAATATGCGGCAAATGTAGTCCGCAAGGTTTTCTAGTCCATCATATTGCATGTCATTCAACCCTTGCTCGACTGGTTCTTCAACTTCTGGAGCAATATGAATACTTCCTATTATTTTTCCTGAAAATATTCATTGAACTAATTCTTTTAGTAGCTCCTTACTTACCCATTTCATATTCCAACTTGTTATCAAAATCCTCCGGCCTAAAATGTTCCGTGCAGATACGTGCCTTTTTCACATTCATTTAATTACCGCGGCAACAAAAACTTATCCATTGCTTTAAAACACAAGCATTTAATGGAAAAGTAAAAAAAAATATTTGTTTACAATTATTTAAACTGCTACTCTTGCACTCTTTTACTGCACACTTCATTTTATTTAATAATTTTATTATTCACACTTTATTATTCCCGCTTCACTTGCAAACACGGTTGACGTCACACACAACAGATGAGCACAAAAAGCAAATACAACAATTATAACGGACCTGCGCAATGCGTAATCTGTATTATTTGAATCATGGTAAGTACCCATATGCAACATGTAGTTAATTCTAGCAATTTCGAGAGCAATTTATTTCCTTCTTAAATACAGTTCTACTTTGTTCAATTTGTTTCAAAGATACTCTTGTGTTGTCTTTTCATAAAAATTGAAGAGAACTAGGCCAGTTAACATAAATATGTATCTCTTATTTAAAAACTAAAAATGTTAACGAGTTAAAGCATATAACCAAAACTTCCAGAAATTTCCAATGTAAAAGAGAGAGCTCTACTTTAAAAAGAGACCGTGGTTTTCGAAAATATATAATTTAGCAGGGAAGCCAACATTTAATTTTTTTTTTTTGCAAATTTACTAATCTCTCTGATTTTAATACAATCGCCGTTCTTAAATGAAAATTTAACAAGTTACATATGTACATATAAACATATTTATTTAAAAAAGAAAAATCCATTTTTACACAAACGAATAAATATGTACATACATATATCAGGTGAGAAAAATCGAATTTTGGTCCATCTTGAAAAGGATTGTAGAACCATTTTAAAATTATTAAAATTAATAATACAGAGTGAGATAACAAATTTATATCATATAAAGAAATAAAGGCAAAAAATTATGAGCAACTTATGAAAATCATTGGAAAATGAAATTTCTATTTCTAAATCGAATTCTATCACATACATATTTATAAGTATATACTTACATACCTAGTTGTATTTACAGGAAATGTGGATATGTCTTTTTAATAAGTGCTCTACATATTATAGTATAAATAGAGTTATGTATTTTTAATAAATTTAGCTGAGGAAATTTTCGATCTACGGCAGCTGTGCTGTGCGTAAAGGAAAATATGAATATAAAGAATAAAAATAGAAAGAAGTCACTAAAACAACTTTCACTTAAACCATCTCTAATATTGTTATTATTTCCACAAAACGCACTAACTACATTTTTATCACCGCCTAAAGAAAAATTGGCTAGGTAAAGTAATGGACTTGGTAAAGTACATTAGATTTAGCTAGGTAAAGTAATGGACTTTGTCCAATAGTTTACACGTAAACTATTTTTTTTTTATTAGTTTATGTTTAGAAACTTGTTTCACTTTTTTGCCAAAAACCTGAAAAGCCCACAAGGTCACCAAATTTTCCACAAATTAAAAAGTTCGACTAATATTTGTCTGATCAGGGTGATATGGCAGCCCTGACCCATGTTCTCATCCATAGTTACGTAATTTTAGAAAAGTCCAGAATATATGTAAATACTTATCTACATCTGTATTTACTTCTTAGGTATAATACGTTTAAATTGTCTATTTGGTTTAATTTGTTTAAAAGACATGGTATTGCGTTTGAATAAATGTTTAACTTTTGTAAATATTTATAAGACCCTTTTCAGACCAGCAAAGTTTTCTTTGCAAAGTCTTGAGTTTGTGTTGGAGCTAGCAAAAGAGAGCGGGGGTTGGTACAAAACTTGTACTCGCAAATTCCTTTTGTGTTTTTAGTTCGTAAACCGAATTAATATGGCTGCTCTTTATATTTGACCAACATACAAACAAAAGAAACAGACTTTGTCAAAGTAAAATTATCCTGTCTGAACACAAGACAAAGTTTAAAAGAGAATTCAAGAAACTTTGCCGGTATGAAAGGGGACTATCCCCACGCTATTAAAAGTACTTTTTTTAATTATTGATTTGATATACCGACAGGGTGTTTTGATGTAGATTTATAGAACGAATTTCCGTCATCCCTTGTCAAGTTTAGTTTTGAGACAAACCGGTTTCGGCCGTTGCTATTTACACAATTATGGAGAAAACTAAACGACATATAATTTTGCGTAGTTTATTTTTTAGGCAAACTAAAATTCATATATTCACCCGGGACGCAAAAATGTTAGCAGGGCCCGGCTAGTGATTGAAGAAAACCAAAAACTATTCTATCAGGCATGTTCTGAAAATCACTTTTTTGTAAAAGTGATTTCAAATCACGAAAAGGTGTTCTGTGTACACAATTTTTTGAAATCTCGTGATTTAAAACCGGTGAGCTAACAGTCTGACGATTTCAAATCACTTGAAGTTTTTTTCTATGTTTTGCATTTAGAATCAAATAAAAATTATATTATATATTTAATATGATGTGTTTTGAATTTATTTAAGTAATAAAATAAGGTTTTATACACACAAAAATATATATATTAACAAATTTCTAAGGACACTGTTTGTTTTGTAAAAATTGGGTTTGCTTTGTTTACCAATGTTCATGATTTACTTTTTCTCTTCAGCAGTCATCTGGTTTGTTTTTTCGAAGATATTTGTGAGGTTGCCAAAGTGATACAGTCGTAAAATATCATGTATGATATATGGAATTTAGAGTATCCTGTTTTTTCTTTAATACAAAATTTTTTTATTGTTGTTAAAAAATATAATAACAGTAAATAACTAAGTCATTTTTGTCCAAATTTAGAAGTGCAAAATCTAAGCAATTTTCATCGATGAAAACAGTGGCAACTTCGTTAATTTTGCATTAATTTTATTTATACTAACATTTGTTTTCATTTGTATTTATGCTTTGTGAACTTTGTTTTGATAGGTCCCGTAAATTACGTTTTTTACAGCAATTACTGCCAATAAACTAGCTCCCGGCATTTTGATTACCTTAATTTTTACCAAAAAGTAGTTACTCTGTGGTTTTTACTTTTTATATTAATTAAGAATATAAAAAAATTAAACAAACAAAACACACATCTAAATAGTCAGCTGTTTTCTTCGTGATTTGAAATCACGTGGTTTTCAGAACAGACCTGTATGCATACAAGACAGCAGTACTTTTTAAGTTGAAGTTCAGTACCATTTTAAAAACTTGATTTACCATCACTATTTTCAATGCATTTCGTTTGTGTGTTTATATTCTGTTTAAGAGATATTTCTTGCACTGCTTGTGTATATGAGAGAGAATTAGACCAGTTTGGCATTATATTGTCATAGAGAAAATTCTAAAATGTTCTAAGTAAGAGAGACATATAGAAAGAGAAAAAGCTTATATTGCTTTACAAAATTCTTTAAGAGACCGGCGTTTTTTTTATATACCTATTATGAGTAATGTAACCGTTTGGTAACGTTTGCCATATTTCTCGTAACTCTCTCTGAACCATTAATTTTCATAATTCTCTTTTTTAATAGAAAGAAAAAACGAACTCATGCCTAAAAATTAAAATTACTTAACAATTAATAATTTTCATAACTATTAAAATAAAAAAATTCTTGGAATCTTATTGTATAAAAAAAAACTATTTATAGCTAAATCTATCCCAACTCATGTTATAAAAATTAAATTTATTTGTTAAAAGGTGGATAAGCCAGTCTAGTCCATGCGCATTTCACTGGATGATTAAGTCAGCTCATCAGGAAACCTTTTCCCAACTTTTTAGAAAAACTTAACGTCTTATGCTCAAAATACTTAAGACTGAAGGTGGAAAGCCCTAACTACAAATAAATTGTTACATAAATACCTATGTACATACATAAGTATTTTACTTTTCTTTTGTGCTTACTACTTACTACTGTACTACGCCAGAATTTACATACATACATATGTACATACAGGCAATAAAATATGAGTTTCAAAAACCGAAATTTTTTAATAAAAACAATAGCCGAATTCAGTGTTTGGTGCAAAAGTGCAAATGAAGTTTGGCAGAAACTGTGTATTTTGTTGTTGGATTTCTTTAAAAAACTACGATATTTTGCAATTGCACTTTTGCAAGAACATTTGTACCAACTATTGAACACCGCTTTTGAAAACAATTAAAAATGTTTAAAACATGTTTTTGTTTCAATACCTCTTTCTTATGTTCTACTTTTTTCGTCTTTCCGGTTTTAACTGATGTATTTGTTTAATTAAAGTTCCCACAATATTTGAGTCTGATTTGTTTTAGTTGTTGAATCTCTGTTTTATTTCACTAAATTTAACTTTTTATTAAAATGTTTAGAAAATTAGCGAAACAGCTGGAGTATAATCGCCGCATATGTATGTATATCAAGCAAAATGTATCGAAATTTTTTATTTTGGTATGATATTCTATATCGAATGAGATCTGTAAATACAAAACACTCTAATGGCAGAAGCTATGACAGCGTCTACAGTTGGCCAATAATAGTGGCTGCGAAATGAAGCTTTGGCGGCACTGCCGTGATGTATGTAGAATGTATTTTGAAATCAGACATTATGATCAAAAAAGTTCTAAAGTCGAAATGCCTATTTATCTTGAGTGGTTGTCGCCAAAGGCGAAGGATTGCTTTTCACTTATTTCCTTCATAATCCGCACTTCCAAACTTTTTCCTCCTCATCTAATAAAGTCAAAATAATAACAAAGGATAATACATCCTTAAAACCCGTTAATTTTATTTAAAAACAAAAAAATTTTTTGGTCACAATTCCTGTTTGTTTACATTTGGAAAACATCATTTACTCAAACGTCATAACACGAACATGCGCTATATTGTGTACAAATTTCACATTTATATTTTTTCTATAATCGACATTTGAAAAGCATATGCCGGTTTTTTTTAAGTAGTGGGAGCAAATAGAAAACTTAACCGTGTTTACCTCACAATGGCATTTACTGAGTTATGACGTTGTTTGTGTAGATGACGGGATGTGTTCGTAAATCTTATACAATTTACTAAAACTACAATCTGATGACACACATCGTATGCTATGAATTGATACTATAGTTTATACGCCACCGAATGCAGTGATTAAGGATGGGCTCCTGGTTTTCAAAAGTCCTTGATCCTACCATTTAGTTTCCTGTTGATACACGACCAACTGCAGAATATGTTTATATCTTTGTAAGGAATCTAGATAAAATTCGCAAATAATGTGATCTCTTCGAATAGCAAATCAAAATTCGTCAAATAATATCTTTCGACCAGGCAAATGAAAGCAAGTACGTTGCTCATAAGGTAAGATAACAACCTCACTTGTCGAAATTGGAAATTAAAATCTTCGATAAAAAAACATACAAGCAAATATTTCTTTTTATAATTTAAATAAGTATGTACAAAGTTTTATTGAACAATAACAATTCGATCTTAAACCTAGATATTAAAACTTCCATGAAAATGATAGAACCCAGAATACAGACTGTTGACTCCCAGGAACACGTTGGAGGCTTTAACTAAAACTAATCTTATAATTTGGCTTGAGTTTTATCATCTTCACCGCCTCCTTCCTGCTCCTTTTCTACCTTCGGATTTTCTTTCACGTTCAAATGGGCTGGACCAACTTGTTGAATTTGAATTTGTCGTTCATTAGACTTGTCTTCAATTTGTGGTTTAGGTACACTAACAGTTAAAACACCATCTGAAGAGAGCGTGGACATAACTTTGGTGGAATCATAGCCTTTAGGTAAGGCATAACGACGTACAAAATGTCTGGAAATATAACCATGGTCGTCCTGGCGTTCTTCATGCTTACCCTCTACAATTATATAGTTCTCCACCACTTTTACATTCAACTCACTGGGTTTGAATTGCTGGACATCCATGCATACCTGAAAACCATCCTTACCAATGGTTGAAACGGCACCCCCTTGTCTGTCACGGCTGCGTAACTGTTGCGATTGATCTGCAGCATCGGCCAAAGCCAAATAGTTAGGATGACGCATGTAGTAAAGAGGTGACTCGTAAAATGGCGAAGTCAGAGAAAGGCGATTTAGATCGTCAATTAGGTTCCAAAATAGTGGAAGATTTGCCTGCCATATTAATCTGTAACTATTCCTGACTTCAAAATTTGTATCTTTGCTTTTATTTCCGCTTTCTTAAGAAATAGATTAAACACTCGTTCAAGCTTTTAATTTGTTTTTTTCTGTTCAACTTCTGCCACTGGTAAAGATTACCACCAGTATTTATACCCCTAAATCTTTCTCACTTGTATTTACACGACTGAGAGTAAGTATGTATGTATGAATTTATACGCATAGAAATATTTGATAAAATGATTGGAAAATTTTATATCTCCAATATTCTAGTATATTCAGCTTTGCATGTTTATGAATTACCTATCACAGAGCTCTTACTATTTTTAAAAAGATAAAGATAGAATAAATATTCTGATGCAGGGATGGACAAGTTAACACTAACATTATTTTTAAGCAATGTATACACTATGCAAATTCCTTCAATATTGTATTGTTCATATACGTATTTGACGTTTTACTGTATACTAATTAATAACTGACATACATTAAGGCTCACAGTAGTCCGCCAGGCCAAGTTCTGGCCTAATGCACAAAGTGTATATAATACACGGAACCATTCGCGCTGTTTTTACCCCCTCATAACTTTGCTTCCTTTGATCATAAAGTAATGAAACTTAAAACATAAGGTCTCCTCTACGTATAGGTCAAGTTTGCAATAAAAGCTTCCGGAGATATGAAGCTGTTAAAACTGCATCTTTGGGTACATATTCACGGACTCACTATAGGGGATTATAGGGCACTTCCACTATAGCTATAACAAGTAAACAGCCACTTTTTATCTGGGGGGCTAGGGTTACCTCTTATTTGTATTGGACACTTCCACTATCGCTAGAGAGCTGAAACTTGGTGTATACATGTAGGTCTTGCAGACTAAATACTAAGAAATATCGTCACTTTTCATCCTAGGGGGACTAGGGTTTGCTCTTATGCTTTCTTTTAAAAGCCGATCTAATCAAGGTAACGATTCTATGGTCTTACTTAATAGTACTATGTCTTCCTCGAAAACCAAACTGATAATTTTTCAAATATACTTGACAAAACTGAGAGTAGGCTAATGGGCATGTAGGACGTATGAATGCTTTCCTGGTTTCGGGATCATAACAATTTCTGACATCTTCCAAGAGCATGGGAAGAAGCCGACGCAAAACATGGCATAAAATAGGAAAAATAAAATTCCTACAGCTGAACTAGGTAAGTTTTTCATGATTGATTCTGTAATACGATCAGGTGCGGGTGTTTTCCTCATATCTGAATTATCGTAGGATCATTCACAGTGTTACTGTCAATTGAAATGGTGGAATTATTTATGTATATCAGTATTAGTAGTGCATTCCAAACCCCGGTGCGCATCGCCGTAAACAACGCATACGGATGGTATCTTGCAGTAAGTTTTCATATGTCCTAATTCCTTGCAGTTGATGCACTGACGGATATCATTATATTTCAGAGGCTCTTCTACAGATTGTAGATGTAAATAATTTTTTTTTTGATATGAAAAGATCTTGACAGTTGTTTTCACTTTTACAAAAAAAGGAAATCAACACTGATGTGTAACTGTGAAACAATTCCGTTTCTTTTTTTCATATGAAAACCTAGTGAATTTTTTTTTCATGTTTTCACTGAACGTGAATTGAAAATACAAACTCAGGTATGTGATGTGAATCGTTTTCGATTTGAAATCGACTGAAAAGCGTTGAAAGTTGTGATGCACACATTTTTTTCTATTTGATTTCATTCTTCATTTTGTTCTAATAAAAAGTTAAAAAAATGTGGTGGAAAAAGAAGTTTGTATTGTGTTTACGTTTTTAAATTAAGCAAGCGGGTGGTCGCTATTAATTAACTTTGTATATTTTAGAACAGTTTCTTGCAATAATTTTTGTTAATGTAAATTTTTGGAACGAATTTTCGCCATACCTTGTCAAGTTTGGTTTGGAGACAAACCGGTTTCGGCTATATGCCACCTTCAGTGTCATTTTTCGCTCTGAGAAGTTTGCATCAATTCGTCAGTGTTTTATTGTTTGTTAGATATCTATTTGTCATGTGAGCTAGTAGCAGGTGAATTTCGTAGGCATCTGTAAGGTGTGAACAAGTAGCAGGTAAAACTCGTATTTGGGTGTTTTGTATGGATGTAAGTGATTACTGTTTTATTGCTTTGTATTGCTTACAAAAACGTAGCTAAGCTCGAAATGCAGAATACACACAATCGTACAAATTAAAACCGAAACGGAACGCAAAATATCAAAACGTAGAAAATTTCAATTTGAATCGAATGTAGACTAGACGCTGAGAAACTAAATTTAATTTTCAGTAAAATTTAGAATTTTTGACAAAATGTATAGTTTTCGATGCAATATCATTATTTATGCAATTTAACCTGAAGTTACATATTTCAAATGAATTCTACTTCAAAGTAGAACATACCTTATTAACTCCCCGCCCTTTTGCATGGCATGTATTCAAAAAGAAAATTCCAGAAATTTTCAAATTGAGAGAAAAAAGCGCTTGCAATGCTTTACACCATTTTAATGAGACCGGAATTTTTCCAGAGCGCATATATTTACTATTGTAACGTATAAATATATAAATAACAGAATTATCCATATGGAATGTGAGCTACTCATATTCATCTATAGTTAATTCTAGCTATTTCGAGAGCATACATATCTATTTACTCCCAATATTCATTTCTATTTTGTTTATGACATACTCTTTGCTTGGTTTTTGATTAATAACTAAAGAGAAATGGTAAGTTAACATAAATATACAAATACCTCTTATATATAAATGAATAATATTAAGCTACAAATTCTAGAAAATTTCAAAATGAGATCGATAATAAGAAAGCGTTTATTGCTCTACAACAATTTAAGGAGACCTCTATATTTCCAGAACGCATTATTTACTCTTCTAAGCTGGGATGCCTTAATGCAAATTTTTTTCCACCAAAATTCTCCTTAAATTCTGTTAATACTTACCATTGCTATGTTTTTAATGAAACCTCGGAATTTAAGTGAAAATTAAACAAGTTAGATACATACTTACATATATACATATTTATTTAACAAAAAAAACAAATGCATTTTTATACAAAGCAATAATATGTACATATGTATATCAGGTATGTGATAGAAATCGAACGAATTTCAGTAGATTTTGAAAACGGTTTTAGAACAATTTTAAAATGATTATAACAAAAACTGCAGAGTAAAAGATAAAATTTATATCATATAAAGGAATTAAGGCAAACAAATTATGAGCAACTAATGAAAATCATTGCAAAACAAATCTTTTTCAAATCGAGTTCCATCACATACTTTTATATACATACATATGTATGTATGTACCTATTTGTATGTCCAAAAAATGAAGTTCAGTCTTCTTAATAAGTTCTTTACATATCCTTATAGGGCTAATAGTTTTTATATTTAAGGTATTTCGTAGATTTGTGTTTAATAAATTTAGCTGAGAAAATGTTCGCTCTTCACCAGCTGCACTGTGCGTAAAGGATTCAATATTTACACTAAAACTGCAAAAGTCACTAAAACTTCTTAAACCATCTCTCTCTAATAGTTTTTTTTTAACTTTCTTCATATTTTATTGAATCTTTCTAGGTATTTAAAGTAATTTACAATATGTATTCAAATCTTATATCTAAATTATTCTTTATTAGGTATTATCAATGTAATAACTAGTTTATTGTATCAAATCTTAATAATAAAGGACTATCTACAATTGCGAGAGCCGTTTCGCCAAGCTCAATGTGTCAGTTTTTTCAGTTTCTAGTACCCATGAAATTACAGTAAATCGCGCGCTAGAGTGTTAGGATGGACCACTAATTTGCTTACGTACTTGGACGAGTATGTTTTTGCTACTTCCTGGACAGTGGGAACTTCTAGATCTCTGTGTATATTTTCATTTCTTATTTACCAGGGGGCACTTACGATAAGTCGTCAAATCCTAGACTGTCTTCTTTGTAACTTCTGAATATTAGGTGCGCAAGCAGTACCCCACAGCTGAATGCCATATGTCCATAGTGGTTTTATTATATTGAGTTGGAACTTATTACCCAATGTAGTTGATTTGTTCGAAGCTTAATGGCTAATAGTGTTATCATTTTCACAAAACGCACTAGCTACATTTTTATCACTGCCTAAAAAAAAATAGCTAGGTAAAGAAAATTCAATTCTGTTACTAATTTATCCAAGTCCATTAGAAGTTATACGTAACTTATTCTTTTTAAATTAATATATGTTTATATTTTGAAATTTATTCAATACAGTTTTCTGCCAAAACATTAAAAATGTTTGGACTAAGCTCCAAACTTTCCACAAACTGAAAAAGTCGCCCAATTTTTTTTTCTGATCAGAGAGAAATGTCAGCCCTGACTCGTATTCTCATTTATACTTAATTTGGGAAAAGTCTAGAAAATAAATACTGTTTTTAGTATAATACGTTTAAATTGTCTCTTTGGTTTAATTTGTTTGAAAGGCCTTTGAATAAAAGTTTAACAACATACATAAGTATGTAAATATTTATAACTCTTAGCACTCAAGCGTATTAATAAAGAAAAATTGCTACAAATTTCCAATACGAAGAAGAAATAATATCGTGAAGGAAATTAAAAGAGCAATTTTTCTTAACAAGAAAATAAAGAGACCGTAATTTCTTGTAGACGGATTTTATCTTTATAGATAGATATAAACTACACAAGTGATGTAAAACTCTATTTTGAGTACTTTTTGATTTAAGAAATACCGTAGTGTTCCCACGCTAATAAAATTACTTTTTTAATTCTTGATTTGATATTCCGACGAGAGACCTGCAACTTGTATGATCGAGCCGTCGTGTTCACAGTAGTTGAATTTTAAGAACAATTTAATACTTGTTGCCTTTTATACACAAACAAAAAATGCAACAACAAAGGTATGTAAATCATTTTCAACATTAGACTTGCCCAGATTTGTATTGAAACAAAAAGCCTCGTTATGTTTTTGCACAATGGGTTTATTTTACATGATCTGATTGAAATTTTATCAAAAACAATCGAGCCACCTAAAAGTAAAAATTTAAAACAATAGTTGCCTTTGGCAATTTCTTCGGAAATATACTGTGCACACTGTTCCATTTAAAACTTTAAAACAATCAATGTTAATTAGATTACGTAGTTAAAATTAATTTATACGTAAAAACAACAAGTGAAGAAAACATCGAGTAGAAAATTATTTTACAACTGAATAAAACACTTGTTTCGCTAACAACAAGTTGGCTTTGATGCAAAAATAGATTCAAACCTTAAACGACATTGTCAGAACATTCATGTTCGCACAAAATGGCGAGTACATAAACTGAATATTCTAAACGAATGGTTGTTTCAACAAGTGTTTTTTGCTTTTGAACAAAAATAATTCAAGTCATAAAAAACTAAGTGCTTGTTCAGGTAGACCCGAAAATTATGCAATTGAAACCGATGTCTGATTCCGACAGGGTGTTTTGATGTAGATTTATAGAACGAATTTCCGTCATCCCTTGTTAAGTTTGGTTTGGAGACAAGCAGGTTTCGGCCATGTGCCATCTTTACTGTCAATTTTCGTTCACTACTTTTTTTTAAATCTGTAGTGCGATTCACTATTCTTTTTTTAACGATAATCGCATGGATTGAAACTATAACAAGAAAATTAACGATGTGTATTTTTAGTAAAATTTGTTTGAGCAATTAAGTCAGCCGTTTCTATATACAGGATTATAGAAAAAACTAAACGACATATATTTTTTTGTTCATTCTACAAACTAAAATTCATAGCATATTTTAGGGGCAGCGTTAGTTAGTTGGGTTATAAATCATGTATAAACCAACAAATTATTAGTGAACACGGCAGTAATTACCCACTGCATGTGGAGAATGTTTTTACTTACTCTATAAAATGTTTACGTAGCACAAATTTAATTGTTATTTATTTTAATTTTTCTTGGTGCTTTTTGTTTATTTTTTTTACAGATGTGCCACTTGACATCAATTCGATTGAACAAAAAGTAAACTCTCGTTGACGAGTAGTTAGTGAATCACGCAATCGTTACTTCAAACAAAAATTGCAGACAAATTTTGCGCCTGTTGTACGGTTAATAGTTAGGAAAGCGCTAAATAATATACTGCTCCAAATTATAGTAAAATCGTTTAAATTTACAAACAGTCTAAATTTTATACTACATATTTGCATATAAAAATAAAAGTTATATCGTCATAACTTCAGAATGGCCGCACTAATTTGTGTATTTTTTCAATATATTTCTATTCGCGAAAAACTTAAAAAAAATGTGTTTCTATGGGGTTTGTTAATGTAGTAATATAATGTGGTGCAGGCGCTAAATTTGTTTAAACTTACACAGGTAAATGTTGACGAACTTCGAATAACACTGCAAATCGATCTCATATACACTCACCTGGACCTGATCGTATAACAGGATCAATGATAAAAAACTTACCTAATTCAGCTGTAAGAACTTTACTTTACATATTTAATGCCATGTTGCGCGTCGGCTTCTTCCCATGCTCTTGTAAGATGTCTGAAATTGTTATGATCCCGAAACCAGGAAAGGACTCAAGCCAGATTACATCCTACAGGCCTATTAGCCTACTGTCAGTTTTGTCAATGATATTTGAAAAATTATTCGTCTCGAGTCTAACTCCTTTTCTAAATGAACAAAACCTTATCCCAGATCATCAGTTTGGTTTTCGAGCAAGGCATAGTACGATTGAACAGGTTCATAGAATCGTTACCATTATTAGATCGGCTTTTGAAAGAAAGCAATACTGTTCAGCTTTATTTATAGACATTTCCCAAGCATTTGATAAAGTCTGCCATGATGGGCTACTTACTAAAATACCTCGGGTTCTTCCTGAAAATACCCACAAGCTTATAAAAAGCTATTTGTCAGATAGAACTTTTAAAGTAAGGTCAAAGGATCAGCTTTCAAGAAATGGGAAAATCAGTGCAGGAGTACCTCAAGGTAGTGTGCTAGGGCCGCTATTATATATTATCTATACAGCGGATATGCCGACAAGCCCGCACACATATACATCAACTTTTGCAGACGACACTGCCAGTGTCAGTGTCAGTAATGATCCAAAGGATGCATCTGAAAAGCTGCAGTCCCATATTCATAAGCTAGACGACTGGCTAAAACAGTGGAGAATAAAGGTAAATCCATCAAAATGTGCTCATGTAACGTTTTCCATTAAAAGGCAAAATTGTCCACCCATCACAATAACTAATACCACGGTTCCAGCGGAAACGCATGTTAAATATTTAGGTATCCACCTTGATCGGCGCCTAACTTGGTCCCGTCACATTGAGGCAAATATAACGTCCATAAAGCTTCGAACAAATCAACTGCATTGGCTAATAAGTCCTAACTCAACTTTGGCTTTGTAATATAAAGTCCTTTTATACAAATCCATTATAAAGCCAATATGGTCATATGGTATTCAGCTGTTGGGTACTGCCTGTGCATCAAACATCCAGAAGTTACAGAGAAGACAGTCTAGGATTTTACGTCTTATCGTATGCGCCCCCTGGTACATAAGAAATGAAAATATACATAGGGATCTCAAAGTTCCCACTATCCACGAAGAAGTTAAAACGTACATGTACAAATACGTAAATAAACTAGTCGCACATCCCAACACTCTAGCACGGAATTTATTGCAATTTGGCGGCTACCAGAGACTAAAAAGAACTGACACATTGAGCCTGGCGAGGCGGCTCTCTCTATACAATAGAAAATAGATTATTAAGATTTGAATACAAAGAATTAGTTATTACATTGGTAATAACTAGTAAATAATAATTTAGAAATATGATTTGAATACTTATTGTGAATTTCTTTTAATAGAAAGATTCAATAAAATTAAGTATAAAAGAAAAAAATATTCACTCAGGACAAAAAAATGTTAGCGAAGCGAGGCCCGGCTAGTTAATAAAAAAGATCAGAACCTATTTTGTACATACAAGACAAGTTATCTCTTTGAATATTTTAATAGTACTGTAAAGGTGGCAAGAGCACTTTTTAAGTTGAAGTTCAGTACCATTTTAAAAACTTGATTTACCATCACTAATTTCAAGGCATTCCGTTTGTGTGTTTATTCTGTTTGAGAGATATTTCTTGCTCTGTTTGTGTATATGAGAGAGAACTGGACCAGTTTGGCATCATGATTCAAATAATACTTCTTGCTTCATGGTTTGGCATTATATTGTCATAGAGATAATTCTAGAAATGTTCAAAGTAAGAGAGACATATAGAAAGAGAAAGAGCTTATATTGCTTTACAAAATTCTTTGAGGCCGGCGTTTTTTTATATACCTATTATGAGTAATGTAACCGTTTGGTTACGTATGCTATTTTTTTCGCAACTGTCTCGAACCATTAACCTTTTCTGATTTGGGCTTAATTTTGAAAACTTAAAATAAAAAAAATCATGTGATTATATTCTCAAAAAAAAAAAAAATATATATTTATAGCTAATTCTATCCCAACTCATGTTGTTATAAAAATAAGTCAGTCTTTATGCGCATTTCACTGGATGATTAAGCTAGCACATCAGGATAGCTTTATCCAACTTTTTAGTAAAACTTAAACGTCTTATGCTCAAAATACCTTAGAGTAAAGGCGAAATCTAAAGGACTTCAAAGCAACAACATTAATTTTAACATAAAGCCGTAACACCAAATATGTAAATTATTTTAGTTTTTTGTGCCTTACTGCGTTTGGTTGGTTGGTTGCCAGTTTTATAAAACACAAGGCAACGCAAGAATTTACATACTTACATATGCATATGAGTGTGTATGTGCACAGTATTTTTTTTTAACGTTTATTTACATTTTTGATCAATATTAAACTATATAAACACTAGTTAACAATAAGAATTCAGCATATACAACGTCCCATACAAGAGCTCTACTTGCACAGTAGGTGGAAAACAAAATTCAAGCTTTTCAAAACTTTGTTTTTGTTTTACATAGTGTGTATGTACATATGTTCATACTTACATATGCATGTATGTATTTTTGTAGGAATAAATTTTGTGCCTAATACTACATTTACATCTACGCAAAATCTAGTAGATTTCAGCTCAAATCTCTGCCGTTTACACTAATGCTTTTTGACGTATTATTGGATTTCATTTTCATAACAAAAACAGCTGACTGAAGAAAGCATAAAAAATTGGCTCTAAACTTAATTAAATTCGTGCTACAATTGTTTTTATACACATAATTACATATGTAATATTACTTACACTTTATTCATTATTGTTTTATCCATATTGAAAACACTTATTTTAAACCACAGAATATAAACAGAATACCCAACAATGACATTAGAAAAAACGTGTAATCAGGTGTTATGCATTTTTACGTACAAAATTTTAAATTAACCCGATTATATGAAAGAGATAGCTTAATTAGAAACGATAAGGTTATTTATCTCTCTTATATAATCGAGGTAATTTTGTTGTGAGTTGTCGCGTCTAGTTAGTAGTCTATGTTTTAAACTTTTATTATTTTTTAATGTTGCTGCAAATATTTTGTTTCTACCGCGCTTTTTTTTTGACAAATGTCAAAATTTTCTTGTTCAGCGCTGTATATTTCAGTACATTAGCAAAAAATACATAGTTGCATCATTTAGTATTGCAAGATTTTGAGAGATTTTGCCAAAATCTAGTTCGTAAGTAGATTTTGTTTTGTATGGGAAAGCTAGTGGAAATGAACTAGATTTCGCTCAAAATCTCATAAGTACCAGATTTTGCGTAGATGTAATTGTAGTTTAAAAAAACAAACCAGTGACACACATCATTGATTTTTTTTTAAAAACTGAAAAATGTTTTTAGTGTTTGGTGCAAATTGCGTTGCAAATGTGCAAATTCAAAATATCATAGCTTTTTCAAAAAATTTTACAAAGATTTTATGCATTTTGTTGTTTGATTTTGTGAAAACCTACGATATTTTCCATTTGTGCAGGATTATTTGGACCAAACACTGAATATCGCTATTAAAAAAATGTCTCTTTAAAATTTGTTGTTGTTTTTCATGTATGTAAATGTTGGCGTTGCGTTGCGTTTGATAAAATTAGAGCCTAAATGTAGCTGTAGCCGTAAAAAATAAAAAACAAAATATCCACATTTTGCTTCAGATTGAAAACAAAAACTACCACGGTTGCTCTTTAAATTTGATTAGTAAAAGGTGCGATCCCGTACTCTACTTTGGGGGCCCGCGGGTTCCCAAATTTACCCCAACACTGTTCCTGTACACAAAGTTTGTGCAAGTAAGAGAGAATTTGGGAGAATAATATTCTTCTTCTTACTGCCCAAAACAGCCCGCACTTTTTCTTCGGGCTCATTTGGTAAGATTTTAAAACCATCAGTTGCATAAAGTAAACAAAAAAATCTACAAACAAATTTTTTTTGGGCTAACAATTTGGTTTGTAGTGTTCCCGTATTTAGTATCTAATTGAGAGTTATTTTTCTTTATTCTCATTTGCCCGAACTTTACCCAAGAAGTACGGGATCGCACCTAAAGGCAGTTTTGGGGTTTTATTTAAAAAAAAAATTGTATTTTAGATATCATCGTATTATAAAAATGCAATTTATTTGTTGGAAGGGGGATTAGCTAACCTCTATGCTCATTTCGCTAGATCCTTAAACCAGATCATCAGGAAACTTTTACCCAACACTTTAAAAGAATAAATAAATTGCATTTTATATTAAAATGATTTGGGACAGAATTAGCTGGAAAATATTTTTTTAATTTTATAACTTTTATTTTTGTAAAGAAATGTTAAAATTTTAAAAATAAATTCTGATAAAACATTAAATGTTATTGCTAAAGTAAAATATGAGTGTTCGAAAACCACAAAAAATAGGCGTTTAAGAAGTAAGGAGTCAATTGTGTAGCAGTCAGACATTTTAGTGTTTAATTGATCATGATGCGCAAATAAACGAAGTTCTTTTGAGTAATTAAATCAATTGAATCAGGACCTAAATATATGTATGTATGTACATATGTAGGTGTTTTGAAATGCTGGTCATGCGCTATATTGTGTATAAATTTCATCTCTATATTTTTTCTATTATCGACATTTGAAAAGAATATGCCGTTATTTTTAAGTAGTGGGAGCAAATAGAAATCTTAACCGCGTTTACATCGGGCAATGTCATTTACTCAGTTGTTTGTGTAGATGACCGGATATGTTTGTAAATCTTATACAATGCTATGATTTGATACTATAGTTTATACGCTACCGAATGCAGTGATTAAGGATGGGCCCCTGGTTTTTAAAAGTCCTTGATCCTACCATTTAGTTTCCTGTTGATACACGAGCAACTGCAGAATAGGTTTGATATCTTTGTGAGGAATCTAGATAAAATTCGTCAGAGAAAACAATTACGTTGCTCATAAGGTAAGATAACAACCTCAATTGTCGAAATTGGAAATTAAAATCTTTGATAAAAAAACATACAAGCAAATATTTTTTTATAATTAAAATAAGTAAGTACAAAATTTTATTGAACAATAACATCTTGATCTTAAACCTAGATATTTAAACTTCCATAAAAATATAGAACCCAGACTGTTGACTCCCAGGAACACGTTGGAGGCTTTAACTAAAACTAATTTTATAATTTGGCTTGAGTTTTATCATCTTCACCGCCTCCTTCCTGCTCCTTTTCTACCTTCGGATTTTCTTTCACGTTCAAATGGGCTGGACCAACTTGTTGAATTTGAATTTGTCGTTCATTAGACTTGTCTTCAATTTGTGGTTTAGGTACACTAACAGTTAAAACACCATCTGAAGAGAGCGTGGACATAACTTTGGTGGAATCATAGCCTTTAGGTAAGGCATAACGACGTACAAAATGTCTGGAAATATAACCATGGTCGTCCTGGCGTTCTTCATGCTTACCCTCTACAATTATATAGTTCTCCACCACTTTTACATTCAACTCACTGGGTTTGAATTGCTGGACATCCATGCATACCTGAAAACCATCCTTACCAATGGTGGAAACGGCACCCCCTTGTCTGCCACGACTGCGTAACTGTTGCGATTGATCTGCAGCATCGGCCAAAGCCAAATAGTTAGGATGACGCATGTAGTAAAGAGGTGACTCGTAAAATGGCGAAGTCAGAGAAAGACGATTTAGATCGTCAATTAGGTTCCAAAATAGTGGAAGATTTGCCATATTAATCTTGTATAACTACTACTGACTTAGAATCGTATCCTTTTATTGTTATCGCTTTCTTAAGAAACAAATTAAATAAACACTCGTTTGAACTTTTTAGTCGTTTTTTTCTGTTCAACTTCTGCCGCTAGTGAAGATTACCGCCAGTATTTATACCCCTAAATCTTTCTCACTTTTTTTATACAACGGAGAGAGAGTATTTTGTTCGCATGCAAATATTTCATAAAATGAGTGGAAAATTTGTATATCTCGAATATTTTAGTATGAATAATTTTTTTATATTTTGTTTGTGATGTTTGCGTACTCAGGCGTTTTTAATTGTATTTACGTTTCTACTTGATTTAAATGCAAAGAGTAATTTGTATGTTTATAAATGAGCAATCGCTGAGCTCTTACTATTTTAAAATGAGAGAGAGAGAATAAGTCTTCTCGTGCAGGGATGGACAAGTTGATAATAATTGTCTCCGTTCTGTATTTCTAGTGGAACACAAACACAATACTAAAATTGGAAATGAATAAATTCTGGAAATTAGCTGTTCTGCATTTCTTATAAGTATTTTGCATATACAATCTGTCAATAATGAGTTTGCACATTGAAAACAAACGCGGTTGAGTCAAAACTATTACTAATTTAATGACGTTATTATTGTAAAAAAAATCTTTTATACATACGTATGTATATGTAACATAAATTTATAACTGTTTACAAAGGCCGTGTCAAAAAACAAATTTAAATATGTTCGAAAGAAAGAAATACAACAAACGCAAATTTATAACTCCATTCACATTGTCAATAAACTCTTTGCTCAAACATTTTTTGTTTTTCTTGATGTGAAGAATAAACTCTTTACATAACCTGTAGTTTTTGCTGTCTTTTACACTAAACGGTGATTTACTGTTATAAATTGCGTACATTGTTCATAGCAATGACTTTTTAAGTTAATTTGTGATGAATTTTTGGATTGCACACATCGTAAATTTCGAAAATTTAAAATATTAAAAATGTCAGGAAAAAGATTATCGTACAGTACTATTCAATTGATTTATTATAATCGCCAACTAGGAAGGACTGCGGACGAATTATTGGAAATGTTTTCCGTTTCACGGAGAACATTTTAAAACGTCATAAATCGAGCTGAAAAAGAGAATAGACTGGAATTAAAGTAAGAAAGTGTTCGAAAAAATAAGATAAGTGCCGAGCGTTTTATTATAAGAAAAGTGGCTCAAAACCTAAAAATTTCTATTAGAACACTAGCAACAGAGTTAGAAGAAATGCTTGGTGTTGCTATTTGCCACGAGACAGCGTGTCAATCCCTAATAAAAGCAAATATAGAAAAGAGATTTTCCTTCGCAATTCAGAACGTTTCACAGCCGAATGATTATTGGGACAATGTCATATTTTGTGATGAAGCGAAGATAATGTTGTATTACAATGATGGGCCGTCTAGGGTTTGGCGCCAGCCTTTAACAGCTCTTAAACAGCAAAACATCATGCCAACCATAAAATTTGAAAAAAATGTCCTTTTATAGACTCACCAATGGACGCGCATTAATATTTGGACATTTTGCGAACGCATTTAAGGCACACATGGTGCGGATGTGGCTGTTATACAACTGCGGCCATGTCATCGATACACCCGCTCAAAGTCCGGATCCCAACCCTATTTAGAATTTGTGGGTGTTTTTGAAACAACAAGTCGCTAAACGCCAGCCAAAAAATATGACATCGGTAACAATAGGAATATTAGAAGTTAATAGGTTCAATGAAAAATCGTTTACAGTGTGTGGTACATGCTAAGGGTTTACATACCAAATATTAAATATTCTAAATTTTAAATCTTTCCACTAAAACTCAAACTAAAAGAACATTTTTGTGCAAAGAATTTACTGACAATGTAAGATGAAGTAAAAATTTGTTTTTATTATATTTTTTTTGTTTTTTTGCTTCAAACTGATTACAAGTTTTTTTTTCGACAGGATATAAATTTGAGATATATAATACTTAAAATATTTTTTTTAGAATAAAAATGTCATTAAATTACTAATAATTTTAATTAAACCATGTTTGTTTTCCATTTGAAAACTCATTATTGACAGACTGTACATACATATATATACATGTGTATTTTAACATTATTATTGCTAGATGTCTAGTAAAATTAAAACATTTACTGTTTTCAAGGTTGTCCATATTAAATAAATAATTCTCTTTCGGAATAGAAAGAAAAACGAATTCATGCCTAAAAATTAAAATTACTTAATAATTAATAAAAAAAAACTTTAATGTTATAATACAAAATTGTTATGTTAACATTTAAATTTAAAGTTTTTATTAATCTAATATATTCCGCAAAACTTCTTTATTCTTAACAAATCGAAAGAAATTATTCTGAAGTGGAATACAGAACAGTTAAAACATTCGAAAATTTCCATTTAGAATAAAATATTGCGAATTCGGAATACAGAACAGCAGTGAAGATACTTTTTTTAAGCAATGCATCATACATTATGCAATGTCTTTGAAATTTTATTGCTCATATTAATGTCGTTTTGGTGTTTATTATTCAATAAGTGACATAATCAGTGTTATCATGAATTCCGTATGTGAAAATTTCCGAATAAAATTTTTTTGTTCACATGAGTTATATTTTCGTATCATGAATTCCTTGTGAATGAAAATAATATATGTACCTGTTTAAAAAAAACATACATATGCCATTTTTGGAGTACATAAAAATTTAAAAGCGGTAAGTGAAATACTTAATAAATTTAAGAAAAATCGAGTTTTTAACAAAAATTGTTGAATTTAAATATTTTTAGGTAATTTTAACAATGTATAGCTTTGCAACTTTATTAACATTGGAAGAGGAAGAAATTATTCAGGAGCAACGTTCCAACCAATTGGAAATACAAAACTGTTTGTATGTATACATACGTCTGTATATATTATAATTTCATAATAGTTATTTATAAAAAAAAAATATATTCTTTCTTATCATGTTTCCAAAGATATTTTTAAATATCTGTTGGGAGAGCTGCATGATGCGTTACCACCTACAAAAAAAGTTTTGCAGTGCAACCGGTTGTAAAACTTGGAGCGCGCTTACGTTTTTTTGCTGAAGGCTCATAAAAAAAGGGGTCGGGAATGACAGCAAAGTTGATCGTTCAGCATGGTATTAACTGAAGTGCTAAATGCTTTTGAAAAAAAGTTGTGTCCTGAATGGATTTCTTGGCATGAGGATTAAGAAAAAAAGGACATAATTAAAATTTTTTTGGAAAAATATAAAATACCGGGTGTAGTAGGATGCATTCATGGGACTACCATAAAAATAATTGCCCCCACGAACAGGCATTAACCGCAAAGGCAATTAGTCTGAATGTGTTAGTGGTATGCTACATCATTTTCAGATTCTTTCTTTTATGTCGTCACTCAAAATTATAAATATCTTTAAGGTATGCGACAATCGGGTGGAAATTCGTTTTGTGGATGCTGTAACAACAAAATAAATAAAATATATGCAATTAAAAACATATTTCGTTCCATTTTCTTCCTATGTAAACCTTGTGGAATTTGCTTTCATGTTTTCACTGAACGTGAATCGAATATTCAAACTCAAGTATGTGATGTAAATCGTGTTCGATTTGCAATCGACTGAAAGGCTTTAAAAGTTGTGATAAACATATTTTCTTCGATTTGACTTCGGTTTTACTTCAAATCGAATTTGATTTCATTTTCCACTTTGTTCTATTAAATAGTTAGAAAAAAAATGTGCTGAAAAACGAAGTTTGAAAGTGAAGTAGCATACCAATAACACATTCAGACTATAATTGCCTTTCCGGTTATAATATAAATGCCTGTTCGTGGGGGCAATTATTTTTATGGTAGTCCCATGAATGCATCCTACTACACCCGGTGTTTTATATTTTTCAAAAAACTGTTTAATTATTTCCTTTTTTTCTTTATCCTCAGGCCAAGAAATCCATTCAGGGCACAACTTTTCTTCAAAAACATTTAGCACTTCAGTTAATACCATGCTGAACGATCAACTTTGCTGTCATTCCCGACCCCTTTTTTGTATGAGCCTTCAGCAAAAAGAACGTAAACACGCTCCAAGTTTTACAACCGGTTGCACTGCAAAACTTTTTTTTTGTAGGTGGTAACGCATCATGCAGCACTCCCAACAGATATTTAAAAATATTTTTGGAAACACGATAATACTTTAGAGACCTGAAAAAATATATTTTATGGAAAATGGAAAATGGAAAATGAAATCGAATACGATTTGCAATAAAACGCTTTCGAAGTTTTTCAATCGATTTCCAGTCGAAAATGATTTACACCACGTATCTGATTATATTGGTTTTTATATATGTAAATACTTTACCAATTGAACAAAAATATTGTATGTAATTACAAATCTCCAAGGGATTTGTGAAATCTTCACCATCTTCGTTCTCCAGCATTACTAAAATATGCTGAATAAGTTGAAGTTGTGTTGGAAAACGAAGATTGGTAGAGAATCCACGAACCTTTTTTTATTAAACCCACTGTGCACAGTTTCTTTTCATGTCTTAATTTATAAAAAAAAATAAAAAATATATACCTTTTCGAAAAAGAGTAAATTTTCTTTGCTCCCTTATTTCTCGATCTTAGCAGCAGTTTTCTTCAGTAGATAAACTATTTATTTTAATATTTCAAAATTATTTAAATTAAAATTTACCTACATTTCTCAGTCCCGCTCATAACATTTTTTGGCGTTTAGATATTTATATTACATGTAATTTTTCTATAATTATCTAAAGATGTCGAGTGGAAGAAAATGAGAAGGGAACATCCTACAAAGATGTTGAACACTCAGCTATGTACAATTCTTATGGAGGTTGATAAAAGATGTAGCAAGTGCAAAAAGATTATTATTTTTCACATCGACTGATAAAGACACCAATTTTTTACCGTTCTCTTGCGAGTGCAAAAATTCATAGTTGTGACGGAACCCATTTCTTGCCTTAACGCAAACCGGATGTAGCTTATCTATCTACCCAGCCAGCTCAGGATGTCAGGGGAGGTATGACCAGCACAATAAAATTTTATAACAAAAATAACTAAAATAAGAAACAAAATTACAAAATAACGAACATTTTACAAATCAAACGCGTTTAACCGAACATTACAACATTAATTTATAAACTCGGTTCACTCGGACACTTACCCCAAGAATAACGTACACAACACTACAATGCAATCACTCGATCGGTGAAAACGGAGACTTATTGTGGAGTGCGTCCCTACTAGACGCCCACCCGACCATGGTAATATAAATGTAATAAATCCCTTATGTTAACCCGGATACACTTACACATTAGATCACTGCCTCTTACATATAACACACCTTTAGATTTACTTAGCCGGCCATTTCCGTGCTTAACCAATAAAAAAAAGATAAAATTAAAAAAAAAAAAAACGTTATAAAATTTTTTATTAACTGAACGCTTATGCCTATATAAGATTGCTCCAAATACAAAAGTTAATATGAAATAAAAGAGATTTCAAAAATTATAATTACAAAATAGATTTTAACAAAATAAAATTACACAGAAATATCCCAAAAATACACTAATACACAGCTAACTGGACGTTATCAAACAAAAACTGGAACAACAGAAAACACCTAACCCGAGAGAGCTCTCCAAAGTTATTTTTTCCTTGTCTTGTAGGGTTCAATTTTACCCAAACCTAACTTTATCTATTAATTTCCTAATGTAGTTTTGGGCTTACACTTATTATTCCTTCTCTTTTATTTTTATGGTTATTTTTAAAAGTTTAATAAGGATTTATTTATCAAATTTTTTAAATTTTCTTTTGTGTGTGTTGTATGAAATGGTTATTTTTCACTAATTATGACGAAACAAATCGTATTCTTAACAATTGCAGTAATAAAAAAATTTTGAATTTGAATATAAACTTTTTAATAGTTTTTTTATTTTATTTAAAAATACACCGCTCAACGGAAACAAATCGGCTTGGACTCACCAATACCCAAAAAAGAATGACCTTCACCATGTTATCCTGGCACCGTTGTTAACCAGCCACAACCAATTATGGTGTACCTTTCCAGAACACGGACGTATTAGCAAACCCAGCTTAAGTGAAGCCTCCAAGAAATAAGAATACCTTCCCAAGGGATGGCGATAATATTTTCCACTCCACACGCACAGAAAGCAAATCTTCAGATTTATTTAATCAGGAAAACCAGGACAAAAACCCAAAAAGCTTAAGTTCTTCCTTTTGAAAAAAAGAAACAAAAACTTCAAAATTCCTCAGCTCTAGTACTGTGTATCCTCTACCGCTGCCTTACTCAAACTCTTTCTTTTCTTCTATCCACACTATGCCTTGCTTATTCACCAAATCAACCCTCAAATCGCCGTACTTCTTTTCTTCACATTATTTATCCCATTTACCCCCACTAGCATTCCGTAGATACAAAAAGAAATAGGCTATGAGCAAACTTAAATATATTTTCTGCTAAGAAAAACCTTAGCGGTATTAAAATCCCTAAGCGGTCCCTAAGGTTCAATAACCGACTTCATTACGTTCTTGATGATCAAAGATACTTTTTAGCAACACTAATGCAGTACATATTTTTGTGGCAATGGAGCTCAGCAAAAATTGAAATGGATCGTTACCCTACTTAGATTATTGCTGATTCTCACATTACCCTATTTTTTTATTACTATTTTTTCATTTTCCTTTTTTTTTTAATTTATTTTGCATTTACCATCAAGAGAGCTAAGTATATTCGGCTGCACCGTAACTTATGAACCCTTCACAAAGGTATGAGGACTACTGATAAAAGTACTACAGATTTGTCCTGGTGGTAAGGATTGTTTGTGATCTTTAATTTTGGCCTCCGGTTTTAATCGTCTTATTTTACATTTAAAGTCTACTTTCGTTTTGATATAAGCATTTTGGCTAAATTTTTTTATGTTTTAGCTTTTCTCTGAATGCTTGTGAATTTTTTATATAGTTAAAAAAGAATTTTTGTTGTGAATTGTTAATAATCACTCCTATTTCAGTTACGAACGAATCGAAAAAGGGTATTCCAACAAAAACAGACCCGTAAGAAGAAGAAACCGAGAGTATTTACAAAACCACCTGGTTCGCTGTGGAGCGTGTGGATTAGAGCAGAAAAATAAGCAATTTAAAAACATTTTAATAAACACTGATTCAAGAATTAAATCAAATAAGAACTACATAAATATTTTGGGAACTTTATACAAATTAACACATGAGTTAATTGCGGAAAAGCAACAATAAAGCCGAAGATAAGCGGTGTTTGTGGCTAAACAAGTCCAGTATAAAGAATTATGTTGCGCCGGAACTGGTATTTAAATTTTATTATATCATTCTAGCACAAAAAAGTTTCTTTTAATTTTAATATGTGAAATCGATAGCAGCGGTGTTATTATTGGAAGAGACGAACAACGTTTTCGACCTAAATCAATCAAATTTCAGTACAAAAAGAAAAACAAGACCCAAAAAATATTTAGGTTCATTAATGAAACCTTAGTTGCATTTTATACTTATTATTTTTTTAATTGCACACTATTTAAAGCTAAACAAATCAAAATCTAAAAACTTTTTGCCACTGAATTAATTACGCGCTCGGTAGTGCGGCAGGGCAAGTGCAGGCCTATTGCACACCAGTGCGTATATTTACACCAAACCATTCGCGCTGTTTTTACCCCCTTATAACTTTGTTTCCCTTAATCATAAAACAATGAAACTTGAAACATAAGGCCTCTACGTATAGGTCACCTCATAGGCCAAGCTTCCCGAGATATGAAGGTGTAAAAAGTGCATGTTTGATACATATTCACTGACTCACTTACTCATCAATATTATGGGACACTTCCACTATAGCTAAAGAGTTAAAATTTGGTATACATGTAGGGCTTGGAGAATAAGTAATGAGAAAAATCTAAAAGCGGTCACTTTCCATCTAGGGGGACAAGGGTACCCCTTATTTATATGGAGCATTTCCTCTATAGGTAGAGAACTGAAATTTGATATAACCCAGGCGCCCGTAAGTTTTAAGTTAAAAGAGGTTTTATACATATGTATGTATGTACATTAACAATCGTAAAAATTTCGATCAATTTGCTTCGAAATTTCCAAATGAAATTCTATTTATTGGTACTTTTTTGCCTTTGTTTATGGTCGGTCGTTTTTTTTTTTTTTGTGAAAATTTTTAAGTTCTTGGTGAATTCCGGATTTTAAATTAATATAATTTTTTGGATTCCAGTTTTATGCTTCTGTTGTGAATTTTTAAGTTGTATGTGAATTTAAAATTTTGCGAATTTAAAATTTTTTCGCAATTTCTTTGAGAAATTTGAATTTTTTTAAATTTGGTTTTCTTAGTTTTTTTCATTTTGGCTTATTTAGTTCTGTTTTAGGTTATGTTGAGCCTCGGGTTAACGATTTTTGTAAATGGGCTTTATAGTCAGTCATAAGGATTCCGAATATGCATATGTAACTTATGGGCTTGCGTGTGGAACTGTTTACCCGCAAGAGTAAAAATTAAAAAAAAACACACACACAAAAATGCTTTTTACTCTCACATATCGGGGACTTGTAGACCGAAATGTCGCCTAGAAATAGCGAAAATTCGATGAACGCGCTGATCAAATGGTCTAGATTCCATGTTGTCTAGTGCCGTCAGCAATTCCAAAATCGTTAACTGAAGTTCCTTCCCTATAAGGTAAGAATCCAGAATCTAGTGTCGAAAATATCGTAGATTACAAACCTACATACATAAGTATAATCCTTTCACATTCTGTGAAGTGTATAAAGTTCTTTTTTTCGATAAGTTCACACAACTGTTATTCTCTTAAAAATTACTTACCAAGTTTTTTTTAATAAAACTACATACATATGTAGGTACAGTTACTGTGAAAATATTGTTAACAAATATTTATTAAATTACACAATAGATTCATACACACACAAACAACTTAAAAAACATAAAAACAAAAACTTGACAATGGGACTGATATCAATAAAATACTGATATTTTAAGATTTCCGCTTGGCAGTTTTTTCTTCGCCAGGACACTCTTTTGCTCGATCCTGCTGCTGCTTAATAGCTTCATTTTTATTGGTCTGTTGGACATTTAAACGTGCTGGACCTGTTTGTTGAATCTGAACCACACGTTCTTTGCAGTTTGAAGCTTTATTGGGTGGTGGAGGAGCTTTAACGGTAAGAATACCATCAGAAGAAATGCTTGAGACAACTTCTTTTGGATCGTAATCATTTGGCAGTACATATCTGCGCACAAAATGGCGTTGTATAAAACCATGGTCATCTTCACGCTCTTCATGCTTTCCTTCGACAACAACTGTATTGTCAACGGTTTTGACATTCAACTCACTAGGTTTAAATTGTGAAACATCCATGCTCACTTGGAAGCCATCTTTACCAAAGGTGGGCAAAACAGCAGTGCTGCCAGATGTCGAATTACTTCGCTGGCGTGCACGCCGGTTTATCAAATATGGAGCAATTAATGCAGAACGCCTGGGAAGCAAGTGATGTACCGCAGAACCAGCTAAATGTGGACGGAAAATGTCCACGGGATTTATACCAAAACCAAAGTCATCATCCAAAAAACGATCCCAATCGTCCTCCAAAACGTGATGATGGCGGTCGGTATCTAAACCACGAGCCAAATTTACTAAAAATGGTACAAGAGACATATTACTCTTTTCTTTGTTTTTAGTATAACCTCTTGAAATAAATTTGTTTCCCTGCTTTTTTACGACAAACTTTTTCGAATTGCGCACGTAACTGATTAGAACGCAATTAAGCTTCTTACTTTTATACACAGTCCGTTTGATTTGCAAGACATTCTCTTATGTTGGAAAACCCTCTTTGCGCTCTGACCGCTCTGACCTAATCGACAAAGAAAATAACAAATGTGAGACGATGCTCTCATAATATTCTCTTATAGTTCAAGCAAAACAATTTGCTTGTTGAATGCTACTTGATATTAATTTGGTAAAATTTTACCATTGTAATTGATGTGTAGTGCTTGTGGGCTATACCGCCAGGCTTTACATGCATATATTTATATGTATATTTCTAGAATTTTCTAGACAAATATTGCTCTTAAATCTTACTATGCTTAAAAGCACTCTCTTAAACAAATGCGCCTTTTACAATATTTCAGTTTACTCCAGGAAGCAAACAGAATAGAAGGCCAATTGCGCAGGTCCGTTAGCATTTTTTAGTATGGAGTGACGTGCATATGCAGCTATAACAAATTGCCCTTGAAAAGTTTTCATCCATGAAACACGTATGTACATATGTATTTATGTATGTACATGCATGAACAAACCTAAGCTGTAACGGCTATGATGACGACATGCGTAGTGAGAAACACATTTCAAAAAGGCGAAAATGCACAATCTATGTTTTTTTATATTAATTTACTCCTGCCAGTTTTTTTTTAAATTTAATAACTAACAAACAGTGTTTTTAAAAATATTAGACTCGAAAATTTGTATGTCTGTACATAAATACATATGTATGTACATATGTATGTTATTAATAGTTTGCTCTCTCCTCTAAAAACAAGATGAGAGCTGCATACACACATACTAATGTATGGTTATTCGGCTGTGACTAGTTTTATATACCCTTTACAAAAGTATGAACTCATATAATTTTTCCTTGTGCAAAGGATTGTTTGTGATCTTTAACTTTGGCCTCCGATTTTAGACTTTCCTCTCATTTTAATACATATGAGCATTTTCGACCGTTTAATAGATGAGATGTTTTTTTTCCTAATAACAGTTTTATTAATTTCTTTTTCCTTTCTCTAAATGCTTACCAATTTTTCATAAATTCTTGATTTTTTGGTAAATTCTTTATGATAGCAGGTTTGGATTTTTAAGAAAAATTTCCACATTTCAACAATTTTAGTTTTCGGTTTATTTTTAGCCTTTGTGTAAAATTTTTTCGTTGAGTTTTGAAATACATACATAAGTACATACATATGTACATACTTATGTAGATAAGTTGAAGTTTGTTTTTGGTTAAGGTTTGTTAAAATTTAGGTTTTTTGTAAGTACATACATATAGGTCTTGTGATTTTGTTATATTTTTTTTTAAGTAGGAGAGATATCGAAGCAGACCGCTCAATGTATGACTAACTGCCTTACTCTCTATTGAGTCTCGTCTACCAGTAGCCTTTACTGGCTGCCGACTGGTAACTGACGGCCTTCTTCCTCATCACAGAATCTCTTCAAATTGCTAGCATTTGTCTAAGTCTTAGGTCCACCATGGCATTCAGATTTAACAAGTGTCACCTGTGATCATAAGCCTTATGCTAACCAGTGCTGGACATTCACACACAATATGTGCTACCGTCTTAACCTCTTCCGCAGGAGTGTCTTGGGAGACGTCCCTTACAAGATTTTCTTGTTAATAATACATATGACATATAATAATAACACATCGGACGTTTTGAAATTTTACTTTTGGTAAATTTAAAATTTTGCCAGTTTGATTTTTTTCTAGCTTTTTGGTGCAATTTCGGTTTTCTTAAAACTTCGCCTGGACAATTTTATCATTTTGGTAATTTACAATTTTTAGACTATGGTTTCGTTAAGAATTTTTAAAATTTTGTGAGATTTGTTTGATTTTTTTGGTTTAATTTAAATTTATTATGTAGATTTTTGGAACGAACTTTCGCCATCCCTTGTCAAGTTTGGTGTGGATACAAACCGGTTTCGGCTATGTGCTATCGGCAGTGTCATTTTCCGAACGATAACAGAAATTCATTCCAAAAATCGATATCAAAACGCCCTGTCGAAATTTCCAATCAAGAATAGATTTTTATGATTTTCAAATTTTTTAATGATTTTGTAGGTTTGTGGTGAAATTTGATACATTTATTTAACTTCAATGTTGTTAAAATATAATTTGTTTTGAATTTTTGTTGAAATAAATTGAAATAAAATTTTATTGAATTAAAATTTTTTGAAAACAAAAATTTTTTTATTCCAATTTTTCGATTTTATGGTAAATTTTTGAATTTGTGGGGAATTTAAAATGATGGCAAAATTTTGAATTTTTGCAAATTGTGCAGTTTTGGTTTGTTATGTATTAATATTTCTTTGTAATTTAAAATTTTTTGATTAATTTCCGATTTGTGGTCAATTTATATTATAAATTCAGCATTTTTCATAAAATATTGATTTTTTGTGAAATTTTGGTTTTTGGAGGAATTTGGTTTTGTTATTTTCTGAAATTTTGGGGTTTTTCCAAATATTTTTTAAATTGGTCCAATATTTATTAGGTCTAGTAGATATCTGGGAGCCTCCGGTTGATAGTTTCTGTGGAGGAACATTATAGCAAATTTTGCAAGGATTCCGAATGTTTTTCATTATGATATTAAACATTTTATTAGTTTAATCTGATTTTTTGTTTTCCAAATTTGCGATTTCAAAGTGCACTTTCATACAAATGTACGTATACAAGGCATATAAACACACACATACTTACGTACATACAATGTGTTAATTTTTCGAGTTCGAAAAGTACCCAAAACTTCACCCCATGCGTGACTTTTAACATCTAGGTTGCTTCTTCACTTAAAAAAAAGCCGTAAAATGCTTTTGAGCAGAACAGTGTAAGAAAATAATGTTTGTTTTACTAATATTTGTAACTGTTTTTGTTTTTTTTTGGTGCTTTTGAAATTTTCTGAATTTTTTTGTTTCATATTATATAGAAGCTCTCAAAACCCAATATAAAACATTATTAGTTTTTAAGGAAAGTATGTACATATACGTTTTATGGGTCTTTGCAGTGTTAAAATATCAATGTTCTTTTAACATCTCAAAGAAAATCTCTTGCCAACTAAATCAAACTCACGTCAGCGTTATCTTTGTGCGACTAAGGCCCTTTATTACAATTTGGCGATAGTTATAAATCCAAAAATTCACCAAATCGATAAACTGGAAAAACAAAATTTGTTTGCCAAAAATTCAAAATCAGTAAAAAGCCGAAATATACTAAAAAAAATACCAGAAAAATCAATATTTACCAAATTTTTAATATTCACCAGAACAATTTCCACTTCAACATTTTAAAATTTAACAAACAAGCAGAAAAATTCACAAAAATCAATATTATATGAAAAACGTCGAAATTTTAAAAATCGTTGTTAAACAAAAAAAAACGAAAAAAAATAACTCACCGCAAATTGTGAATTCACAAAGATTATAAATTTTGCCAAATATTAATCTCAAAAATGAAAACGGAAATTTATCAAAATTTTAGATTCACCAAAATTCTAAAATTCGCCACAAAACGAAACTCTGATTCAAATTACAAAAATAACATAATAAAAAAAAAAAACGAAACTGCACAAAATAATTGCCGAAAATTCAAAATTTGCCCAAATCTTGCAAATTCACCATAAAATCGGAAACTGGAACAAAACAAAATAATTGAAAACATATCACAAAACCGAAGTTCACCAAATTTTGAAATTTAATTGCCAAAAAATCAGTATTATAAAAACCGAAATTTAACTAAAAAACGAATTCACCAATTATTGAAATTCACCCAACAAAATTTTAATCCTTCAAACTTTGTGTAATTTCACCAAAAAGTCGAAAATTTACAGAAAATCATTATGTTAAGAAATTTTACAAAATATTTGTAAAACATGTTTGTCTAATTTTCCCGAGCTCCAGGTCTTCAATAAAATTTCCTTTGTTATAAATTATAATAAATATTAATTTTATTATATCCAATATTTCGCTACGCCTTTGTCTAGCATCGTCAGGAAATAAAATAAAATTTTATTTTACAAACATCAAAACAAAAATCAAATTGTGAAAATTATTGAAAAATTTTTCCCATATACAATGAAAAATGTTTCAAATTTTCAAAAACACAAATACATACAAATCATAAAAACTAAAAAACTACAAACTAAAAAATGTTTTACATTAATGTGTAGATGTATGTATATATGTACATATGTATAAACAATACATATGTATAATCCTAAATTACATCATACTTTCCTATGTATTAAATGCCTATATATATGAGCGACATCATCTGTATCCGCTTTGTAATTAATTCTTTGAGACATTGGTGTTTTACAAATTTGTAACATTTCCAATATGTAACGTTTCTTATAATTTTTCTCAATATATAGCACTGACACATTTTCAAAGTTAGGACAGTGATTCAATTCAGAACAATGGGAAGATAGAGCTGTTTTATTTGAATTTCTACATCTATGGTCCGACTTATGTCCGGCTATTCTAGTTTTTAGCATATTTTCCGTTGTACCCACATATACTTTACTACAATTCTCCTGATCATTACCGTTACAAGATATTTTATAAACCACATTCGACATTTCCATTTTCTTAATTCTATCTTTAGTTTTACTGATTAATCTATTTAAAGTATTGTAAGATTTATGAGCAATTTTGTATTTATCGTTATTGAAGATTTTTGATTTTTCAAGTCGCTCTAATATTCCTGGCACATAAGCTAAAGACTTATAAATCTTGGGCTCTATAACGCTTCTTGTGTTAAGATTTCTACTATTTCTAAAATGATTTATTAATTTATAAGAAAGTTGCTCGGGAAAACTATTTTCAATTAATATATTCCTGATCTTTTCCTTGTTCTTCCTATGAAACTTCTTGTCATTTATCGTTAACACCCTTTGTACCAAATTTCGAGCTGTATTCATAATAATTCTTTTACTATGCTTAGAAAAGTAGTTACTGATTCTCCCAGATGCTGTTGGCTTTTGATACCAATCCAATATTAAATTGTTGCCCCGTCTAATTATTAATGTATCACAATAAGGAAGTTTAGAGTCATGTTCCTTCTCTATTGTAAATTTAATGTTCGTATTAAATGCATTAAAAGTCTCCAATACTTTATCAATTTCACACTCAGGAATTATGCAAAACAAATCATCTACATACTTAGTCGTTATTTTCGGTTTAATGTTTAGCTTTTCAATACATGTGTCCAGTAACTTCTCCATAACTATGTATGTCCGCTACAATTGGTGATGCTGGAGATCCCATTGGAAGACCTTCCTTCTGTACGTATACCTTGTCGTTATATTGAAAATATCTATTGTCTACAATACAAATTTTAAGAATACGTAAAAATAAGCCTCTCTCAATTCTAGTGTAACTGCTTATCAAATTCCATTTTTCACCAATTGTTGTTATTGCTAAATTAACTGGTATACTAGGAAATAATGATACTACATCAAAAGAAACTAATTTTTCATTACTTTCAATTCTGCAACCTTTAATTCTATTGCTAAATTCTAAAGAGTCCTTAACATTATACTTAGAAAACTCAGTAATCCTCTTCAAAATGTTAGTAACATATTTGCATAATTCATATGACGGTGAATTCACAAAAGAGCAAATTGGTCTTAAAGGAAAGTCTGGCTTATGAATTTTAGGAAGACCATATAATCTAGGTGCAGTAGCAATAGTTGTTTTATATTTCTTTTTCTCAAAAATCGTAATTATATTCTTCTTAGAAAGTTCTTCCACTATTTCATTATTTATCCTCTGCAACTTGCTTGTTGAAGCCTTACTAACCAACTGGTATTTCGTAATATTTCCTACAATATTGTTAATTCTAATGTCATAATCTTGCTTCTTTAAAGCTACTGTCGTGTTACTCTTATCCGATTTTAAAATGAGTATATCTCTATTACTTTTCGAGAACCTTTCCGTTGCTTTAACTTTATCCAACATAAAGTGAACAGTTAGTAATAACAAAGAAAAAATAAAAACAATATAATATACTGTGTGTAAAAAAAACAACAACATACAGTGCATGGTTAAACCGGTTTGAACAATTGATAGTGAGTGTATGAGCGCACCAAATATTAATGAAAAAAATAAAAAGGTAATAACAACAATGCTTATTACTCTTTTTCTTACACAAATGCTAATAATGCAATAAACAATATAAATAATGAAAAAAAAGATGACAGTGCTTTTTTAAGCGCCAGGCCAATTGACCGAACGCGTTCTTTATCCGGAAATATAAACTTATCTTCGCAAGTAATAGCACCAGAAGAAATTACAATTCAACCAAAAAACAATTCAGGTACCATATCAAAAATAGTACAACAAACCAACGAAACAGGTAATTTAAAAAACCCCGTAAAAAAAGTGCAAAAAGTTATGGATCGTTGTATAACCATAACCAAAAGGAAGGCCAGTCCTAAGTCTTCGCAGCAAGAGCGCATTGCTAAACAATATAAAAGCTCCCCAAGTAGTGTACTGGCGGTAATTCTCTGTACTTGCTACAGCGGATGATGAAGCTGAACCCGCTGTCAAGGAGCAAAAACCTCCGCCGATTTAGCAGCTTGTAGGTAAGAAAAGCTTTTATGTAGCTTCTATACGAAGAGGACAGATACAAGAAACGAAGATCCAAGCCCATACTGAGAAGAATTATCGCCTAATCGCAAGTCGTCTCGATGCAGATAATAAGAGCTATTATACATATCAACTAAAAAGTGCTAAAGGTTTGATTGTCATCGTAAAGGGCATTGACAGTTCTGTTCCCACTGAGGAGATAAAAAGTGCCATAGAGGTGGAAGGTTATGTCGTAAGGTCAGTGCACAATATTCTAAATAAGAATAAAGTTCCCCAACCTATGCATCGTGTTGAAATCGTGTTTAATGCATCGCAGCTTAAATCAAAAAACTCGGTTCATCCTATATATAATTTGCGCTACCTTTTAAACAGAAGAATAACGGTGGAAGAGCCTCTAAACGTAACGGTCCCCGTCAGTGTACCAACTGCCAGGAATTCGGACACACGAAAACCTACTGCAAGCTACCATCTGTATGCGTTGTTTGCGGTGATGCGCACCGGACTTTGGAATGCACTTCTTCCAAAACAGACCCCAAGGTCAAAGAATGCAGCAACTGTGGTGAAAACCATACAGCAAAATACAGGGGCTGCAAAGTATTTCAATATGTAAAAGATAATGCGAAAGTCGTACGCAAACCTGATTATGAGCAATATAAAGCTTCCCAATTTCCTCGGCTTCATGCTGGTTCTGTTGCTAGTACACAAGCTACACAGCCACACACTAAGCCAAACTTTTCATATGCCCAAACATTGAGAAATGATTTACCTAATGTGAATGCCAAAAGTTCTAATGCGCATAAACATTCATATGCCCACGTCTTAAAAGAGGGTGCTCAGACACCCCTCACCAACAATTCGAGCTCGATCGTGAACTTAATACAGACAATGAATAATTTCATGACAACTATGCAGGGTATGTTTCAGGAAATGATGCGAACCCAAAACATGCTTCTGGAAGTTTTGCTTGGCAAAAAATGAACCAGTTAAAAATATGCTTCTGGAACGCTAACGGGCTCTCCCAACATAAATATGAAGTAGAGCACTTCCTGCTAGCACATGATATAGACATGCTATTAGTCCCTGAAACACATTTTACTATTAAAAACTGCTTTAGAATTGATGGGTATTTTATTTATGACACCAAACACCCGAGCGAAAGGGCATGCGGTGGGACTGCCATTATAGTCCGAAAAAACGTAAGGCATTTTCCATTGCCTGAATTCAGGGAGGACTTTTTGCAAGCCACGACCATAAATCTTACAGATTTTAAAATTGTAGTCTCATTTTATGCCTAGGCATAAAATCGAACACCATGAATTTACCAGGTTCTTTGCTACGCTAGGACAAAAATTTATTGCCGCTGGTGATTACAATGCAAATCACACATATTGGGATCCAGACTCCTTAGTCCTAGAGGTAGGCAGTTGCATTATACAGTTGAAGCAAACAAGCTTGACGTCGTATCTGCCGGAAAACCTACCTATTGGCCCACAGACTTTAATAAGTTGCCAGACCTTATTGATTTTGCTATAGTAAAAAACATCAAACGCGACCAACTGTTAGTTAGTTCATCCTATGACCTATCTTCTGATCATTCACCTACAATTGTTATTTTACACTACAGTTTTGTCACTGCACCTAAAACCCTTAGTTTCTACCCGAACAGAAACACGAATTGGTTAAAATATAAAATGTATGTGAGCTCTCACTTATCTTTGAACATCCTACTTAGAAATCCAGCTGATATTCAAGCAGCTGTAGATCATTTTACAGACGTCGTGACTGCCGCAGCCATAACTGCAACGCCAACAAAGCCATCAGCTAAAATAATATCGTACCAGGCAACAGCAGATATTCAGAGGCTCGTCATTGAGAAAAGAAGACTAAGAAGACAATGGCAAAATAGTCGTTCTCCACACATAAAAATGCAAATGAACTTATGCCAAAAAAACTTATGCAGTAAATTGAGACAGAAGCTCGAATTCGCTATCGACAACTTTTTAAAAAACTAGAATCCAATGAAAAACACGGATTATAGTCTGTGGAAAGCTGTAAAGCACTTACAATGTCCTATTGCTTACGACTCTCCACTAAGACTTGAAGACCGTACTTGGGCTAAAAACTCAAGTGAAAAGGCAAATGCGTTTGCAAATCACTTAGAGCAGGTTTTGGCACCGCATGATATAAGTAACTCCACTATTCCAATTATTAGTGACACCGTGAATGATCCTATATGATTCGGTTGTCTTCTTTAAAATCGACAATTAAAAATACGGATATGAAGAAATCACCTGGACCTGATCGTATAACAGGATCAATGATAAAAAAACTTACCTAATTCAGCTGTAAGAATTTGACTTTCCATATTTAATGCCATGTTGCGCGTCGGCTTTTTTCCATGCTCTTGGAAGATGTGTGAAATTGTTATGATCCCGAAACCAGGAAAGGACTCAAGCCAGCTTACATCCTACAGGCCAATTAGCCTACTGTCAGTTTTGTCAAAGATATTTGAAAAATTATTCGTCTCGAGTGTAACTCCTTTTCTAAATGAACAAAACGTTATCCCAGATCATCAGTTTGGTTTTCGAGCAAGGCATAGTACGATTGAACAAGTCCATAGAATCGTTACCATAATTAGATCGGCTTTTGAAAGAAAGCAATACTGTTCAGCTTTATTTATAGACATTTCCCAAGCATTTGATAAAGTCTGCCATGATGGGCTACTTACTAAAACAGCTCGGGTTCTTCCTGAAGACACCCACAAGCTTATAAAAAACTATTTGTCAGATAGAACTTTTAAAGTAAGGTCAAAGGATCAGAGTTCAAGAAATCGGAAAATCAGTGCAGGAGTACCTCAAGGTAGTGTGCTAGGGCCGCTATTATATATCATCTTTACAGCGGATATGCCGACAAGCCAACATACATATGCATCAACCTTTGCAGACGACACTGCAATTATAAGTGTCAGTAATGATCCAAAGGATGCATCTGAAAAGCTGCAGTCACATATTCATAAGCTAGAAGACTGGCTAAAACAGTGGAGAATAAAGGTTAATCCTTAGAAGGCAAAATTGTCCACCAATTACAATAACTAATACCACGGTTCCAGCGGAAACGCACGTTAAATATTTAGGTATCCACCTAGATCGGCGCCTAACTTGGTCCCGGCACATTGAGGCAAAAGTAACGTCCATAAAGCTTCGAACAAATCAACTGCATTGGGTAATAAGTCCTAACTCAACTTTGGCTTTGGAATATAAAGTCCTTTTATACAAATCCGTTATAAAGCCAATATGGTCATATGGTATTCAGCTGTGGGGTACTGCCTGTGCATCAAACATCCAGAAGTTACAGAGAAGACAGCCTAGGATTTTACGTCGTATGCACCGCCTGGTACATAAGAAATGAAAACATACAAAGTTCCCACTATCCATGAAGAAGTTAAAATATACACGTCCAAATACGTGAACAAACTAGTCGCACATCCCAACACTCTAGCACGCAATTTATTGCAATTTGACGGCCACCAGAGACTAAAAAGAACTGACACATTGAGCCTGGCGAGGCGGCTCTCTCTATACAATAGAAAATAGATTATTAAGATTTTAATACAAAAAATTAGTTATTACGTTGGTAATAACTAGTAAATAATAATTTAGAAGTAATATTTGAACACCTCTTGTGAATTTCTTTAGTAGAAAGATTCAATAAAATGAAATATATGTATAAAAAATATAACTTTGTAGTTTCTTTAAAAACTAGTTTAGTTTAAATACAGTAGTTCACTTCAGAATACTCTTGGGACTTGAACTCGCCAAAACTCTTGCGAATGCGAGTTACAGAACACCTCACATGCGAGTTTAAATCACAATCGCAAATTTTTTGCGAGATGCGAGTGTCGGAACATGGCCGTTAAATGTAATAAAAATTAGAGAATTAACCAAAATTATTCACAAAACCAAACTATTAGTCTCAACATTTTAACTGCCAGGCGCACTATGTCAAACGCCAACGTTCACGTAAATTTTCGAGGATTTTCATACAATTTTAGGTTAGGTGTAGTAAGATTTTTCAGATTTTTTATTCTTGGTGAGATTTTAGTTTTTGCAAAACTCCGGAAGTTGGGAAATTTTCATAAATATTCCATTCGTTGTAGATTTTTGCAAAACGAAAAATGACACTGAAGAAACATAGCACATAGCCGAAACCGCTTTGTTTCCAAACCAAACTTGACAAGGGATGACGGAAATTCGTTCCAAAATGCTACATTAAAACACCCTGTCCAAATATTAACTCAAGAATTCGTTGTTCCGTTACAAAAATTTCTATCAATCTGAACAAGTAGTTTTTTGACAACGCTCCATCTACTGCAGGGAATAAATCCTTGAAGTATTCATACATACATTCACGCATACATAATAAATACATGTATAATTAAGTTTTATGTTTTTTACAATTTTCATTTACATACATAATTATTGCAAAATATCATATTACATTTAAAACGTATTATTAACGTTCTCTTAAAATATCCAATTCTTCGGGCAATGCATAGATTCTTAGTTGTTTCTCAATTATTAAATCCTGCAAATGTGATAGTTCCTGTGGCACATATGTGGCCCCATCTATATACAAAGCCTTGCTCCAAGGACATTCATCTAAGGCGGTGAGTAAACATTTTTTACTCAGTTCAAATGAACACTTTTTGTCAGATAAACAACTTAAATAGCAACGCCAAAACAAGGAGTTTCGCTGCAAGCTAGAGTACAAACAGAATGACGAAGAGTTTGGTGCTGTACCGCTGGGTATCAAAGCTTTAAAAACATTTAAAATGCGTTGTCGTACTAACAATTCGTGATACTGAAGATCGTTGCCAAATGTTGGAATTAAAGACTGTCTTTGTATCATTGAAGAAGTTGATGCCAATGTGTTTAAAAAACGACAACGTGCCGACGTTATTAGATAAATAACTGACTTTATAGAGGGATTTAATTTAATGTAGCCGGATTTTAGCTTATACCACGGCAGAGATTGTTGACAACCCCATTTTTGTAATAGGTATAAATTATTAGGGTAATCTTGTAGGCCACTATAAATAGTTTGCTGTATCAACTTATGGGGCACATAACTGTTGCCTTTCGGTAATTGTAACATCTTGACATAAATTTCATAAATATGTTCTTTAAGAAAAATATGACGAGGGTTGTTCTGCGTTTTAAATACTTCCAATAACTTTCGTAGATATTCCAAAGATTGCTGCTTTTGTTGAAGTGTATAACAAATTAAGCAATAAATATTTATTTGACTTAAAGTATAATCGTTCATAAAATGTTGCTCTAAAAGCATGAGTTCTACATTTTGTTCAATTTTAATGGTGCAATCCAGTTTTTCCTTAATTTTACTTAAAGCTATAAGTTTTCTAGCATTTGTTATGTTTTCCATCTGGCCTAATTCCAAATTGAGTGCATAAAGGGAAAGTAATTGAGATGCTTTATTATTTTGTTGCCACTTTACAAGCATTTCGGCATATGTCAGGTACACAAATGCCAGTTCAGATTGCAAGTTTTCTTCTTTATTGTAGGCCTCCAAAACATTTTTGAATATGTTTTCTATAGTTTCCACAGAGGCTCCAGCCTCATATTCAAAAATAGCAAATTCTACATAAAGCTGTAAGCAATTACTGTTTTGGTGTTGTTTCAGTAGACATTTAAAACGTTTGCGTGCTTGTTGTATAAAATCGGGTAAGAGTTTTTCGTTAAGCTTTTCCTGTATTAAAAGGAATCGTTCAAAACGACACCACAACTGCAGGAATATTAATCTTTTTCTTTCATCGATTTGCTCATAAGACTGGGCACAATTAAGCAGTAATTTTTTTAAACACTGTGAATATAGTTCGTGGGCTATGGAGTTACTGAGAAAGGTAGGTGTGATAACCATTTCTTTGCTTAGATCGAACAAACCCTTAAAAAATTCTTGTTGCTCCAAGGAGCAAATGTAATTAGGATTTACATAAACCGCCAAAAGGTCTTCGATAGCGTCTGTATCGCCCTGCAACTGACTCGCCAATGTGTGACTGTTTATAAATGGAAGCTTCAGAAGTTTCAATATCATTATTAACAATTTAAAGGAATTTTCCTGAGATTTTAAGGGATACACGTAATGGCAAATATCCTCATTGAATACTATACGCTGAGGATCACTGCAATTAACATTATTATCTGGATATGGTAGAAAATTAAAACTCTGTCTTAGCTTTTCAATTCTCAGCCATATTTCGTTCATAGGTAATCCAGATTGTAGTATAATTTCTTCGTATTCCACCAACGTATGTTCATCCTGAGCATTTGGCTGTAAATCTTTTAAAAGCTTATTACTCACCGCTATATTCAACTCAATGGCCAGTTTAATAAGAGCAAAGAGCTGCTCATGCAAGCCCGCCTGCCTCAAAAAAAGGCAACAATTGTAAAACAACTCTAGCATAACTGTATCACTAGCTTGATTATTTGTGGTTTGCTTATGATTGTGAAACATTTTCATCATACATCTTTTATATATACGTAAAACGTCAGGCACAGTACAACGAGCCATAGTGCCTTGAGTACACATTATTAAAGACTGCCACAAAATGAGACTATAGGGGTCTTTGGCTAACAATGTTTCCAGCATTTTACTTACGTCGTGAGACGTATAGGTTTGAGTTATTATGCCAATATATACTTTGTATAATTCTTCTTGTTCGGGATGGTAAATTAAAGCTTTTTGTACATAATCGAGTTTTTTTTCAGCTACTCTTAAGCGTGACCATTTGTAAGGATTTCTATCCTGCAGTCTAATTAATTCCTGCCAACTACTTAAATCCTGGCAATTTTCTATTGTCTTGCGATTTAATTCACCCATTTTTGTAGTGTATTCATTTTCTTCCAAAGCACAAGTAGTAAAAGACAAATGTTGGGTTTCTTGAGCATCTTTGCGGTAACGATAATACCGTTTTAGTTTAGATTTTTCACTATTGTAATATTTTCTGCCCAAGGTGTGATAGTAAACACAATATCTAGGGCAAGCAGGGGTGTGTAAAGTGTTAATGGTGTTATACTGTTTCGCTTTGTTTTTATCCACATAGAATTCTTCTTGGCCTGTAAATTCTAAATGGGTTTCAACGGGTGTGCTTATAGAATATGTAGTTGATTTCGAACGTTTGCATTTTGCTTTTTTTAATTTCTTACATTTATTATCTTTTTCACTAGATGATATATTTTCGTCACTGCAACTTGAGTCCAAAGAAGATTCATTAGTACAATCGACTGTATTGGAAGACGTCTTACACTGTATTGTCAAATTTTGGGTGTTTATGGCAAAACTGTTATTCTCTAGCCAAGTATTTTCTTCTGCCTCAGTTGAGCTGGTTGGGTCATCCTTTTCAACTGTGGAATTATTTTGATGAGAATAAGCCGGGAAGAGTGACATCTTGCAACGCTGGAACCATAGACTACAGTTTTGTGTCCGCAGTAATTTTAACAAAATAAGAAGTGCATACATATGTTTCAATATATTATCGATGTTATCATTCATTTTGGAATGATGACATTTGGATGCCATGGTTTTTAATAAACGGGGTGATTCATATTGAGAATTAACCCTATAAAGAATTGATTTGTTGATGTCTTAAAACTGCAACAGCTTAAGAAAAAATATTAGGTCGTTCCAGGTGCATAACAAAATAGTCCGGACTATTAAGAGAAAAAAGAAAATTACTCTCTGAATGTGCCAAAGTTGTCCGAAATTGCAACGCAAAAAACCACAATTGAACATCTTTAAATACTAATGGTGCCTACTTTCTCAAATAAATTTTATTTTAGTAATTTTATACGCATAAAATTCATATTTTAAAAGCAAAACATTTGCATCATTGGCAGCAGTTGTCCATAACTTCTTAACGGATCGATAAAATCATTTTTTTAATTAAATAAAGTGATAAATATGCACAAGTACAGGGTGGCCCAAATGAGACCTAGTGATGTTAAACACGTATAACTCTTGTAATAACGGTTTTTTTTAAATGATTTATTTTTATATGTTAAATACATTTTATGGAAATTTAACGGGACTATGTGTGAAATATGACATCAGGCAAATTACCACCAATTTGCTCGATACAGGCATTGGCTCTTTTTAGCGCATTTTGCCTTACACGGCGTAATGTTTCTGGTTGCAGGCGCCGTAGTTCGTCTCGAATATTCTGCTTGAGCTGTCCAAGTGTCTGTGGTTTGTTAACATATACTTTGTCTTTTAAATAACCGCATACAAAAATCGGGCGCAGTTAAATCTGGTGAACGAGGAGGCCAAGGGAAATCTGAATTTTTTTAAATTATGCGTTCACCAAAAATTTCACGCAGCATGCCCATAGTTTGCCTAGCAGTATGCGCAGTGGCTCCATCTTGTTGAAACCACAAATTAGGATATTGCTCTACCATTGGCCGCAAAAAGTTGTCGATCATTGTTCTGTAAGAAGCCCCGGAGACCGTTTCTGGCGTTTCATTCTCATTCTCAAAGAAATATGGACCGATGATTTTTGTGGCCACAATACCGCACCAAACAGTGCATCTGATTGGGTGTGACTGATGCTTATGTATTGCCTTGGATTTTCGGTGCCCCACAACCTACAGTTTTGTTTATTCACATAACCACTTAAATGGAAATGCGCTTCATCCGTCATCAAAATATAATTTAAAAAATCATTTTGTGTGGCTAATTGTGTAAAGCGAATAGCGTATTGTAGTCGCTGTTTTGGGTCTTGTGGTAGAAGCTGTTGTACAATTTGAACTTTGTATGGATACATCTTAAGATCCAACTTTAAAATTCTCTGTAATGTTGTTATGGGTATACCCAATTGGCCGGAACGGCGACGAGTTGAGACAGATGGATCATTTGCAACACTCTGCTGCACAGCTTCCATGTTGTCTTCTGTACGAATATTTCGATGAGCACCTCTTCCTGGACGGTCGTCAACTGAACCCAGTTCCTCAAAACGGCGAACTAAACTTGTAATCATGGAAGAAGATGTGGGCGCTGATCTTACGATAAAAAAACGGCGATAATTTCGCTGCGTCAGAACAATTGATCGTTGAGAAAAATAATAAAAATCGATCATTTTAATGCGTTGTTGTGCGCTGTACGTATTCATTTTAAATTTCCAAGAGTTCAGTAATAATCTGCAAAAAGAGAAAATAAATGATGTTAAAAAATAAAAGTTATTTGTGTTTCACATCACTAGATCTCATTGGGCCACCCTGTATATGTACTTACAACTTCAAGTTTATTGGAAAAATTTTCCGTTTTGCTTTGTAATAAATATAAAATAAAAACTTTCTTCCTTCATTTTAAAATTTTTTGATTTTTAAATCTAAACGAAAAACAGCTGATAATTTAATTCTAGTCCGAACTTACCCAAAGAAAAAGTTCGTACGACTTCGTACAGGAAATGAAAAATTTTACTCTGTCATTTGCTCTCAAAAGTGCACAAAAATTATTATCTGGAACGCGTTTGGACTAATTCGGACTGTTTTGTTATGCACCTGCAACAGACCTATTATCTGTATAAATTGAAAAATACATATTAATTTATTTATTTCAACATAAATATTGTCTCCAATGAAAGCTTCATTATATGTCCGGAATCACTCTTCACTAAGGCTTACAAGAAAGAAATAGTAATTTCAGATAAATCTAAGAATGTAACTTTCGATCCAAGGAGATGAGAATGTGCAAGTGTAACTATGAATGTATCTATGGGGAACAAATACATATGTAAATAAGATTCTGCTAAATATCTAAATATGAGCATGCTATTGAATGCTGATTTGGAAACAGCATATGAAATCCAAACAAACGCTTTGCTGATGTCGGAAGTTCTTCACTGTGTTGATAATCGTTGGACTAGTTTGACTCGTGTCATTCCCGAGCGAAGATTCAACTGTCGTGGGAAAAACTAGTAAATTATATTGGGTACTTGGGCCAACGTCAGAGTTAAACCAAAATATTTAACTGAAAATATATAAAGCTTTTCTAAAACCTGCTTGAACATACGGAATTATGGTTTTGGGGAACAGCAAGTAAATTCAACATTAGTATTCTAGAAAGATATCAGTCCAAGACTAAGATTAATTATGGCGCCACAGTGGTTTCTCGCTCACAAAAATATTCGCAAAGATTTAAATATGTACCCAGTACGAGAAGTAATTTAAAACAGTGAAAAGATGTTAAAAAATTAAGATAAAAATATTTAATTATAAAACAGAACTAGGGAATAACGTTTTACCATACATAGGATACTTTATATTGAGGGCGTTGGTTCTTATGTTCTCATGTTTGAAATTTAAATCTATGTATGTACATACATAATATGCTATGCAGTTCATTGGAGCTACATACGTAACTCGTGTCATTAATATTTATGTTATCGTATTTGCTTAGTTTTGCAAAAGTTGTTTACGTAATTTTAAAGAAAGCAACAAAAAACGACTCATATTTTCAGAATTACGGTGTGGTTTCAAATATATTTTGCCGGAATGGGTCAAAATTAGTGTCATTGGCAGGCTTGTGAAATAACCCTTTAACAATATTTGACATTTTTGCAATTATCTCAAAATATAATAAAAACTTAAACAAGGCAAACATATTTAGTAAACATAATCGTTGTTTGAACTCAGATATTTTCATATTTGAACGTCATTTGCAAGGTAACTCTGCAAAATTTTCAATGATACTACCTACTCTTGTTCAGAAATATTAAATCCAATAGCAGTGTTTTGCCTAAAGTTTAAAGAAATATAAAACGGGAAATATTAGATTTTGTCGATTTTTTTTAGTTATATACATATGCGGATCAAGAGATTCTTTTAAACATCATAAAAACAAACAATAGATTTCTTCTGCCAAAGACCGTCGCTGTAGATGGTCTGTTCATGTTCAAATAAAGTTGCCCAAACAGTTGAGGTCCAACTATAATATGCTTAAGGTAGCTTAAGCTAATGTAAAAAATTGAACGAAAAGCCTGTCAAATGCTTAAGCAAATTATTGAATACTTTTAGGTGGCTACAATGTACTTACATGAGCCTGGAAACTATAATGCCACAGTTGCACATTTGTTTTATTCGTACTTATGCAAAAACATATTTTATTTTAGAATAAATAAAATTCGTTAACAAAAAGGTGTTGAATAAATATATTTAATACATAGCTGTTAAGTAATGATTAGTAATCGTAATCATTAGTAATTAGATTACTTTTTTTTAAAGTAGAAGTAGTGATTACAATACGATTACATTCAGTTTTATACGATTAGTAATTGATTACGATTACAAGTAATCAAAAAATAATCAGGATTACTTGCGATTACTGAAAAATAATCAAAAGTAATAAAAAATGAGTTCGACTACTTTAAAAGATTACTTTTGATTACTTTTGGCAAAAAATGAAAAGTAATCAAAAATAGTCAAAAGTAATCTTTTAAAGTAGTCGAACTCATTTTTGTTTATTTTTTAGTAATCGCAAGTAATCCTGATTATTTTTTATCGTAATCAATTAGTAATCAGAAATTGTTGAATAGTGGATTATATAATCATTACGATTCTTTTTAAAAAGTAATGTAATTGATTACTAATCGTAATCGAAATTTAACAGCTCTGATTTAATACCATTCATATACAAATTAATAATTATTTTTATTAGTTTTAAGAAATTTTCGAACAAAATAATACACAATTTTTGGTGCTTGTGTAATTTTGGCCAAAAGTACTAAAAACCATAGACTACTAATATATTCTGTGCTAAAAACTGCAGCGGTGTGCATCACTCAACTTATAAACAATAATTTTTTTTGCATTTTTGTGCTACTTTTTTCCATGCTCGTTCCTTTGAATTGCGATTATAATAAAATGCATCTCTTTTTTGATACAAACAACTTTTTGCTATTAAATTTAGGAAAAAAAAAAATTGAACACTTTCGTCCTCCATTGCAGCTTGTTTGTTAATGTATGTATCTATAACACAATCAGCTGTTTTCGTACGGAATTTGCGATCAGTTTCGTACTTTGCTTAAGCAGTTGACGAAACTTAACGAAAAGTGTTGTTAAGTACATTATAGTTTGCCACATATGATTTATATGTAATTACACAGTTGCTTAAGCCAGCTTATGCATATTATAGTTGAGCCTTTGCTCGCACGACGCTGATCTGCCATCACACAAATAAAATACACACAGGCAAAATAAAAATATATTTCTGTATGCGCTCGTCTGTAAACACCCGTACAAAAATTGAGAGTATCGAAATATCGATGAGTGAAAAAAATATGCTTAAACTGAACAGAAACATCTACAGATATTCTCAGCTCTCTCTCTATGTGCGAATAAATTTGTGGCTAGTCAAAGCGTAGTGTAATTATGCTGAGACATGGCAACAATCTCGATGAAAAATAAAAAATTATGCTCAAACTAAACAGGAACATCTACGCTTTTCCTACACACAGAAGGCCACGAACACATTTTTCCTATTATTTTGCCGACGCTCCCATCATGTGCGAAGAGACGTAGTGTTACATAAGCGCAGTTGCGTAGATAGTCAGAAATCAAAATACAAATTACTTCTACACTAAGTTTGGTAATTTATTTTCGTTGATTTTAAGCATTTCATTAACACAAAAAGAATTTTTATACCTTCGTAAATTAATGATAAAATTTTAAATATTTTACTCTATATACATACAGTCTTATTTAACATACAAAAATATAATCTGTGGTAATGGATTTAAAAACGGTTCAATACTTTTTATCTTCGAACTAAATCGTTATTTGGCAAAATATTTGCTTACATTATTATTTATATAATTGAAATGTTTTTGAAACTTGTTAAGCTTTACAAAGAAAATTCATGTATACAGACATACATACATACACATATTGAATATATATGTATGTATGTCTTTTATATATATCATTGACATTTATTTATTAAATGTTACAATACAATTACAAATTATATTTTATCTTAAAAAACTGCCGAGCATAGTAACGCAGATCTTCACCTGTTGCAGTGAAATAAACCAGAGTCTTTTGTGGGAATCGAACCCCCGACCCACAGACTAGCACACTACTAACTAGCCTACCGGGGCACCCATTATTAAAATTATTTATTGTATATATAAAAAAAAGTAATTGCTCTTATTTTAAGTATGTTTTATATTGCTAGCTAAATTATTATTAATTTTTTTTATTAAATTAATATTAGATAAATAAGTAATTAAATTGTTTATCTGGGAAATTATTGTGCATTTTGATTCGAAAGAAAACACTGTCCAAAAACAATTTATTAGAATTTCTTTTCGATTCAAATTACACATTATCAATTATAAAAATGAACTTTGAGCATAATTATGTATGATGATTTAGGTAATTAAATGCTTTTCTTCGCTTACGATTAAGTTCTTATATATTTTTTGTTTAGTATTCAAAGCTATAATACCGAATTATATTTTTGAACTAGTATTTGTGAAGAGTTAAATTTGTTACTCTGTTAAAACAAAATGTTTATTGACGAAAATTGATATAGTTTTACGTTTTTGGACAAGGGCCAATTCCAAGCATGTTAAATCAACAAATATAATTTGATGAGATGTTGTTACTTTTTAAAATGCAACTACAATAAGCTTTGTATAAACTTTTATAATTTTGTTTTTATTAACACCGTGTAAACTTATTTTCCCTTTTTTGTAAACCGAGTCGTTTTTAAGTCCAACAAGTATTCATTGGAAGTTTGATCGGATAACAGAAATACATATGTTGCATGTCAAACTTAGAAATGAAAGACAATATATTTAAACAAAATTAAACCAACGAGATTATAGAAAATTTTGTGATTTCGCAAATATAAATAAATTTGAGTGTTATTTTAGAACTTATACAATTTTGTATTTACAAAAATTTGAAAGGTATTTATGGACCAGATGCGCACATTGAATATTTTATTAAAATACGTTCATTGTTTTGACAATTATAAGCGTTACAAACACAAAAAACATATAAAGGAGTTTCTAGTAAGGGCTAGTCCATGATGAAAGTCTGTGGCAGCCATGTTTTTCGGCTGCGTTTGTCAACTCTATTGTTTATTTAGTCACTAGTGCAAAATCACCACAGGTACAAGACACCTAATATAATCGAAAAATCATATTTACCAACGAGACACATTTTTGAACGAATGGCGACTCAAACAAGGCTTAGTAAGTGGCAATGCATCCAAAAAAATTAAGCATTTTCATTTAATGCAAGATGTACAGTGAGTGCTACTGCGATTTTAAATTCACAAAAATACATTTTTAACATGTTCAAAAGAAGTTTCCGGAATTACGCAAAATAATTAGTTTTTAGACACTATCCTAAAAATACTTTAATTCTGTGTATGTTCCGTATTTCGTATTTTATTATGAAAGAATTGGGATGAAAATCGCCAAGATTTATTCTTTATCCACAAATTTGAAAAATGGTTAGACTTTTCAACAACTCTTCTACATGTTTAAAATTGCGAAAGTATTAGACATTTAAAAAATATTTCAATATAATACTAAAAGTTTTACCTCCTATGCCAATGTGTTCGAAATATAAAATGGATACAAAAAATATGCAAAATGTGCATAAAATGTTTAATTTAACTTAAAATGCCACAAATTTAAAATCTTTAGCCAGCAATTTATCTTGAACCAATTCGTCCATGTCCGCCTGAATGATAAATTACAAAAATGGTTTATTATTACATATAAAAAATTTAAAGTTTATTTATTTTTTTATCTAAAATAAAAATATTTTCTTAAAACTTAAAATAAATAACAAATAAAAAGCAGCAAAATGGACGCAAGTTGAAAGTTAGCGCTTTTAATGGGAGAAAATAAAAACCACGCAATAGTAGCTTCTAAACAACACTAAATAATGAAACATAATGAAATGCTCCATTTCAACATTTTTCTTGCTTTCTTAAAATTCAATTTAAAATATTTATTTTTCATACTTAACATTTTGGTAAAACAAAGAAGAGGGGAAAAATAGAATCAAAATAAAAACTTATAAATGTAACAGAAACTTATTTCTTAATGAGGCTTTCGCAGCTGCTGCTTAAATTTGGCAACGATTTAAAGAACAGTCGACCCTTGTCAATATGCTGATGACTATGTGGTTGTTTGTTGTTGTTATTGCTACCGGAACTGCTGTTGTTGGTTTTAGGAGTTAGCAAATTGTTCAATTCCTTTTCCATATCCACGGTATGAACCGAACGTCGCATTAGAACTTGACCCTGGGGTAGATTTTGTACCACGCATGGTGACAATGATGACTGCGGCAATTCCATATCAAGCACGGTATGTTTATTATGGGCTGTCGTAGAGGCTGCTGATTCAGAGTGTTGTTTAACTAGTTGACGCGTGCGTGTTGGCGGTGGCGGTTGTAAATTTGACTTTGTTCTATATGCAGCCGTTGTGTGGCATTCTAGCATTGGATCACAAGCTTCGACATCTACACTACCCAGTAGTTTTGTGTCTGAATACCTACGCAAATCTTTGCCTAAATATTGTTCCAACTTATCGGTACAAACGCCATCGCTATCAGGTGGTGTTAGAATATTGGAATTATGGCCACCAAAGTCATGTTTTAAATAAGGGACACTGTCGAGATCTAAGTCCACAGAATCATTCAGTATATCACGATTTTCTAGGAATATGGATGAATTAGAATAACGCTTTGTATGAGGTTTGTAGACAAAACCGCCCAAACCATTAGCTACTGCATGGGAAACGCCAGAGCTAATGGAAGGAGCTTTATGATCGCCACTGCCTGAAGAGAAAGAGCAAAGTGAAATTATATATTATTTATTAATCGAACATTTTAATATCTAAGCTATGAGAGGAGTTAGTTACATTACATTGCTAGTGACGATGCCTCTTTTCAAAATATTATCACTCGGACCTTTAATTTTCAAACAATTTTATTAGATCTAATATCATACTTAATTATTTCTAATATGTATACGAATTTATTGAACAGCGTTTTTTATTTGCTGAAACTAAAGCTAACGAGAACGTATGTATGGAAGTATATCATTCCACTTCTAATTTCTATAATATACATATTAATTTCCGATCTCTTAATATATACAAGCCAAGCCGAAAGTGGGTGATAGGTCAGAAAGTGGCCGTTAATTTAAAACATAACCTATGTCTCGTATTTTGAAGGTCCCTGCCATTCAAAAAAATATCTAGGTCTTGACACCTGCAACGACCTTTCTTCTATTGCTGTGACTACAAATGCTTATTTTCCTTTTGTTTGTTTCTTGTTATGTTATTGCGAGTAACCAAACAATGCATTCAAATTAATTACTACACCCAAATGTTGCTGTGTTTGAATTTAATTTAAAAAAAATGGTGTAATACTTACAAAAAAGTTGATATCATGTTTTTTCCCAATAAATACATACGCATTTGTCATATACATGAATTACTAGCGTGGGCTAGGAGTTCATTTCAGACCTATGCTTTCTTGGCGAAAATTTCTTAGAATTGTCGATCTATGTATATGCTTGTCGAATTTTTGCTCTGAAAATCAGCAACGTCGGTACATATATTTGCGATGGAAAATATTTCTGGTTATTTTTCCACACCTACCTGGAAGTGTTGATCAGCAAGCCCAGAAAGAACATATACATACATACATATGTATCCATAAGCTTTTGAAGAAGATTTTAAAATTTATAACCGTAGACACAAACATGCCGTACTAATAACGATTTGTTAGCCTTATAAAACTTGGTGTGTCAATTAAAATGAAATAAAGTCCACAATTTTAAAATTTGGAAAATATTTGAAAGACAACCTTGTGGCAGGCAGCCCATATTGCCTCATTTTCCTGAAACATAGGAATCAATTTTAAAATTTAGAAAACTTTGCAAAACTTGATCCAACATGTTCTCTGTAGAGTTTTGAAATACCCCTTTGTGCCCAAATGCTATTCAATTTCCGCCAACGTTGGCTAGATTAAAAAGAAAATACTTCTGTAAATAATTTTCTTGAAAGGTATGAAAACCAATTAATTTTTGATATCTTTAACAGAGTTACATTATCATGCTAACAGAGCTCTGCAACAATGGTAGACCTTAGATACTAGGTTGTAAATTTAAAAATTTGTATTCATACACATAATATGTGTTCCCGTACTGTAAATTCGGATCCGATTGGATTCTATTTTACAGGTTAGTGCTTTCGCTTTGTTTATGTTCGTGCAGTTTGAGGAGTATGATAGTAAATTTTTATTTAACTTTTGTTGCGAGTGTTTGCTAGAAAAGTGAATGAACAAACTAATTAAAATAAAAATATAAAATACATATGTATGTATGTACATATGTACATATTATTTTTGCAGTCACAGAAAATTTGTGGTGGTCAAATAGGCAAAACATTTTTTTTTTGGACCAGCACGCAGGGGATGCCCCTTAATCATGCAATTCATTGAGCTGGAACTAAGAAAAAATGTTAAACGAGTGGAGAGAGCGATAGCAGTGTTTGTGGTCATTCGATTAAAATTTTCTTACATTGAATGTGGCAGCAATGACTTCTATAGTAAGTTTATTACATATACGAGTAGTACGGTGGTCCAATGGCGACGAATGGATGAGCCCTTAATGAAGAGTGTGTTGTACGTACAAATGCTGGGATATCAGGAACCAGTTCCCTAATTTAAATCGATAAAAAAAATGACACAACACCCATACTGCGTCGATGTTCCAGAGAGTCAATTGAGTTGAATATCCTACTCTCACCGATAATCATCTTCGCCCGCTTTTTTACGCGATAAAGAAGCTTCAGAATAGATTTTGAACCACCTGCCCATACATGGGAGTTGTATATAGTTTTCGGTCGCATATATTTAGGTGGTGTAAATAATAAGGAGATCAGATAGAGTGAAATATCTCCTACACCGTTTTCAAAACCAAGGCACTTGAGTGCATCTTTGGTGATCTGGAAGTTTCTGATTCCCTAATATCTACCACCAGTAACTACAGATGAAGCAACATAATCTGCCGTGCATCTATGAGTACGCGCACAACATTGGGTCTTACGTGTCGCACTACGCCGAGCGGAGATTATCGCCAGATCTCTACTTGGTCTATGACTAGAGGTGTCATTTAAACACAAATATTTCGAATAATTTGTTTTCATATTTGTTCGAAAGAATAAAGTTTTCCAATTTAGAATTAAAAATTCTTCGAATGACTTTCTGTCGAATATTGGAATAATGTTTTAAAATTACTAAGTAATAAATATATTTCTGAATTAATATTTTCGAAATTCCTATTTAAAGTTGCTTACAACTTAGTGTTTTAAAGTAAGCATTTGGTGTACTAAATGTAAATTTATTTTGATGCAAAGATTGCCACATACAGACGTTAGTCTATTTCTACTTTCATTTACATCTTTGTTGGAAAACTTTCTATTGTTTTCAACGAGCAAGCCGTTAATCATGCTTAAACGTTGTTCGTAAAATTTTACAAAAACACTGAAAATAAATAGCACAATAATACACCAAGCAAAATTAATTTGGTCACAAAATTCCTTTCCGTAAATTGTTTCTTCCAAAACAAATATTTTTTTCGGAATTAAACCAATTGTTTTCTGAAATCGTAAAAAAAGATTTTTTAACTTTTGGGAATTAACTGTAAAATTAAAAAAAAAAAAAAAATATATAGAAGAGGGTTTATAATTTAGTTAACGATGTATGTACTAATACATAATAAACACAAACTAATCTGTATTTCGTTTTTTTAATTGTTTAAGTTATTCGAATGTATTCTTTATTCGTTCAAATATTCGGAAAATGTACGTTTTATTCGCTTGTTTGAACAGAGCAAAGAATTAGGAACGTTTGTTCGAATAATTCTAAAACCGAATTATTTTACAACACTATCCTACTATTGAATGAAAACGAATGGCAAATGCTGCAAAAGTATATATAGGATTAGGAGTCCGACATAGGTCATTTAGAAAATAAGAAATAGTGTAGGAGAAAGTTCGGAGCCCCGCGGTACCCCTGAATTTAATGTGTTAAAGATAAATTTTTACCCTAGCTACATTCTGTTAAGATAATAGTGCTGTGTTAAGTACTTAACAGTGCTAATGTTAACGCTTTAGAAATTAATGTATATAGTTTGTAACGATATTTTGACATAAAGATTAATAAAATAAATTTGAAAATAATGTATATATACATATATATTACAACTAAAATTAAAAAAAAAATATAAATAAGAAAGTAAACAAGAAATGTATTCTCTATTTTAAAGGAATGTAAATAATTAGTTTCTATCTTCGAAATATATATTGACGTATTTAAAAGATGGTAGAAGATGGGCGAAAAATAAATATTGGAGAAAAATCCTAGACTCGTCTAGATAAATGTCAAATAGTCAAAAGTCCTAACAGTAGGTTTTTTTTTAGAAATTATAAAGATTTTTTTAAAAAAGTGTCGTATTCAAAGGACTTTAGTCCTTTTCCCAAAAATGGTAGAACATGGACAAAAATAAATATTGGAGAACAATCTTGAACTGGTTTGATGAAACCCCATTTATAACATTTCGTATAGTGGGATCCCTGAGAAAGGATATGAAGCGAGAGAAGTTCATACACACTAAAAGTAATAAGTTTTGACAGTAGTGCATCATGCCACACTCTATTAAACGCCTTACAGATGTCAGGAGCCACCACTCTACTTTTGCCAACACCATCTAGCAGGTCTCCCGTAGAGCTCCCTAACGGAAACCATACAGGCGACCACTAAGTAAATTTTTAGATTCTAAATATCTTATAATATTTCGAATATCTCGCCAAATATGCGCTAGGTCTAATAGTAAATTTAGTTTTCCATTTCGAAACCTTCTATTTTTGATATATTTTTTTCGTTTTTCACTCATGAAAAAATACCCTAAAGGCCATAATCACTTTGGCGTATGCTACTTAAATATAATTTACAAAAAGAATTCTTTAACTTACCACTAAAACTACTCAATTGTAACGCATGCTCCCGCCCCGTATCTGTTGATAAACCATCAGTGCTTAGATCTTGACGCGAGCCAACACACAAATCGTTAACGGACACGCGACTGGAATCCTCGGAATGCTCCAGCACGTTGTGAATGGAGTCATGGAAGGGTGTCATGCTGCCCGAACCTTGTGGGCAAGGACGAAATGAAGAGATCTGAGAAACAACATCATCCAAAGCATAATCACGGTCATAATTATGCTGTGATTGTGAGCATTCTATGTTGGCAGCCACTGCCACTTGCCCCAGTTGCGAATGATGATGATGGTGTTGATGATGCTGTTGTTGTTGCTGTTGTTGATGCAGGGCCATGTGATTCATGTGATGATGTTTTCCACCTAGCACTCGTGCCGGCAAACCTGCTACCGACGTCTGTGATATCATAGAATCAACATCAAGGTCCGCATGTTGCAACATATGATGAGGCGATGTTGGTAAATTATCACTGCCATCAGCTACATCTTCAACTTCATTGACTTCTACTGTGGAAGCGTAATTATAACTTGCTGTAGGTCTTGAATTCGCCACATTAATGTCAATATTTATATTGACGCAGTGTGATGGTAAGTTTGCAATGTGAGGCAAATTTGATGGCCCAATATTACGGCCATTGTTACGTTGTTGTGCTAATGGAGATGGTGGTGAATTAGGATGTATCTTTTCAGGGGCGTTTTGTATGAGCAATATTCTGCAAATAATAGAAAAAAGAGACAAGTAAAACTCACACATTATTATCTCAATTCAATTCATGGTGTGTATTTATTTGCTTTTCGTTCATTTACCCTGGCCTTACCTATTTCTAGCTTTCCAACGGTGACATAAATGTAAATAGGCTTTGCATTGTATGTACATAAAAACAATTCCGCCCGTTAGACCAACAGCGACCACCGCCAGTTTTGTCCAAAACGGCCATTCTGTCAATGTAAATGAAGTTTGAAAAACAAGTTATAAAAATGTAACTACACACCATCCTAAGGAGTGTTGTATCAAATAAATGTTCTGGAAGGTTAAGGTGGATACTATCTATGTATACGTAATTATAATCTGTCAAAAAACGTATTAAAATATAAATTGGGTGCAACGGCAGACGATTGGGTAGTGCACAATGGGTCCGATCGTAAATCAAACAGAAGTAAATATAGGGCGGTCGAACAATGGCTTTTCTGCGCGAGAAATTTAATAACCGTGTTATCTCACGTCGTGGCGATGTTAATTGGCCGTCAGGATCATGTGATTTGACAACATTGAACCTCAATTATGTCTCAGAGTCATAGAAAATATCGGCCATCGGATAGAGGTTTGCCACCAAAGCCGATATTTTGTTTCACACATAATTGTCATAGAGTCTTCTATCATAATAAAAAAATATTAAGACAATTACCTCAAACTGTTTGCTTTATTTGCAATTAACATCGTGTGTTTTGGTTGAATCACCCTATATACGTATTTTTAGAACGAATTTTCGTCATCCCTTTTCAAGTTGACGAAGTTTTTTTTTTCAAGTTTGCAGTGTTATTTTTCTTTCGTAAATATTTACAAATTCAATAATTTGGTTGAAGCTTGGCACATTTGTGGAGATGGTGTTATGCGTTTTGAATATTGTGCGAACTATAAACAAATTAGATGAAGAAATTTTTAATTTTAGTTTAATGCACAAAGTATGCATCATTCATGTATTTAGTCTACTCGTTAAGTGTTACTTTATGTGAAAGCAGAAGGAAAGACATCACACTTTCATCAGAAGAATATTTCTTCAAGCAGCGCCACTGGTACTCGTAATATTAATATATAACCAAACGAGAAAATATCTCTCGCATTATTCCGTTTGAAATAACCCTCTTACTCTCTTCAATCCTACTCGGTAGTGTGATATTATTACTAGGCTCATTTTTAAAACAGATAGAAAAGTATAAAATAAGTGAACATATAAAATTTGTAAATTTTTTATAACTCAAACAGTTATAATATGTTCTACACTATTGACTACTCGCACCAAAAATGAGAACATTAAAAGCTCTATAGTAGTAATACGACTTCCTAATATCCAAGGTTGGTATATATATCTATGAGAAGTAAGCTTCAGAGAACGATATCTCGACAGTGTAAAATTTTAAGTTATTTTTGTTCTCTGACACGTATCCCTTATTAAAATACGTTTAAACAGCTGATAAAACGTGCCAAACATCCTGGATATCAAATAAAACAAAGCGAAATGAATTTGCTAGGCATTGTCAGGTTAAGTAAAAAAAAAAAAAAAAAAAAAAAACTCTTTTACAACTGGTTCTAGAATTTTTCAGCGCAGTGGCTGGCTTTGATTAATAAGCACCACGTAATTATTATATGTAGCTGTTTAAATTACATAACAAGGCGCATTAATCAGTTCTGTAAAACATTAATCTGGCAACATCTTTTTGAATAAGAATAAAACTTAAGTAGAGCGAATTACTTTTCTTTTTTGAAGTTATGAAAAAGTATAAATAAACAAAAACATAAATACTGAATTAGGGTCAGTGGTTATTTTTTGAGTTTTAATAAATATTTTCTATATAACCTTAACACGACTGGTACTTTTTGAAATTATTTTAATTTTTTTTTACATTTATTGAAAATAGTTCTAAAGAAAAGTACGACATATTAATTAAATTATAATTATTGTTATAAATAGTATCAAAGTATATTCTATGTTAATTGCAAAACATTTTTAATTAAACTTTGTTGTCCTCGTGCTTAGGTTTATCATTTATCTGTAATGTTTGTAATCACTATATTACAGATATAATCGATAATAAACTGTTTGCGTTGGGTTGTAGTTGGTATTTTAGAATCCCAGTAAATATATTTGTAAGACATTACAGCAGTTGCAAATATAGGATTCTGTTTTTTTTAAATAAATCTCTATATTTATTAATAATATAAGTGCTCAAAAACGGAACTTATAAATGAAAAATCTCGAAGTGTTATTTGTAACGAATGACAAAGAACATGTAGAAAAGTAAATAACTGTCATATCTATTGGTTAAATTTTGCAAACCTGGCAAGACATATTTAAAATATCCCTTTTTTGCACTCTTCGTTGGGTTATTAGTATCTATTGCTTTTTCTTTATGGGGTTTTTGTTTTACGTACCTATATGTCCATGTTGTACATCTTCTGCAGCCCGTTCAATTAGTACACAAAGAGACCAAATGACACACAAAGCGGCAGCACAATGAAACAATACCGAACAGCATAATCGCCTTCTTTCAATACCAGATATATCAAGGCTGCGCCACTGCAATAATACAAACAAGAAAACAAATATGCAAAAGTATATTAAAATAAGTAACATACATATATATTGATAGATACGTCGGGTACATACATATATAATCATACATATACATATGTACTTAAGCAAGTGTATGTACAAAAAGTATAATTTATTTAACAGAATTGAGGTTAAAAATACAATAATGCCTTCTAAATAATTGCAGTACAAATATTTGTCGCACAAGGCTGACCGATAATGATTTTTATGTGACAAAAGTTTATGAAAACGGCAACAGACGTTTAAAGACTTAGCCCAGTATCTATGCCAACGAATTGAAGACTAAAAACGGTTAGCAATAGAACATTTTGGAGAATGGTGACGCAACAATGTTAAATCAAAATTAAAATACTAAATAAACATCAAGAATTGTTAAAGTTATTAAGGCGCACGGTAGTGCACCAGGCCAATTTCAGCTCTAATGTAGACAATGCGTATATAACATGAAACCATTCGAGCTGTTTTTACACCCTCATTGCTTTCTTTGATCTTGAAATATTGAAACTTAAAACATAAGAACTCTACGTACAGATAACCCGATAGGTCAAGTTTGAAAGTTTTACCATAGGAGCTTTCCGAGATAAGAAGTTAAATATGCATATTTTAGTACCTATTCACTCATCAGTATTATGGGGCACTACCGCTATGCTAAATAGCTGAAATTTGGTATACATGTAGGCTTTGGGGAATAAGAAATCAGAAGATTCTGAAAATTGGTACTTTTTATATAGGAGGACAAGGGTGCCCCATCATTTGTATAGGACACTTCCACTATAGGTAGAGAAATTTGGTACAACCTAACAAATCCAAACATTTCGGCCGTTAATAGTAGTGAAATCAAAATGAGGACCAAGTTCTTGATATGTACAATACGATCTTATTTCTAGGCAAACTGCTGGCTTGGTAATATTTTGTTAACTTTCTAATTTGCTCCCATTTTCGCATACTTTTTCTAGCATTTCGGCCGATATCTCAGCAATGGCAGCTGGAATGTTGTCTTCCAGGGCTGGAATTGTGGGTGGTTAGTCCGTGTATACGAGACTTCACGTATCCCCACAAATAACAGTCTAGTGGGATGAACTCGCATGATTTTGGCAGTCAATAGGCTGCTCCAACACGTGGGATTAATTTATCACCAAACTCTTAATAGGTCCAGGGCATCACGTGCCGTGTGGCATGTGGCACCGTCTTGATGAAACCACAAGGCAACCAAGTTCAATTCTTCTATTTTGGGCAAAAAAGTCGGTAATAATCGCATAGTACCTTTCTCCATTGACTGTAACATTTCGATTTTCATCGTTCTTGAAGAAGTACCGCAAGCCGCACCCAGGCATTTTTTTTTTTTATTAACATTCATGTACAAATTAAATCAAAATTCTATTGGTCTCAGCGCCATTAAGGCATTATTGAGACAAGTTGGCAATAATAAATACATGAACAATTATTAAAATATTAAATATTATAGGAAATTTTTGAAGTAAAACAAGTATTAAAGTTAGAAAAAAAAAATTTACAATAAAAGCGTTTCAAGATTTTAAAGTAAAAATTCCTTAAGATGATTTTTGAAAGTGGAAATTCTGTTACATGTTTTCAAAATTACAGGAAGATTATTGTATTCAGCAACACCCACGTATTGAATACGGTGCTTAGTAGTTTCTAATCTACACTTTGATGTCCATAAATTTTGTTGGTTCCGAGTATTAAAAATTCTTTGGTTCTGATGAAATTGTATGGTACGATATCCAATGTTGTGCAAGGATTTAAATATATACATCAGAACTTGAAACTTATATAACCCATCGATAAAGCGATAGAGTTTGGAATCTCATAGGCAAGTTATATACTGCTTTTAGCGATTTGTTTTGTACGTATTGCAGTGTTTTTAACATTGTTGTATTTTTGAAGCCATAAATTATAGCCATATAATTTAGGTGACTCTGTATTAAGGCATGGTATAGCAAAAGCTTTGTGTTTTCATTAAGTTTATATTTCATTTTATATAATACACCAATAGCTGGAGCTACCTTTGATTTCAGCTCACGTATGTGTATATCCCAGGAAAGATTACTTTGTAACGTTATTCCTAAATACTTTACAGAATGTGTTTCATAAATGACATTACCATCAACATTAATGTTGAAGTTATTAGTAACAGCATGTGGCCTGAATCGAACTAGCTTAGTTTTAACAGCATTAAGTACCAATTTGTTTAGACGAGCATACTCAAAAATCAAGGATATATCCCGTTCCATATTAACTTTCAACGATAAGTCATATTTGCACGGATAAAAGAGGCACACATCGTCAGCAAACATATACAAATTTCCTGTTAAATCCAAATTGCTTATATCATTTAGATAAATAGGGAACAGTAGGGGACCTAAGCAGCTACCCTGTGGTACACCACACTCAACATTGGTCATATCACTTTTAACTTGATTAACTTCCACATACGGCTTCCGATTATTAAAATAACTCTCAAACAAGTTAAGCCCTCTTTCATCTACACCATAGTATTTCAACTTTTGTAGCATAATCTTATGATCCACTAGATCAAAAGCTTTACTAAACTGATCTTTAAGCAATACGGGAAAATGCCCGAATTAATAATTTTATTAAAAATGGTAAGTATCATTGGCAATATAATTTCTTTACATTTAACTACTAATTTAGGTGAAATTCCATCATAGCCAGTTGATTTTTTGACATTCAAGTTATTTATAATAGTTTCCAAATCTTCAATATTGGCTGCTTCAAAAGAAAATATACCAGAACTACGGGGTAATGTTCTAAGTTGATTGCAATCATCACTAGGATATACTTTTATATTGTTACTCAAATCTTTTACTGATTCCACGAAATAGTGGTTTAGCTCATTAGCCTTAACACGATCATCAAGAATCACAGTACCTGCCGAATTCTTAAGGTTTACATTATTTTTTGTCTCTCTGCCAAGTATGATGTTTAAAAACTTCCAGCACTTCATTGCATCAGAGCAGAATGCTCTTTTCAAACTGTCATAATAATAATCATTCCTTGACAATTTATTCGCAATTTTTATAATTTTACTTATCTTTTTCAACAATTCATCAATTTTAGTGGTTTTGGACTTTCGTACGCTTATATAATATCAAATTTTGCAAATTTTTATTTATCCACGAGCAAAGTTCAAACCGAAGTTCTGTTTTGGTTTTAGTGCAAGTTGACGATTGATGCAAGTTATCATATTTTCAGTTAAGTCTGATGAAATAGAATTTGTATTAATTTTACTTAAATTATTTTGCAGGTACTCTTTGACCTTATTGTAGTCGCACTGAACTTTGTCAGTTTCGATGTACTTGTTTGGAACAGAGCTATTTTCTATTTTACAGCAAATAATATTGTGATCTGTCAATGAGCACTCCACCGAATCAACAGATGATATCGTCCCATAAATATTACTGAATACATGATCTATACAAGTTTCACTGTTGGGTCTTGTTACAAGAGAATGACAGCTGTAACAATCATAATTAAGACATAAGTTTTCCAAATCTGGATATTGCTGGTTATGAAATACATCAATATTCGTATCTCCAACCATTATGAGAGGGTTTTGTGCATGAGCCTCCATGAATCCTTCAATTTTATTTAAAAACTGATCAATCATACATTTTTGGGAACGATATACAGATATTATATTTAGAGGTTTGTTATCAATTAAGAAATTTTGCAATGAAATGGAAATAAAATCAATGAAATTCTCGCTTTTGCACTGTTCCACAACAAATTTGAAGTTATTGTTAACATATAAATAATGATGTCCCACCATATCCATCACTCCTACAACAATGAATGCCAGAGTATCCAGGAAGAGAAAAAAGCCGTATTAAATTTTCATCAAACCAAGTCTCTTGAATAGCAATAAATCCGGTAATTTTGAAAAACTCGCAATAAGCGATTTAAATTTATTAGATTTGGTAATTGACGAAACCCTTCTAATGTTAATAGATATAATATTCAGAAAAGAAGTATTTAAATTGTATATATAATTTTTATATTTAGAAAAAGTATTAAAATATTGATTATTAATCATAAAAAAGAGAAAAATAAAGCAACAAATCATATTAAAGATTACATTTATTAGGATGGAGAAGCATACGAATCCTTATCATCATCAGTAACTTCATCGTGTTGTGCAGTAGTATTATTGTTGACCATCGATCTGCGTTTTCAAGGTTGTAGCACTCAGCAGTAATTTATCAACGTCCTCTTCACATCTTATGACTTGCGCCCTAGAAGTTTCACTTCGCTTATAAAAAATTCTTCCTCCTTTTGCAAACACATACGAGTAACCAATATTTTTCAGAGCTCTAGCGTAATTAAGAAGATCTAATGTTTCTTTACTGAGAAAGTCGTTTACAAATATTCCACTTCAATCCTTGTTTTCCTTCAGCTTAGGCTTGACAGACATGAGTTTATCTTTTGAAAGTTTATTAGAAAATTTAACTACAAGACTCTTTTTATCACTTGTACCCTTTTTGCGGAGAAAGTAAGCATCGTTAATATTTTCAGGTACCATTCTGACACCAACACTTTTTGCCAAGTCAAACACTGAATCAACAGCTGTAACGTTGCCATCAACTTTCAATCCACTAACAATGCAATCATTTTTTACGCGAGCATCATTTAACAACTTTACTGACGATTTTAAATCTTTAATTTCTTTTTTTTTAATAAAATATTTTCTTTTTCGACAACATTTAATCTCCTTTTATAATCGGCCAAACCTTTTAAAATATCGTCATATTGCTGAGACATGAATTGAATTGTTTCTTGTATGCTAGTCAGCTGATCAAGCTTATTTAATTTTGTTTTGATTGCTTGCAGTTCAGTTTTTATTCCCTCATTATCTGCATTTTCGCATAAATGACCAGTAAAAGTCTCATCTTGGTTATTAACAAAATACTCAAACTCTCTTCTATTTAAACGAGAGCACTGAGAGTGTAATATTTTGTGACAATTGTCACACTCTATGAAATTGTCTTTTTCTTTTATTTGGATTTTACATTGACCGCAAGTTATCATATTTTTATTATTAACACTTCTGCGACCTTTTCCACTCATACTTCACTATTTCCACAAACTTTATTATTAGCTTTATATAATTTAAACGTTTTTTGTTTTCCAAAATGATGAAATCAGTTAGAAATTATTATTTAAAATTGACGGGGTCCCATGTACAAAAATATATGTCTGTTAACTACCGGAGTTGCCAACTTTCTGGGTGAAAATTCGGCAATTCTGTTTGTACCCATTGAGCCAAAAATGAGCCTCGTCGCTGAAGAAAATTTTTCGATAGAAACACATTTATCACACAGCTAATAATAAAATTCAATGATTTGCAAGGGTTGTTCTTTTGTTCGTGGTGAAATGGCAAACCTTACTGAGTATTTTTGGCACTGCCACATGTGACGAATCTATATATTTTTTTTTACACTGAAAATTCGAATAGCAAAAATAAAATCTCCTGATACATACTAAATTTGTTATTTTGAATAAAACGAAAGAATTCGGAAGTGGAATACAGAACAGATAAAGCTTTTTAATAAAATATTGCGGGGAATACAGAATATATATATATTTAAATATTTTTGCCAGTTCTAATATGGGGAACTGATAATTTTCGGGCGAGTGGATGCTGGTGGAACCAACACAGCTGTGTGGCATTTCGCATTTCTTCGAAAGTTGGTGTTGGATTTTTGTTTGCTTTTTTAAGAGTCCAGTGTAAAGAGACTTCATTATTACTCATTCAACTGCAGAGTTTATCCCTACGAGATTATATGTACATATATAGGTACAACCAACATCGACTATAAAAACTTGTTCTTCAAAACGCTGGTATTGGACATTTTTTGTACCCCCGAAATCGCGGTAGTGCTTCTTTGCTACTTTAAGAAAACACGCGCGCAATGCGTAGGCTACCATTAGCGTCAATAAGTGACGCAATTAGTATTTATTTGTGCTTTTTTACGTGAGAAGCTTATTCAATCAAACCTGTTTTATTTGTTTAATTTTAAAAACCCAACTTTTATTACTTTTCAAATTCCATTCTAAATTGTAGGAGAGAAAAACCTCTAAGTAACTAACACTGTTTATTTTGCATAGATAATACCTACTTTTTCGGCCGAACATTTTTCCCCTTCCACAGTTGCTAAAAAAGGAAACAAAAAACGAATTCACGAACGAAGGGAATAGGGTTTATGATCGGGCTTATTATTTCATTATTCATTAATTCATATTCAAAAATTTGCACTCGATTTTAAACCTTTGAAAAATAGCTCAAAAATGGCCTGGTGCATGAAAACAAAGAAAAACAGAATTATACCCACTTTTGGACTGAATAAACTAAAAAGAAGAACGGGTTTTCCTATTTGGTTTAGTAAAAAATTCGAAAATCCACATTAAAATTACTTTTTTCTGTTTGTGGTTTCTAGAGCAAACCTTCTAACTAACAACTGTTTCTATTACGTATTTTAAGGCTAACATTTTGTAAATTAATAAACTCGGCAAAGATCAAGAATACATTCATGATTATGTTACCGATTTTAGCAGGCAAATAATAAAGAAAACTTTATATTTTATAAATAAAAATCCAGATTAAGAAAGGTGTTGTGTGTAAATAAAAACATAAAAAAAGATTTTACGTACACATATTTTATAATTTGTAACATCGTAAAAGACGACCAAAAAAACTATACATGTGAACATGTATATATGCATGTTCCGATATTTTTAAATATTATATCGCAATTTGCATCTGTATGAAAATCCTTTGTTTTCAAAAACCCACAACAGTCAAATGTAAAATTGCATCACTTTTTCGTCCTGCTTTTTATTAAAACCGAAAACGAATTACTTTTTACAGCTTAACATTTCGTTTCAAGTTTATTTTTAAATAAAAATTTTTAAATACACTGCAGCAATAAAAGAGACTTAAAATTACAATTTCACTTTTTGTTTACATTTGCCTAAAAACAATAAACAAGGTTTGGTTAATTAAAAGAGATTTGGGAAAATTAATAGTGGCGGACAAAATTATAGGCTCGATAAGTATTTAGCACTAGTGTTGAATTGAAAGGAAAATGTGGCCTAAAGTTATAAAGCACATACAGTTTCAGGGGTTCCAAGTTCAACTCCCAGATAGGAGAAAAATTCCAAAAAATCAAAATCAGCAGATGTAGCATAAACAGGGCTGGAGAACGCCGTGGTTAAAAAACCATCAGTTTGGTGATGTTTTATAGGAGTTTTTAATTTGGAATTTTATTAAAATATTGTTCTAAAATTAACAAGAAATCTTTCAAACAAAATACATTAAAAATCAGTTTCAAAACAAAAAACTTATGATTTTTTGCAGCTCTAACTTTACGAATGCCGTTATTTCACAATATTTGTTAATAAAAACATGATTAATGCAATGATCGGGAAAATATATGTGCCGTCCCTTGTTATGAGTCGTACGCCAAGTTCGATCTTCCGTGAATTTCGAATGTCAAATTCGTAGTATGACCACGGTCGAATTTTTAGGTCGAACAGAATTTTTTCGACGAGTATTGTACTGTGCGCAAATGTTTGGATATGTGGTTTGCGATTGTTTTGTGCTTTTGGACGACCAAACACTAATTCAACAAATCGTCGAACCATAACTCCGTCGTAATAATATTTTTCTTTTATTTTTATTGCTTTTTACGAAATTTGTAAACGAATTATATTTGGTTTAGCCTCAGATCCTATGGAGGCCCAAAAGTTTATTATTATTATTTGTTTAATTTTACAGTGATTTGTTGTAATATTTTTTCCTTTGGAAATTTTAGATTTGTTACTTTAAAAGTTAATGCAATGATTTTTGTTTTTGTAATTTAGGGACTTTAATTTGATTTTTATATGAATGTACGAGTATATGCATCGGTGTGTACATACATAATAATAATATATATGTACATAAATTTATAATTTTTTTTTTTAGAAATGAAAAATTACTCTGATGTAACGAGTTTAGCTTTTCGGAATATTTTACTTTAAATTAATGACATAATACTTATATAGTTTTTTTTATCAGTGAATTCCATTTAAGGATTCTAAAATTTTGAAAGTTCGTTTTATGTTTTTTTAATACATACATACATACATACATACATGTATATTTGTTGTAGTTGCATTAAGTTTTGCCTTACTATCGTATTTGTTAATTTGCCATTACAAAAAAAAAGATCTTAATTGAAATTGTTTTGTAAACGTTACGATTATTGTTTGAAAAATTTATATTTTATTATCAGTATTTTTTATAGTTTCTTTGTTGTTGTTGGCTTTGTAAGCAATATCATAGTTGCCAAATGAGATTGGTCCGAAATCGACAAAAAGATTATAAGTTCGCAAAAAAAAGGAATTTGATTTAAGAATAATTAAAAAAAAATTTAACAGGCATATAATCTTGTTTTTGCGAGACATTTTTTTTTTAATACTGTATTTTATTTTATTGAATCTTTCTATTAAAAGAAATTCACAATAAGTATTCAAAGCTTATTTCTAAATTATTATTTACTAGTTAGTACCAACGTAATAACTAATTTTTTGTATTCAAATCTTAAAAATCTATCTTCTATTGTGTAGAGAGAGCCGCCTCGCCAGGCTCAATGTGTCAGTTCTTTTTAGTCTCTGGTGGCCATCAAATTGCAATAAATTGCGTGCTAGAGTGTTGGGATGTGCCACTAGTTTGTTCACGTATTTGGACGTGTATGTTTTAACTTCTTCGTGGATAGTGGGAACTTTGAGATCCCTATGTATGTTTTCATTTCTTATGTACCAGGGGGCGCATACGATATGACGTAAAATCCCAGACTGTCTTCTCTGTAACTTCTGGATGTTTGATGCAAAGGCAGTACCCCACACCTGAATACCATATGACCATATTGGCTTTATAACGGATTTGTATAATAGGACTTTATATTCCAAAGCCAAAGTTGAGTTAGGACTTATTAGCCAATGCAGTTGATTTATTCGAAGCTTTATGGACGTTATTTTTGCCTCAATGTGACGGGTCCAAGTTAGGCGCCGATCTAGGTGGATACCTAAATATTTGACGTGCGTTTCCGCTGGAACCGTGGTATTAGTTATTGTGATTGGTGGACAATTTTGCCTTCTAAGGGAAAACGTTACATGAGCACATTTTAATGGATTTACCTTTATTCTCCACTGTTTTAGCCAGTCTTCTAGCTTATGAATATGGGACTGCAGCTTTTCAGATGCATCCTTTGGATCATTACTGACACTTATAATTGCAGTGTCGTCTGCAAAGGTTGATGTATATGTATGTGGGCTTGTCGGCATATCCGCTGTATAGATGATATATAATAGCGGCCCTAGCACACTACCTTGAGGTACTCCTGCACTGATTTTCCCACATCTTGAAAGCTGGTCCTTTGACCTTACTTTAAAAGTTCTATCTGACAAATAGCTTTTTATAAGCTTGTGGGTGTTTTCAGGTAGAACCCGAACTATTTTAGTAAGTAGTCCATCATGGCAGACTTTATCAAATGCTTGGGAAATGTCTATAAATAAAGCTGAACAGTATTGCTTTCTGTCAAAAGCCGATCTAATAATGGTAACGATTCTATGGACTTGTTCAATCGTACTATGCCTTGCTCGAAAACCAAACTGATGATCTGGGATAACGTTTTGTTCATTTAGAAAAGGAGTTACACTCGAGACGAATAATTTTTCAAATATCTTTGACAAAACTGACAGTAGGCTAATTGACCTGTAGGATGTAATCTGGCTTGAGTCCTTTCCAGGTTTCGGGATCATAACAATTTCAGACATCTTCCAAGAGCATGGGAAGAAGCCGACGCGCAACATGGCATTAAATATGGAAAGTCAAATTCTTACAGCTGAATTAGGTAAGTTTTTTTATCATTGATCCTGTTATACGATCAGGTCCAGGTGATTTCTTCATATCCGTATTTTTAATTGTCAATTTTAAAGAAGACAACCGAATCATATAGGATCATTCACGGTGTCACTAATAATTGGAATAGTGGAGTTACTTATATCATGCGGTGCCAAAACCTGCTCTAAGTGATTTGCAAACGCATTTGCCTTTTCACTTGAGTTTTTAGCCCAAGTACGGTCTTCAAGTCTTAGTGGAGAGTCGTAAGCAATAGGACATTGTAAGTGCTTTACAGCTTTCCACAGACTATAATCCGTGTTTTTCATTGGATCCAAGTTCTTTAAAAAGTTGTCGATAGCGAATTCGTGTTTCTGTCTCAATTTACTCCGTAAGTTTTTTTGGCATAAGTTCATTTGCATTTTATGTGTGGTGAACGACTATTTTGCCATTGTCTTCGTAGTCTTCTTTTCTCAATGACGAGCATCTGAATATCTGCTGTTGCATGGTACGTTATTATTTTAGCTGATGGCTTTGTTGGCGTTGCATCTATGGCTGCGGCAGTCACGACGTCTGTAAAATGGTCTACAGCTGCTTGAATATCAGATGGATTTCTCAGTGGGATGTTCAATGGTAAGTGAGAGCTCACATACATTTTATATTTTAACCAATTCGTGTTTCTGTTCGGGTAGAAACTAAGGGTTTTAGGTGCAGTGACAAAACTTTCGTGTAAAATAACAATTGTAGGTGAATGATCAGAAGATAGGTCATAGGATGAATTAACTAAGAGTTGATCGCGGTTGATGTTTTTTACTATAGCAAAATCAATAAGGTCTGGCAACTTATTAAAGTCTGTGAGCCAATAGGTAGGTTTTCCGGCAGATACGACGTCAAGATTGTTTGCTTCAACTGTATAATGCAACTGCCTACCTCTAGGACTAAGGAGTCTGGATCCCCAATATGTGTGCTCTGCATTGTAATCACCAGCGGCAATAAATTTTTGTCCTAGCGTAGCAAAGAACCTGGCAAATTTATGGTGTTCGATTTTATGCCTAGGCGGGCAATACACTGACGAGACTACAATTTTAAAATCAGTAAGATTTATAGTCGTGGCTTGCAAAAAGTCTTCGTTGAATTCAGGCAATGGAAAATGCCTTATGTTTTTTCGGACTATAATGGCAGTCCCACCACATGCCCTTTCGCTTGGGTGTTTTGTGTCATATATAAAAAACCCATCAATTCTAAAGCAGTTTTTTATAGTGAAGTGTGTTTCAGAGACTAATAGTATGTCTATATCATGTGCTAGCAGGAAGTGTTCTACTTCATATTTATGTTGGGATAGCCCGTTAGCGTTCCAGAAGCATATTTTTAACTGGTTCATTTTTTGCTCAGCAGAACTTGCAGAAGCATGTTTTGGGTTCGCATCATTTCCTGAAACATACCCTGCACAGTTGTCACGAAATTATTCATTGTTTGTATTAAATTATCGATTGAGCTCGAATTGGTAGTGAGGGGTGTCTGGGCACCCTCTTTTAAGACGTGGGCATATGAATGTTTATGCGCATTAGAACTTTTGACATTCGCATTAGGTAAATCATTTCTCAATGTTTGGGCATATGAAAAGTTTGGCTTAGTGTGTGGCTGTGTAGCTTGTGTACTAGCAACAGAACCAGCATGAAGCCGAGGAAATTGGGATGACCTATATTGCTCATAATCAGGTTTGCGTACGACCTTCGAATTATTTTTTACATGTTGAAAGACTTTGCAGCCCCTGTAATTTGCTGTGTGGTTTTCACCACAGTTGCTGCATTTTTTTACCTTGGGGTCTGTTTTGGAAGAAGTGCATTCCAAAGTCCGGTGCGCATCACCGCAAACAACGCATACGGATGGTAGCTTGCAGTAGGTTTTCGTGTGTCCGAATTCCTGACAATTAGTACACTGACGGGAACCGCTACGTTTTAGAGGCTCTTCCACCGTTATTCTTCTGTTCAAAAGGTAGCGCAAATTATATATTGGATGAACCGAGTTTTTTGATTTAAGTTGCGATGCGTTAAATACGATTTCAACACGATGCATAGGTTGGGGAACTTTGTTCTTATTTAGAATATTGTGCACTGACCTTACGACATAGCCTTCCACCTCTATGGCACTTTTTATTTCGTCAGTGGGAACAGAACTGTCAATGCCCTTTACAATGACAATCAAACCTTTAACACTTTTGAGTTGATATGTATAATAGCTCCTATTATCTGCATCGAGGCGATTTGCGATTAGGCGGTAATTCTTCTCAGTGCGCGCTTGGATCTTTGTTTCTTGAATTTGACCTCTTCGTATAGAAGCTACATAAAAGCTTTCCTTACCTACAAGCTGAGACAACATGTTAACAATTTCGTTAGATGTTTGTTCGCGCAAGTAAATCGGGTTCAGCTTCATCATCCGCTGTAGCAAGTACAGAGAATCTGTTTTCGCTTACCGGCATTACAGTACTTTGGGAGCTTTTATATTGTTTAGCAATGCGCTCTTGCTGCGAAGACTTAGGACTGGCCTTCCTTTTGGTTATGGTTATATAACGATACATACCTGTTTGCACTTTTATTACGGGATTTTTCAAATTACCTGTTTCGTTTGTTTGTTGCACTATTTTTGATATGGTACCTGAATTGTTTTTTGTTTGAATTGTAATTTCTTCTGGTGTTGTTATTTGCGAAGATAAGTTTATATTTCCGGATAAAGAACGCGTTCGGTCAATTGGCCTGGCGCTTAAAAAAGCACTGTCATCTTTTTTTTTATTATTTGTATTGTTCATTGCATTATTAGCATTTGTGTAAGAAAAAGAGTAATAAGCATTGTTGTTATTACCTTTTATATTTTTTTCATTAATATTTGGTGCGCTCATACACTCACTATCAATTGTTCAAACCGGTTTAACCATGCACTATTTGTTATTGTTTTTTTTTTACACACAATATATTATATTGTTGTTATTTTTTGTTCTTTATTTCTTTGTTATTACTAACTGTTCACTGTTCAATTGAATACTTTAAAAAAAAAAAATATATATATATATATATATATATATATATATATATATTTGTTATGTGTTCGATATGACGTACGTCTGTACTCAAACACGGTCACTGTTGAACTCGAGTCTTTGCGAGACATGATTATGAAATATTAAGCGAATAATGCAGAACACCGCGCATCATGTTCACTTCATGTCACTTGGTACTGAAGCAACATGATACTGAAGCAACAATAACTGAAGAAGTAACATTCATAGCAATAAATAAAATTGCTAGCTGAGAGTTTTTGAGTTCGATAAATTTTTTCAAATAATTAATTATGAAATATTTTGTTTATGCAATCAGTTATTGAAATGATTACATATATGTTTATGTGCACCAGCTGAGCTTGCCCAGCCTTGTTTTTCTTGCCGGAAAACAGGATATTGATTTGCAGATTGCTTGAAGTCCACTTCCATCTAACGGTATAAAATCAAATTACAAATTTGTGTTTTTCTTGTATTGAATTTCTGTTTTGAAAATTGTTAAATTAGATGCAAAAAATCGTAAAATCGTCAGATGTGTATATTAAAAAGTGCAAAAACTACAATAAGTCGACAAATCTGGCAATATTATGTCCTAGTGAGTATTTGATAACTTTCGCGTGTTAGATGGATGCATCATTCAAGAATCAAATTAATTCATCGTAACGAAACATTTGTTTTTATCAATTCCATATTAGCGCATATTTCAGATTTATTGTGACTTACTTCGTTTTTCAGTAGTCCCCCGTTTATGAAACGTTAATGTTACGGACATTTATTTACAATATTGCAGACATTTGTGGTTTATATATTTATGTATATAAAATTTATATTATTTTGCTTAAGAAATCATGTTACTTTTCCTAAAATGGTGAAGCAGGGATACTAGTTGTTAAATGTAATTTGTTGTCTAACCAACTGCCGCATTTCGTAAAAACTATTTCTACAAGTATTGAAATTACAAAAAAAAAAAAAAAAATGGATGATGAAAAAACTATCAATACGAATTTGATGTTGGGCAAATTCGACCCAACATCAAAATTTGTTCGCTTTGAATCAATTTTGGAAACAACAAATGCAAGCAAAACATAAATACATTTCTAATATTTTTAAATTAATTAATTTTATTTAAAATTCATACAAACTTTGACAATAATATTAACGCTAGGTTGTGACGAGCGAATTTATCACCTGCGTCCATGAGGTCACTTTTTAGTTAATTCGCCTTGGGAAAGGCACATGTTACATATACTACTGTGGGCAGAAAATAGTAAGACTTTGTTCATAATTTTAAATTTCTTTATTTTGCCAAATCTATTTCGTCCCCCTCGAAGTAATCTTCCCCAGCTGCAATATACGTATGCCAACGTTTTTCCAATCCTCGTAACATTTGTATTACGGTGCATTATCGTTGTGCAAAAACCAAGAGTTGTCGGCCCATTATTCCTGCCTCTTTTTACGAATAGCTTCACGCAAACGACGCATAACACTCAAATAGTATTTCTTGTTGACAGTTTGGCCGGTCGGAAGGAATTCGGAGTGCACCACTCCTCGATGATCGAAGGAAACTGTCAACAACCTTTGGCACGATATTCGGCCAATTGATCGTCTGCTTCCTGGTCGTAAGCGTAGATCCAAGACTCGTCGCCAGTTATAATACGTTTAATGACATCCTGGTAGTCGGAAAGCATTGTTTGACAATCGTCAACGCGACGCGGTTTTTCAAGAAAATTGAGTGATTTTGGAACCAATCGTGATTTCACTTTTCTTAGGCCCAAATGATCTTTTAAAATGGTTTTCACTGATCCCTCCGGTGTTCCAACGATATCAGTAAGGTCTCTGACTGTTAATTATCGATTCTCGAACACCACGTCCTGGACGTGGTTCGTCGTCAACGCGTTCTCAACCCTCTTTGAATAATTTGTACCAATCAAAAACACATGCTCGCGACATACAATTATCACCGAAGGCCTTTTTCAACATTCTGAACGTTTCGGCACCAGAAATTTCATTCCGCACACAAAATTTAATGGAACTTCTTTGTTGAATAATTTCACTCATTGTAAAAATCGCCGAATGCACTTGTTGTAATTCAGAAAGACAAGCGTATACTAAACACCAATGAATACTTTGATGTGATATTTAATACAGATGTCACAAAATCTCGACGAATGAATTTCCGCGCGAAATTTAAATTAAAGTCTTTCTTTTTTTTGCCCACAGTAGTATGTCAAAAAATACATATGAAGTTAAATTTTTTTATGAATTCTGCAGACCACGTTTGCATATATTTTGTATGGATCACAAAATATTTAATTGTAAAAGTAAAATAACCATTTCGTTTTAAGCGACTAGAGAGCAGGCAAAGAAATTTTAGCAGTAATAAAACACCTTTTTGTAAAAAAGTTAAAATTATAAAAATCCAGAGAGTTCCTCAAAAATGTGTTTATTTGTATGTTAAGGAATCATTTGATTAAATTGCTGAGAAAATCGCCCGGACCTGATCATATTATGGTAAGAAAAAATTCCGCTTTGAGAATTATATTTTTCATATTTAATGTCATGTTGCAAGTTGTCAAGTTAGCCAGCTGTTTCGTGTTTAAACCGTTACTTTAAAGAGAAAAATATCCCAGACCATCAGTTTGGTTTTCGAGCGAGACATAGACCTAATAAGCCAGTTCATAGAATTGTTACCGTTATTAGATCAGAATTTTAAAATAAACCATACTGTTCAGCTTATTTATATGTCTTTTAAATACATTAAAATACCCGTATGGATGGACCTGGGTCAGGTGAAAAAGAAAAAAGTCCCCCCTCCAAAACCATTGACAATTAACATTACCCCACACAATAAGTTTAGAAAAATTTTAGAATTGTTTCTTTTCGTTAATAATTCGCCCTCAAAAAGCTTAAGCGGGATCCGCGTCCGGAATAGACATATGACATTCAGCAGTGGATACTGCTTGCATATCAAAAATCTAGAAGTTACAAAGAAGTCAGTTAAGAATTGTACGACAAATTGTCTGTTGCTCTTGGTATATAAGTAATATAATATAATCTATAAATTGAATGGGCATCAGAGAGTAAGGCAAATAGACGCAGATTTTTGGAACAAATTTCCGTCATCCCTTGTCGAATTTGGTTTGGAGCAAACCGGTTTCGGCCATGTGCCATCTTCAGTGTAAATTTTCAATGAGAACAAAACTGTAGATGGCATAGTCGCCAAACCAAATATGACAGGGGATGGCGGAAATTTGTTCCAAAAATCTATATCAAATAACTCTGTAGCAATATTAAATCAAGATAATTAATAATTAATAAATAATAATTTAGATCTAAGATTTGTTATCGTGAGATTTACTTATCGTGAATGTCCTTTAGAAAGATTCTATTAAAATTTTGGTTAAATTTAAATGGAACGAGGGATTTTCGAAAGTTATGTTTCAAATAACGCTTGTTTTTAATCGTAATAGGGAGAATGTACTGACCTCATTGAATGGCTTGATTTTTGTATGCATTATAAATGGAAATTTGCACAATTCGCAGGAATTTGTCTCGGATGCTGTTAACCATTGTTGTAGACATGCCTGATGGACATACTTTAAACTGCCCGAACAATAGCATGGTGTTAAAAGTGGATTCTGCGGATCACTTTCACAATGACAAATGCGGCAAATATCACCGCTACTTTGTGATGCCTGGCTACTGGCTGAACCAAACCTGAAAATAAATAAGAAGAGATAATTTAATTTATTGACATTTGAATAATCTATTACTTCAGTAATTTTGAGTGGCAACGGAATCAGATTTGCTTTGTGTGAATCATTTTTATATACCTCCTTTGCCGCTAAAGAATTTATAGGGAAACAAGGGTCGTAGATTTGCTAGTGCCATTTGAATTTAAACAAGTAGGTTATTATAGGCCATTGTTTGCTTGGGGACACCTGCTTAGAAAATAAGATTAAATGAACTTGAATTTGTTATTTTTTTAAACGACCTTTAAACCAAACTAGATCCTTATTAAGCGTCTCACAATGAATATGTTGGGATATTACCCAAATCTCTAATAGAGTAATCACGCTATAAGAAACTGAATATTTAGAATACAGATTGACGACAAATTATATTGCTTTTACTGCAGTTATATGAGATATAAATATGTATTGCGGTATTCTATGGTGAATTTTTTTGCAGCTCTTAAGTTTCTCCGTTTTTTCGAAGCAGGTTAAAAGATATTTCGTTCAGTCCAATCCACTTACTTTTTATTCTATCTAGCTAAAATAGACTACAACTCTCCTGTATGGGTCGAAAATTTTATCTATTATGGAACTATTTGAGCCCCTATAGGGAAGGGCTAGTGCGCTTGTCGGTGATAGCAAAGTATCCAGATTTATTAACTCACTGAATATCGACGCAATGTCGGTTGTGTTCCGTTATATAAGGGCATCATTATCTGTATACGGTGGCAACAGCTTAATAAGTCGTTAAAAGCGACTGAAACAATCTCAATCAAGAAATTGCAAGGCAAGCAGGTGGCAACTTTAAAGTATCTGTTACGCCACATGATTAGTGAAAGCAAACTTAACCAAAACGCGATTAATAATTGATTATTCTATTGCTATTAAAGGTTCATTGTATCGAAAATGTTTCTTTCGATTAATCGATTATTTGCAAAATAATCGAAAAAATACCTAAATAATAAAGACCTATTATATGCCGCTACACATTTTTTACTAGTGTAGTGCTAACATATTTTGTGGGAAATCAATTAAAAACTACCATTTTGAGCTAGTTTGAACACCGATTTAGGAACATGAAGCAATAAATTTTACTGACGGCACCAACTATATAAGAGCACTTAGTTAAAAAAAAGTCGTTTTTCAAGATCTATTAGCGTTATCTACGATTATGAGAGACGTAAGAAACTAAATCGTAACAAATATTTGTTCAGAAGACAGAATTGCCAGTGGAAGCGGCACTTGACCACAGAAGTCTTTGGCTCACAAGCGGATACGAAAGCGTGAAAAAATTCGCAAGATGAGCTAAGCTTCAATTTCACTGCTCCAGTTCCCGAATCACAACGAGATGTGGCTAACGCATATGAGGCAATGAAAATAGTCTATGTTAAGCTTTGCACAAAAATATTGTTTTCTGATTGTAAAATCTCTATCTTCAGTGCGCCTGTTATCCTAAGCACGCGTAACCGCTTCGAAAGAATGGAATAGATTGAGTAAGAAGCGCGTTTCTAAACTATTATTTTTGAATTTGGCTTTAAACAAATCAATTTAAAAACTCCTTTAAAATCTGTACCACATAAAATATTTTAATAAACTTATTTATAGTTTTTGCGATACTATAAATAATTCGTAAAGTTATTTTCACCTTTTCACCGACTGAAGCTACGTAGGTGCCAACTTTAGTGAATATTGTAAAGTAACTAAAACGTGTAAATAAAGATTCGCATGTTGTGGGCCCAGACTGGGTAAAAAACTTGCAGATCCATAAGTCGACCCCGTACACTGCTGAGCTACCGCAGCCTTAGACAAAACCACCTTACAATGTAATAGAAACCATCGTTTAAATACTGCTCTTACTTGGTTATTAATGATGATTGCGTGTCATACAATTGCATATCAACTCGTACAACGAGAATTTCATAAAAACATGTGACGATATTGAACTTGAATAATTTACACGTGAATTTGCTTTATAACAAAGTGTTGATATAAAGAACCCACATTTCCACGATTTGAAAAAATAAATTAGAAGAAAACTAGAACAAAATAATAGAATAAGAAGTTTAGAGAACTAAACTCTTTTTAGGCGAACATTAGGCAGAGCTGGGATTTAAATCGTTCTCTACAAATTTAATTTACCAATTAAAATGGCACTTCAGCATAGACAGTCAGCTCAATAAAATGTCACACATTTTTATAGACTCCAAACAAGGAAATACAAACAAAGCAATTAATATGTATGCAAAATGCATACATACATATATATTCATGTGTATGTATATGTACATGTGGCACTAAATGTTACCATAAGTATTTTCATACAGTTCAGGTCCCAACCGCGTAATTGCCATAATCAAAGTGACCAGTGCATGGTTAATTGTAGGTCTATTGGTCTGTCTCTCTGTCTGCTTACGACCATAGAAATTGTTAATTTACAATATTTTTTGCAGTTTGTGCTTTTTTGTAACATGTAATTAATTTGTATATATTAAAATGAAATTTTATTGATTTGTTTTCCAAGATTGCGCTGACAGTCGTAGCTTTTAATTAATGCACTTCATTACTTACGTTAATTGTAGGAAAAGGTATTGAAATTTTTAAAACAAAAATTATTAAGACGGAAAATTACAACAAACCAGAAACTCTATAAATCTTTAAATAAATTTAAAAGATAACTACTGCGTAGTTTTAGTTTTTAATTTAATAATTATTCATGTCATTGCTATGTAAATATTATCTGAAGTATTCAAATATAGATTCTTTCATGCGCGGTCGTCCAGATACAGCTGAGTCTAGCAAAATTCCGTTAGCATGTGTAACGAAGGCCGTTTACAGTCACTGCCGAATTAATGTTTGCGGGGTTTCGCCGATCCTCTCGTTTACGGTAGCAATGTTTTCAAGAGAGCGACCGGTACGTCGATGTAAAGGAGACAGTATCGACAATCGACCTAGTTTCCTAAATTTGTTTACCACTCTTTGAATTATGTGGCATATTAGGTGCACGTTTTCGTCCGAAAATTCCGCGAAGATTGTTGCGGTCTCAACATTACTTTCTTTTTTTTTTGCAATGGGTTTAAACATTGATAACGCGTTTTTCTTCCCTGCAACACTCCATTTTTAAAAATCGATGTAAATATCAGAGTTGCCACTTGCACGAAAAAAATACCACAAACTTTATTTAATACGTTCTGCGTTAGACACCCTGGCCCATAATCATAGTCTAAAACTAAGGTTGGTTCTTTTAAAAACCTACTTTAAACTTACAAGGTGTTATTAATAATTTTGGTACCATAGACAAAACATAAGCATGTTTTATGTTGAACCAGCTTTAAACGGGTGCCAAATCAAATGTGGAATATGTTTGCATACAATCTATAACAAAATAAAAGAAAGTGGCATCTTTGATCACCTGATGCTATTTATAAAAAAAAAAAAAAAACAACAAGCTGCAAAATTTATTTCCTTAAATTTGATATCATCTTATTAGTTAAATGTTGAATAAAATCCTAATCCTTTTTTTAGGTTTCTTGTGATGGAACTCTTCCTCCAAATCATCAATAATGGCGACATCTCTGCCAGTATCTTGAAACATTTTAAATTTTTTTTCGCGAATTTTTTACTTCGCAAAGAACAGCTGATGTTGTAGTTAAAAACAGCTACAGATAGTTTTATATTTAAAGCCCACTTCAACGTTAAAAGTATATTTTAACTTGTCTATGAAAGACCTAAAGTCGACTCTTAAGTGAAGTCGACTTTAGATCTCTTAAAGTATAATTCATTTTTGACTATGATTATGGGCCCCTATGTTTAGATAAATGTTAAAAAAATTAAATAAATAATTCAAAATTTTTTTCAATAATTTTCAAAATTCTGCATATATAGTCAAATACAATTTTATTTGGCAATACAGTAAAACCACGTTAATCCGGATATTTGGTTTCAAACCCCCTATTCGGAGAATCGGAAATTCCGGAATAATGAACACTTTCGTTCTGCATGTGACACAGGAAATAAAATAATTTAAGTTCTGATTAGATCAAACATAATTAATAGTTTTATAAATATCAGGACTTACGAAAATCACTTTTTGTCAAAGTGATTTCAAATCGGTCATCTAATGACGGCCGATTTAAAATCACTTGCTTATTTTTTCTAAATATTTCGTTTAGAGTTTAATAAAAATGTTGATGTGATGTGTTTTTTTCTATTTATGTTTGTAATAAAATTAGGTTTTATGCACATAAAACCAAATATATTACAGAATTACTAAAATTTTGATTTGTTTGACAAAGTTCGTGATTTACTATTTCTCTTTACGAGTCAGTTGGTTTGTATTTTCGAAGATATTTCTGAGATTATCAAAGTGACACATTCTTACAAAGTCATGCAGGAAGATATATCCAATTTATACCATCATGTTCTTTATATTCGTATAAGGCAAAATTAATTTATTAAAGTAAACAAATGTAATAGCAGTCAATAATTGATTGATTTTTGTACAAATTTGAAATAAGTTCAAGACGTAAACAAATTTCATCAATAAAAACAATGACAAATTTGTAATTTTGGGACTTATATTTTGTTATACTAACATTTCTTTCCATCTTCTTTTTGTGCGTTGTGAAGTTTTATTTGTGACTGTTTTTGGTTTAGTGTGCGATACGTATGGGCAATAAAAATATAGCCGATACCGATATATCGGAAAACATGAAATATCATCGATATATCGGCATTGGGTTGTATCCCTATATATATAAAGTTTAATCTTTTGTTAGTTTTAAGGACTTAATGTGACTGCCAGTTCCACGACGTCGAAAACAAACTTGTCATGATTATTGGATTAAATATATGATGTTTACAGTAGGCACAAAATTAGTAGAAAGACACAAAGAATGTTAATAACTAGCGTAGAGCCAAAGAAAATACATTCCATTCTTCTACTTGCCCAATCAAAAATTTTAACTTTTACTGTATTCAAAGTTATCATATCAAACAAAATTCTCTTACTTTATAGAAAGAATAAAGAAAACGAATAAAAATTTACGTCAAACAATATTTTGAAGCATATTTTAAAGAAAATGCTAAGCATTTTTGGGGGAAACTAATGAGGTAACACGATTGAAAAGTCTCAGAATTTAACACAATGTTTGTCTCTTTTTAACAGCATCTCATCGAAGAAACAAGAAACTAATAGTATACTGATAGGAAATTTTAGCTAAGCGATTAGAGCTATAGAAGACTGTTTTAGCAAAATCCCTAAATTATTCGCCCTCAGATTTTTAGCTATGGAGATTTAGCTTTAGCTACGAGAATTACAGAATACGCCTGCAGATAATAAATACGTTATTTTTATGTTGTTTATAAAATTTAAAAATATAATAAAAAATACTGATGTGGCAATCATAGCTATATTGCGATTTTGATCAGCACCAGTCTTTTTTGCTTATTTTGTCGGCAAAAAATCTTTTTATTTGCTAACCGATCACAAATATTTCCCGATTTTTAATAATACACAGATTCGGCAGAACACTATCATCACGCTTATTATTTTATAATCTCTTTACCCACGCATTTCTCTTCTTCAATCTCATTCTCAGATTCTGTAGGTACTGATGACTCTGAAGATCCCGAAGTAAAACATGTTTGCAAATAGGTTTTTTTTTTGCTAAAAAAATGATTTGATGAACTGATAGAAAATGGAGTATTTTGCAATTCTTTCACTAATAGTAATTAATTTGTTGAATCGAATAAAGACTTAAGAGCCACTTCGTTGCTGTAAAATCATGACGATACATTTTGCAGCTATGATATTGTGTGAGATGATGCAAAGGATCGAGAACTATCGATTTTTAACAAAAACGAAAATCGATAATCATGGCTCTTGCGTTTTTTTTTGCGGATAGGGCTCAATATGATCGACGGTCATCATTTTTAAACAGGCTATACAGAATGTCGTATCTTAATTAAGGCGCAAGGCAGAGCGCTAGCCTTATTGCTTTTACCCACTCATAAGTTCTCCTTATAAGAACTCTACTATAGATAAATAGGTATTTATTTTTTACCTCTGAGATATTTTAGTATATACCTATTCACTGACTAACTAACTCATCGATATTATAGGGCACTTCCACTGTAGCTATTGAGCTAAAATTTGATATCTTGGCGAATAAGTAATCGGAAAAACTTTAAGAAGTAAGTTTCTTATCTAAGGGGACTGGGGTGCCTCTTCTTTGTATGGGATACTTTCACCATAAGTAGAGAGCAGAAATATGGTATAACCAAATCGTCTGTAACTTTCAAGTGTAAAAAAGTTTTATACATACATACACGTATATACATGTATAAAAAAATAACTTGGAAAAATGAGTTGGGATCTGCTCAAAACCCTAAATGTAAAAATAAGGCCAAGCTCCTATCAAAACAGTTCGGTTGTTAAAAGTAGCGAAATCGAGAATAGGTCCAGCCCTTGATATGTACAATATAATCTCATTTCTAATCTGGTAAATAAGCATGGAAAAATGTTACAAAACTAGCAGGATGCCTAGAAATGAGATGTACTCGTATATCAAGAACTTAGTTCTCACTTTCGCATTCGTTAGGGAATTCAAATAGCTTATTACCTGCATCTTTTACATTTTCATTTATATTGTTGAAATTTTTTAGTAATTATATTTTTTTAACAACCTCTTACTATAACATCTACATCTTGTAGTAGGGGTTAGTCAAAAAAATAGAAAATATAGTTTCAACCCTGGATCTTCACTTTTGCCTCACCTATTTTCACTTGTTACTCGTATTTTTAAGAGAAATATTACAATGTTTATACTACAAAGAACTCAGGGATATAACTTATCTTTAAAGGATAGTAAGCAATCCTATATGTAGTATAAAAATTTAATAATAGTGTAATAAATCGGGTTATTTGTTTCCCTTTATCTTACGTTTTTAACCACTCCCTATCAATACTTAAATCACGGAAAAAGATTGTAGCACATGCTCATTAGTCAAAAATGAAGTATACTTTTAGAGAAATAAAGTCGACTTAACTTGAGGAGTCGACTTTGGGTCTTTCATAGACAGTTTTGAAAGTCGACTGTAAATATAAACTCGGTAAAGCTGTTTCTAACTCCAACCTATTCGTAAAAGCAACACCTAAAATTTTGACAATGTGTTTTGTTCTTATATGCACCAATGTTGTTATCAATGCGTAGAGAACTGCAAAATGTGCATCCAAACAAATTTAGGTACAAAACGTATTATAAAAGACACTGTATGTAAATTGTATGAATATGCTTTGTCAACAAAATAACAGCAGATGTTCAAGGTTGCCAGTTTATGTTTTGCTGGAAGTTCCATGCAAAAACTTTATACTTTATTTTTGACTCTGAAAGCAGAAAAAATAAATAAGAAAACTTTTTAGTTTAAACTCTACTTTGGCAAGAGTCGACTATAGTGTTTAACTAAGAATACGGGCCTATAAATTTATTCTAGGTTTAATATTTCTTCAGAACGGAAATTCGTTCTAAATAACTATAAATTTAACTAGCATTTAGTTAGACTGACAGACTTTGAAGCACGATGCAACAGTATTTGATAATGGTAATCTATAAACACACTTAAACCAACGCAATTAAAATTATATTCCATAACAATGTTCCTATCGTCTTAAAAAGCTGATAAACAATATTGATTTACAATACGAGTATTAAAACAATTATTCCATGCAAAGTCACTGTATTTTCAATACGTTGTCATTTAATTTAATATATTACGTAGTAACAAACCACGTAAATGTTGCACAGGGATGGGATTGTATCCCATCAGAGTAAAGTTTAACATAAAATTCAGAGTAAAAAATCCTATAATATAAACTTTAGATTAACAGGCAGGCTCACAATATCGAACGTTAGTGTTCGCTTAAGTTCTTATAGCAAATAAACTGCCTTACGTCCTTCTAACAGCGCTCTTTATGAATTTATTTGTTTATTTACGGGTTATATAAAAAAATATAATTCTTTAAACAGTTCATTAGAAGGACGCAAACTAGTTTTTTTATATTAGAATTCTAAGGAACGTTAACGTTTGACATCGTAAGCCAGGCAGAAAAATAAGATATTTCTTAAAATTTTAAAATACGTTTGTAATTTGTTCTAAACTCAGTGAAATTGTGCTGCCCCTTTTTTTATTTATGTAAAATTTTAGCTACTAAGATCGCGAAAAAAGAGAAAACCTAACCACTGAACTGAACACACGAGTACATACGTAGGTATGTATGAAGGATAACAGGCGAGTTGTTGCGTACTTCAATTCGAATTTATGTATTAGACATACAAACTCGAATGATTTTCTTTTCGCAAACAAGTTCTTGGAAACAGTTTAACAGAATTCTTTAATGGAAAGAAATCTAGACCAATACTTAGAACCAACACAATTAAAATTATTTTCGTATCAAAAGTTCCTATTGCCTCGGCATATTAGATAAATCGTCGGAAATACTACCCGGAGTTTTGCAAAGTGGCTCAGTTGGTCCTTGGTATAAATATTTAACAATTCCTACAAAAATATTTGCAATTATTTTTTAATGAGATACAAACCATTCCAGAGTTATAAAAACAATAAAATTGAACAGACTGCTTTATTTATAAACTTAAAATGAAAATATGCAAATTGTTTAATTTTCTTGCTTTTCCTTGCTTATAACTGCAATATGGTTGGTGTTACAAAAAAACTGATTAGCAATATTTTTTAGGAAATTTTGGCAGCTTTAACTTTTATATGAAGCAATTTTTGCTTAAAAAAAAAGTTACACTTTCAGACCTATGTCATCTTAATAGGCCCCCTTACTCTAGCTCGCCCCTCACGAACCAGAACTCTCTCGTTTTTTTAAAGCACCCACTGCGCCAATTTTCAAAATACTGAGCCACTGTATATTCAAGACGTTGACATTTTATTTAAAATATCACGTAATAGCAAATCTCGTAAAGATTGCAATCTTGCAATTGACAGACGTTGTATTGACAATAAAAATAAACGGAATGCAACAAAAAAGAAACAAAAAATTATTGTTATATGTAGATTTATGCAAATGGTTATAATCTTTTCAGTATAAAGGGTGTTTTTTATAATGTACGTAGTGCTGGCTCGGCAATCTGGAAGTTCAATTTTAGACTATCTTTTTAAGCATGTGGGGTCGTATCTCGGCAATGATCCCAATTCATCAGAAGTTGATTGTTAATTCACTTAAATTAATGACTTTACATAACCCCCAACAAAATAATCACAAGGCGTTAAATCGAAAGATCTTGATGTCTAATTGCCTGGCCATTTCGAGGAAGCCTTTCTTTGGTCTTCCTATATACCACGGCGTTTATGCGGATGCCTAATATCATTTAGAGTATACGTGGTGCGAAAAGGATCCTCAGATCAACGATTGTGTCGAACGTAAAATGGATGTAGTGCTTAGTTTTTGATAAAATGGCAAATCCAACAGAGCTACGGATTTGGCAACAGATGGCTGAGTGTTTAATCCATGTTGGAAAATATAACCTTTAAAAAACACTCAATATAAGGAAGGTCGCTTGATAGCAGTCGAAAATGCCCAAACAGACAGGCGAATGAACGAACCACATATCGAATTAAATGTGTGTTCATTACTACAAACACAATCATTAAGAAATCAAATTGGATTATTGCCTTATGATTGATTGGTACTATGATCGATAAGTGGACAGATGGATGGTTTCCTTTCCACTTGATTTAGTTGTGACTAAGTCCACAAATTAATTCCAATGCCTTTCAATTCTTAATTATGACCAAATACACACACTGTAAAGATTAACAAACCTTGGTAACTTAATATTTTATTTTATTAATTCCGCTTTTTTATTGTTGTTGTTGTTTTTATTATTTACTTTGTTCGGTTTGTGCAACAGTTTTAAATTCCATTTTAGTAGAATATGACATTTAAAGCAAAAAAAATTTAAAATACGTTTTTATATCAGTTTCATCGCAATATGTATGCTCTTAAAGGTCTTAAAACCATATTTAAAGCAGCGTTTTAGGAAAGCATGGAAAGAAGTAAGTTTAAAGTACGGAAAGGGGCTTCCAATAAGGGTAGGTCGATGTTGTCAGTCTGTGGCAACTATGTTGTGTTGGCACCGTCTGTGAAATTAATTGTTATTCCATCAATGATGCCACATCACTATTGAACATGGTATTGAAATAACTGTTCGGTCGTTAGTGCAAACGTAGCGCGAGTTGTGTCAATTTTACGACAATCACTGTGGTCCTGTGATCAGAGTTGACTCTACAAGGTTTGGTGACCAAACAATAGTATTGTTTGGAATTAATATAAAATTGTTGAAATTACATAGGTACTTACTATGTAATCGAAATATGCCATCGACGATACAGCAAATAAAAATTTATCATTGCTATAAGGTTGCTGGACAAAAGGTAACATTTTTTCAATATCCTTCTTTTTTTTAATTGTTGTAAACAATTTAATTTTTATGTTTTGTGATAAAACAAGTAAGTTAACGAAATTTTTTATATCACAACATTTGTAATGATGAAATGATTGTAATTTTAAAACCTAAAACTACAGTTTACAGTCATATTGGCGATATTCGACAATTCATTTGTCGGCTATCAACAATTCTTCCATGTTGAACGCAAACCTATTTTTATCCCAGTGCAAACTCGAAATCAAACGTTAGGTCAAACATTTTATCAATCAATTTTAATTGGCAACTAACAAAAACATGAAGCGAGTTTTAGCTTGTAAATAACAAAAATTGAGATTGTGAATAACAAAATTTTCTATTAAGGTGGCGAATAAAATCAATACTTTTTTTAATTAAATGCAAATACAATAATGTTTTCAAACAATAAATTGAACTTAAATGAGTGATTTATGAGCTTGCATTTAATAATAAAAATGCTAGTTTCCTTTCCTTCCCCCAAGAATTTCCAACTGGTGGCAACAAAATTAGTTCTAAACACTCTCTTGAACGTCATTGAAAAACATATGTAAATTTAACGATAGCTTTGTTCTTTATTAAGGTGCACAGTAGTGCGCCAGGCCAAGTTCAGGCCTTATGCAAACAGTGTGTATATTATACGAAATCACTCGCATTTTTACTCCCCTCCTAACTTTGCTTCTTTTTATCATAATGAAATTATGAAACTTTAAACAGTTACCTATACGTAGATTGTATAGGTAACCTCATAGGCCCAGTTTACCATAACATAAAAGCTTCTCGCGATATAAAGGTGCAAAAAGCTCATATTTTGGTACCTATTCACTGATTCGCTCACCAATATTATTATACTGTAGCTTGAGAGTTGAAATTTGTTATACAGGTAGGTATGATGGAATAAGTAAACCGAAAAATCTGAAAACGGGCACTTTTTATCTTGGAGGACTTGGGTTCCCCCTTCTTTCTATTTGATACTTCCACTATAGCTAGAGAGCTGAAATTCGGTGTATCGTTAAAAAAAAAAGACTAGGGTTTCCCCCTCATTTGTATTTGCCACTTCCAATATAGCCAGAAACCGGAAATTTGGTATACAGGTAGGCCTTGGAGAATAAGTATTGAGAAAAATGGGCACTTTTCATATATGGGACTAGGGTTCCCTCTTATTTCTATGGAGTATTTCCACTACAAGTAGGGAGCTAAAATTTAATATATTAAATACGAAAAATGACACTGAAAATGGCACATAGCCGAAACCGGTTTGTCTCCAAACCAAATTTGATAAGAGATGACGGAAATTTGTTCCAAAAATCTACATCTTAAACCTCTACTATGTCGTATTTTCAAAAAATCTATGTACATTATTTCCATCTGTCACTTTCCTCATCTTAGCGTGGAATTGCAAAGTACAATGCTCCGCAATATTTTATTAACATTTTTTTCATAAAAAAACACTTTTAAAATCTCCACCTCCCTTAATGTGTTTGTAAAACTATTAAATTTTTGCGTCAAATGCATTTTAAAAATTAGTTTTAATTCTGAAATTTAGCAGATCATTAACTATAGGTAATAACTCTAGCTATTAGCAGTTAATGTCCTGTTTTACGAGTTTGTTTTTTGTTTGCTGATTTTTTGTCTTTCTCTAAATAATTGGAAAAAGTATAATGGAAATTAAAATATTTGTTCAATATAACTAACTGCAACGCATGAACATTTTAGTTATTTGTATTAGCAGTACAAAAAAGTTATCGCTGTTTGGCAACAAATGGCTTGTTTTATGATTCGTTAGTTACGAAAACACACTTTTTTTCATCTGAAAGTTCAGACATCTCATCAACAAAAATATTTTGTACACAGCGAATGGTCTTTATTACAACAACATCGTTTTAATTGCTTTATAAATGGAAAATTTTGAACCACTGGTTTTGCGGAAATTTTTGCAGCACGAAAGTTACCGTTTTATGTTTATTTGGAATATTGTGGCGAGCATGGTCATTTTCATCTTGGATTGAAAGGAATCTGAATCTTAATTTGTCTTTATCGTCTGCGGAGGAAATAGAGAATGCAGTAGAAAAATTTAACTGCATACTTCATGATGCCGGTGTTGTATCTACCCCAAATTGTGTAAGTCGACAGATAATCGACCATACAAGTTTTACATCTGAAATAAGAGATCTCTTAAGAAAAAAAAGAAGACTAAGACAAATTTGGCAAACATGTAGGAATCCTCGCGACAAACAAATCCTTAATAAAGCAGTAAAGGACCTTAAAATTGCACTTAAAAACTGGAAAAATTTATCAAAATATTCAAATTAAAGACAGCAGCGGTACATGGTGTAAAACCTTTAAAGCTAAAGCAGAGGCATTTGCTATCCACCTGCAAAGCACATTTCAAAAACATGAACATAGAAGTAATCTTGATAATGAAATAATAGAGTTTGTCAACTGTCCCTGCCCTATGGACTGGCCAATACAACACATATCAGTGAATGAAGTTAAAAATCAAATAAAGAAAATTAACTGCCACAAGTCACCTGGCTACGATAATATAGACAGAAAAGTTGTTCAAGCACTTCCGATAAAAGCTCTTATATTAATAAATTATTTTCCCACACAATGGAAATGTGCAGAAATAATAATGATAAACAAGCCAAATAGGCCAGAAAACATAGTTACATCATATAGACCTATAAGTTTGCTGGTCGTATTCGCTAAAATATTTGAAAGAATATTTTTAGAAAGATTAATGCCAGTTTTAGATAAATTGAAAATTATTCCTGAATACCAGTTTGGTTTTCGGAAAAGACATCGTACTCCAGAGCAATGCCATCGTATCATTGCCTATATAAGAGATACACTGGAAAATAAAAGATATTGCTCTGGAGTATTTCTTAATGTACAACAAACTTTCGATAGAGTTTGGCACACAGGGTTATGTTTTAAGTTAAAAAAAGTACTTCCAACACCTTTTTTTTTGCTTTTGAAATCTTACATAACAGATAGACGCTTTTATGTTAAAGTGAATACAGAGGCTTCTGAAATATGTAATATAAAATCTGGAGTCCCACAAGGCAGTGTACTGGGGCCAATTTTATACACAATCTTTAAGTCAGACAGACATGCCTGTCAATGATAATGTTTTAATAGCCACATATGCAGATAATACTGCAATTTCAACATCTTGCAACTGCCCAAATGATGCATCAAATACAATACAAATTCAACTTAATGCATTAGAAATATGGATGAATAAATGAAAAATTGAAGTCAACACTGATAAGTCTTCTCATGTAACATTTTCTTTCAGACGAGGTAATTGTCCTGCCGTTCATTTTAATAATGAAATTATACCACAAAAAGAATAAGTTAAATATCTCGGAATCCATATTGATAAAAGGTTAACATGGACAACTCATATTAGAACAACAGTTAAATATTAAAACAAGAAAACTATATTGGTTACTCAATCCAAAATTAAAATTAAGCATACAAACCAAGATTCTTATATATAAGACAATATTAAAACCGGTAGGGACTATGGTATTCAGCTTTGGAGTACAGCCAGCAATTAAAACTTCGAAATACTACAAAGGTATCAATCAGAAACTCTTAGATCAATTATTGACGCTCCATGGTACGTCCCAAATAACACAATACACAATGATTTATACACACCAAAAGTCAAAGAAGAAATTCGGAGATGCAGTGAAACCTATCTAGAAAGACTGAGTCATCACGTGAACCCGTTAGCTATTGCTCTGCTAGATGACACAGAAGAACAAAGAAGGCTTAAAAGGCACCACATCCTGGATTTGCCGTTTAGAAACTAAACTTTTCAGTAACATGATCTCAATATAAAGACTTGTTATTTTTATTGTCTAATTATTGTCTATTTATTTAGTAACACATATCATATATATCCTCATTATATAAATATTACATCAACTATAAATTTTGATTTATGTTGTTCTCAATGGAGTTCAATATAGTATGTTATTTTTATAATCTTATTAAATTTACTTATTGACCTTAGTTGAAAAGATTGTATATACAAAATTATATTATTAAAAAATATATATATTGCTACAAAGTAATAGTCAAAGGTGTGTGAAACAACCTATGGTACAAATACGCAATATTATAAACATAAAGCAAAAACAAATTGCGTAGCAGAAATCTCCGAACCGCGATTCAACGTAGAAACAAAATCAACTTCTACATCAAGAAAAAGTAAACAAAAGATACACACACAAACACATATACAAGACTACTAAGCCATCGACTGAAATAAATGATGCGCAATTTTGCGTATGTTCGGGACATTTCAAGAAGCGGCCGTGATCTGCATATAAAGACGCCGTCCACCGCAGAAGAGATAGTTAACTTTGAGATTTCATAGAGTGTGTACATAAGCGTGTTAAATTTACAATGTAAATTTGTACTGAAGAGTTATCTATAAGAGTCGTAATTGCCGAATAAAGTTGTGAACTGATAAAATCATTAGCACTGTGTATTTTAATATTTGCAATTAACCGAACCCTACAAATTAACATTTAATGTGGTAATAAACGTAACAATATATTATTTAAAATTGCCAATATAATTTTTAATTATTTAAAAATATTTTTTAATTTCAACTTTAATTTTCAAATTTATTTTTAGTAATTGAAATATTATAAAATTTTCAATAACATTTTTTTAATTGAAAAAATATTGACATTTTTATAAAAGTCTAGATATTTTTTAATCAAACCCAGGTTATTTTTTCTGTGTAATACTACATATTTATACTCAAATTGATTTCATTGGTACATATTATATATTTCAATTCCATATTTACAGGTACTTTTGTCTTATTAACGACGATGAGCTCAAGAGTAGCTATACCTTTCCCAACATAAAAATTATTTGTGAATCAGAATATATTTTCTACATACAGATGTGTGTATCTAAATAAAAGCATGGGAGAAAAACATTTTTCGTATATACAATAATAGCGAAGGGCCAACTCACGCAACACATTCAATTATTCAGTTTTCGTCCGTTTTTTTTTTTTTTTTTTATAGGAGATTAAACGCTAAATATGTGTGTTTGTTTGATTTGTTTTCTTCAGATAATAATCTTAAATTTTAAAATGCTTTATATTACAAAACAAAATTATTTTTTGTTTGTTTTGTATTTAAAAAGAATTACATTAATTAATATAAACGTATAGTAGTGTTCTAGTCTATTAGTCTAAAATGAATTATTAATTTTAGTGCCTGGTTCTGTATTTCGAACGATTTAATAGTCTAGAAAATTCGTATCGAAATTACTCGAAACTATGTAAAACATTTTGTAAATGTAAATTATACTTGAGAGAAATATTAAGGGAATGCTTACATTAAGTTATATTAATTACTTATTGTTTTTTATAGTTTAATTGTACATTAGAATCTCACAATTAGAACTCGCATAAATTTCATGTTCTTAACGCTCTGAGATTCTAATTTCGGTAATTTTATTATTTTGCTCTTTAAAGTAAAAAATAAAGAGAAGAATTATTAAAATTGTTTTTTGTATTAGAACCTCTGTAAAAACATGTGTCAATTAGTGTAAATGAAAATTAAAGATGCAACGAAGATGCGTTCCATGATGAATCACAGGCAGAGAAGAGCAATAATGGTTTAACAATACCTGTCTAACCTTTTAGACATGCGTAGTGATTGCGTTTTATACAATTTCACAAAAACCAAACTTATAACATAACTGAGTTTGTTTAGCATTCTTAAACAGCTTACCATTTTATGAATTGAGTATTAAAAAATATTAAAATTAAATTAAATTTATTCTCTTCTTATCATTTTATATTAATGAAAAAAAAAACAATGTTCATAATATATTTTTCTATTTTATTAATTAATTTTCGTCATCGATTGAATTTACTGTCAAATGTGTGTGGCAATATCAATTTACGCCATTGCCAACTTTAAAAAATTTTGATCTGTCAAACAAAAGAAAAAAAACAAGCATTTAATGTTATAGTCGCACGCGATCACATGCCGCATGCATTATATTTATGTGTATTATTTTATATTTTTTATTCAAATTAAAACAAAAATTAGAAGTCCTCTATTAACAAATTTATTGAGAATCGTATGTTTAGATTGATAGTATAATAACATAACAATCACGCTTTTCCAAAAGTTGAGGACATACGTAAATATGTCTAAAGAAAAGAAATGAAATTTAAATTCAATCTAATAAACACTAAACACCATAAGTCAAGGTACTACAGCCGAAATAAGTAAGTTTATTAATTTCACTCAAAAACGTTTGGTTAAATGTCTTTTATTTATCATTTTTAACGTACTTATTCGTATACAACTGCAAGATAAAAAATTTGTTTTATATACATAAAACAAAAAAAAAACTATTCGTTCAAAACTTTGGTAACACCAATTTTTTTGCACAGCATAACTCTGGCAACCCTTGCATATTTTTTAAAAATATTGGCAACGCTATGTTTTGGAATTTATTTTTGTTTTGTATTTGTAACGGTACTTTTATAAACAATCAGTAAAATTTCTTATCATTAAAAAGTATTAAAAAACTTTTTATTGTTTTTTCCGAACTACAAATTAAAATTACTTAACAATTAGTATTAAAAAACTGTGTTTTATTGATAAAAAATAACTTTAAAAATGTCTCGAAAGGAATTAACAATGGAAGAACGTAATATTGTAATTAACAACCGCAAAATAGGAAAATCTTATTCCGAAATAGCCAGTGTAACTAGTCGAAGCAAATCTACCATACAAAAAATAATAAACCGATTTAAAACAGAAAAATGAATTGAAAACAAACCAAGAACAGGACGCCATAGAAAGCTAACACAAGTAGAGAAGAAAGAAGAATTGAAGCTACAATTAAGAAGGATCCATTTCAAAGTACACCCAAGATTGCTGCAGAGTTAAATGAATCACAAGACAAAAGTGTTTCTGCAGACACACTACGCAGGTCCATCAAAAGGGCTGGATATAACGCACGCACAGCAGGCAAGAAACCGTATATTAACGAAAAAAAATAGAAATAAGCTGATACATTTTGCGAATAAATATAATAACAAACCAAATGAGTTTTGGGATAAAGTAATTTTGTCAGATGAGTCAAAATATAATATTTTTGGCTCGGATGGACGTGCCTTAGTATGGAGAATAATAAAAAACAATGAATAACACAGTATATTTAAATATTCTTAAGAATAATTTCAAACAAAGTACTGAAAGTTTAAAAATTGAAAAGGAATATTACTTCCAACAGGACAATTATCCCAAACACACTGCGGCTGATGTCAGGATGTGTCTTGCATACAACACTCCACACATGCTTAATACCCGTCCACAAAGTCCGGATTTGAACCCTATTGAGCACTTGTGGGACCATTTAGAAAAACGATTGCGGAAACACCAAATTACAAACAAAAACCAGCTTAAAACCTTATTTATGGCTGAATGGCAACAAATTTCACCTGATTATACAACAAAACTTGTGTATTAAATGACAAATCGTCTAAATGAAGTTCTTCGCCTGAAGGGATAACCTACTAAATATTAGGCATACATTTTTGATAAGTTATATAAACATCTTTATTATTATATTCTTCTTTTTTAGGGGTACCAAGACTTTTGCTATACAAAAACTCGGAGTTACCAAAGTTCTTAACAAAAAGTTTTTTCTTTAATTGTATACATGAATAGTTATTTGTTTTGTTTTTCTATTGTGTATGAATAAATACAATTATAAAATTCAAAATAAAAGATAATTTTACACATATATGAGTGCAAAATTGATAATCTTACTTATGCCACTGTGGTACCTTGACTTATGCTGTAGACTGTATATTAATTTCATACTAAATTGTGCAATTTATTGTTTTGGTCAGCCCTTTGCTACTCGCACATGTATCTACTTACATACATAAACACATACATATGTATGTATTAAAGTATCTCTCTCTAAACAAATTTACATGCAAACCAAAGACGCATTTATGGCAATAATGGCTACAATTTCCACTGTATAAATCATAAATAATGATTTACCATTATTATATAAATTGTATGTAATATTATTGTAGTCGTATGTTTATTTAACTGCATTGGCTGACATTTCTCAACGTTATCACTGGCACCCCCAGCCATCATTATCTTCATTGCCACTCACATCATCACAATCATTTTAAATCAATACGCCTCATTGTCTCCTCATGACAATGATGTTCTGTTTATTTTTATCTGTTGCAATTGCAGTATATTACTCCTCGTTATCCTCCAAAGAAAATAATTTGTGTTATCAATTAATGTTAATTAAATTTAACAAAAATAAATAAACAAAAATTCTATGTAATTTTTGTGCCGCATGTGAAGCAGAAGGCCACACCCCAAGCTATGGATTAATTAAATCTGAATCACTTGAAACTCATACTAATTGCCATTTAAATAATGTGTTCTTTTTGTGCGGTATAAAAACTGCACTATGATCTTTTTCTGCTTCATATTATCAAAAATTATTTTATAATACACGGCCCTATAACAAGCTTGATGTACTTTCCTATAAGTCGGAGAGCATTTTGAAGGTATTGCAACCATACTCTGGCAAGGGCCCTTTCGTCACGTCTCATATGCGGTCAGAATAAGAAAATAAAGACTAATAGTTTTGGATATGTTCACTTTATACCTGCCTAAATTATTAGACACGCATTACAGATCAGGCAGTAAAGTCCAGCAGCTGCGAGCCGGCTTATTGGTTACTTGAGTTGCCGCCGAACGCGATTTATTGAATTTTTGATTACTAATCAGAGTGAACGATTTCGAGTCCAGCAAATAAGGACTTCAATAAAATTTATATGCGTCATGTAAACAAATCTTGGAACAGTCACCGCAAAATACATGTTTAGTATTGGATATGTGGTCTGACTGCTATAAGCAATTACTATAATATACAAACATAATAGTCTATTATTGTGTAAATTTCCTAATGAAAATTATAAGGTTGAAATTGGAAAGTTTGTCATTTTTCCGCATACAGGATTAACCTGTATACGGATGAATAATTTCTGGGGCAAAATTTAAAAAAAAAAAAATAAAATATTTATTTTTCTTTTTTGGTAATTTAACCGATTTTAATAAATAAATTAAATAAGTTTTGTGTTTGAAAAAGGTAATCCCCTGGCCAACTTTAACCCTCCGCCGCTTTATTTAAGCTTCGTAGCTTTAACGTATAAACAAGACCCTTTCCGAGTCATTTTTTAACTATTTTTATTTATTTTTTAATAGTTAAAGTTCATAATTACATTTCAAATTTATTAAATAGTGAAAAACATAAATCTATGTACAAAGATTTTCGATAGCGACAAGAACAAATGCTTGTTGATAAGTGAACGTATAAATTTATATACTAAAAACATAAACAAATATTTGCTCGTAAATAGATTTGTTCTGTCAACAAAATAAACTTGAGTTATAATTTTTAATAAATTTTTTGTTTAAACATTTGCGCGAATCTTGTTTATATTTTTTCATTCATTTACATTTTATTAGTAAGCTATAAAGTGTGAAAACAGGCATTCACACTGGGACGGAAACTTTGAGATAAAAAAGTTAAATGAAATACAGTAGTGTTCAAATCTATGCTGGAATTCATAATTACGACTACCTGCTTAGGCTAGGTAAAGTCGCACAGGCTGCCTCAACTGGCAAATAAAATATTGGCTCCCTTGGGTCCTCCCTACTATTCTTTATGTATATTTTAAGCCTCACAGCACTTAAGTGCCCAAATGCGCCGGTCTACATCTTTACAACTTCCACAAAATCCAATATCCTTGCATGAGAACCAATGGCGCAATGTAATGTCAAAATCATCAGCATATGCGCATTGTAGTTTTCATGCAATCATGATAAGGTGAAAGAATCCTCGTTATTAAACATGTGGGTTCTGTTGACCATCTAAACTGTGTATACCCGAACATTTCCTGTGTTGCGCAGCATTTTACCGTCCGCAAAGATGGAACGGTCTTGCTCCTGCGCGGCAACACAGGTGGTAATGTATTACCATCTCCAACATGGATGCTGTGTATAAATGCGTGATATAGATTTAATTGCGGCTTTACTGTCCGTAAATTTTCCTTTCCTATTGTACCTCAGCTTATTTACCACGGGGAATATTGCAGCCTGAACATTGCTACATTGATAACACAATTTAAGCCTTTCGTTTTTTAAAACGACCATAGAGGCCCAGAAAACATCATTTCAATTACATGTATCTGCTGTCAAAGACGTTATGCCCAATATCGAGAGAGAATATTTTTAAAAATACTTGCCCTATTTGCATGGCCTGTCCCTGCTGTTTTTATACCTCTGCTTCACTAAGCCTGACCCGCCGAGTTAGGAAGCAACAGCATAATGTCAGCTGATAACCATTGTATCGTGCAAAATGGGCTTTGTTTTTCTCTCCAATTTCCATAGAAGCTGCGAAACTATTAAAATGTGTGTTTTTAGTAAACGTTGCCAAATCGAAAGGAACGTGTTACAAAAAATGTTGGAAAACAAGGCAAAGGCAATGTAAGATGTTGGTGGATTTTAAAAAACAAGTGAAAGGAGTGTTATGGACAAAACTGACAGCAGATTTAAATGATACTAGCCCTACAACTCAAGTTTATACTATAATGTTGATATAAATAGAAGTTCTTTAGACACACAATTTGTAGATAAGACACGAAGAATGTTGATAACGTGCGTAGCGGCATAGAAAATGCATTCCATTCAGCTAGATGTCTAATAGAATTAAAACTTTTACTGTTTTCAAAAAAGGTTGTCCATATTAAATAAATAATTCTCTTTCTGAATAGAAAGAAAAAACGAACTCATGCCTAAAGATTGAAATTACTTAACAATTAATAATAGAAGAACTTACGTACAGTTTTTAAAATTAAAAAAGTTATGTTTCTTTTCAAGTTGTGGGCTAATTATAAAAAAAAAACATATCAATGTTAAATGACGGCGCAATTGAAACAGTAGTTCAGGGACAGAAGGTGTCCAGGCATATTTTGCACCCGAACACATCTTGAAAAAATCGTGTCTCCACTATTCACAGATAAAGCACTGAGCGGAATGCAAGAAACATCTTTTAGGAAGTTCACGTCTTTTGAAAAGCGGAATAATGTAAGAAGTCTTTTCGTGTACTTTACGGACACAAAAATTTGGTCGACAATCTGAAAAAATCCTTTATATCTGAAATGGTTAAAAATCCTTTATATCTGAAATGGTTTAGAATTCTCTAATAAAAAGCTACGACTGGCAGAAACGGCAATATACAAAATAGCTCAGTACAAAGACTGCAATTATAGCTAAAACAAATTCTTGAACTGAAATCACGACAACACGTTTTTTTCTTTATATTTGTTGTCTTTATTGTACAGGGTGACCGCCTGAAAGGTATACCACTTGATTAAATACAACATCAGATAAATATCCGCCTCTGTTAGACTCACAAATGCGAGCCCTTTTGAACACATTTTTCATTACATTCTCACACATTTCACGCGGTATTTCATTAATTCAAATTCGATGATTGATTTTGATAAGATATTTTAACGATTAAAACACGTTGGTTTACCGAATATTTTTCCATAACACATTTGCCACGTCTCTACTTCACGACTGCCAAATATGAACTGTCAAGACTAATGTTTACCAAAATGGCGGTAAAACAAAGTAGTTTACCTTCCCGGTGGACACCCTGTAGTTGGTAATATATTTTTCTGTAGGTGAGGAACCAGACTATTTCCATGACGATTATTCATATTCTTGTTTAAACTCCTCGAGTGATAATATGCGCTGATGGCTCACGTGTGTTGGAGCTCCCAAACCTAAATAGTGTCGTCTTACTAACTTTTGTTTAAAAAACTTTCCAAGTGATGGAAATTTAATTTCAGTTTCAAATATTCTGCCCATCACTGTATGCCTAAGTAAACAGAAACACCAGCAACAACAAAATAAAGAAGAGACAAAATAAAAAATGAAAACAGCCACAAACGTATACACTCGAACTTTTAATGGGATTTCTATTTTTTGTCTGTTTTTGGTTGACTTATCGTAGAGAAAATATTTCATTAGCAAAGACCCATTAGAAATACGTAAATGTGTTTCTTGGGGGTAAAGGGTTAATCACCGATTGGAGACAATACCCTTAAATTATTGTAGAACAAATATTATATGATCAAAACACTTGAAATTTGTTTAATGAGAGCGCTGAAGTGTCTACTAAGATAAATTGGCAAAATAAACTCAATAACTAGTTTTTTTAATCAACATTTTGTTAATTATTTTTATATTTTATATAAGAACTTATCGAAAAAAGTATTTTTTTATTATCACTATAAATTAGAATGAGTTTATACAGAAAAATAGATTTTATTGGAAATTGGCCAATAATAGAACAATAATGGCAGGGTTGAACCAATGTTGGCTTTGCCAACATGTTTTTGTTTTTACAAGACCTCTATGCAGTGGCATATATATTGTAGTTGTGGCTACCAAGATAAAAATCACTTGAACTTGATTTTGTTTTAAACGGTGAAATAAGCAACTCCTTAATTGTTCCAACACGACACAATCGAAATCAAGTTGTTATTATTGTAAAACTTGTTTGGAGTACAATCATATCAATACAATGTCTCCCGAGTGAGTTATATTTGGGTCGGTCACACTATCGTTCTATACTGGGTAAAATAAAACTTATGTGTTTGTTGATTTGCTGTTAGTAATGAAATGAATGGATTACGTTAAAAAACTGAGTCAACATCATTTAGGCTTCTATGGCCTAAATTAAATTCATTTGACGACGATAAAGTTATTTATTTATTTATTTATTTTTATTTATTGGGGTCTTCATTTTCTTACCAGAGGATATTGGAGCACATGCTTTTATTGCATAAAAGCGTACGCAGTGCTTTAACGTACATACATATGTATGTCGGAGCTAATTGCCTAATCTAATCGGCGCACAAGTAGCCGATAAAAATCGGCACATGTTTTGCAGTGTAATTACTCATCATTGTTCAGGAGAGTGTTCGCATTATCGGCACATGACAGATAATTTTGGTTGTCGCTAGTCAGCGTGCATTCGTCCCAGATTATCGCATTTTTTTAAATCGGTACATTGCGCCTACCCAAGCTTATGAAAAGTTTGGAGGCAATAATAAACTATTGCTATGCGAACAAATACTAAGAGTTGAATGTGTTTTCACTATAAATGTTAGTAGTAAAGATTTTTCAACGATAGTGAGTTTTGATATCGAAAACAAAAAATGTTTGGGACGACGACAAAGATTTGCAGATACAGTTTTAAAGGCATTACTCCGAATTAAACAAAATCAGAAAACGAAAAAGTTGTGGAATCATTCGGAGTAACAGAACAAGCTATTTTCTTTTGGAATTCATTAAAGAAAGCAAGGAAATTTGTTGGCACATAATTTTCCACCATGACAATGCTTGTCCTCATGTCACCGTATAAGTAAATATATCTATTTGGAAAACAACCATTGCCCAGACCTTGCCCCGCCCAACTGCGATTTCCATCGATCGGTGCAGGCAAACTGTCTGAAATACGCTTAACTTAAGTCAAAGGCATCAAAAATTGGCGTATTTCGTCTCTGACTTAAAGGATTAACATTTCTTCTGGTTTTATTGATATCAAGTTATATTTTGACAATATATAGAAAAGCTGCTATTTTTTTAAAAGTTAATTTTTATATTGATTTCCTTCAGAAGGGATTCGAAATGAAATGATTGTAAAAATGTAATGAATATGATTTAAAACAAAATGTCATAAGAAAAATATGTAAATCATTGTGCTTACAGTTCAGGCTCACAATATTATTCTTAGTATGTACTTATGATAAGCAAAGTGTTGCAAGAAAATAACACTTATTGTAGGCACAATCTATATTCGCCAAACAGCATGGGATTAAGTTGTTTAACACTTCAAATTTATTAAAAAAAAATAAAAATAAAAAATAATTCATAACTAAACACTGTTTTAATGTGAAACTCACATGTACGTTTTTATGAAACGTTTTTACTATACATACAGAGCGTTAATTGTCTAACAGCTCCTAGTACAATTACTAGTACAGCAAGCAGCACTAGTACAAACGGGGTTAGAGTTTTTATAGAAAAATATTAGGTGCCGATGAGTACTAGCACTTAAAGTTCAGGAGCACCACTTGAAGATTGATAGAATTCCTGAGTAACGAAACAACGATTGGAGTATTTTTGAGCACATTTTCTATACAAAGGAACAGGTAATCTCTACTGGTTCTAAAGTACCCAATCGGGTCCAAGTGTACTAGTGGTACTAGTGATTTTCCAAGCATATGTACAATTGCAAACTAGCATTGGTGACTTTTATAAAAGTAAGATACTAGTTTGATCTCCGGCAGGTTGTATATCTTAAAAAATAACTTATTGTTACTTTTAATGTTATAAAAAACAAACTGACAACAATGAACGGATTCGGCAATTCTTAATGTGGAGTCCGATGTGCACAAGACAATGTTATTCAGCAAGTAGGAAATGATACAGATCTGTGGATTGAACAAGACAAAACAACATGACCTATGTAGCGCGCGACATTCGGTTTAGTATTCATGCCGTTCGATTGAGAAATCTCAATCGCTAGTCTCGCCCGGTAATCCAGAGAACATTTATGTGTTTAAAAACAGAATTCGGCAAGGTTTTTGCGCCTTACGGGCTCCAAGTAGCAATCGAAATTTCGAGTTCACGTATCTAGACCAGCCTTGGGTACTCAAATAAAAATTGAAGATTCTTGATTTGATATAAATATTTGGAAGGAATTTCCGTAATCTCCTCTCATCTTTGCAGAATTTAATTCGTTTTAAACACATTTTATTGCAATTAAAATATCATTATTAGTTTAAGTTCTATTCGTCTTTAATATTAATTGAGTCCAGTTTCACATACCCGATTTTGCATGCCTGACAAGAACCATTTATTATTTCTTTATATTGCGAAAGACAGTGCAAATTTGAAAAAAATTTTCATTGCTTTCGTGCTTATTGTGTTCTTCATACGTTGTTAAATTAAAGGTATTACTGAACTAAATATTTTTGATAAGTAGGTATATGAGTACTGACGAATGTTTTCCATTTTTCTGAAGGTGTTCCTTTAAAATATACATCTGCACAAAAACTTTAATGTGAAAATAAAACCGAGTTTCTATCCACTAACCAGACATAGATTGGTGCGAATATCGAAGAAGATCCAAAAATGTCGATTTGATGTCGATAAACTAAATTTTGCATCGCCAGAAACTCAACCAAGTAAGATTCTGCGATTCAATTTGGGGGCACATTCGTAGAAGATGTTGCTGACGCAAGAATTAAAGCAGGACGAACATAGACAACGCCGTGAGTTCGCTAATTGAACGATAGAAATGTCGGCCAGGGATACATGCAAAATTGCGGTTATTGGAGTAAACACACATGAACAAACACTAACTGTTTGGTGCGGCATATGGCATGACGGCATCCTCGGACCTTATTTCTTTCGAAATGTATAACAGACACTGTTATTATCAATAGTCCTCCATATAGTGCAATGTTAAACGACATTCAGTTGTCAGGCTTGACGACACCGATATATACGAGCTGTGGTTCCAACAAGACGGCGCTACATGCTATACAAGCGACGCAACGCACGTACTTGTAAAGGAAAAATTTGGAAACTGGGCCATCTTACGAGGAGCTTTCCTCCTCAAACATTGTGCATGTGCACGAGACCAACATTTGAAACGCTATTGCCGGAATAACTCCGCACATTAGGACCCAGCTACCGCCCTCTAATCGAATGAAGTGCTATTCCATACATAACGTTATAAATGTAGCTTCAAAGTAAATCCAGTATCAATTTGACATCTCACACTGTTGCTGTTTTATTTAAATTTCTTTACCTATTCATCCTTTTAGGTCAGCCTTTATAACCAATATGAAGTTATAAATTCTTCAAAACAATATTTATTTAGATTGCATATTGATACATATGTCACTGGACTTTAACTGGATCTGGCAAACTGCTACTATTCAAGCATTACCATGAAAGATAAATCTATAAATATTGCGATCAATTTTTATTGTACAAGCTTTAAAAAACAAGATTTATATATTTTTCGGGTTAATGCATTTAGGCAAACGATGGAAGCACAGTTTTTTGGAGTTTAACCGATTATATGTATTGGCACAGTTTAAATAAAATGATTATACCAAAACGTAATCGTACAATGATGATCTTTTACTAATAAAGCTTGTTTGTTCTACAAGGTTTAGAACCTTATTGTGTGCACAGACATTTTAATTTAGTATTTATGCCTATATTTTTATCTTGACATTTAAATACCCAATAAACCATATAAACAATACTCGTATGATAGCGAAAACGATATGAGCTTATGAGGCTTTCATAAAATCACCTTCGATGTTCGTAATGATAGAGTCACAAAATATATGTTAAAATAAAATGATTCTAAATCAGAGAAGCATAGGACAATTTTCAAATTATAAAAATACGATTTCATATAATAAATGTTTTTTCAACAGAAATTGTATATTATACAATAGAATAAAAGATATGAACGGAAAACGGGGGCTATTAATCGAAGTGCTGACTATGTTTTCCATTTGTAGGGTGTTTCGCATTTCAGCTTATGCGCACTGTAGTCAGAGATTTCAGGAGAAAATTTCCAAAAGTCATGAATTTTTTAATAAGAAATCGTTGAAATATAATAATAAAAGTAAGCAAATAACATGACCTTTTATCAAAACAAAACAATTCAAATCAATGTTCGTTTGTATCTGATGTTCGTTTTTGAAGTTTTAAGCGCGCTTTAAAAGTCATTAAAATTTTAAAAAGATTATTTATTTTCAGATTCATCATTAAAAAATATATGTACCTATTATTAACTTAATTATACAAAAGTTTAGTCAAGTATAAATCATGAAGAGATTGAAGCTTAACAATTGCAAAACATTTATACTATTTGGTATTATTTTAATCAAGTCTAGAGCTCCTAACAACGCTAAATTATTTTAAATTCGATTATGTAGAGCAAATATATCTATTCCTTTTTCCTGTGAATAAAGCAAATATTCGCAGGAAATTACGCGAATAATACCTTTCCTCTGATATTCTATACATGTTTACCTTAAAATACACCTCTGATTTAACGAAATGATTTCAAAAATAAAGAGAGCCATTAGACTGACAAATTTTCTTCCGTATTCTTTCTCAATTTCAAACAGTTTCATACAATACTACGTTTACACTATACCACTTGTAGTATTCTACAAAGAAATTTGACCAATCATATTACTTGTGCGACAATTTAAAACAGTCTTGAGCAAGAGTATAAAAAATACTTTCTAAAAAATGCATTTTCCACATGCTTTCCAAATTTTGTTGCATATTTATGTGACTAAATATTCTCTCGGCATTTACCAATGAATGTGGTAAAACTTAGAGTTCCATAAGCAAGAGTTCAAGAACCAACACGTTTGAAACAACGTCTTCCAAATATGGGCTGAGTTTATTTATATCTTCTTTTTTTGTACTCTTTAAGTATCGAAAATGTCAACACTTTAACCACTTAACGTTATTGCTTTCTTTCTTGTCTTTTATTGTTTATGTTTTCACTTGCGAATGATTGGAATTTGTTCGATTAACATTAAAGAAGAAACAAAAACTACCTAAAAACTGATACTAGGAAATAAAATAGTACTAAAATAAGCCTTAAGAGTTAAATAAGTTATCATATGTTGAATTTTAAAAAATCCTCACTTTTCGGTAAAAAAATCTTCAAATTTGCAGTGTGTAAAATCCAAATTAATATACGGTTCTAGCCACTGTGTTTACCCACTTCGACCTCATGTCCAGCCAGATTTGCGAGAAATTATACTTTTGGGAAGATATGCAAAAGCTTTTAACAAATAAAGGACAGCATAAATATGATTTATAAATTTCAAGTTTTTAAACGAAATATTTGGACCAATATACATTTGAAACCAAATGCAAAACCTTCGTTTTCGAGGTATTACCAAAGTTAATGAAAATAAACAATATCTAAAGATAATATCACTCGATAGCGTTAAAGATGTCTTTCTGAACATTTAGCAAACGTTAGTCGACATCAAATTCGATTTAATAAAGTTTTCATGATTTAATATTCGAACCTTCACAATCGATAGATTTTTTTCGATTCGTGTTTTATTAACAATCTCGAATGTTTTACATGAAAAAGTTTGATATATGTACGAAAGCGTCCACGAAACAATGGACAGTCTGTATGGCGATGTGGGGGACACTACTAGAATTAATAGAAAGTTTTCCTGAGTCCCAGAACTAAGCTGAAAAACCAAAATTAACCAATGCCTTTATAGTTCTCTGGCCATATGACAAATGGAATTCTTTTCATTTTCTTGTGTTTTCTTGTATTTACAACGCGAAAAAGCTTGTTTTTACATAAAAACTTCATAGAAACATTTCATTTATGTGAAGTAAGTTTTGTAAAAAGTAATAGTTTTAGACCTATTAACAGAACACAAAAAAATTTCGCCTTCAGATAATTCAACACTCGCAACTAGCTCGCTTCTTTGACTGCGCTATATAACTAAACCAGACATAAGAAATTTATGTTCCTAATTACCTTGGCATATGTTTGGTGCCTAATGTTATTGTGACTGTCACTATACTCTGATGTGTGTTAAATGAAATGGTAAAGCAATATGTTGTTCTTAGATTTTCAATAGTCCGCCAGATGACAAGTAAAAACAACGCCGTTAATGAAAATGGAAAGATATACGCTTCAATGCACTAAAATGTTTAAAATTCACTACAAAATTGTGAAAACTTAACGGTCACAGTTCGCAAAATTAATGCTGCAATTGTGAACCTGGTTTAAAAATTTGAGCTGTTGGAAGAAGTTAGTGATGTGAGATTCGAACTCGTGCCCGTCGCTCAAGAAAAACTGATAATACTGCTGTTGTAACCCATAGTGTTGAGGAAAACCCAGGTGCATCCATTTCATATCCATCTTTGGAATTGGGCATTCCACAAACAACATTACACCGTATTTTGCATAAAGACTTAAATCTTAACGCTTTTAAAGTTAACAAAAAAACTTCAAGCCTACCGCCCATCAACAACGTCGTGTCTTTCATCAAAAAATCATCTTGTGTGATGAGGCTGCTTTGATCTACGTTAACAAGCAGAATCATCGCATTTGGAGGGACGAAAACCTAAAGGGTTATTATTGAAAAGCTCCTCCATCCTCAACGTGCGACTGTTGGATGCGGTTTTTGGTCTGGTAGGCGTCGAACGGCGACTAATGATTTTGTATAGCCGGAATTCGAAGATATTGAAGTGGAAAAAGTTTTTTTCCACAAGACGGCGCTACGTGCACCACAAATAACAAAAAAAATTGCACTATTAGATCTTTTTCTTTGGGGGCTGGAATTCGAGAATTTATCGAGGATAGAGCCGCAAATGTGCGAATTGGTGATTGAAAATTTTTTGAAAAGAATAAAGTTCCGTCAGCGTAGCAGTGACGGCCATTTGGCTGACATTGTTTTTCATTATTAATGGCATACCCTTCTCGATTTGGTTTTCCGACAGTGTGTTTTTGATGTAGATTTTTGGAACGAATTTCTATTATCCCTTGTCAAGTTTGTTTTGTCTTCAAACCTAGGGATGATGGAAATTCGTTCCAAAAATCTGCACACCGTTCTACTTTACAATTAAATTCGCTTAAAAGCACTCGTTTTTTACATATTAAAATGAAACTGTTTTTCCAGTAAATAATAATTCTAATATTTTAAGAAAGTGCTTTATTTAATTACTTAAAATCAGATCTTTAATTATTTATAGTTTTAACTGATTACATCTAAATTATTTAGTCAAAGCAAAATGTGTTCATACAGTAATGGACAATAACCGTATTGCTACAACTTTTATATTCATTTATTGATTTTTATATTTAATAAAAACACCAATATACTTTTCTTTCATCAACAACACACTGAACTTTTACCATTCTATCATGTGTGGAGTAAAATAATAACATATGACATGTATTTTACTAAATATTTTTTGTTTTACATTTTCGTTAAGGTGACAATTATTTTAAATACTACCTACATACATACATATGTACACTTACATTATAATGCCATTTGCGAACAATGACTTCTAATAGGGGAAAAATGCATACACATATATTATATTTAAAAGGCTTACGGCCGTATTCATAAAACTTAAAAAAGGCATATAAACCATTAATAAGCAAAATTGTATTGTAGGTTTAAAGTAGGTAGACACCTACAATAAACCCGCAATAAATTTACATGTTAATTTTTTTTGGGAAACAATTCAAAGTAACAACTTCACAAACTAATTTTTACATCTTCATAGTTTAAAGTCCTTATTTTGTTTAATCTGAATATGAGAATTATTTTAGTGATGTACATTAATTTAGAGAGCTATGGTAACCGCCTCCAACTGAGTTCTTCTACAAATTTGGATTATCAACCCCACTTTCATTAACGTTTCATTAACAGTTTCCGTTCATGCACAGGCCTGACCACATCTGTAACGCTTACAGTTTTTTTAAAATTTCTTTATAATGCTGTTTAGGTCGATTATGACGATCATAATGCGATTATGACCTTGTAATGCTCGAAAAGTCGCCGCCATATTTGAATTACCTAATGCACAGCTTCGGTTAGTTCTTTTTTTATTTTTATTAATTTCACTTGATGAATCACTTTATCCACATTTTTATCAATATTCAGAAGTTAATATATTTTAAAACTATAGAAACTTGTTTATAAATCCGACTACTCGGATCAATTGAAACATATTTGTGCAACATTAGCTTTAAAATGTGATGACGTTGCCAGTACAATATTTTAATAATATATATTTGTTGAAAACTGCTCACTCAAGAGAGCACTGTTAGTAATTTAACACTGCGAGTAATTTGACTTTATTTGTAGAAGCCCATAACAGGAAGCAAGAACCATACTTATTAAATCATCCCTGTCCTGTTCGTCCGAGTTGAATGAAAACGTTTGTAATTGCAAAATCACACGGAATTAAATAATTCCAAAAATACCTGTTTTGCATATACATGCATATACGCATTTTGAAATTTATTGAGAAAAATAAAGGAAAATTTAAAGAAAACTCTCATATATTAATGCAAAATTGTAATTATTGAAATTGTTATTTTAATAGAACAGTACTGTATATCGCCATTTATGCGACACATTAACCATGAACTTATTTCCGGTGTCTGTGTTAGTTAAATGCGAATTAATCTTTACACAGATGAACATTTTTTCAAAACTCCAAACGTATACGTTAAACTACAAATGTATAAATAAATGACAGCTGTAAATAAATGGCCCGTTATTTGGTTTTATAAATTCTGCGCGTTTATTAAGTTATTCCAATGCCTTTCGCCATTTTTAAGTGTAAAATCTAAAACACGAGTATAACAAAAGAGCATACAATTTTAAATTTTTTCTAGAAAAGGAAATACAATTAAAAGCAGAACAAATATTAATATTAGAGTTTAACAAACAAAATAAAACATGTGTATATATGAATGTATGAAATTGTTAATAGAAGTAGATTTACCATTTATAGCGTTATAAAGCGATAAAGAATGCTACCGATCGGTAAACTTGGTCTTATTTTGAAAAGCTTTCAGTAAATTAAGGAGCACAAATTTTAAAAGTCTAAAAATATAATAATTAAGAGATTCACACAGAAATTCATTTCAAGACTATTCGCGGAACCATGCACGAAGAAAATATTTTCATTAGTACAGCGAATAATATATATAAAAGAGTTAACTCTGCGTAAACGCATATAAATTAACATGTTGCATTCTGAACAATTACTGTTCACTGACGAAAACATATTAAAGGCAGACATCATTCAATGCCGAAATGTATAAAACAAGTTTGAATACGGAAAGGCTTATCTACAAAATTGTGATCTTAATTAAAAGAAAAATACTCTGTGAATAGTTTTGTAATTTTTATGTATTAATTATTAATTTATTTCGACCATTTTTGCGTATATCACATATAAATGATATAAGAGCATTCGAATGATTATTTTTTGTAACTATTGATCTGTTCAGATATTATTTCAGTACTTATTGTGGTATAGTGCATACTAAATGTACATACAGTACATACGTACATATTATTCTTATATCATTAAGTTCACGTAGAAGCCACAATGTAACAAATTTTTCAGACAAACTGGCGTATAAAACAAAAGTTTGAACGTTTTTTGGAAGGTTAAAATGGCTATTGCTTAGAAATTTTTCCTAATGAACTTTGATGTTTTTACTACAAAAGCTATAGGATTTCCAATCATTATATCTGACAAACATATTTGACAAGTTTTCTTACGCCAATTTTTAAATACGAATTTTTGAAACTTTCTATTTAATTTCCCAAATAAATGTTTTTGAGATACGACGCTATTATTGGCGTAATATATGAACTCCTTTGAGTGAACAGTTTTCTGCAAAACTGTAACATAAGTCACGTAACCTTAATTAACTTTCCTTTTATATCAGTAGTGTCATTACGGTGAAATAAAATAATATCATACCTATAATATAAATACGTATGTATGTACATTACCAAAAATTAATTATTTGCCTACGAATTGATAGCTACATTATAATCAAAAATATTTCAACCTTTTAGTATAAGTACTTTGGTTAATTTTTAATATTTTTACAGGGATATGGATTTTATAAACAGATCAGGCACAATAAACTAAGAATTATCTGAATAAAATTAAATATGCAACTTATAACTTTAATAAATAATATATTTACCTGACATTATAAGGTTGACTAGTAGTACCAGTACTCCAATCTGCATGTTCAATGTCAGAAGAATTCTTTGTTGTATTATCGCAGGGCATTGTTGTTGTTTTGTTGACCGTTTTACTTTAGCAATTTAATATTTTATGTTTTTTATATTTTCTTCAGAATTGGAAAAGAAATCAAAACGAGAACGAAAAAAACATAATTTATACATTTTGTAATTTACCGTGTCTTTTATTATTTATTTAAAAGTATCACCCTTTGAATTGAACTGAACTTTTATTGGGCCTTTTTTCATTTGCCTATGTAAACAAATTAAAATATAATACAATTTTAGAGAAAGAACTTAAGACTGTATATAATGTAACATCTTAATTTACAAAAAGAACGATTTAAGCACCATGCTTGAGGTAAAGTTGTTAACAACTGTTTTAAAAAGATCGTTAAAAGTTACGTACGCTAAAAGCAGCACCTTTTAAAAAAATTATGTGCTAAATAAATTTTGTAATTTCGTTAAAGTAAATCTAAATATATTTTTATTTAACAAATTATACTTATATTTTTATTTAACAAAATTTAAATAGGTAGTTTTAATATTTCTTTATTTTTTTATTTTGCGATATCTAAAAACTGTACACACCTAAGTGTGTAACTGAAACTGTTTTTGACCTAAACAACAATATGAGCGGACATGTTCTAAAGGCTAAAATTTTTTTAAATCCCCATGGCAAAGTTATGATGTTGATCGAATAATCATCTTTAGAGTTGAGATACATGCATGCGTTGAATATGCTACAAAATTCGTGAGCTGTGAACCATCATAGGTAATTTTAATATATTTTGACATTGACTCGTCTTAAATTGAAACTCCCTTATAATAGCGAATGTAATCAGATATTGTTCTAGACTTTTGTTCAGAAAAACTTCAATTCAAAATCGTTTAATATCCAAGAACCTAGACAAGTGCACATGTTATTTTGAAGGGAGAAGTAATTAGAAAGGCTACTTCAAAAGTTATTTGATCAGCTTAAAGCAGAGGGAATATGGTGAATTACACGCCCCTATAATAGCATATAATCACTATGTATCTAATTTTTCACGTACGCCGGAAAACAAATCTTTCTTTAAATTTATTGTTTATGCACATATGTATATATGTATATTAATTTAATATTTTCTTCCATATAATGACCCGCCAATTTTAGTTTTGATTAGATAAAATAAAATTGTTCATTGCCCGATTTTTTCCAATTTAAGATTTTTTTAAATATCATGAAACATTTGTAAGTATGTTCAGAGCATAATCTTCAAGTTTCACGAGTGATTTCATTTTATTTTAGGTTCTGAAAAGACCCTAGAGTATGAATAAATTTCTGGAGGAGCAATATGTATCTTTATTATTAAATTTTTTTAAGTAATGTGTATTATTTATGCACAAAGAAAACGTAGGCATGCAATCACTCAATGCCTGTGGATGATTCGGTAATCACATTTTTTTAATCAATTGCACTAGGCATGCAATTTAAATTAAACATTTGTTTAAATTTTTCTTTTAATTTTTTGCGATTTTATTTAATTAGGCATGACTGTGTGTACATTTTTGTTGGGTTTTCTTTTTTCCTTTAATTTTTGCTACATTACGTTTTGCTATTGTTTTTCTATTCGATTTTTCCAATATTTTCTTTGGCTACCCAGCAATTAAAATAAGTGCGTTTGCTTTCTATTGGCCTTTAGAAAGACAAAGCAACAATATGTATTCCAATATTCATTTGTGAGCTTGTGTGTACATTTCTATTTTATGTTTAGATAACAAAGGAAAAACATAAAAATAAAAAAATGCATCATATTTATGTAAATATTTCCATTTGTTGTTCTTCTCTTTGTTATTTTGTCAAATTTTTGTTACATATTTATATATACTTAGCTAAGGAAGTATATAACTGGATATGTTTACATGCATATGTATGCATAATGTCTGCAAGAAAGGGCGTAAATGAACATCACAAAAATCACAGAATTCATATTTTATCAATATGTAAATAAACACGTAAAATTTAAACTACATATATCGGACTCTTTAAAAGATAATTTGCAAATATTTTAAATATATGGATTTTTCTAATCATATACTAAATATATTTGATTCGCATATTAAACACAACGCACATCACATTTATACACAAGCTCTCTATTTCTCCACAACAATGTTTTTTTTATTTAGACCGTGTGAAAGAAAAACTGGATTCTTGTTTGTTTTGTTTCTAGTAATTTATTTATTAGTATGATGATTGGAAATCCTTTGTTTCATTTAATTAACACTTTTGAACATGTATTTTAATATTAAAAACTTTATCACTAAAAAATTAATAATAACTACATTTTGCTTTCGACTAATTTTCTCGCGAATTCAAAACCCATACGCAACGTATAGACTACTCTTCCTAAATGAACCTCTAAGTAGGCAAATGAACGCTTGCACAATTTAAACCGTCAGTAATAAACTGACAAACCATCACAGCTGTTATATATTAATTTAAATGAGTTTCGTTTTGTATAGAGGTGAGTTTTAAAATTAGCAAAACTCTATCTCGTGTTATAACACGTCCATATAATCATGAAAAGATTATAATTATAGTATGTATAATTATAGTATGATTATAGTATGTATTTATAAGTTTGGAAAAATACTAAGAACACAGAAAATATGTTTTTCCGAACTATTTTATGTCAAAAATAATCTACAACTGTATCCGACAATAACATGTAGTTTACACGTAACATAATATCAAACATTGTTGTATCAGCAAACGTCAAATTCAAAAGCAGGGAAAATTTTGTTAAGGAGTTTAGATAGGATGAAAATACTTAATAAGCATATTTATAGTATGAGTAACACCATTCAGGAACTATTGACGTCTTTACAACACAAAAACAAATGCAAAAATAAATGCTTGATGGCTTAACCAGCATGTGTGTCAAAACATCGAGTGCAAGTACTTTCAACGTGTCTAGCTAGACCCCTTTACGTCTACACCACTATATTATAAAATTAATTGCCAAACTATATAAATACTTATGATCATAGAAAATAAGATTATTTTTGATTTGAATAAATTTGTTTAAATAGAGGAAAATTATTTATTTAATTAAAGAAAATTATTTATGTTTTCAGAGAAAAAAATACGTATTCCCTTGTATGACAAGAGAAAAAATATTGACAATTAAGTTCCCCATTCTGCCGACGTTCTCTCTTACATGGCGTCTTGACTAGCCATAAATCTGTTCAGCCATCGTACATTTTGCTGTTTATACAAAAATATAATAACGGCAGACTCACGGGCAAATTCTTTGCGGTTCTCAATTTCCATATACAAAAAGTATACCGGAAATGGCGAAACGTTTTTTATATGGTACCTGACATCCAATCCGATTAAAACAGTACCCAGATGCGTTGTTGAGTTTATCTGTTTAGTATACCCTGTGCCAACGCGTGCAAAGGCAAATCGGTAACAGGGACACTTACGGCACAAGGTAATCTTGTGCTCAAGGGGCAATTGTATAACCTACCGTTTACAAAGGGAAGTAATTGCAAGAAAGTCGCAATACACAATTTAGATGAAAGCGATTTTTTTACGTTTTCTTGAAAGTAAAATGACAAGGGCTTAAAACTGTTGCCTACTAAGAGAGATATACAAATTTGTGGGATTGTGGGAAAATAATAATTGCAAAATTTAATTTAATAATTGCTAAATTTAATTACACATACGAAATTATATTTAAACTTTTTTCATCAAGTATGCTTAAAGAACACAACTGTTGATAGTCTAAAATGCTATTACAAAAACAAATTAACTATAATAATCATTTAAAAGTATTGCCCTATAAATTTGTGTATGCGAATGGTTTGGCAACTCTACTTCAGTATTAAACAAAACATCACTCTTGTTTTATCATTTTCCAATTCTAGTCTTTTCATTTGTAGAATTATTGCAACCACTTTTCTCTTCGAAAACATTTTACAAATGAACTTTTACTTTCCTCTGAAAGTTAACAAGAAATTTTCATGAAAGTTGAAAATTTCTTTGAAATTTTTATTTGTATACGTATACAGAAATTTCATGAAAGTACTTTCCTTTGTAAATCCAGAGTAAAAGAGTTACCTAGCGTTTACACATGCCACTAGGAGTTCGAAAAACTCAATACACTCACACATTTTCACTAATACACCTACATTTTTCGCAATGGCAGCTCCAGTGGCAGCTAAAATTGCATGCGAGTGAAAATTTGGCATTTGCATGCCACTAAATGTCAAAACGATAGACAAAGTTACCCTGTTCAATATTAAATGTAAATTTACTGGATTGCTGTTAAATTGTAATTGAAGTTATACCTTTTTAAATGATTTATTATTATGATTATTATGATGTTATGATTTATTTCTTAAATTGCGCATAAAAAAATTCAAGTTTCTTAATTAAAGAGCAATAATATTAGTAATTATAATAAAATATTACTATTAATAATAAATGTAAATCGTTTCCCCAAAAATATGCCTATATGATAAACTCGGTAACTCTATTTTAAAAAGAAAACAAAAAGTTAAAATGGAAGCAAAATTGAGCCAACAGAATATTTTAAAATTATTAAAAGTGTGCTTCGATGTCTAAATCGCACCTTTTAATCAATAGGGGTTTTACCCAACATCTCCTCTTAACAACATTTTTCTTTGATTTTTCTTTATCATTTTCTGATCAAATTATTTTTAATTTTAAAAGTAAACAAATTTTTTCAAGTTTACGCTTCGACGACATTTTAAAAATGAACTTACACTTGCATGTGTAAACTCAAAAACGAATGGCATGAGATTCGACTATTTCGAAGAATTTTTCGTTGATAATACGTATACAACAATTGCATGCCACTACTTGCATTTGTAAACGCAGGGTTAGTAGCTTCTGTGGTGAGACTGTTTTAATTTGCCTTAGTAATGATTTACATAAGATCAGCTGTTCAAACTGTGTTTTGCCTTACATACATTCGAACAACAAAAACAATTACAAAAAAAAAAAAAAATTAAGAAAAATATACAAATTTGCTTTTAGTGATAAAATGGTACAACCGCTTACATATGAAGCTTTAAAGCATATCGCTGTTAATGATGCAACGGCTCAAGATAATTTAGAGGATTTAAAATATATATTTCGAAATGAGATTGGATCGGCCCGTAACATGTATCGTATACACACAATGGCAGACTTACTTGATTGCTTGGAACGCCATGACGCATTATCTGAATTTAATATCGAACCTCTAAGGGAAATTGCCGATGAATATGGAGGTTCATTAGCCGAAGTAATAATGAGTTATAATATACCAAAGGCTACTGAGCCTTACAATGAATATCGTGAATTACGTTTAGCTCACGAGTATGCATCTCGTTTAAATATAAGTACAGGTGTAAGTATTGGAAATAATGCCAATTGTCCTTCACCTTCTACAAATAAAACCAAAATACAACCAGTTTTTGCACATGTTCTGACCAAAGAGAAACGTGCTGCTATTTATAAATTAATAGCAGGGGAAATTGGCACCGGTTGGCGTTGTCTGGGACGGGAATTGGAAATGCGGCAGGGGACTATGGATGATATCGAAATACAGTATCGTGATCTAAACACTCGTGTTTATAAGTTATTTCAGGCATTTGAAGAAGACGACTCAATAGATCCCAAAGAGCATTTACTAATTATATGTCGCGCATTGGACGAGTGTCGTCGGAAAGATTTGCGTCGCAAAGTAGAAAGCATAATGTGTCATTAATTTCTACGACAGCCATTTTTTAAACGAGATTTTAAATTTTATGTTCACAGAAAAGAAATTTATTTTTTCATAAGTTACTGAATATTTATAAATTGTGTTTATTGTTAACGGCACATTTAAAATATATCATCGAACATCGCTTACATATGTAAAAAGATCATTATTATCATTGTTACGATATATTTTACTAAAAAAATCTTACGAACCTACCATTTCAAAATATCTTCTGTTATATTATTCTTAATAAACACATCATGCATATTAGTCAGTCTGTATAATTAATCCCATGTTAATTTGTATATGCGATTTTCAACGTTACACTACGTATTGACTAGCCACAAATTTGTTCGCGCATAGAGAAAACGTCGGCAGAATAACGAAGAAACGTGGTCTTGTGTAGAGAATACGTTCAGTTTGAGCATAATTTTTTGTTTTTCATCGAGATTGTTTCCATGCTCTCAGCATAGTTTATGAACATTTTTTATTTTGCTTGTATTTTCTTTGTGTGATATCACAACAGCGTTGTGCGAAAAACTATTCGGACAACTATGGTTGAACACGAAGAGACTATCAACAGAGACGGTCTTCACGAGCTAAGTTCTTGTGCAGACAGCAATCTGTACGTTGGTAGAACCGATTAGATTTATCAAAAATATGCTTATTTACATTAATTCTACTGCTAGAAAATGTACTACGTTCACAAATTATTTAAAAAATTGCATATTCCTTGGTTTGCAGTTTTTATCAGCACACGGAAATAGTTGCATCTGTTTTTTTTTACAATTCAAAATATTTTAATGGTGCTCTAGCAGCACACACGAAAGTTTTTTAATTAATGTCGCTAATATTTATTTATATTTTGCTTAATGCTGCTGCCAACAGCAGTAACCAAATTTTTGGTTTCTTTAACTGCGAGTAGCCGTGGTCTTCTTTTTTACTTACTAGGTCGGATAATATTGGGACGGCTCGTCTCTGTATATGCCCTATTAAAAAATATATCTGATATATTTATAGATAAATTACTATTCAAAATTTTATTTAGATTCATTTAATGTTTTTAAAAATAAAGTTTTTAAAACAAAATCATTTAATAAGTATTAGTTAGAGAGAGAGAAAACAACACAAATCGTAAGGATTGGAACTTTTTTGTGAATTATATTTATATATATCATCAGTTAGTCCAAAATATAATGCATTGCAACAATTTTAAAAATTAATTTGTTGGAGAATTTAACAAAGACCGGCTTTTTCACATATAAGTTTACTTTTTTAATAAAAAATAAAATAGGAATTAAACAACACCTGGCCGTTCTCTATATTTTTTAAATCCTTCGGTTGTTAATTAGTTTCTGTTGTTCGTTTATTTTGCTTTTGTTGTTTTAGCTTGGTGATAATTACAGCCAGCAGATGATCAAATTTGGAGTATCACCATATCCTTATATAGGAAGTAGTACATTTTTTTTTCAAAGTCCATCTGTGTTTTGTTTATAATAAATTTTATTGGGCATAAATAACGTATATGGGGGGTTGATATTTTCAATTTGTGTGCATGTGTTGGTAAAATTTTCTCAGATGATAAAAATATCGAATATTATTAGTTTTGTTTAATAGTTTTTGAACACCACACGCTTTAATTTTGGTTTTGAGGACAAACTCGAATTACAATGTATAGACAGATTTAACATTTGATCCAGTTTTAACCATTGTGTCCTTGTGCAGTTGATACTGCAAATTTTGGCGACCCAAACGCAAAGCTTCTCTTAATTTATGCCCAATTTCTAAAGCGGCTTCTTCATTGTTGCCATTGGCGGTCCAAATAGCTTAAGAGATTAAATGAAAAAAATCAATTATTATCATAATTACAGAAAAGTATTTTGGTATCAAAAGATGTTTTTTTGTCATTAATAAAAGATAAATAAAGTTTAATTGCTATACCACGCTACACAAAACCAAATACTAAACGTACAATAACTAGAAAGCCTCAACCTTGAGTACTGTAACAACATTGATTTACAAAACAAATGCTTTTGTATTCCCAGTAGGCCCGGGGTTGAATTGTTAACAATACAATCAGGCAATAACTTATTTAAATGCGAAAGGTTAATACTGCTGGAATTTGTCAGAGTGGACGAAGCATGTACTACACACAAAATTAAATTTACCCAATACATGAATAGGACGGACGTTCACATTTTAATTTAAATAAAAAAAAAATATATGTCAAGTCTTAACTTGACATACTCCCCAAAGTGAATTTGAAAAATATATCGAATATTAAAGTAGATTCTGAATCTATCTACATCTACCTAGCAGAAGTACACGAATAAACCTACAAGGTATAAGTGAACAACGGTAAGCATAAGAGCATTGGAACTCTACGTCTAGCAGAAATAAGCAAGTAATATCAATGAAATACGAGAATTTACAATATTAACATATTATGGTCAGAAGTTAACATAAAATAATTTTATATAAAACCAACAACTCGTGATCAAGACTAATATTTAAATCAATCGTGTGTTTACAAAATATCATAACTTTGCATTTCTTAGGATTTAGATAATAGAATTCCTAAAACCGGACTGGTTGGCATGAATTAAACCGTGGGTGTTTAGTTGGAAACATATATGCATACCAAAGAAAAATCTCTGAAATTTTAAAACAGACTGACAATATATTTATGGCCGAAAATAGGAACAATAGTTAGTGTTTTGAATTTTAGGAACACTCGGCCAATCGATCTTCATCTGCTCGCACATCACAGACGGCTACTTGACAAACAATAAAACGCCAACTAATTAACACGAACCACTAAGAACGAATAATGACACTGCAGATGCCACATCGTAGAAAACTTTCGCAATGCAAACATGTCTAAGGAATGCTTATTGCCGGATATCACTAACTGTGGGCCATCAGCAAAGGCATAAGAAGTAAACATAATTATATACATACAAATATATAAAATAGGTTACCGGATGATACAATAGCATTAAACAGAGATTAGCATTAGAGGCAATTTCATATTTTTATTTAAAATAAATGCAGTGGTTTTGTAGAAATGGCATATGCAAAAACACCATGTGCTCCAGGCGCTTACTGTTCTCACATCCTTGTCGTAACCTATCATGCAATACCTCGTGTTTGCACTAGCGCTTAATTTCTAAATCGATATTAAGCAGTTTAGCAGTTTATTCCATACTTATGCAGAAGGTCCCCTTATTCTTCATCATTTAGGCAATCAAAGCTAACTAACACAATGAAAAGAAATGCGTGTGCCCATGAAAGCTTGATTTGTTTCAGGCTGCATGTGAATCTTGCTACATCTCCGAAATATATTTCACATCGGTCTTAAGTAAACACCACCACAACCGGAATTCCATACATTTGCGCCGGAAAAGGGTTGTTTTTTTTTGTCTTCCGCGCCGATTACTGTGTAAGTCGAAACCCTTTAAGTCGAACGGCTTTAGGACAGAATTAGTATATTCATGCCATTTTACTTTAGAACTCTTAGTACTGTGCTACAAAAACGATTAAATTAGTAGATCTGTATTGTGCTGTTATGGACCAGCTGACAAAAACTATAACATATATAAAACGTGTAAGTCAGCTTTTGTAACTTGTCCCTCGTCCCAATTTAATTTATTTATAATCTACAATAACGCAGGCAGAATAACACGTACTTATGTTTCGTCATTTATTTTCTCTTCACGTTTTATGTAATTACATTATTAATTTCTTAACATTTTCCCACACTGCTTCACGTTACTTTTTCGTTTTCGTGCTTTTTAAATTATTTTTTTTTGTATAAAATAATGAAAAGTACAAGAAATAGCCATTAAATTTTAAGTGTTGGAACATTTATTTCGCAATAAATATTAAAAGTTGCAGAACCCATCCCATATTCCAAAAACAGAAACCACATCTATTTATTTCGGATAACACAAATCAACTAGCTAACACAAACGTAAAAAATCAAACGATACGAATCTACAAATTTTACCATTACCACGTTAAATGACTTGAAAGGAGGAATTTATCTCTCGAAAAAAATTACCTAAATTAATGAATTACTTAAATTACTCTTGATTTTTTTACAAATCAAAATAAATCACATTATTGTACTTACAAATTTTATTATTTTTGTTACGTATGTTGACTACGGCACCGCAAATTTGGTCAGAATGATCGAAAGCTTCTCCAATTAAACATAAAAGCTAATGAAGAAACACCATTTCATTTTTCCGGATTGATATAAAACTTATATATGAACTTACCACATCTAACCACAAATTATCCAACTCAGGCTTAGGACAACGATTCAGTGTTATAACCCAACGACCACCTTGTTTATTGGCGGCATCTTCCCACATCGGACGAATTCCTTTTTTAAAAAGCGAATAATCGCTACCAATTTTGATATCAGATGGAGGTTTAATATGATTGTAAAGACTACATAGAAAGAAAGAAAATAAATTTGTATATGTATTTATTTATAATTATCAGAAAAGCGAGTTCAAAATACGATAAATTTAACTTTAGAGCAATTTTTGTAAAGAATTTAATTTTCAGCAGGAATTCTTTGAAATTAACAATTGAAAATCAAGAAATACCGGTGTCCGTTTGATACGTTGTTATTGAATTAAAATTTTGCTCAGGAAATCTTGTCCATTTATTTTTCCATCAAAATTATCTATTTATAAATTATAAAACATACCTCCAGAAATCTTCAACAGTATCAAAGCTGGTTATTTCATTTTGCATATCTTCCCAGGATTTAGAACGATCATTTTCTAAATACCACAACGTCCAGGTATTCTGTAGGGGATGTTTAAACAAATGTTCAGGACGAACTTCTTCTTGATCGGTCTTAGTAGCATTTTCCTCTTTAGCGTCTGGACGACCCACTGCGGGCGAAGGTTGAGCGACGGCTGGTGCATTTTCCTTTTGTGTGGAAGAATTCTTGATAATCAAATAAAGTATAAATTTTATATTAACAAATACTGGAGAAAAGGATTTAACTTCTTACATTAAACAAATTTGGATTTGCAAAATTCTTCTTTCTATGAAAATCGCTTTGAAACATCATGACAGAAATATTTAAAACGAATAAATTATAATAATGAGTAAAATGAACGAAGAACAACAAATGTTTTTTTCTTCTTTGTCTACTAAATGAGAGAGATCAAATTAAGAGAAAATTATATATTGGGTAACATAATTTTACTTCATTTCTACCACACAATCCAGCACAATATGACTATGTTTAATGTTCGCTTTTCTTTTTGTTTTTAAGGTGGGGTATACAATATAAAACAATAGAGAATAAGAGACACTCTTTTAAACAAAACAAGAGAAATATACAAAGAAATCCAAGCTATAAGCAAATTATGACAAAATGTTGGATGTGAAATATAAATGGCAAGTACATATTACGAAAGGCAATGAGTACGATACATACATACATATGTATGTATGTAGGTTAAAGTAACTGTGTCTATAAAAAATCACTAGAGCACTCTATTTAAAATTAGACCATTTGTCTCAAAATATACCGTAAGCTGTTTATCCAATAGCCATATGCATAGAAAACTTGTGTTTGTTTTCAATAAAAAAAAAAGTATAATAATGGTCTTTTTTGGCTTTTAATTATTAATTCATAGTATTGTTTGCTGGGAATCTGCTTTTTATAGCTACCCACATACATATGTTCACGTGCTGGCTTTTTGGATCTTATACACTAGTGCTGACTTTTCCTCTCTTGTTCTGGTTTGGTTAATTTTTTGGTTTTAGTTTTTTATGCGAATTTCCAAAACTTCCCGTTTATTTTTTGTTTTCACTAGTTTTAAGAGAAAATTTTTAGGTTGTAAAATGACGAAACAAATCAAATGAAAATTTTATCAAACTGGTCTCTTATTATAATTTTTTGAAAGCAAGTGTCAAAAATTCAAGGCAGGCTTGATTTAAAATGAAACAAAGTGCGTATGTGTTCATATATAACGTATGTATGTATATATACATACAAATATAATTTTTGATGTCCTATCAACAAGATCGGTTCACAATTGCTAGTATGCGATAAAATGCAATTTGAAAACCGCTTTAAAATTTAGTACTTATAGAATGAAATTTGCTTTTGGACTGATTGTTTATGTGCACACGAAACTGAGATCAAGGCGACGCGGCAAAATAATGAAGCCAGTATGAACCAGGGATGGAAAATTGAGATATTGTAAACTAAACTACACACCGCCTTCACGATACAACTTGTTTAGACATGAGTGGAATATTGGTAACACAACGTCTTGACTAATCACAAATTTGTTTGCACATGAAGAGAGCGTCGGCAGAACACCGGGATAAGATGTGGTCGTGGTCCTCTGTGTGAAGAATACGTGGAAATGTTCCTGCCCAATTGAGCATAATTTTTTTTCTTGTTAACGAGATTGTTTTCATGTTCTCAGCGATGTTTATATACATATTTATTTTAAGACGAGCACATACATATGTATGTACATCTTTTTAATTTGGCCTGTGTATTTTTCTTCACGGGACAAATCTCTATACGTTGGCAGAACAAATATATTGCTAGCCAAGACGGCACGTGAATCAAATGCCGAACAGTAGTAAAACATGACTATGGATCTGTGAAGAACGGTGTTAGGATGTTTTGTTTTTACATCCCATTCGACGGCTTCAGCAGAACAATGTCTGCCCTTAAATGTCACTTTCAGAATTATTTTTCTACCCTTCACAAAAATAAAACGGTATATATAGGTTTTTCATTCCGTTTGTAATTTCTACAATATTCGTTTCCGACCCACCAAAGTATGTATATACTGGATCCTTATAAGTAGATTTTAACTAACGATTACCGTCTGTCGGATTTTGAAATAAATAAAAAATTTTTAATATGTACCACAAAAATTTAAATTTTAGAAAGTTTTTGTTTCACCGAGAAGCCGAAAAATCATAAAAAATTAATACTTAATGAAAAAAATCGATGTTTATAAAACATACATATAAAATAAAAAATTCAAAATTTACATGTTATGAGTGAATTCCCAAAAAATGAAAAAATCACCAATATATTTAAAAATTATAAATTTTATAAAAAATGTTCAATTAGTCTAAAAAATGAAAAAATACCATAATTTGTGAATTCACTACTAAAGAAACTATAGTTCAAAAATTTTGAATTAAAAAAATATTATAAAACGCAAATTTTCTATAAAACAGAAGAGCTGAAATAAAAAAAAAAACTTTTTTTCAATTCATTGCACAACCGAAATTTTACAAAAAAAAAAAAAAAAACAGAAAGAAAAACAGATTCGCCGAATATAAAAACTTCACCACACACATTTTAATTTCACCAAATTTGTATTTTACAAAATTTTTACAAAATCTATGTTCAAAAAATATATCAAACATAAAAAAACTCAAATTTCACCACAAATGGGGAATAAATTAAAAAAAATATTTAAATATCATAAAAATTATACCCAATATCTAATTATTCTGAAAATCAAAAAAATGTCACCATAATTTGATTTAATGTGAATTAGAAGCGTTAACGGCTCTAAACAAGATAAAACACAATGCTATTGGGACTGGTGATGTTTCAATTAGGTTTATCAAGATTGTATACCCATTTATATCGGGAATCCTGGTTCACTTGTTTAACTTTATTTTGACGATGTCCAAGTTTCCTGCTGGTTGGAAAACCGCGCGTGTTCTACCGATAACGAAATCAAGAATTGTTAATGGATCTGAGGATTTACAACCTATTTTAATTCTGCCTGCACTTTCTAAAATATTCGAACATCTTTTAGACGTATGCAAACACTTCTAAATAAATATACACATGAATTTTAATTCTTAAATACAGTCAAGATTTGGAGAATTATATTCCACTTTTACTTTTAAGCCAAAATAAATAACTACCTTTACTAGCGTTGTTATGTCTTTATTCTAAATTCTGTTGAAATACTTTATTTTTAATTCCTGAATTGTGTCAATAATAAATAATTAATACTTAATTATGTGTTTTGAATTCTTATGCATTATTTATTACTAAGTAATATATAAGGTTGGCATTTAATGCTTCGTTTCACTTCAATGAATAATTAAATAAATAAAAAAATTATATGCAAAAAAAATCCAAATAATCGAAAATTAAAAACAAAACCGAAAATTGTAAAACTGCAATAAAAAAATTTATTTGATACAAAATTAATATTATGATGTCTAATTTTTCCGAGCTCCAGGTCATCAATAAAATCTTCCTTATTATAAATTATAATAAATATTAATTTTATTTTTTCCAATATTTGGCATTTAATACATACGATAATATGATGTAATTTAGGATTATACATATGTATTGTTTATACATATGTACATATATACATCTACACATTAATGTAAAACATTTTTTTTTAATTTTTTAGTTTTTTTTATGATTTGTATGGATTTGTGTTTTTTGAAAATTTGAAATATTTTTCATTGTATATGAAAAATTTTTCAATAATTTTCACAATTTGATTTTTGTTTTGAAGTTTGTGAAATATAATTTCATTTTATTTCCTGACGATGCTACACAAAAGCGTAGCGAAATATTGGAAAAAATAAAATTAATATTTATTATAATTTATAATAAGGAAGATTTGATATTGATATTGATGACCTGGAGCTCGGAAAAATTAGACATCATAATAATAATAAAGGTCAAAAAACTAGAATAAAGTTTTTCAAAATTAATATTATTAAAAAATCCGAAAAATAAAACAAAATTTTTTGAAAACTTTATAATAGGATATAAAATACAAGAACATTTCTAATTTCATCACAAAACCAAACTAGAGGCTAAAACTGTTTAGTTACCAAAATAACAATATAAGAAACAACAATAACAAGAAAACCGAAATTGCACCAAAAAATTACGAATAATATAAAATTTGAGTGTTCCCGAATTTTTGGCAACTACGTTTTAATGGCTCTTCTACGGCTATTCATCCGTGCGGCCAATTACACACCTCCAAACAACTATATTATTGGGAAACACATGCCACCTTCTAAACGCATTTTTAATATTCAATTATGTATTTTTTAATGCTGTATCATGCTTTTTAATAGTAAAATATGAAAATAAAAAACTAAATAATCTATTATCAAAACAAGTCTGGATAACAACACACCATTATGTATTCAAATTCACGACTGCAGACATTAAATGAAGAATAAAAGAGTTAATTACCTTTCCGTTTTCAGCCAACACCATTGTAATAATATATATAGTTTTACTATAAATATATATTTAATGTAATTACGTGCTTTTTAAATTAAATATTTATTCCAAATTCAATACTTATTTAACTCTTTTTAGCAAACGTTCAATAGGCAAATTTCCTTGACACATGTAGTCGGGCTACAGAGTTGCAAAATATATATTAAATTTAAATTTCAAGTTAGTACTTTTTACATTCCGTGCCTTACACTACGATTTGACTAGCCATAAATATATTCGCACATTGAGAGAGCCTCAAAATAACGAGAAAATGCGTTCGTGGTCTTCTGTTTAATGAAACCATATAAATAGATGTTCACGTTCAGTTTCAGCATAATTTTTTGCCTCTCATCGAGATTGTATAGTTGCTTTTAGCTTAGCTTTTGGCGGGTGTTTACAGACGAGCGCACACACCCACGCATACTTTTTATTTTCTCTGTGTATTTTGTTAGTGTAATGGCATGTAAGAGTTGTGTGAACATGAATCAACTATGTTTGAACATGAAGCGACAGTGAACCTGCGACGGGCGTCACTAGACATTTATATGTGCGACCAGCTAAATGTGACATGGCTGAACAGATTTAGTCTAGTGCAGACGCTATTTAAATAACAATTCACATACAAATGCAAGTAAACTAATAATAAATTCTATATTTAAAAAATAGTTTTTATGCTCAACGCGTGCTGCGATACATTTCTTTTTTTAAAGTATATACGTAAGTAAGATAGTATTCGATTTACCGTGCCCGATCTAGGTAGACAGTGTTCATTGCTTTCTCAGTCGTAATTTAAAAAAAAACAAATTGTAAGGAGAAAAAGAGTAATAATGTTTACGGGTGAAGGAAATTGCAAATAATGCTTGCAAAACTTGCATAATGCAAATGAAAACTTACCGTCTAAATTTTTAAATAAAATAAAATAAGCTTAAAAACTTATAACTAAAACAGGAGAATTATGAATGTATATGTTTTTCGAACACATTATGCTTCATGCACAAATATTCTTCTCTGCGGTTTTATTGTTTGTTTTTGATGAAAATTATGAATAAGAATACAAAACTAATTACAATTAAGTCTATACACCTTTCCAAACTTTCACATTATACAATTTAGTTGCGCAAAATTAGAAAATATGAGGAATTTTCTTCTTCTTAACCCGATTTTACCTATGCCATCAAAAAAATTGAAAATTGCTCAAGAGACTTGCGTAACTACATTGCTTAATGTGTAAGACGTCTTAGGTTTAGAATTTTGGAACGAATTTCCGTCATCCCTTGTCAAGTTTGGTTTGGAGACAAACCGGTTTCGGCTATGTGCCATCTTCAGTGTCATTTTTCGAAAATTCGTTCCAAAATTCTACATCAAAACACCCTGTCGGAATATCAAATCAAGAATCGTCTTAGGTTTGTTATGAGAAAACTTAGAATGTTTGACGAACATTAACACACTAATCGAACTGATTTGTGTAAACCTACAGTATCTCTACTACCACTTTATACAACTGCCAACTGCTAGTTAGTTTTTATAATATTGCCAGACAGACAAACAATTATTACTGGGAATCTAAGTTGCCAATTACTTTGTGGTTGCCAAGCCACACGGTACAAGTATAGTTGTGCAACTTTTTATACATTTTATTTTAAAGTTGCCTTCGTGTCCAGACAAGAATATTTTATTGAGCAATTTTCGTTCTTTCTCTTGCTTGCATTTGTTTACAATTTGACATTTGTGTATTATAATAATAAATGAATTTAACTAAGTTTGTATTTCAAAATGGTATCAAAGAATAAAATAAAGGTAAATATAATGAAGGCAAAGTAGATTGGATCTATTTTCTTTTCGTTTTGTATATATATCTATATATACTTTTGTATCTAAGAAAAAAATAAACAAAAAAATGTATAACAACAACATTAATTAGTCTTTATTGTTTTTTCCGAACTACAAATATTATTAATTTAATTGTTAAGTAATTTTAATTCTTTAGGCATGAGTTCGTTTTTCTTTCTATTCAGAAAGAGAATTATTTATTTAATATGGATAACCTTTGAAAACAGTAAAAGTTTTAATTTTATGAGACATCTAGCTGAATGGAATGCATTTTCTATGCCGCTACGCACGTCATCAACATTCTTCGTGTCTTATCTACAAATTGTGTGTCTAAACAACTTCTATTTATACCAACATTTAAGCTAAATGGAATACGAGTACGACCAATTTCTCAATTTTTGAATTTTTCATATGGTAACCTAGATTTCAATAACAGAAAAGTTATAGTGTTGTAAAACTTCATTCTCAACCAAGGAAAAAATACTATAATATGAAAAATTCAAAAATTGAGAAATTGGTCGTACTCGTATTCCATTTAGCTTAAATGTTGGTATAAATAGAAGTTGTTTAGACACACAATTTGTAGATAAGACACGAAGAATGTTGATGACGTGCGTAGCGGCATAGAAAATGCATTCCATTCAGCTAGATGTCTCATAAAATTGAAACTTTTACTGTTTTCAAAGGTTATCCATATTAAATAAATAATTCTCTTTCTGAATAGAAAGAAAAACGAACTCATGCCTAAAGAATTAAAATTACTTAACAATTAAATTATTAATTAGTCTTTTTTATTTTCTTTGATAATTATTAAAATTAATAAATTCATTTAAAAAATAAAAGTTATATATGAAGGTATATTAAACGAAAAAAGTCATTTAACAGTAACTTTAAAATTATCATAAATTTCACAAGCGCGACAACACCAAAAAGCGAAACAAAATATGAAAGAGAATGTCAAAATACAGAAAAAAAACGAATGAGAGAACAATATCAATTGCCGAGAACAGGCAATTATTCTTTCCTTTTTATTCCCCACTCCGTAAGCTTGTATAAACTCAAGAGTTGCGCAACTATAATTGCTCTGTGTGACTCGGCACAAAAGTCGCAAAAAAAGAAGTTAGAAGTACATAAAAGGAAACGATCATTTTAAATAAGATAATGATTATGATTTTATAATATCAATTTTAAGCTGAAGAAATGAAAGGTTGGCTTAAAGTCTGTTAAAAGTCGTTATCAGGGATGGATAATTCTTTGCTATTGTTCTTTTTAATATGTACTTTTAGAGGTAAATACCGCAGTACCACTTATTTTGTAATAAAAATAATAAAGAAATGCTAAGAAAGTAATCTAATAATAATGAGAAAATTGTAATACATCTTAACTTCTTCGCAAAATTAGAAAAAACCAAAAACGCACTAATAACTAATTAATTATGTAATAATTAATTATGTATAAAGGATCGCATACAGAGTCATCACCAGAATTAACTTTTTGGAAAAATCTTAAAAGTCTATCTTTCTATGCTGTAACCGTCCATTTTTCCTATAAAAATTTATTAATGCACAATGTCAATTGAGCCACACCCGCGAGATGAAAACGGACTTCTTGTGACCAGAAATTGGGGCTATATCTGTGGTTTACAATTAGCATCGTGCGTTTTGGTTGGACCACCCTATAGTATTTTATTTTACTAAAAAAGTTCTACGATTTTTTTTTTTTGCAATAATAATTATGTACTCCACTTTTATCAGCATTTGTTTTTGTTTTTCCTGATCACAACACATTGTTTGATACTGTAACTGATCGTTATTTGTATTCTATGGCACATATACCAAAATTTACTGGAACTAACCATAATTTACCATTAATTCTTCTATGGCAGTTACCGTCTTGTCCCAATCATAAAAAACATTCCTGACAGTATACATATGTATATCGTCCTGTCCCAACAACATTTCACTCTAAATTTGCCGGCTTATGTCATCTTGTCCGCGAATGTGTTATTTTCCAAGTTTAAGTTTTTGCATGCAGATTTCTTTTTGTAGAAACACATTTATTGATTTTTTTAACATTATTTTTTATTTATTTTTCCTGTTTACGAAAATACATTTAATAATTTATTAATTTGCTTTTTGTTTGCTTATAGTTCTTAGCAATCATACAATAACGTAAAATTAAGTTAATAAAAGTACAAATATATGTATGTATATGTATTCAACAAGTTTCAAATAATATTATTTTGTTTCGTTTAATTAAAAAAAAAAAGGAAATTTTTAAACTATTTTGTAAAGTTTTTTTTTTGCTTAAAATCAATTATTTAAATTATTTTTTGAAATATTTTAAGCCTTGCAACATTACTTACTCGATTGTGGATTTGCTACAAAGCCTGTAAACTAACTAGAAAATTTTAAGCAATACGATTTTAAAATAGACATGTATTAAGGGCATTTTAATTGATTTCGCTTTTAAACAATCAAATAAATAGTTTATTTAGTTTTAGTTGTTATTGGGATTGAACAAATATTAGCATAAAATAGTTAAAGAAAACAGAATTATAAAAAAAATATAAAAAAATAAAATGTGTCGTATATGTATGTATGTAAATAATGAAAACAGAAAAAATAAAATTTTTTAATAAATATTAAATAAAAATATACATTGTTATTTATAACTATAACCCAAGGGTAGGAAAATCATAATAAAATTAAAACAAATATTGAAAATCTTTAATTTCGAAAGAATTTTAAGTTTTCTAATAAAAAATTTTAAATTTAAATGTGCATTTTTTCCACTTTTTTTTTTAATTATATAAATATATTTTAATTTTTTGTGTGTTAATTTTTTTTTCTTTTATATGAAATGCATTTTATTTTTAATGTGATCATTTTTATATAAAGAAACAAATTGTACTGCCCTAAAAGCCGTTCTAGAACGCACCCACTTATGTGTAAGTTGTAAATTCAATAACCGTGTTTTGGATTAAAGAATAAATCCTGCAAATCGACTTAAAATTTTTGATTATTATCAGCATTATTTTAACAAGAATTCTATTTAACAAAACGGGATTTAATTTCGGGGAATATTTTGAATTTTATTTCAATACTTCAACTATACAACATAATTTCTTTAATTTGAGTTAATTTCATACTTTAAACATTTTTTAAAAAACACACTTTATTTTCGACCTCAATTCTTAAATAGTTTTAAATTTTATGAAAAAAAAACAACGAAATAAATCATCCGAGAAAATTGTTTTACAGTCGATATTAAATCTTTCAATTTATTCGACTGGAGAACTTTGATACTTTGTAACATTTATTGTTCAATAGAAAGGATTCTGAAAGCGATTGCGCCTGGAGGTTGCTTTTAAAGAAACTTAAGTACATTTTATAATATGCATTCTAGAACGAGACATTTAGGAACAAGTTCTACAATGTTTCCTAATCAGATTGTTTTTTTTTTAGTTTTAATAAAAATGTTTAATAAATTAAAAAAAAAATTCTTAAGTTTAAAAATATGTTTGTTATGGTTGATTTGTTTTTAGAAATTTTATTGCTCCAATTAGTTTCCTTTGATTTCGAATTTGCAGTAAATTGTTTTTATGCTGTGCGTTTTTTATACGTTCATTCTGATAAATTTACATCAGTTTTTGTTTGGCGCATTCGGGGCAAATGATATCGGGTCCATCGGTTATGAAACCGCGTCCGACTAGACTAGTCTTGCAGCTGGCACACACGAAACAATCATGATGCCAGTGGCGATCTTCAAATGATATAAAGCGTGTTCCGCCAATACCTGCAAATAATATATTTTTGTTAATTCGACTTAGTACGTTTTAATTCAATTTCAAGCTAAATATTTTTAAATTACCGGTTATGGGCTTAACACACGATGTGCAGCGTTTAGCGAATAGTTCTCCAAAACAATCAGCACAATAGGGTTTCTCATCGCGACTAGTAAAACGTTGTCCGGCTAAAGTTATATTGCAATGAGTGCAAGTGAAACACTCACGATGCCAGGGTTCATTCTTGTAGGTTACACCACCAGAAGTTATAACCTAGAAATAAAAACAAGATCATCAATATAAAAGTTTCATAAAAAAAGTATGTACTCCGTTTAAGCGTTAATAAATCATGTTTTTCAAATGTACAGAACTTCAATTTGCGAAAGTCTTCTAGGAACTGAATCAGTAGAAAATCTTTAGAACCTTTTACATTCTCGACAAAAAAGTTTTCTAAACGTGGGTGGGCCATTATAAAATTTGCATATTTAAAACTGATCAAACCACTTTTGAATGTTAAATCTAGATCGCAAAATTTGTGTATCAATATATTTTAAATTGTGTCAATTAGGAAAGTGCTTAAGTAGGATTTTGTCGTTTTTCAGAAGAGCATTTTAAAACTTTAAAGTGGATTCTTCAAAACATGATCGCTTTTTAAGTTTGAACAAAATAAAAATTAGATTTTGAAAAACAACTTACGTTTTTTTTAAAGATCTTATTCCTAACAAAATATTGTAAGTTGAGTTAAGTTACTATTCCAAATAAAAATAAAAGTAGAAATACATTACAATATAACTTCCCGAGCTAATCGTTTTCAGCTTAAATCGACTTAGCACTTGTTCCACAAATGTATGGGAGTATGAAAAGAAAAGTATTTTACTTTGAACACCGGAGTTAAATTTAAAATTTTTTTGTTGGTTTCTAATAGTTGGCGTTATAACGAAATATTTATTATGAACAGATGACAGGCAGTCAAGAAGAACATTTGAAAAGTTCTGAAATGGTATGAAGTCTGTTTGTGAATGGTTGTTTAATAAACGTGCATTACAACATCGACTTTTAAATGAAGATGTGAAATGCGTCTAATATGATAATTCCGAGCGCATTCAAAAGCCACAGTTTATGTATTATAAAGTGTTGGCTCCAAACCACTGACTGCAGCAACACCGCAAGAATATAATCTTGCTATCTTCTGCCGTCAGCTAATTTTGGACATATGTGCATATGCAGTTCCAAAAAGTTTCGTTGATGTATGTTTGAATTAAAAAGGTTAAATGATTGTAAGCTATTGTCAGAAGTCACTCGATTATTATTTTGCGTTCTCCCTTTTGGTGAAGATGTCGTCAGTGGTTCCAGTTATAATCGGGCAGTTATACCGTCGTAATAAATTCAATTAGTCAAATATGTGCCATTCAACGCGAGACGCGATAAAGTGAATTTCCGGCATACCTACTTATACCTCGACGATGCGTTTAAAATTAAAACGCAACTTGTAAAATGTATAGAACATTAAATTGAAACAAATAACAAAAAAAAAAGAGCCATTAACATTTGAAAATGATTTCAGGCATAGGGCCAATTGACAGGTCCCTTTCTCGAAATCAATTTATCGCAAAATTTTGATTTCAATAATTCCAAAGTCGCCCGCATTTTTGTCATCTGTATTTTAAAATAAAAAAATCATTGATCATGATGCGGTAACGATGCCCATTGACCGTAACGCGAGCTCGGGCTTAATTTGTAAAGAAATAAACTCCGATGATGCCAGCAGCGTATAAGCCGCACCCAAACGATGCATTTTTTTATGTATTCTAGTCTCTAGGATCTGGCTGTGGATTGGTTCCACTCCGTAAGCGGCAACTTTGCTTATTAGCAAATCTGTTAAGCCGAAAATAAACCTCATCGCTGAACACAATTTTGCTATAAAACATCGGATCAGTTGACGACTGATCATAAATGTCAAACAGTGAGCGCCGTATGATAGTTCGTTTGGCGGTTAACCTTTTCGTAAGTTCTATAGGGGAGTAAAGAACAACCTACATATAGTATGTTGTTGACTACAGAGGTATCGTTGAATAAAGTGTCAAACGATTTCCTTTCTGTTTAAAATACACAAACCCCCACCTGGTGGGTTTCAAAACTTCTAAAGCTTGCGTACATTGCTTCCTGAGCCAGAAAAATACATTCTAGACATTTGATCCCTTTTTCCTTACCTTGTTGCATTTAATGCATCTAGTAGCAAACTTGTCCTCATAGCATCCAGCACAATAGATTTCCTGTTCCCGAGGGATGAATGACTTCGTGCCAATGGCGGTTTTGCAAACGCAGCAACAGAAACAATTTTCGTGCCATTGCCTGGTCTTATATTCCATTTTCTTTGTGCCTAAAACGACAGAAAAAGATATTCAATAATGAAAAAATACATATGTATATGGATTTGTTATTTACATGTATGTGTAAGAAATTTAAGTAAAATTTAACGAAATTGTTCTAGATTTAAAAAAGTATAAGAAGTGTAGCGTTGCAAGCGCCCTTCCACACGTTTTATCGACAATGAGAAAAATTTTACGCAACTAATTTAATCGTGCAAATTAAGACTCAATTTATAATCCGTTCATTTAAAATTATGAAATTTTTGAGTGAAAATATTAAGAAGAAGTATGAAACAAAGTCATAGCGATTTCGAAACGTCTGAAGATATTGAAATAATAAGAAGGCCGAATCTAAAGTTTTAGTTGTGTTCGCCTCTGATGCCTTCATTAGAATTAATTTCTTATCCTCCGTCCAGCATTTTTTTAATTTTCAACATAAGCAATGACGTCGGCAGAACAGCGACATATAAAGGGTATCTTTTTTAGAGGTATAGAACTTTAAGTGGGTAATATTGGTTGATATGTGCGCCATTTCGACAGCTGTTATTTGTTTTAGATTCAATCCATTTATTTCGAAAACCGTGGTTCATATTGGAAACTGTATAATCGCAATCGCAATATGTCTCATTTTTGGCTAATAAAAAAAATTCCAAATCCAAAGTGAAGAAAATCAACGATTTTCTCCAGCCACCGCTAATCCACAAAGAATTACTGTAGGGTGAGCTTTATGGGCCGGTAGTATCATTGGCCCGCATTTCTTCAATAGAAAGAAGGCATTGGGTTAAACCTTTTCTTCAGGAAGCCTGGAATACCACCTTCTAAAAGACGCAATGTGGGGGTAATAAGGGCTTCAGAAAGTTCATACGCACGGAAATTGAAGAACTTGAGTTGCCATTTTTACTGCTTTAAGAATTTTATACCTTAATTTTTCTTCTTTCTGTTGGATTAATTTGGGGGGTTTTTTTTTGTGTTATAACATTATTGTTCACCGAGTTTTTTCTTGCATCGGGCGGACATGGTTGGTATGAGGGGGGGGGGGGGGGGGTGTTTATAGAGGTATCACCAGCACCCATTTCATCATTATTATAATTATCACTTTGTATAAAGCTAAAGCCGTGACCAAAGCTTCACCTTGTTACCTCAACTGGAAGTAGGTTTGCCCACCGACCACTAAATATAAATTGTAAATAAAATTCTACTTTATTCAAGAAATCTGTATCCTTTATCTATTTCGTAAAAGGGGTACCGATATTTTTACTCGTAATTTTCTTTTCCTCCATATCAACCGGGCCTGTTTTTCTTCTATTGTAGAATTAAGACGAAGTTGTTTACGCCCCTGTTACATTGTCGTGTAAGTAATATGATTTGTCAACTTTTTATTGTAGATTCCTACGAGTGGTGTAGAGTAAATGTGATATTCAAAAATCAATTTTTTTCAAAGATCAGAGTTGTATCTTAAGGTAAAGATTGGCAATTTCATTGGGCAAAACGGAAACATATTTTTGGCACACATTTCTAAGAAAAGTAATTGAGAAAATCATATTTAATTACTTAGTCGTCAGCTGTTTCTTGTTTTTCACTATTCTACTTGATGACAGAATGTGGCTTCTTCCAATAGCGAATTTTTTTTATATCTTATAAAAAATATTAAAGTCTAATCGTGGGTTTAACAACTGTCAAAAAATCGGCTGTAAATAGAAGTGGATTTTAAGTTGGCAGCTAAATTTAATACTGACAGTGCCAATATGAATATGCGTCAATTTTATTTGCAAATTTATTACTTTATCTCAACATTTCCTAAACTACTTTTGTTCGGTTAAGTTTGAATAGTTTTTATTTCATACAGAATTAAAGTGAAAGTGGTTTCACTGCATTCCCTTTTACTACAATGCAAATGATAATGAAATTATTTAATGGCTTCATGTCACGCGATCGATATGAAATTTAATGAGACTTTTGAAGTAAATCTTTTCACATCAAATAAATGATGTTTCGCCAAGAAATACAAATTTCAATCGAAAGTTTTTGACATTGAGCAATTTGACATACAATATTTATTGCATTATTTTTTTTTAATATGAAGAGAAAATATAGTTCGTTAAATTTTGATACACGCAAAGAATGTTAAAGTATAAATTTATTCGGCTTTACGCTATCGACTCGCTGAGAAAATGATAACTGAGAACGTTAAAGAAGTAGGAAGGATATTTACTAAGTGGATTAAGAAACAAAGGGTTTGTAAACTTTTGTTACTAATGCATGGGCATCTATGTTTAAGCCATTTGCACTCATTATGATACCGTGTGGAAAATAGGTTAAAAAATTAATTTTCTGCATAAAATTATATTAAAAAAAAGCATTAAACAATTATTTATATGAGCTGCGAAATTAGCAGGGAATATTACTTTTTCTAGGAGAATTTAGTTTTGCTCATAAACACAGCCACATAAAATAATCCTTGCCAGACGTTTTCCTTTTGTTGACAGCGCCTTTCTCAGTCTTGGCAGCAATTCGAGAATTATGTATGAATTAAAGCATTTACTTCACATTTTTCCAGACTAAAGTATTTTATGTTGGTGAAGCAAATTTCCAAAACCTGTGCGGATTCCTGCAATTATCGTAAGATGGAAACAATAGCACAGTGCGTCGTTATTTTAAGGCTCTCTTCAGCCTCGTATGCTGAAGAAACATGTTGAGTAGGTTTGCATAGCGATATTCTTTGTTTAATAATAAAATGTGAGCATTTAAATTAAGTTAAAATTTTTTTCCAACATTTAATACGAACATGTCTCTTGGGAAAAAGTTGATGTCGTTACTAGTTGGCATCATAACGGGGCACTGTATGATTGGATGTATGCCGAGCGTTTAGGAATCTCTAATGATGAGAACTGAAGCAGCTTCCTGAATGAAGAATAGTATGAGCCATTTCAATACCTTCTCAGCGATTTACCGATTCAACAAGAACACATGCTCAAATATTTAGGCCAAGAATTCTCTTAAGACCTGGACTGTCTTAGGGATGCGACACTGACAAGTCTGATTTCGTGTGAAGTGCTTATTACGGCCTGGGGATCCTGGAGTTCTATAGAAAGATAGTTGTTGGGGAATCATAATGCGCTTAATTGCCTCCGAGTGAACTCGCTGTATGCGAGCTGCCCTATCCTAACCCAATCGGATAAAGTTCACTGACATACAGAATTTTAGTCGAACTTTTATGTATATTGCGGGGAAACTGAAAAGTTCTAACGAATTTCAAAACACACCTCGTATTATTATGGTAATTTTAAAATAATCTTCAACCATTTGGGTCTATGATTTTTTTTTTTTTTTTTAACTCAACTGTGTAAAATTTTAATTAGATTAAACATGAAATAAATTTTGTGAATAAAATGGCACGATTTGTTACACTTTTGGTTAAAGCTTTTTTTTTTATTAATCTATACAAGCGATTTTGATCCATATTTATTTCGTTACAAATTGTTACGTTTATTTTTTTTAAAGCGTTTATTTATTCGCAGGTTCTCATATTTATAAAGTTTATTTCAAATTATACACGACAGTATTTTACTTTTACACACTCTTAATTTATTTACTTCAAACACGGTTACTTCTTGATGGTCGCTGTTCACGCTTTGACGTTTTACTCGATACTAACTTCCAACTTCACCACCCTAGTCTTGTTATAGCAGTCGTCTAGTTTCCAGAAACTTGTAGAATACGCAAGAATCCAGTAGATACTTCTTTAGCGATAAACATCTTTTCTGCTGTTTTTTCCATTATGATGTTTGTTTTTATAATTACTGTCTACTTTGTTTCTTATGGCGTTGTTTTTGTTTATTCACATTACTCAATTCCTGGAATTCGTCTTGATGTTACATCGTTGTTCTTGTTCTATGTGTATTTACTTTCCTGGAAACTTGTCTGAGCTTATAGCTGTTATGTTTTGTTGTTGCTACAGCGTTGTCTGTACAGTGGATGACAAAGATTGTGCCACTCTTTATTTTTGGAACTTCCCGTACATTGAGCGTCACAAGTATTCATACCATTCAATTATTACAGACAAGGCAAGATCACTTGTTCGCTCTTAGTATCGTAACAATATGTAATGTATATATATATTGCTAGCAATTAATAAAATGTGGATTTCTTTAACTAAAATATTTTAGCATCTTTTTTAAGGCAATATAGCCTTTTTCGTCTTGTTTTAACTCTATTTAGCTTTTATTCTGCAGGACCTGGTAACATTGGTCCCATCCAATATAAAATAAAGTTTCTGGTATCGGTCGGATTTAAGGCCTTTGTTTACATAAAACTTATTTTAAATATTATTTGTCACAGTTCTAATAAAGGCAAAGAAAATCCTATACTGTATTTTAAAAAGAAACCAATTTCAATAATATGTATCTTCTGCATATGATGTCATTTCGGTTGAGTTTTATGTATAAAATAAGTTAACATGAATAAGCTTTTTTGCTAAAAATAGTTTTGTTTTGGTAAAAACCGCTCATAAGTCATAATTTATGAGAATGAAACATTTTTCGATACTCTTATTTCTTAGCGCTAGTGGGCGTTTTTTATGTTATAATTAAAACACTTAAAAATTAATTTAAGAGCTAAAAATGTGTGTTAGAAAGAAATTTTAAAACTGATGACAGAAAATACGAAATTTTAAAATTTCACAAATGAGTCACAATTCTTTTTTCGATTAAATTTTAAAAGTACAATTTACCTGCTTTTGTCACTGTTGGATCGCCCAAACGACAATAGTCGCCTAGAGCACAGTGAAATTTGAGATTATCCTCACGTGCCGAAGCATTTGGCAGGAACATGCTCAACACTGCAATATCTTCATTATTATCTTTGGCTTTTTTGATGCGATCGGCTCCGATTGTTTTCGATTGTAAATGCAAACGAGATTTCATGCGCGAGGATAAAACATCCACATCGGTCATTTTGGATCTTTTCTTTCGTAATATTACACTTTTAAATTATTTTAACAAAGTGCTTGGCTTTTATAGTCTTTGGGAACATTTAAATTAATTCGAGGGACATTTTTAAAGTGGATGGATTTTATGCTTAACGATAAATAAAAATATGCCACTGTGTTGGCGAGCAATTTATTTGTTCGGACAAAACGAACAATTTCTTGTGCGCACATGAATTTGTCTTGTGTAGACTGCTCTTCTCAGTGTCTGCCACTAAGTGCAATTTTCATTTGGGCAGTTTTACGAAAAAAAAGTTAAGAACCACAGAAAATGAATGACATGTTAAGTAATTTTTTAAACAGTGAAAACCCTCTTCTATGCTGTGCTCTAAATAAGGTAAAAAATGTAAAAACCTAATCGTAATCGACAAAAGGTGACCAACAACGCTATAAAAAAGGTCCTTGATAAACGGGCAATTATTTTATGATTAAATAGAATAGTGTCATATTTTTTTAGGAAACCACTTTTTAGAAAAGTACTTTTAAAAAAAGAAAAACGAATTTTCCATAATTAGGGCCCTCTTTAAAAAGTACAATACTCTTACAAAAACACAAATAATCTGCCCTGTAAGAATTGAATGGGCTAGCTCTGTGCTTAAACAACCAAGAAACACAACACCCAGTGCTTATACAATTTACCAGAAAATTGAATACAAGGGGAAACAACAACAACGAAATAACATCAACACGTACAGATAAATTACCAGGAATTAAACACTGTGTGGAGACAACGCAAAGAAATCACCACCATAAGAATCAAAGCAGACTGGTAGTTATAAAAACAAATATCATAATAATAAAAAAAAACACCAGAAAAGAAGACGTTTATAGCTAAAAAAGTATCTACTGGATTCTTGAGTCTTCTAGAAGTTTCGAGAAAAATATATGACTACAATGCAAACAGGTTAGTATCGAGTGAAAGTACTTTTTAGCAATTTTTAATTTTAATTTTTGAATGAAAATCAAATTTTTATATTAATAAAATTTTGCTGTATATCAATAAAATAAAGCTTCCCAAACAAAATCATATCACTCTTATTATTATTTTTCATTCCAATAATTATTTTTTAATAAAAATAAATCCTCGTTTTTGATTCTATACATTTATTATTAGCCGGCAAAGCCAAGATACATAATTTTCATCGCTGAGTTTTTGCCTTTCGGGTTTATTCACAATCCCAGCAAATGAAAATAATCGTTCTAAGGTGCAGGTTAGCGTAGTGCGCTATTTTATTTTAGAAATACTGCGTTTTTAATTGCATTGTTTTTTTTTTTAGAATATGATAAGCAGGATAAGCAAGTGGGCATATTTTTTATTACAAGAATTTTAATTAGAATATTCAATTATTAACGATTTGATTTGTATTAAGAAGCTGTTGATTCTTACTAGGTGTCGAAGTGATTAAGAGTGCATTGAATTGTCAGTAATCAGAAAAACTTTAGTGGTAATGCAAACTAAATATTTATATCAGTTAAAATTTACTAGTAAAGAAAATTAAATTGCAATATCAGCAAAAAATTATATTTACTGCAATTTTACTGGTACTACAAACTGCCCAACTCTGGCTCAAAGAAATATTTATATAAAGTCTTTTCAGTTAGTAGGCTATTAAAAAACTTCCTTTTTGGAAAAAATTTAAACTTGTTTTACGGGTACTTGTACGTGCTTTTGTAAAAGGTACATTTCTAAAATTTAACTTTTTTAAGGGTACTTTTTTGTTTAAAAAATAATTCACGTATGTCTTTCTGAAGTGACAAAAATTCTCTTGATTGTTGCTTAAATTCCTTATAAAACAAACAAAAGGTGCTTTTATTAAATGTTAAAAAACAATAATATGCATTTTACCAAGAAATACACCGGGGCACCTGTATTTTCAATTTAATAACTTTTAATTCTTTTATAAATATTCTGTTTTTATGCCACAAGATTTAGGGCATGATAAATATAATTACTTTATTTTTTATTTATTTCGTGCATTCACTTTTTGTAATTTTAATCTCTTCGAAATGATGTCATTATGAGATTTATCAAGATGATAGCATTTTTTAGTCGTCGAATAGTTTAGAGTTAAAAATTGGCAAACAAAAAAACAAGATCTTTTTTTATTTTAAATAACACATTATGGCACAAAAAAATAAAATAAATCATAAAAAGAATAATTATTATTTTGTAGAATGTAATTAAAAGACTTCAAGCACCTTTCTTGAGAATAATTATTCCGAGTACATTGCATGCATAAGCAAAGAAGTGTACTTTTCTCATCGCCTGGGCAGATATAAATTAATTTGTTTATGTTTTTGGAAAGGTTTAATTCTTACTAGGTGAAGAACATTTTAATTTCGTTGTTTCTTAAAAAAGTTATTCATTAAATCACAGTTAGTTTTTATTTTTAAATTTATAAAAGTAAAAACTTTAGTACGTTTTTGTAGAGCTCATTAACAACCAGATATGGTCAACACGACTTTTTGGCCGTTAACTTACATACACATATGCATATTTCCGGTATCTGTCATGGGAAGGGGGTTTTAATAAGTGAGAATTGATGAGGACAGTCTGTGACGTCGTTTACAAATCTGTTGTATATTATTCAGTCAGTTATGCCAAGTTATACGATTAAAAGGAACGTTCAAAAGAACATCACAATTTTCGGCCAGAAATCATCTTTAACTACGAGAAGTGATCTTGGATAATGACTATGTTAGGCAAACTTGCTGTGTATGGGATGACGCTTTACCACACGTGGTCCACCGGGGTGGCAATGCGTCCACACAATGTTAATGTTTAGCGCGTGGTTTAAACTGGACTTTAAAAAAACAACATTACTGAAACCGCCATCGCCAAAGAAAAGACCTATAGATCACTTCTAACTACAGGCATAAATTCTTTTGGTCTGCAATAATTAGCGGACATCAGTCTTAGATCTTAGCATACATAGTATAATTTTGTATTACAAAGAATGAGTGAGAGTTTTACGCATTCTGCAAATTTATTATAACAGCTGATATTTTATATAATAAAGGAAACAATAAATAATTTTTTGTGATTTTGTTTAATTTCTTCACTATATATTTTTCTATTACTTCTTGAAAGTTTATTATTTATTTGGTTACGAAGTTGCATGGAGTAACTTTGTCGCATGCATTAAGCCGCAGCCAATATTTGAACGCAACTGCCAAAATCTTTCCTCAAAGCAAGCATCCAGTTATGCAACGATTAGTCTTGCACATTTGTTTAAGAGCAGAAAATCTCAGTTTCATATATTTTGTTCTCGTGGTCTTGTAAAATGTAGCATATTTGCTGAACTTACTACATCTGCAAGCTTTCCAAGGGTTGTTTGCAACCAAGAGTGAGTTCCGCTAATGATATGAACTTGCACGACATGTGGTTACTAGGATAACGATGCGAGCGAACGCCATAGTCAATATTCTGTTTGAACGGTCTGAGGTCATATAAATTTATTTGCCGTAAAATTTCACTCCACTAGACCGTTCTGGGGTATTCTAAAGTCGCAGTTCTGTTAGTTTGGTATCGACCTACAGTCAACAGTGACCCCGGCCATTTTTCTAATTCAGCCGTATCTAAGCGGCAGACTCATTGCAAATTATATTTTTCGAACAAATTCATATTTTATACATAATAAGACACATGAGACTTGCAAATTAAAAAAATCTTTTCCTTGTTTTGAAATATTTCAGCAGCTAACTTTCGTATTCAAAGGGTTTTCCAATACCCTTCGAATACTGATCCAATCGTAAGCTGAATTCTATATGTGAGTCTAATGTTTATTGTTTTTCTTTCAGCTGTTTTGGATTATATTTTCCATTGCATTATAAGACAACTATTAGTAAATGCCTTACATAACTCTATTGGTATACAGGCAGACCTCGATAACATGGACTCGGTATTTTAAGGACATGAGTACTGAAGGCAATGCAAAGCGTAATAAAAGAACTGCAATTAATAAATCATAACTGTAAATATTGAACAACATAATTCCCATAGCAGTGTGTTATGCAAGATATAATTTTATAATTAAACATTTTCAATTTTATTTATATACATATGTAGCATAACCGTAATGCACCTTTTTTCCTTATCCCTTTCGCGAAAGATTCAATAATATAAAATTTTAGTTAAAAAAATCCTTTTACGCTCACAATATGGTAATTTCAAAGGAACACAATCTATACTTCATTCAAACAGGTGCAGTGTTTTAGAAGTTGTAAAGCAATCTAGAGCCTTCTTTTTCTTGTATGGCGACTTAAAGTGAATTTTACGTAGGCCATATTTTCAGTACAATTGAATAAGTACGAAATTTACCTTAAACACATTAGGTCTGTTCCAGGTGCATAACAAAATAGTCCGGACTATTGAGAGTAAAAAAAAAATTACTCTCTGAATGTGCCAAAGTTGTCCGAAATTGCTGGAACGCAAAAAACCACAAGTGAACATTTTTAAATACTAATGGTGCCTACTTTCTCAAATAAATTTTATTTTAGTAATTTTATACGCTTAAAATGCATAATATTTTAAAAGCAAAACAGTTGCATCATTGACAGCAGCTGTCCATAACTTCTTAACTGATCGATAAAAGCATTTTTTTTTATTAAATAAAGTGATAAATGTAAGGATTACAAGATATCCTATGCCGACTCATTATATCACCATGCAAAAGGGGAGAGGGTGATTTAACCCCCTAAAATAAAAACACCGATACAAGTATATTTTTTTGGGTCACTGCTGCCAAAACCCATTGTCAGAAACATGTTATTTAAAGAAACTGATTTTGTCGTACAGACATATCATACGCTCTAAGACATTTCTTTACTAATGATAACTATTCAGCTGATACGTCCGTTAAGTTATCAAATTCCAAAACAAATTACCTAAATATGGAGGTGTATAAAATATTGAAATACTTGTGTGCTTAATCTGTTAAATAATATTTTTAGATAAATCAATCAGGGTATATGTAAATGTGATATGGCAGATTGACATTTATCAATCCAAAAAACCTACGCAAATACCTAAATGAACCCCCCGTAAACAGATTAACATATTCTGCATTAAATAACTTATAATTTATTAGGCTTTGGCAAAGGCATTACGTACCTATATTTATGGAATATTATATCACGTAATAAAAATATATATGTACATACATATAAACACATCTACTTAACGCGTAATTCATTGCGTTTGGACAGAATATTTTTTATTTAGATAAAAGGGTTTCTAAAAAGGGCGAGTCGATGTTAATACCAGTCGTCTATCGCGGCACTGTTGTTTGGCAGCATGTGTCAAACTTCTTGTTTATTCCCTCCCCGGTCATAAGTTATCATGTCAAGTTACATGATTGAACACACAACCTAATAATCGATAGAACGGGTAGGGAGGTAGGCCTTGCAGAATAACAAATGGAAAAAATGAGCACTAAGAGGACTAGGGTTCCATCTTATTTGTATAGATTATTTCCACTATAGGAAGAGATCAGGAATTTGATATAACCCAACTGTCTGTAAGCTTTGAGTTTAAAGAGGTTTCATACATACATTAACAATCAAAAATAATTAGAAAAAAGAACTCAGATGCGCACAAAAACATAAATGTGACAAGAAGGGCAAGTTCCTTTCCAAAAATTTCTGCAAAAAAATTTTTTTTTTCTTTGTAATATGGGAAAGGATTATGGGCAAAATGTCTCCAAAGTACCATGTTGCCTAGAAATGGGATGGTATGGTACATATGATAGAAGTTGGTCCTCATTTGAAGTACTTGGTCCTCATTTTGATCTCAGTACTTTTAACAGCCGAAATTGGATGGGAACTTCGCCTTATTTTTACATTTGATTGTACAGATTTCATTAACACTTCACACATAGTTTGTTTTATTCCAATTGAACATCGATCCCTCCTTATTGCCAAACCCTTTATATGTTGAATTATATAATGAGCATGTACTTATGTACATATTTCGTCTCTATAACAGGTAGACTGCGAAACGCCTCTGCATTTGTTTCTTGTTGTGTTAAAGTGGATTAATTATTCAATTTAATTTTTGTTGTTGTTGTAAAAGTTCTGTTTCGTTTATGACCAATCCAGCTGGTCTTAAAACGATTTCAGTAAACGAAATTTTTTTAAAAAATTGAAAAAAATTAACTTATGCTGAACAAATCAAATGCTTTCATGCAAATGTTTTCAAAGAAAGAAAGAAAGCAGAAGAAAGCAAATACATACAAATAAAATTGAATTTTAAAAGAGAAGAAGGAAAGTGTGAAACAGTGATGCCAGCTCTACCACTTGTGCGGTAGGTCTACCTCTCTTGGGTATTTTATTCAGAGAGAAATCTAATTCTTTCAGAGAGAAATCTACCGTGTTTGTAGTTCTAAAAAATGGGCTGAAGTATTGTTAACCGATATTTTTATCTATAATTCAATCTAGAATTTTGACTACAGTAAATTTGTTGAAATGCATGTGAACAACGCTAGAAACGCTTCGTTGATGACATTATTTAAAAACTTTTTAACAAAGCGCGTAAAGAGATTTTAGAATGCTACTTTTTTGGTTTAAAATTTATATTAGGCTAAAATTTTAATATGAGAGAAAGTGAAAAATTTCTCCAGTTCATAAAAAAATCACTATAAGCACAAATACGTCTGAATTGTTGGGAAATGGATGAAGATTTCGCAGGTTTCCTTATAAAATATTTCTTATCTAGAAAATAAATCGAAGAATAAAATTATTTTTCTAAGTTGTTTAAAATAAAAATGGTCGCTCTATTACTTTTGAAAGTAACAGTATGTTTCCACAAACGCATTAAATTGAGTTATACAAGTTGGTGTTCACACATATACAATTTAACCCACTCAATTAGCAGTCTACCTCTACCTTTTTCCCATTCTATTAAATTAAGACAATTTTAAGAATATTATTGTAAAAAGCATTTTTTTATTACTGTTATTTATAATATTGAGAAAAATTCAAAACTTAAATCAATTATAGATTTCAATATTTATTTTTTTGTTTCTTCTGTGAAAAGTTACTAACTTGAGTCACTGTGATTTGAAGTCTTTAGCTTCATCAAACCCATTAAAATTAAAAACCTTCACTCAAAGAGCAACATTTCTCGTTTTGTTTGAAAAAGAAAAGATTTCTTTCTTTTTGGGAGAAGTTGCCTTAATGAGATTAATTGTTAAAAAAGTTCATATTTTTACTTTCATAATTGTACAAATACATAAGTATTAAGAGAACATCAAAAAAGTACTGTGGTAGTTAGGTCCCTCATATATTCTGAATTTAATGAGACTAGTTCAAGTAGAATCATAAAGTGCAAATAGAGAACAGGCAAAATGATTATAAAAGCTACCGTAAAAGTCACGCATCATTTACCATTTCTGCATTCAAACATGACATTTCACAAAAACTGACAGTTTCTGGATGGTGCAGTTCGCAAATTTTGTACGAAATATACTCGCATGCGAGTAGCAAATCTCCAAACTTATTTCTGCATGTTCTGCAACTCACGCGTTTTACTTGCGATTTGCTTTTGAAAAGTTTTAAAAGAAAACTCTATAGTTTTAATATTTCTAATACCTAAACCTAGAATATTACAAAAAATACCCGGGCATTTCATTTGAATTAATTACAGCACTAGCTGCGTAGATGACTCGTATCAGCTGTTTATTGAAATCGCCAGTGGAAAAGAAGAAATACAGAGGCAAAAGTTGCAGAAGCAAAGAACGTTATTAAATTTCATGTTTTAAGAAAAAATTTGTTACGAAATGTCATTAGTTTTGACAAAAATAAAAAGAAAACACTATTAATTTAATTTATTCATAACTTTGTAGTTTCTTTAAAAACTAGTTTAGTTTAAATACAGCAGTTCACTTCAGTATACTCTTGCGACTTGAACTCGCCAAAACTTGCGAATGCCAGTTACAGAACACCTCACATGCGAGTTGAAATCACAATCGCAAATTTTGTGTGAGATGCGAGTGTCAGAACATGGCGGATAGAGAAGAGAATAAATGAAAACTTCAGACAAGCTGAATCAATTGGGAATGCTAAATACACTGGTCGTCGAATAACAAGTTGTTGAAAGGATAATATCGAAAAAGTACGGGAGACAATTGTCGTGTGTCCGGGAGCAACGACTTGCAGTTGCGGACAAGAATTGAATATTTCAAGAATTTTTTTACAACGCATTGATCACTAAGGGTTTGCGTGTCTATGTTTACAATGTTTAACTGACACAAGAACTACCGCGGGAATTCGTTAAATGGATTATTGAACAACAACCGAATGTTGATCTTTCGACAAAAGATCATCATCAAGTGATGAAGCTCATTTACACCTTGATCGTTATTAAACTAGTTATTTGAAAATTAATGAATAGTTTAAAAGGCTGGTTTCCTAGTCGTGCGTTTACACTATTGGTACCAAGCAAAACACATAATAATGAGAAAAGTACCAAATAGTGCACGCAAAGATAATTATGAAAATGTTACTCATACATACAAATTATATCAACTTACATATATGCAAATCAATTTGTTACATAAAATATTGCCGAACTTAATGGAAAATATAATGAAGAAGAAGCATTCAGTGTAATATTAGCTGTTTTTTTTTTTATTTGTTTAGAGAAAAATTCATCCCTGATCTAACTAAATGGAAACTTTTCTGAACAACGAGCGACTGTCATATTTTCATCCACGTTTTTTCTGAAGGTCGCACCGTTTTATTACATATTGTGTTTAGACGTTACCGTTCGATGCTCTTTTACATACAAATTTACATGTCGTAAGATGTGTGTGATAATGTAAACCACCCTTAAGCGATGATTTGAACTCAAACATCAAACTCATTTGCCCAATGTGCTTTGCAAAAAACCTGGTATTCTATTTAATAAAAATCTGGCATAAATTTTGGGACACCCATTTGTATTTATTCTGAGATGTTTCAACATCCCTCACCAAGTGCGGATCCAGATGAATCTTTTGCAAGTTTTTAATAAGATCATTTTTTGAAATTTTGGGCTGAGGTAAACCTTTATTTTGAATCGTTACGGGTGTGGAACACCGAGAGTTAATTTTCCGTGTACCCTTGGCTATATCATACTACAAAAGGCGAAAATTAAGTAAAATTTGTTGGGGAAGTTCCTTTCCCGCTCAAATACTTATTACTTACACTACGTTAAAAACAACGCTTTATTAAAGAATTTTAAACCGATATCGAAAACTAATATAGACATTTATGGCTAATGGTGAATGCAGAATTTCTCTTTTAATTATGCTCAGTTGAAGCTAAAATTTATTGCACAAAACAAAATTTAAAAAAAAAATATTAAAAAAAACTAGAGCCATTAAACTTTTATTGTAGGTGAAAATTTGTTGCCTTTCTTTCCTCCAAAATAGCATTCAAAATTGTTGTGATTAATGTGGCTGTCAGTTTGACATACAATCTAGATATTTGTGCGTTATTTATGCCAATTGTGTTGTCTTAATTTGTTTCACATGACATTGTTGTAAATAAAATTATTTCAATAATAAATTTTGTAATGTATGTATGGTGGCATTGCGTTTAATGGCCAACAACCATTAAACGCAATGCCACCATGCACCATTAGTTTGTTACAGAATTTTAAAAATGACATTCACAGTTTGTTATAAATATGAGTAACAAAAGAAATTAAAAAAAGGAAATGTCATTCATGTTGCAAGTCAAAAACATATTTACTATTGCCTTTATTGTTAACAAATTCACTTAAAGCTAAAAACACAGAAAAAATGTGATAACAAAAATTTTACATAAAAGGAAACTCAAAGAAAAAACAAAATGTTTGTCGTTAAAGAGAAACTTTTGAAATAATAATGTAAATAATATTATGGCGTTTTCGTTTCTAAAATAAAATGTTGCCCTGTTATAGAGAACATGTTTAACACACCTTTATCATAAGAGGCAATGCCTTTCGTCATTATAAATGATACAATCTAAAAAAACACCTACTTTTGTGGGCGTAAACCTACTACGAGTATAATAAACGAGCAAAAATGTTAGAAAAAAACACAATTATTTTTTTTAATCATTCTGGCAAATGTAACAACTTATAATTTTTATTACGTACATACATATATCCCACACCCTGCCCTAGAATTGACTCAATTGGGATTTTCTGTAGTCGCAGGCCTATGTCAATAAGCCGCAGTCGACCGATACACTCAAAGTCACAAGTCATTAAAAAATGGACGCCTCGAATTTGTGCCACCAAACAAGCGGAGGAGAGGCATTTGAACGAAGTCACATTCTATAAAAAATGTATTACATTAAAACATTTTCATCAATTAGCACTACTACATACGGCAATATTTCTGTTCAAGATCAGATTGTTCGTTTAATTATTGCCTTAGACAATTTTATTGTAGCATCGAAATACTCTTATTTTGAAACAATAGAAATAAAATGATGACAAATTGAAATAAAGTAAAAAAAATCTTACAAACAGCTGCACTTTTTCAAACTGCTATAAAATTTAAATGTAACATTTAAAATCGATACCACCTTAATGGCATTCTTGCCTACATGCTGTATGCAGGCGTATGTAAACAAATTCATATTAATAAAACGGCCACAAATAATAATAAAATAAATGTCATAGAATATTAACAACAAGCCCGCAAATGTTAACTAAAGTTCGAACCATCATATAACGAATACTTTTATTGCGAAATGAATACAATGTGATGAGTGATTAAAGGCAATAATGTTAATATGAATTAAGTATTCATTATGCACGCTACAAACCACAAATACTTTCAACACCAAATTTAAAAAATAATGACAAGAAAGTACTTGCACTTTCATTTCTTTATCAGTTTGTGATTTAAGAGTAATTGAGGTAAAATATGGACGCAACTAGAGACAATTTAAGAGCTTTTAATACTTTCCGTATTGATTAAGTTTGGGTTTAAGATAGAATTACGGCAGTAGTAAAAAAGAAATTTTATGTTTGGTTTAGAGTACACATTAGTTAATAAACACTTTAAGTTTAACAAACCTTTGTTAAGAAAACTTATGCAAAAACGTGGGGGAATTTTTTGCTATTTGGATTTTCGGTGCAAATTTTTTCCGTGTAAAAAAAGTTTTGTGACATGTGCAAGATCGTTCCGCCGAGCCATATCTTTAGATTTGGAAAAAAGAAATACACCCTCGGGGCTAAGTCCGGTGAATAGAGCGGATGAGGGAGCAATTCGTAAACATGGATGGTAGCCATGACTTTATTGGCTGACAAACCCACCTTGGCCTTCTTTGGCGTCGGTTCACCTCGAGAAACCCACTGTTTTAACTGCTATTTGAACTCTGGTATGTTGGAGAGGATCCACTTTTCGTCCACGATTACGAAATGGCGCAAAAACTCGTCTATATAGTAGTTGAACTACGTCAACCACCCCGACGAAGTTGTTACACGATTTCATTTGTGTTGGAGCAAACGTGGCGCCGACCTTGCGGAAAGCTTCCCATACACAAGTGATAAGTCAAACCACTGAGCTATGTGGGATGTCTATGGCTTCCACAATCTCTCACACTTTAAATCATCGATCAGCCAGTACGATATCGTGAATCAGCTGACATCATTTTTCCAAACAGAAAGTGTGTATAAGGGGTTAGTTAATTGTTAGGTTACGTTTCGTTCTGTTGCGAAAAGTCATGTAAAAACAACATTTGGCAACGTTTTTAAGTGACAGCAATAAACAGCTGTTTATTTTGCTACAAGAAACTACTAAATTTACATTGCAATTCTTGTTTGGTGTTTAAAAATTTTATTTGCAGAGAAACACCAGAATGGCACGGCACTGAAAGGCAAGAGAAAGTCAAGACAAATGAGACTTTAGTTTGCACTGGATAACGTTTAATTCGTTTTTATCCATTCATTCGAATATGGCAGAGTAATTGTTGGACATAATTTGTATCAATAAAATTGAGTCTATTTTCTAAACATTTGCGTAAAATGTGGAAAAGATTAAATTTTAAGTAAAAGATTGGAAAAATGCAACAACAGTTTTAAAACAGGTTTTACAACATTTTACAGTTGTGCATATCCATGAACATAATAATAGGTACTAAATTCTCAAATATTGAAATTCAAAAAGTTTACAAATTTTAGAAAAGAATTTAATGAACATTCATTTTTAGTTACAAATAAAGTTTTCGTTTCTATTTTTTTTATCTAAAACTAATTGTTTCAAATAACTTAACATTACAATGCTTCTGTGCATTAGCAATATATTTACAAACAGTGTTGTACTGCTGTGCGTTTTTCCCAAACACGATAGCATTATTAAAAACTTCTCGTCATCGTCATAAAAACGCAAAAAATACGATGAGTGACTGTATTTATAGTTCACATACATATTTGAAACTGAAAACCAATAATTTTTTTTAATTTTTTGTTTATTAAATGTTAATATATAATTACAATTTATATACGAACCTAAATTATCGAGCATAATAACTAAGACTTACGCCTTTAGTGTGAAGCGAATCCATTGCCCCTAGATATATAGACTTGAACACTACTAACTAGCCTAACAGGGCACCCATGTTGTATTTTTTAATACAGTTAACCGGCTAACCGAATTTTAGCAAACAAAAATTTTTTTCTACAATAAAATTTGGCTTTAAAACCTCTTACAAAAATCTAATCTCATTGTATAGGTTTATAGGGTGACCAGACATTAATGTTGGTTTTTCCAATTGTTATATTTTAGAATATGTCAAAGTTACAAATACCATCTAGCTGTCAAAGTATTCATTAAGGGTATTATTTAAAAATATTATCCAAATTTCAACTCAGTTTTCAATACGCAATATGAACTTAGTCGTGAGGTCGGTCTTTATCATGGTTTGAGCGTAAGCTTGTCCTATTAGACCTTAAACCAAATATTGGCGCGAAGAAGACTCAGAAATATCGATTAGTCACCAATCAGCTGAGATTGATATCGCCAGAGAGCGAACGCGGCTTATGTTGAGTTCTGTAATTGGGCGTCTTTTTCACAAATATTTCCACAACATTTGTTCTGGCAATTATTATAGGAGTTTTTAAGAAGACATCGATTCAGCTAATTCTCTCCCAACTCATTTCATTTCGCACAAAATAAAAATTGAATTAAAGAATTATAAATGCATTATAATGAATTAAAATATTTTAAATGCCTTTTTCAAGTATATTAATGATAAAGGTGACAAAAGAAAGACTCTTGGAATATTTAACGAGTTGCCAAAGGTCATTAAACGAGTAGCTTGATTACAAGTAACAATTTGTGTAAAATTTTATTTTCGATGGCTTTCCTTGCAGTAATTTTCATCCTGTCAATAAATAGTGCATGAAACAATGAATTACAATTCTTTTGCTTTGATTTGATGAACTAATTCATATTTTAACTCAATTTCTTTTCTTTTTGTGGAAATTTTAATTCAATTTGGCATTTTGGTGAAATTTATGCATTTATGAATTTTTTTCTTTCCTTATTCGAAAAAACACAATACATTGCTGAATGTTTCGCAGTTTCAATCTAAAAAGAATCATTCTTGTACAGCTCTGGTAATTGGTGCAATACTAAAGAAATATTTACACTAAGAGAAAAGAGTTTTAAAATACCAACGGTCCATTAAACGGTGCTTAGACCAGTTGCAAACCTGACCCAAACTCCGTTTAAGCCTTTAAAAGGCCATGCTGCTCTGCTTTGGGTCTTTTAGTAGGAAAATTATACAAAGGATTCCACTGGGGAAATGTTGGTAATCAAACCACTTCCTCAACTCATTTAGTTTTAAGCTTTTGGTATAAATTTCCACTAAAGCTTTTACTGAAAATTAAAAATTACTCCAGAGACATGCAAAAAAATATCCACATAATAAAAATATATATTTTTTTAAATATATTTTGTGTTCATTTATGTACGAACGAACGAATTTATTTATCTTTAAATACACAAGAACACAGTGTACCTATTATTATAATCGTGAGTGCTCCGTATATGAGTTTTATATGCAAAATATTTTAAAAAATCATTTTTATTTGATTATTTTACAAACTCTATTTTTATAATCTTTATTCATACCTATTAAGTTGATTTAATTTTTAAATCTTTATTTGCTTTTATTTATTCGTATCAATGAATGACCATTTAAATCAATTAAATTACTTGCCACAATACACAAGTTTAAGTGGATTGAGTTCTTTCGAAATGTTTATTGAAAGCAAATAAAAAACTCAAGTCAGATTGTTAAAAATAATGTCCCAAGTTTTTTTTTTGCAACAACCAAAAATGTATTAAATTATATATGTATAGGTGTATGTACGAATATGAAAATGTGCAATAATTTATTTGACCTTAAATGTTTTCTCAATATAAAAACACCTACAAATCAAATAGTTCATCTTTTCTGACATTGTACGAAAATAATATTGTTGTTTTTTCTACTTCTGATTAAAGTTGGTTTTAATAGATAAAAGCAACATATCAAAATTACAACAACACGTCAATAGTGATGTTGTGCGATAATTAAGATGTTTTTGTAGTTGTTGTCACAAGTAGACTGACTTACATACGTAGATATGTTCCATTTATCGATTGTGAGCTTGTATTATGAGGCACTGACGGGTGTAACCGCTTTGCCGCCAGTATTTTTTTGATCTGGGGGAAGTTATTTGCCGCACATGAAACATATCACAGCTGTTTGTGTGTTCTAGATTTAAAATAAAACTAAAGCCATGTAAAGGTATGATCAGACGGAGCAAATATTAGACGAAATGAGTGTAACCGCTACATAATGTATACGGTAGTTTGTGTTAAAGAAATATTAATTTATCCCATATATATGTGGCACGAAAAATTGAATGCATTCCAAAAAATTGTGGTCATAACTACTTCATCATATATTTGCTCTGTCTCACTCTGAAGGTATTGGATCGTGAAATTTTGATAGGGATGGACTCTGTGGGAACTTCGGTGTCTAATGGCCAATGGAGTGATTCTGAAGGGATGGATAAGGAAACCTCGCAATGGGCGGACGGATCAGTCTCCAAAGACACACCTGAGGAAGAGGATGATACGCAATGGGCCATTGTGCGTGAATGTCCAGTAGTGGCTAGCATAAGGCTTAGGACCGGTGTTAAATGTGAACGCCATGGTGGACCTAAGCGTCAGACAAATGCTAGCAATGCCAAGAGATTCTGGAATGAGGAAGAAGACCGTCAGTTACCAGTCGACAGTAAAGGCTAGGGTTAGCACGAGACTCAATAAATTAGAAATCGGATGCTTGTAATCAATTCGAGAAAAGAATGTGATTGAAAAGGGATCCATAAAATAAGTGGCCTGCTTCAATATATTAATAATAAAATAATAAAAAAATATTAAATTAAAGAAACTAAAATAAATAAATAATTATCAAATTGCATAAAAAAGGCGCGATTCCAGAAGGAGGAAAACTGGATTAAAAATATCAATTGCTTCATTAATGAATGTTTTGCCAACAGAAAATTTTAAATTTCTCCTCCAAAAAGCCTAAGCTGCAACTGCACCTGATTTATGTCAAAGGAAATTTTTTTTTATTGAACAAGGAAATAAATAGCAACATATAGTTCTAATTGCTTTTTCAAACATTTTTTCATTCTTACTAATTTTTTATCTCAATTCTGTTACAAAAATAAAGCAATTTATTTCTCTATGAGCATTTTGCTGTTTGCTAAAACCAGCTCAACACCTAGAGATGTCCTAATCTTGAAATTCTTTAAACCAAATGAGATGTTTTATCAACTTATCAAATATTTTAGCACAGGTTTTAGCAATGCTAAATCTCGGTTGAAACTTGCTTATAACTTAACTGTTTTAGTCTATTCATATATCTGATCTTAAAGTTTCCTTCTTTCAGGTTTTTCTGTTGTTTTTATTATGCCGAGACCTTAAGCCTTCGCACTAAAGCGAACATATAAAATTTATATCTCATTTATAAACGCTATACATTTATGTACAGTGACTACAACAGGGAAGAAATTACGGCAGAAGACATTCATCAAAATTGCCATTTCAATTCTAGCGAAATTTCAATCGATGCCGAATGGCGTTATTTGCGACCAGGGCTTGCATGGCGCTTCTATATAATTGTATTACCCTTGCCAAGACAAATTCATACCAACTCAGTTGCCCCCTGAGTGGTTGTAGTTCAACTTCAAAAAAAAAAAAATGATGGTTAAAAGTAAACACCGCCGATTCAAATCTATCGCAAATAGAAACAGAGTTGCAAAAATTATTTCAGTTTTTTTTTTCTAGACCTGTGTTAGTTATTTACCCTGCGTATATTAAATATAAATACCCGAAATTCTTAAAAAAAAAAATAAATGAAATTTATAATTCAATTGTTTAAACTTAAAAAAATGCATAAAATCCAACTACTTCAATTGATTAAAAAGGTAAACAAATATTTATTGTGAGCAAAATTGCATTCATTCAGTATTTTATTATTTGTTTTTAACAGCAAATCATTTCACACATGATTCCTTGTTTTAATTAATGTTTTGTTTGTTTTTTCGTGCTAAAAATCAAAAAACCATTAATTTACACATACATATGCATGTGTAATCGAATATCCAAAATCTCAACACACACGCACATCTAATTTTTCTTATTCGAAATTGATTAATTTTTCTTTTTTGTGTTAATTAACAAAATTAAACTTTTTTTCCAGTCTTAATATTTGCAAAATTTGGTTTTAATACTTTGCTGTCAAAACTTTAGATCTCCGTAAAAACATTCCACGCTCGGTGAATACCGTTTTATTACTGAATTCATTTAAGCCGCATGCTACTTTAAACCAATACAACAATACAAGTACAACCAATGCTTGTTTATGTCTGGCTTTTTCTGTTTTGTCTTGTTTTATTTACTCGTTGTCTACTGTTTGTTCGAATTGTTTGTTTGATGTTGCTGTTGGCGCTGTCGCTTTTGATTCTTGGGAAGAATGCTGTGTTGTGTTAATCAAGAACAAATTAAATAATACAATAAGGGCGTGTGGATGCAAAAATTGAAAATAGGGTATTGCCTTTCTTTAAGGCACCTGTATTTTATTTTACATTGTATATGACATTTTTAAGATGTCCGCTAAGCTGAGACTTAACACGGTAGCTCGAATCCAACAGCTTACATTTTTCTCTACTCCTACATAGAGCAGAATGAATATGAGCAATGGTTTGGGTTATATTGACCTTGAGAACGTTGGCTGCTTGCGGCTTATTGGCATAAACCTGCGCCTTTAGAAAACTTCACAAAACAGGGTGAAGTGGTGGTCATATCTGCATATGTTGATGCATTGAGCTGTGTTGAAACTTGGGTGGATTGGTGTCGTCCCATATACGGCAATTTTGCTTGGTTATTCGCCTCGTCACGGACCATTTCGAAGTCAACGAACGGCGCTGTCTATGGTTATTAATTTTTGGATCCCGGGTAAAATTGGTAAATTGAAATATGCGAAATTCCGAGTTCTTTAGCATGTCTAGGAATAGACTACCTCGTATTCTCTTGTAAACTTTCACAGACACCAGTGATGACGTTCATATGGGTTACGAGTGCTGGACTGGATTGTGTAGCGAACGGGTCGTTTCGAATTTGGCCACCATGTGTGCCGTAGAATGGGCGCAACCCGTACAAAGTTTGCACTAACGAATAACACTGATAATTTGGCATTGACCCGCCCTTATTGGAAGCCGCTTATTATTGTTGTTTGTTATTATTTTAATATAAACATGTTCGTATTTACTGTAAGCAAGGCAAATAATATTGATTTGTTGTTAAATATATAGGGAGTTTTTTTTAAGCCCGATAGATGGACGCTTGAACAACGCTAACAAATTACTTTTAAAATTTGACATTAACTGATCCGATTTTTATAGCAAAATCCTGTTTGGCGAGCAGGCTCATTTTTGGCGTAACCGATTTGCTAATAGACAAAATTGCCACATTTGGAGTGAAACCAATCCACATCAGACGCTACATACATCTACAAAAACGCACCGGTTTACAATTTAAAGTTCTATCGTGCTTAAAAAATCACCCTATACCACATTCTAAGAAGAAATAAGGAAATTTTCGCATAAAATCAATTTAAAATCTCTCTCAAAAAAAACTTTGTGATCGACGATTAATTACCGATTACTTTAAGTTCATATTTCAGTGTAGTTTTCGATACTATAAAAACTAAAGAGCCTATTCCGTGTGCACGACAATTTTTTTATCTCGAGAACTACGATACGTAATGTACGTAGTGCCATGTTCTATCAAAAGGAAGTTCATTAAGAGATTTACAAGGTTTACATCGTGACCATAGCATATGAAAATAAAAAGGATGGATTTTACAAAATTCTTTTTTAATACTTGGTATATGAAAAATTGAAAATTTTTTGGTGTTCAACTTTGTTACTCGAAAAAACGTAGAGCACTTGAAAAATCTTGCGACACTGTTCGGGAACATGCTTTAGAAGTCAGTGAGTGAAGATCAGAATTCTGTTTCTTACATTTTGTTGCGTACGACGCGTCAGCCAGATGCAAATAAAATTGGTATCAGTTACAACTGTGCGGTTTCAATTATTCGGTTATTAATATTATGCAGTGTTTGTTTAAGAGTAACCGCCCTTCATTATTTCATTATTATTATTTTACTTTTATTAGAAGAGAATGCCTCAAAAATTAAGTAAAAAGTTTTATGTTTCATTTTTGTGCGGTGAGCGAGTAATTTAAGCCATTTGTTTTTCAAAATTATTGTAGTTGCTCTTACAGACACCCACACGCACACACACACACACACACATTTAAGTAAATAAATTAGCTGAAGAAGCATTTTCTCTATTTGAGTTTTGTAACGAAATGAAACATTTCACACCCGTTGTACGGGGCTAAAACAATTTAAATAAAAAATCAATTTCGTAGAAAAATAACTTTGTCATATCAACATTTTAAAAAAATTTTCAGGAAAACCATTTTACTTAAAATTTTTTCATAAACATAAAACTTCTATAGAAGTGTCGATAACACAAACTTATTATTAAAACTTATCGATAACTTGTATTTTTTTCGGCATTTTCGTTTTGGTTTTATATATCTATACAAATCTGTTATTTACTGCAAATTTTTATGGATTTTTTTTTGATAGCTGACATTTTTTTAGCAGACTTTCCGATAGTTTCAAATATTTTTAAATATAGTGTTTTTTTTATAATTTTCAAATAAATAAAATCTTCAGAAAATTTTCGTTAAGATAATTTTAATCAGATTTTTCATTAATCCAACCTTTTTTTTAGCAGCTTGTCCTTTGTCGAACGTTAATATTCGCTTAATTTCTAGCAGAAAAATTGTCCTGCGGCGTCCCGCTAACAGCACTTTCTATGAATTTATTTATATATTTAGTCCGTAAAAATATAAATTAATTTTGAAAACTGACCATTAGAGGGATGAAACCAAATTAGAATTCAAGCGCAAGTTAGCGTTGGATATCGTGGACCAGGCAGTTTAAATTGCAATTATTTTAATCACTGGAAAATTACAAAAAAAAAATGTTTTTAGAAATGCTTTTAATTTCTTAAAATAATTTTGCACATAATTTTAGTAATTTGTTATATGGGGTGACCACATAGTTATAACAAATATTTCAGTTGTTATATTTCAGAGGCTATCAAGGCCACTAGCTGTCAAAATATTCACAAGATTTTACCAGTTCATCCTGCATCCTTTGAATAACATTATTAAAAATATCAGAATTTTAGTTCCGTTGTAAATACGCACCAAGAATTTCATTTGACCGCCTCTAGATTGGTTGCAGCTTTCGATCTTTTTGAGGTAGGTTTCGACCACTTTTTTGCACATTTTGGGCGATATCTCGGCGATAGCTTGACAATATTGGTTGTCAAATGTCCCAACGTTAGGGGATTATCCGCGTGGACTTGGTATTTGACGTAGCCTCACAAAAGAAGTCTAACAGTGTCAAATCGGGTGATCTTGGTGGCCAGTTGACGTCGCCAAAACGTGAAATTACCCGTTCTGAAAATTTCCCATGCAATAAGGCCAAATCCATCGTGTTGTATGTCTCGTGGCACCATCTTGTTGAAACCACATATCGTACAGTTCATAAACTTCATTCAAAATAAAAAAAAGCCGTCTATCATATGGTCATAGCGCTCCGAATCGAAAGTACCGGTTATTCTAACGTCATTTACGAAAACCATACGCCATAATGAGCCGGAAGATATGCCCAATCGCTGAGGTCGCCGTGGAATCGATAATTTCGGATTATCCGCCACTCTTTCACTAACAAAACCGATATTTTCGACAGTGTGCACATAGCGATGATTCGGTTGTTAAACGATCCTTATTCGTAAATGGAGAAACTTTCCCGGAATGAATGACACTTCAGGAAAAACAAGATTTTATTTGGTAATAATGATATCTGAAGAGTTACTAAAGGATTAGGCTGCCAGTGAAGCCAATCCTTTTCGATATTTTGTGTACTTTTTCAATATATAATTGTCATATTGTAATTTCAGTCAAGTTTTAACGTAAGAAACTCTTTACATAATGCCACAAATTTTTTTCGTCGTGATCTAAACAAAGCGAAAAATATTAATAATATCGGATGTGAAATGCAATCGCGGATTCGAAAGAAAAAGTTCGCACAATGAATGCATTTCGTAGTCACAACATTCTTCGTATCATTCTACAAAGTCGTAATAGTGGCAGTCGTAAATATCATCAATTTAATTCATGCAATTATTCCTAAAAATTTCCTGTTAGAAATTGGATCCTCGATTTCACAACTCTACATTTCGTTTGTTTAGAACGAAATTCACTACTTGACCTGTGTATTTTTTTTTCTCATTTTTTATCTCTTAAATGAAAAAGTTGTATTGTTTCGAAACAACATTTGATTGACTATAAGATCACAAATTCATTTCTAATACATATGTATGTACGAGTATGTACACATTGACTCTTTAATTTAATTGTATTTAATTAAATGTCAACTATTTTCTAAATGTTTTCAATATTTCCTTAAAAAACGATTTTAGAAAAATGTTAGTTCTCTTATAACGATTTGTATGCAACCAACGCAAACAGTTTTAGAAAAAATATTAAATTTACAACATTGATGCAACCTAACAACTATAACAACAAGTTCATTAATAATCTGAGGCGCAATTGAAAAACGAAAACAACAAAATAGTAAAAAAAAAGTTATAAATGGAAAACGAAAAAATATCTTCACACTGGTTGTAAAAAATGTATATAATTAATTTTGTTAAATTGCGTTTACACTACGTGTATTCTACATGTGAAATTTATACATGCCGTGTTACCCATATAAAATTTGGACGGCTTTACAGTCATTTTGCAACTAAAACATAACAAAGTGTTTGACTTTAATCAAAATAAATGAAAACATATGATTTGAAAGCGTTGCTACATATGCACATTTATTTAAAAAACTCTTTTACGAGAATATTCCATTTTAGGAAAAAACTATTCCCTTTACAATTATCCGGTAGAATTTGTAAAAACGGTTTTAATTTTAGGAGTAAATTAAGAGGATCACTCAATTAAACGGAACTCACTTAAGGGAGAATTTCGTTAAATACTTTATATTAGAAAAATGCCATTTAAATTTTCTTCCATCAATTAAGCGGGTAAATCGATTATGCGGAACCCAATTAAACGAAAAATACTGCATATGCAGAGGGCATATAGGATACCATATATTGTTACAACTAAAATTTTTTCGGTTACTGTATACGCTTTAACATTTTTCGGGTATAGTAAATCGGTAAAAATGTAACATTATTTCTAGAAACGAAAATCCCATTTGTTTCAGAAGATTGAACATTTCACTAAAGTATACATATAATATTTGTGAATAATATGATTCGAAGCAATATGCAAGCCAAAGGCATCGCGACAGTTGGTACAACTCGGATGGTAAACAAGTTTGGTATTATGCTGTTCGTACGCATAATACCAAACTTGTTTACTAACAACTTCGTGATACAATTTCATTTTACAAAGAAGTCTTGTTAAGTAAAGATGGCAAATAAAATACGCACAACATGCTTTTTGCTATATGGTAGTTACGGAAAATTCAGTGCCATTGTCCTGTTTCAGTACTTCTCGCCACGACATTGAAAGTACTTTTTTCCAATGTGAAAATTTCATAATACACTGCACAAAGTTATAGCAAAATCATATACATTTACAAAAACGGTTTATGTTTTCTCCTTCTTCATATAATTGAAAAACTCAAAAGACTATTTATACAGACAGGACAAGTTGGCTCTGAATTTTTGAAATGGTACTTTTAATGTGGAAAAATTACTTTTAAAGTTAAGTTCAGTTCCATTTTAAAATCATAATTTTTCATCAATGCTATGTGGTGACTACGGTAATAAGTACAAAATAGAACGAGGTTGTACAACACGTTTATTAACGTTGCAACCTAGTTGTACAACTTGCCAAAAGAAAAACCCGCAATTTTTTGATTTTTCGTACAACCGAGGCACAACTTAATACAACGAGCCCACAATCGTTGCAATCTCGTGTAGAACGTCCTTGCTTGCTTTAGGAAAAATCCAAAATCTGTTTTCAACCAGTCACAGGACAAGTAAGTACTTCGCACTAACTCATGACATAGAATTGCAAGTTTCCTGGAATAGAAACAATTTTGTCTCGACTTGCCAGTAGTGTAAATAATTCGAAAGAGACCTTAACTAGTGACTTGTTTTTTTCTTCTGACTTTCAACTTTATCAATTTTTTCATTCACGGTTGGACACTTCACTGGACATTACTTCCAAACAAAAAAAAAAAATTAAAACTGTAGTCTCCTGTTGCTGTTGTCATTTAAACACAGCATAAATGTCTGTCTATACAAAATGTAAGTAAATTAAATTTAAATTTAAACACAAAAACTGGCTGGTTAATAAGTTTACTAAACTTGTTTACTCGTATGCGCAGCAACAGGTTAAAGAAAACGTAGCTTTATTTTTTGCTAAAAATATCTTGAAAATGTTGTCTTGTTACACGCTTTAGTGCGTGTGTTCTTACGTATGAAGGAAATATTTTTAGGAACGAGAACAAGTAGTTTTGCTAATTTATTCAAGCATTTAACGTTCCGTGCAAACATTCTCTTCAATGTTGGCGTTGGCGTTGCCGTTGTGACAAGCTGATATGTAAAACAAAAGCTTGCAACATTTTCTAAGGTTTTTGATTATTTTAAATTTAAAATTGTAACGGGAAGGGGTTGTAGAATGTTTCGCGGTAGAATCGAAGAACTACTAAGAGCAAACTAAGCTTTAAATGTAACTATTTTTTTAAAATTTATTAATAAATAAATATATTTTTTTAAATATCCCACCGATGCAACAACGGATCCAGTTTCAGCTTTAACGGGTTGGGGGATTGGTTTAATTTCAAACAAAGCAAATCATTTTTGCAGTTTTCTTTTGTAAGGACATATTTTTATTTGTAGTCGCCTGAGGGAAGAGGAAATACCCGACTTTCCCGACCACTTATTCGATTCGAGCCTGCAATACAGCAAGCACCTAATTTTAGTGGAATAACTAAATTTTATTTCTATTCAGTGTTTATTTCTATTATACTTTTGATGCAGCAAGCAGCGATCGCACTACTGTAGCACCAAGAAATATTATGATTGCTCTCTCAATGTTCGTGCCTGATAAAGGTAATTGCAACCACAAGTTGATATTTTAGTATTAATACGAACATGTAGAACTAATTTTTCTTATAGCAGAATAATGATTTATGAGAAACTTTTAATATTTATTGCATAGTCGAAAATCCTGAAATGATTGGAATTTTTTTTTAAATTTGCTTATTTAAATAATAATTGTTTTTAACTAAATATTACACAATATATGTTTTATATAGCGAGAGTTTTAAAATATAATTAATAATAAGAAGCAATTGACTTGTTTAGAGTTTAATATTTTTTCCGCTTAACTATAAATTGTGGGAATTTTAAAAATTCTGGCTATGGGGCGCTCAAGCCCCAAAGTAGACCCTAAATCAACTAGAACCATTTGAATTTAAAGTAGACATTTAAGCCACTAAAGGTCATAAATAGTTATTTTTAAGAGGTCACAAAAATCTCTAATGTTGGATTAACAACAAAAGTTCACCGATACGAGTAAATATAAATAAAATCATTCAAAAAGAGTAAGCCTACGGCTTCTTTTCCAAAATAAATGCAAATCATAAAAGTTTGTTAATAATTGGGTTTAGCGATAAGTAGTGGCCAAAATACGCAAAATACACTTTGGCATGCCGCAATATAAGCCCAGCAAAATATTAGTCAATTTGTATCTGCCAGGGACCGAAGATAATGATTATAGTTGATTTTTTTTATTTTAAATTTATACTAAAATAATCAATCATTAATTATAGCTGAGTTTTGTTTTTTTTTATCGTAACATAACGATTATTTTGAGTTATATATTTTTGGTTACAAATAGTCATTGATACCTATAAATTAAGGCGCACAGTAGAGCCAGTCTAAAGCCCAGTCCTATGCATACAGTGGGGGTATTAGACGAAAACATTCGCGTTGTTTTTACGCCCCCTCATAACTTTGGTTCTTTTAATCATAATAGCATATTCACTAAATCATTGACCCACTCATCAATATTATGGGGCAAAAATTTGGTATAAAAGTAGGTTTTGGGGAATGGGTAAACAGAAAAATCTGCAAACGGGCAGTTTCTATGTAGGGGGCTAGGCTGCCCGTTATAAGATTCGGTATACAGGTAGGCCTGGCCTAGTCTTGGATTGATATAAGCCAACCGACTGTAAGCTTTAAGTTAAAATAAGTTTTATATATATTTGGGACAAAGGAAGCCGTTAAAAACACTGACAACAAAATAAGGACTAAGTTTTTGATACGCACATATCAAGAACTTGATCTTATTTTCACATTAAAGATTTTGTGCGGATATACATTTATATACGAGTATATCTTCATCCCAATCAGTTGGCTAAAATATTACAAAATGTGCCCGCCGGAATTTTTACGGTCCCTGTTATGTTCACCATAAATATTTTGTCCACTAAAAATGCCAGCTTATTGCAGAGAAACATGTCACAAGTGCTTAAACTCTCCAATAAAGGTGATTTTCATGCCGAAGACTGGTACACAGATTGTGAAAGAATTAGATTTTAGTGAAAGAATTAGATTTTTGATATTGTTATTTAAAACGTATTTCCATGTTAAGCTTAGTTTAGAGTCAAACCGATTTCGGATATTTCCGAAGAAGCCTTTATACAACGGAAATCATTCAGAAGAAAGGCGTGTGTTCTAGAATGTTGAAAGACAGTCGAAAGAGACTAAAACTATCCTAATAACCGCTGCGCAACCCATTTAAGATACGTGAGTTATACAATGTTCGGGCATACGTCTTAATTCAGGCAATTACATTTTTAACCGCGTTATAGACACATATGCAATTTAGCTGAAAATATATTCATTTTGCTCGTAAAAACTTGTGTTTGAGCAAAAATTTATAGAAATTCGGTTGTAAAACACATTTTTTTAATTAAATTAATTATTTTTAAAAGAAATGTATTATTTACAACGTATTTTCATTAAAAATTTAATAAAATGTACTAAGCTTTAATTTTACCTGTTGAATGTGCCTTGATTTTGTCACCAGAGTTGGATTCTAATTGCTCAATTTATTAATTAAAGTTCGTATATAGTAAATTGAGCTCAGTTAAGGCCTTTAGTATGTTCAGACATACGGCTTAATTAAGTCAATTAATTTTAAATTGAGTTATATAATTTAGTGTAATTTAATGCAATTTAGCTTATTTAATTAGCATTGGATAGCTAAAAATGTGAAAGAGATAGCTAAATTGATAACAATAAGAGTTGTTATCCCTTTTATGTAATCGTAGTATTAATGTTGTTGTAAAGCTGTTGGGTCTAGTCAGTGGTCTATTACATTTAGTGTGTTATTCTTACATAACCTTCTGTAATTTACCATGCGATTAAGTAAAAACTAAATGGGCGTAGACCTAAAGTCTTACTGCTGCTGTAGCAATTGAGTATACTGCATCATCCGGCACTCGATTGTGCTAAAGTTAATCGTATTTCCAGGGTAAAAGCCGCTCATTTTCCGAAATAGCCGGGAGGTGTTCGTTCAGGACTTTGTTGTATCTACATATATTCTGTGAAGCAATACTTTATTAGCTGCCTTATTATCACAAGGTCCAAATTAACGCCTACGAACAGTTTAGAAATTTTTCATTTTAAAATTGGTTTGCAAACAGACGTGCGCGTTGTAATTTCAAGTATTTTTTTGTAACATTTACTGCACAAAACAACCCTCGTGAAAGCAAAAAAAAAAAGCGTTGCATTACAAGTCGCACTGTGATCTTCAAACGTCATCAGAAAGCGGCACAACACTCAAGCTAAACAATGGGCAATTAAATGAATTGTAATTAATGCCTTCTGTTTACGATAAAGTTCAACCTTTTTTGGTAAAAAAAGCGAAACATTTTTTCCATGTAAACCACATTCAAATGCAAATGTTGTTATTAAGTATTGTTTGTTTTTGTTTAATTCATTAGAAATTATTCAATAAAAATAATAATAATTATAAAAACAGTAAAAATGTCACTCAAGTTCAGCTTAATTTTGTGTATTTTTTTATTTGCGTTTTAAGTTAAAACCCACTTAAAGAAATCCCATACAATTTCACTTTTGTTGCTGTTGTGTTATTCGCATTGCATGTTTGCCTTAACATCCATACTAAAATATGTGTGTGTGTGTGTTGGTACGTGTGTATGTTAAATAAGTAAAAGTTTACATAGTCATACATATTCATGTAAATAAACATTTTTCAATACCTCAACCAACAACAATGTCATTCAACCAACAATATTTATTTACTGTGAACTTTAGATATTTGTGGTTAATATTTATTTCACTAAGGAATTAAGTAAGAAAATTAAATTATATCAATGTAAAAGAATCAAATCATTGAGTCGATCGGCAAATATGTAAATGGTAAACGAATAAAAACTTATTAAAACTTGCAACTTATGAAGGAAATTTATGATTTTTATGCACGAAATTCGTCCGTAATAAACAAGTTATACTAGAAACCTCGGGAGCGGTATGAAATTTTACTGGCTAATTTTACAACACACAAGTCAATAAATGACATCAAAATCCACGGTAGGGACTAGTTTAGAGACAAAAAAAGCAACAAAATATTAAGGACACTAAATGTGCGTGCAAATAAAATCATTTATGTCGACATGAGAAAGTTGTCTTTGAACAAGAATGGTACTAATACAGGTACCCATTAAGTTTTTGGCACACACATGTAATAATAAGTTCTCAAAGTTGAAAATTAATTAACAATAAATTTTCAGAAATAACAACGTATGTATGTACATATTTGTTAATGGCTGTTTTTATGGGGAAATCATTTGTCAGAACTCAAACGAATGTCGAAAAACTTCGTTACTGCTAAAAATATATTAAATAACTAAAAAAAAGGTAATAACTTTTTACCTTTGACCCTGCCTTATCGGAAACTCCTTTATTTAAAAAAATATTTTATGACTTTTATAAAACAATTTCTAGTCAGCATAATTTCTTTTAGTTAAGATGCCATACAAAACTCTCAAATCTCCACCAATACAAGCGGACATTAAGGGCCTTAAATATCATGACACTGACGTACGAGCTGTTGAACAATCAGCGTTGGCAGTAAGGTGCTTTTTGGGAATTATTTTATTTCATTTTAGGAAATTATCTTACCTAACCGAATCAAAAAAGCAGGTAATAATTATAATTTATTACAGTGATTTCTTGAAAATGTCTACTGAAAGTGTTTATTTTAATAAGTTTTTTTTTTTATTTTAGTTAAACTATTCTATTAAAACTGTTTTGTGGCCTCAAGTACTTGTTTTAATTTTGTACTAAAACATTTGAAAAACTTTAAAATTTTTTGAGTTTAAATGCGCAACACGAGTAAATGCATTTAATTGTAGCAGTAGCAATTAATGTAAAAATTAAGAAATATTAAGCCGGACGAGCCAAAGGCAGACTAACGATTTCAAAGTACAAGACCCTAAGGGTTTGAAGTATTTTTTGTTTTTAATTCGGAAGATAAATGTTCTTTATTCCAAATTTTTTTTTCGAAATTACTGTTAAAAACGTATAAAAACACATGTTTCTTGCAAATGTTTTCAAATATGGATTTTAAAATTTATAATCATTTATGTATAAACCACTGCGTCTTGTCTAGCCACAATTTTGTTCGCTCATGGAGTCAGCGTCGGCAAAATAACGAGGGGAAATACGTATAGATGTTCCAGTTCAGTTTGAGCATAATTTTTTGTCTCCCATCGAGGTTGTTTAGATGCCTCAACGTATGTTTTACATTGCATGTATGTATTATGTTTGTGTAATGGAATAACAGAGTTGTATGAACTATTGTTTAACACGAGCCGACCATCAACAGCGACGGTCCACACTAGCCAAATTCTTGTGCGAACAGCAAAATATACCATGGCTGAACAGATTTATGGGTAGTCAAGACGCCATGTTATGATGTGTTAAATTTTTAAAGGTGAAGCCAGTGTTTTTCGCAACATTTAAAAAAATCTTAATTCCTAGTGGCAATATTGGTTTTTTCTGCCGCAACATTGAATTGATAAATATTGTCTTTAATTTTTTTTATTTTGTCTTTGTTAATCAAAAGAAATAGTGTATCCAAAAGTTTTTCTTGAATTTAAATCATTTATTTTTGAAGATTTATTTTTGCAAAGGATTACAAGAAAATCTATCAAATTGGAATCCAAAATTGTCACTAAATAAAGTTTCAGTTGTTGAAAACCGGATTCGAATTAATTCGACCAACCTTTTTGTACTTAAAAAAAAAACGTAAAATTTTTGTTAAAAGTAGAACACATTTTCGCATAAAATAGCGCAGATTCGAAATACAGAATATCACAATATGCTGCAAGGAGATGCAAGTTTTCTGCCTCAATAAATGACTACTCCGCCTACTTCATTATTACAAACTTAAACCTGTTTAAAAGAATTATAATTTATTACCTCAAACAACTTTCGAAAAAAATTGTTTTCAATATTTAAGCCCACTTTAAATTAAAATTAACAAGTATGTAAATAATAATAATAATTCTAAATAAAATTAATAACAATAATAATGTAAAATAAATAATACAATATTAAAGACAAATTAATTTATTTCGACTGTAGGATTCTTGTTCCTAATGTTGGAAAAAGTGCAGTGAATTAAAGCACTTGACTAATGAAAATTACATTGTTGTAGAACTTTCTTATACAGACAGTGTTGCCAGAATTTTTAGACAAATCTTTAAAATACATATTTACAACTATTTTTCATTGAAAACAAAAAAAAACACAATTTGTCATCCAAACAAAACAAGTCAAATCAATAAGCATTTTCATGAGAAGTTCGTATTTGAACATTTAAGCGGGCTTTAAAGTCACAAAATTATATGTAAAAATTTGAATTAAACTTGAGATCATATTTTCATATTGACGCAGACCATAAAATCCTAAACTGAATTCCGCCAGGTCATGCTTCCTAGATAAAACTAAATTCTAATTGGCGAACATTGAATGATGCGCACCTATTGCCATAACGGTTTCTGTTCACAACTATATATACCAGGGATGGCAAATTCAGTACAACTGGATTTTTTCCAGTACGTTTTGTAAAACGAGAATACTACCGCATTTTGTCATTTGACTTTTTTTAATTTACTTGTTTTCTTAGTTTTGTATTTAAAACTTTTTGCCACTAGCATATTTGAGAAGAGTTGATAAATTTTAGTAGGTTACTTATGCTGCTCACATAAGTTTGTGGGGTACATCAAATTTAATTTTGTTATAAAAAGTAAAAATAACTCACCAGCACGAAATACTTCACCACAACCATCGCAACGTGATGCGAACTGAGCATCGTAACAGTTGCCGCAATAGATTTTATCGGCCTTAGCGCCGAATTGTTTGTCTACCAATGACAGATGACACTTGAAGCACAAGAAACAGGCTTCATGCCAATGCTTATCTTTGTAGGAAAGATCCTAAAGTGAAATAAAAAAATTAAATAATTTAATTACCCAAGTTTTAATTAAAAAATTGTGTAAATTATCTTCGTTATAACAAAAAAAAAAGGAAAGGAAAGAGAGCTATATTTGGCCATGACAAATCTTGTATACCCTTCACAAAAGTATGAATTACTAAAAATGTACTAAAGATTTTTCCAGGTGCAGAGGATTGCAACGCTATTTAACTTTGGCCTCCGTTTTAATATAAAAATTTTCGATCGGTTAATAGATGACATATTTTTTAATTACGGGTCTTTCAATTTGCTTTTCTTATCTCTCTTTTCTTTGAATAAGTATCGATTTGTAATAAATTTTTGGGAAATTGTAGTAAAATTTCGAATATTTGATAAAATTTAGAGTTTTCGGTGCAATTTCAGCTTTTGGGTTAATTTTGTCGTTAAATTTCAAAATTTAATGAAATTTATTTTTGGTTACTTGTCTGTGAAAATTAGGTGGTATTTTATAAGATATAGGCCTTTTGGAACTTGCGTAGCATTAATTTTGTTAAAGTTGCGACGTTTTTCATAAAAATATTGATTTTTGCTTGCAAATTTTTAGCAAAAATTTAAGATTTTTGTAAAATGAAATATTTAGTTTTAAAGTAGTAAAACTTGTTGAATTTTGGTTTTCATGATTTTTTTGTGGTTATTTTGTTTTATTCCAACTTTTCGACTTTTAGTGAATATAAAATTATAATTTTTTTGTGCAATTTTGGTAAATCAAATTTTAAGCTTATAGTTTGCTTTTGTGAAGAAAATTTAAAATATTGATGAATAACTAAATTGTGTTGAAAATTTGATTTTTCCTGATATATTTGTTTAACATCGATTTTGTTGAATTTCGTAATATATTAAATTTTTGTGAAATTACAAAATTTAGTGAAATTTAAATTTTTGTAGTGAAATTTCATAATTTGTTGAATTCTAATTTTTTGTTGTTAAATTTCTGGTTTTTATTATATATTAACTTTTGAGCAAAAACATTTTTTTGTTCACATATTCCGATTTATGGTATATTTTCGAATTTTTTGTGAATAAAACAATTTCAATAAATTTTTTGAAAATTTTGTATTTTTCGTAATCTTTTGTAAATTACGATTCTTTAGAATGTTATTTCGAGGTTTTTTTTACTATTTAATTCGGTCCAACATTTAGATACCGATGTTATCTGGGGGTCTCGGGTTGATAATTTTTGTAGGGATATGATAAGAATATGAAAATTTTATGGGCTTGCGTATAAACATTTCCCGTTGGGAACTTCTGGCAAATTTTAATTAGCAAAAATTCACCGAAGGCGGTGATCAAATGGTCCAAGTGTCAAGATCCTAGGTTGTCTTGTGCAGGCAGAAAGTTGAATTAAACAGACGGAATTTATATACTTTGCTGGGTCCGAAATAAATACTGTAGAAAATAAAAAACGGAATGACAAACCAATTCATTTTTGTGAAGGGTATAAAACATTAAAGCAATTAATTAATTTGATAAGTTTCATAGGATCGCTATTACATATTATCTATGTCAATGAGCGCAAGTATAATCACGTCTACGTTTGCAGATGACACTGGATTTATAAGTATTAATTACGTTCCGAAGGTTTCATTCAAACAATTTCAGTCTCACACCCATGGGCTAGAGGTTGGAGTGGATAATTACGGAAAATCCATCCAAATGTGCACATATGAGAATTACCTAGATCGACGCATAATTTGGTCCCGCCAAAACAAACAACTACGCTGGTTAATATGTCCTAACTCAAACCTCAATTTGGAATGCAAGGTTCTTTTATACAAATCCATTATAAAACTAACTTGGACATATGGAATTCACCTGCGCATCACATATTTTAATGTTGGAAAGAAGACAGTCTAGAATTTTACGACTTATCGTCTGTGGCCCTTGCTACATAAGAAATGAAATTATCCATAAAGATCTAAAAAAATCATCTATTCACGGGTCGTGGAAATACCTTAAGACGCTAGTGGTCCATCCCAATTCTCTTAAATGGGATTTGCTGCGATTTGATGGCGACCAGAGGCTAATAAAAACGGACACATCGAGCCTAGCGAATACGCGTAATTTTATGAAGATTTTTGGAACGAATTCAAATTCATAATGTAAGCGGCAGACCGTAACAAAATATATGACCTAGACCTGATAATAAAGACCAACAACAACACCAATAAAATCCTATACAAAATATACCGAAAGCCTACGGCCACAGACATCATACCTCCAACTACCCACAGTCAAATAAGCGCGCCGCGATCAGGCAACTAATAACTAGACTAGAACGAACACCGCTAACAAAAGAAGCCTACAACACAGAACTAAATAAGATTTATACCATAGCAGCAAATAACTGTTACAAGAAAGACACTGTAGACAAAATCAAAAAAGAATTTCAAAGGACCCGCAAACACAACAACGAAAACGAAGGAAAAACATGGATAACTTTAGCTAAGACTTGAAAATCAACACACAAAATAGTCAAGTTTCTCAAGAAATACAACATTAATATAGCATTCAGAACGAGAAACAGTCTAGGACGAATATTACAGACCAATAATATAAACAAACACGACCAGCTACACAAACAGAAGTTTTCCAAACTGACCTGTACTTGTCAACACAGCTACGTAGGATAAACAGGACGCAAAATAAAAACAACATATCGCGAACATATAAGAGGCCGTACCCAGAAGGTATGTAATCCCGGCTCGACACCAAAATCTACCATCGCTAGTACAAACACAGCACAAAGGACGACGACTAAACCTTCTATAAAACAGGAAAATATAGAAACAAAAGACATTTGACGGACACATCATAAACAAACAAATAAACTTTAATTCAGACGTTATATTCAAACCTCTGAAATTAACCTACAAAACACACAACAAAAATAACGGACAAGATACACAAAGCAACAAACCAATAAAAATACAATACCAAAGCAATAAACAAATTTAGAATCCAATAATCACTCACTCTTCCAACCAAAAAAAAAAAAAAAAAAACATTACTATTAAAAAAAAATGATTAAACTCTGCCTAAAACACCAATTCTGATGCAATAGAACAGTGATCACTAACGTTTACGAATCAATACCAAAAAACACCGGACCTACGAGCTTTACCTGTTACCTGGTCGCACCTAACAGATGGCTACGTGATAACCGGGTTTTCCTGCTAGCAGCTCTCATAGCCGAAACCGGTTTGTCACTAGACCAAACTTGACCAGGGATGGCGTAGATTCGTTTCAAAAATTTACATTAAAAGACCCATTTGCATATTTTTGACCAATACCTAAGTATGTTTCAACATTTTCTTAAAATAATTTCCTGAAGAAAAAAAGTATTTTCGAAATTGTTTAAATCATATTCAGTGGATGCAGTTTATTCATTTTCATTTAATTTTTTAAATTGCAGGCACATTATTCCCAAGCAAAACTGAAGCAATGTGTAGTTGCTGGCTGCCTTCAAATGGAATTCTCAACTCATCTTACATTTGAGTGAAATTAGACAAAAAATTTTCTTTTATTAAAGAAATGCCAAAAATAAACCGAATGACGTAATAACGAATAATTTTCGTTTGGTGGAGAGAGCACTCATTGCATTATTTTAAATATGTACATATGATTGTACATATATAATTTACTTACCTTGGAATCGATACCGATAATCTTGTTGCACTCTTCACAAGTGTTGGCGAACACATTCTCGTAACACTTGATGCAATAGGGATGATCATCACGTATTACGTACCGTTGGCCGGTAAGACTTTCATCACATTGCCAGCAACAGAAGTGGCCAGAATGCCAATCCTTATCCATGGCCTTCGTATATTCACCACTGAAAATTAACTGTAAAAATAGAAATAGGGGAGATTGTAATCCAGCTTTTGAAGATTTCACAATTATTTTGTTCACATTTTTAAGTTTGGTTGTGTTAGAAAAGATAGATTGTTGGTGTTGTTGTTTTTTAGGATATTGTTGAAGTTTTTTTTTGTTTGTTTGTTTGTTTGTGTGGTGAAGAGTAATAAATAGAAGTAGTAGTATAGTATAGTAGTGGTAATAGTGGATGATAGTGGTGAATAATAGAAAAACATAGTTGTATTTGTTGAAGAGAGTAAGAAGTGTGTTGAATATGTTGGGTGTAATTTGTTTTAAAGAAATTTATTTAATATTATCACTTTTGTTTTATATTAAAGATTTTTTTTAGTTAACAAAGAGTGAAATTATTGAAATTTTGAAACACATTTTTGCTCTTTTTGTGGGCTTTTTAGCATAAATTTGACTTGATTTGTGGAGATAGTGTTTCATGTTTTTCTTTAATAATTATTAGTGTAAAGCTTTTGTTTAAATTAATTTGATTGTATATTTATATTTTTTGAATACCTTTTGTTCAGTTAAAAAGGGAGTTACGTGTCGTTTGTAAAATTCATTTTAAAGTTTTCTGTTGGGAATATTTGATATTGTTTTGTTGATGAAATTATATTTTGATTTGAAAGTAGAGAGAACTTGGTTGCGAAAGATTTGACAAATTTGTCTCATGTTTAAATTTCGTTGTATGTAATTTAGTTTTGTGTAATATGTTATTTTTAAAATTTCAACTTGTCTTTTGCTGATTTTATTTTATATTTTTTGAAATGATAAAATTATTTTTCGACTATGAACATTTCAAATGTTTAAGAGAAATTAACATTCATGATTATTTCCCAATTTACAAAGTTTATTATATAAAAAAAACCTGGGAAAACTTTGAAAATTTTGTTTGTTTTTCTATTTCAGATAAATTATCATCCAAAGAAATTCAAATTTCTTAAAAAAGAACAAATTACCAAATTTTTTAAACGGTAGAACATTAACAGATTTGATAAATTTTAAAGAGAAAATTTATAAATAATATAAAAAATGGCAAAGCCATAATAAATTGTGTCTTTTAAATAACTTGAATATTGAAGGAATTAAAAACAACACCTACATTTTTTCAAAACCTAAAGATTCAAAGTACTTTCTAATTTTAAGATTAGCAAATCTACTTTGTTTAATTTATCAAATTTAAAAATTCAAAATTTGTATGTTCGTATTTTAATTTAGTAAGTTGAAAAAAGTGAAATAATAACTTTAGTTATTGAATTTTATTATACATTTCATTTAATTATTAAAATATATGATTTTTAAAATTGTTTTCATCTTTTTTAATATTTTTTACAGTCTAAACTTTGACGTGAAGTACATTTTAAAACTTTAACGTTTTAAAGAACAATGTGAAATAAATTGTGACAAACTTTAAAAATATTTTAATTAAAAAAAATCTTTCTAAAATTTTTTTCGTGTATTTTTCATGAGTAATAATTATTAAGATAAAAAAATTATATTTTCATGTACTTAAAAACTGTTTATTTAAGTGTAATTATACGTTTAAATCGAGATTGTTTCATGTGAATTATGTTCTTAAACACTTTGGAAACTTTTTGAAATCTTAGACAAAAAAAATATTAAATAAATTAAATGAAGTATATTTTTGATCAAAGTTTTGAACAAAAATCTCAAAGTCTCATATATTTTTTTATTCTACACAAAATAAAGTCACATAAAATGGCTTTTATACAACAAAAAAAAAAAATTAAAAAACTTCAAATGAACTTTAATTTTATTAAAGCGCTTATTTTCACTTTAACGACACGTACCCCCTCTCTTCATTGGTTTGTTCAACTTCGGTTATTTGAAGTTCCGATTCGCGACGTTTCGAAGTTTTCTTAACTTTCTTTGTTTTCTTAACTTCCGACACATTTTGGATAATTTCAACATCCGCCATTTTCAATGCTGGTATTTTTTTAAATAAATTTTATTCGAAACGAAAGTTTTTTAACGTTGTATTTGTAAAACTTTGTTGCGAAATCGTTTTTTAATCCGTTTCACGTATATGTGCCGCCCGCGTTTGACCGACTAAACTTTTTTGCTACAAATTTACTATTTTCGCCAATAATTTTTCAGCTTTTCCTTTCTTTTTCGGCACACATTGGTTCTCCCAATTTTTGTTTAATTCTTGTGTTCTTTTCTTTTTTTTTAAAGAATTTTCGAACGCAATGTTTTTCATTTTCTCGCCACACAATTTCAACTGTATGACCGTATGTTGTTTATTTTGAATTTAAATGACTTTTAGGAAAATATAGAGAAAACACACATTAAAAAATTATTTCAATCCTACAGTGTGATACACATTGATGTTTAATTATATTCTAGTCTAAATGGGACAGACAAGATTTTCTTATAAATAATTAAATTCAGGGAGGCGAAAGTTTTATGTAGACGTATGTGAGTTTGGTCGAAAGGCAAACACAGTAAATGAAGTCATATGTTTCAGTATATGAAATTTAACAGAAACAATTTTGAATTTATCTCTCTCTGTCTCTCTTTTCTATAAAAATCAGAGTTGCATAATGCAAACACAGTGTAAACAAAAAAGTACAGAGCGTCGTTCATGCAAAGTTAATATAAAAAATGGGCGGATACCATTCTATATCACCTGTATACTGAACTTTTAGACTAATGGGGTAAACTCCAGGAGACTTTCACATTACCAAAGTGTTTACCAGTCCTTCAATAACAAATTAAAATAGTTTGATGATTAATTGACAGCAAATGTCATCTAAACAACCGCCACATTTCTGACAGCATTATTCTTGCCTCCTAAGAATATGGTAGTGCAGGCTAACATCACGATACAGGTCAATGCAAGGGCCGCAAGGCTTGACGGACCTGGTACACTGTGGTTAACGGGATGATTAACTGTTGGAGTCAAAAATTTTTCCTAAACTTTAAAATATTTTGGATTTACATATCTACATTCATACTTACGTATAAATCTTGCTGAAAATAAAATTGGTTTCATATTAGAGAAATATTTGTTTTCTCTTTATGCCTGGAATTTCGTTAATTGTTCCGAAAATATTGTAGAGCACCCGAAAAAAGAGTACGAAATATATTTTTGCTATTGAAAATAAAGTTCTTTCGTATGCCACAATAATCATATTGAAATCAAATCTAACTATATACCGGTACTTTCTCTCTCTCTCTTCTTTTTATGTAATATATGTTTTGTAAAAAACAAATACAGTATCATGGCTCGTAGTATAGTGGAGCCAAATGCAAAAAATTTTAAAGAATTCAAAAAACATTTATGAAATACGGAATAGAATTTGCAGAAATATAATGGCGAAGTGTAAGAGCGAGCCAAAAATTGACTAATTTTTAAAAGAAAGTGTTGTGAAAATTCGGTAATGACTGCGGAGATGTTCTTCGTAGAATATATTCTTGGAGTATTTTAAAAAGAATGTAGATTTTTGGAACGAATTTTCGTCATCCCTTGTCAACATCTTACACTATATGCTATAGCTAACAATTATAACATTGCAATTTACAATAAAAAAGAAGAAAGACACAGCCAAGATGTATATTTGCCATGTTAGATACTTATCACCCATATTATGGTTCTGAAAATCGTGCATTATAGCATGTTCACATATAAGCCTTAAATGGGCAATTAGGTGGTTTACGCAATTAAGGCCTGAATAAAACTCAATTTACCGTAAATTGAACAATTAGTGCTTAATTACACCATAAAATGAATCGAATTTACAATGCAACTCAGTGAACTGTAAAATGAACACATTAAATGTAATAGACCCTTAACTAGCGTCGACAACTTATAACAACATTACCAAGTTTATATAAAAGGGACAATAAACAAATTTAGCTATGTCTTTCATATTATGGTGGTAATTGGCAATTTTGTACGTAAAAACGCATAACACATGATTACAGGATTTTTCAAACATCAGTGTCGTTTCATAAAAACATGATCAAATCTCAATTGAGTAAGCTAAATTGCATATGTGCGAACATCAAATTTTATAACCCAATATAAAACTTAATTGGCTTAATAATGGAGTCTTTGTAAACATACTATTACTAGCAAATGCACCAAAGATAAGGTACGAATGTATATGTTGGTTATATTTTTTCTTTCCAAATGTATTGGCCACATTGTAGTTTTCCTACTCAACATATCATTATTGATTTCATTTATATTACTACTGTGCAACATTATTTTCAAACAGAGGTAGAGAGATAGAAAGAACGCATGTTAATTCAATTAACAAAAATTTTCTTTTATATATTGTGTGAGCACTAATCGACAAATTTTCCTTTTTATATTTAAGGGGAAATTCTATGAGATCTTGGCATTTTTCTTGGAATGGACGAAAATTCCTGTTTGTGTTTTTTCACGAACTGCGAGTATAAACGTAACAAATCGGGTGAATTGTACAGATGGGATTACAGATTGTTGCTCTCAAGAATATTCTATTTTGTTAAAATTTTATTATCTGCACACATACATACATAAGTACATATGTACACACAACTACACATAGGTACTCGTATTATTATTATGCGAGTGGGAGTTTATTATTCTATTTTGCCCAGTTGACTTTAACATCTGTTATTTTAGCGAAAATAATCGACCGTAATATTAATAGAGTGTATGTATGTACATATATGTGTTTTGGGTTTTTAGTAGGGTAACCGATTATTCGACATTTTCCGAAAACCGGATTTTGTATAATTGCAATAAAACATTTCAAATTGGAAAAATGTTCATTAAAAAAAAAATTAAACAATTCATATAAAATATTTAAATTAAATTTGAACACAAACAACTTAGGTTAAATTGTGTTCCCATAAACATACCTTACGTTTTATTTCTACGTAAACCATGTAACTGCATTTTTTTACCAATCAAATTTGATCGTTGTTTTATTATTGGTTCAAATTATTAAGAATACATCAACAATTTCATCAATTCGTTTAAAATTTAAGAGATATGGTAGTTATTGTTTATAAAGACCTTCATATAACATCTGACGTAAATTCAGCAGAAGGCAAATGGTATATTTGTTTACGAAAAATTCAAATTTCGGTAAAAACCGAATCTTCGCAAAACTAATGCGACAAAATAAAAATTTTACCAAAATTTAAAATTTACCAGAAATACGAAAAATCAGTGAAATGCCGTAAATTGCAACAAATATTTTACAATTACGAAGAAATCTCGACTTAATGAAAGCCAAAATTTCACCCGTAAATATTATATGTGAAACTTTCACCATAAAAACTAAAATTTCACTAAAACGTTGAAATTTCACCAAGAATTGAAAATTTCACAAAAAATTAATATTTTAAGAAAATTTAAATTTCACCACAAATTCGGAATACACCAAAAAAATAATAAATTTAAGAAAAATCTGAATTAAACTAAAAATTAAAATTTCTCTATGGTGGATTTTCCACCCTAAAACTAGAAAATTGGCAATAAATTTTAAAAAATTTATTACTGAAAGAAAAAAGTTTTCCAAAAATAATTTTACCCTCAAAGCTCAAGCTGCACTTGCGCCTGGCTTGAGTACAGTGTAAATCTTTATTAAAAATACGTATGTAAATTTTTATTTAACTTTCAAAAGTATAAATTGATAGTGACGAATTCAACAAGTTCGGTGAGTGATTTTTAATAAAATTTAAAAATTTTCTGCCAATTCTAAGAACCCATTGAGGTGTGAATTTTATCAGACGTACATCTAGCCTACGCTTATGGAGCAGGTTAGTTGTTGTAAATTTTTAATAGCACAAAAAATTATCGAAATTTTTATTCGTTAAAACAATTAATTGTTTGGAAGAGAGGACTGTATATTCTATTTTCCCCCGCTTAGCATCAGCTCCTGATTAAAGTATTACTTATTGTTGAAATAATTTTAATTGTCCCAAGCCCTAGTAGCGCCAAAGCCATTATAAAATTTGTAAATATTTTCATTTAAATTAAAAGTTGTAATAAAAAATAATAGAAAGTAAAAACCATTAGAACCCGAAAATGTCGAGCTGATCACCCTACCAGTAATTAGCCAACGTCAACAGTTTTGCCTTTCAATTGTTTTTGTTTTGTTGTTACTGTATTTGGAAACAAGATCAATGTAACAATGAAAACTGTGTTGACTTTTCTGCATTTGATTTGTTTTTCAGTGTTCGAATTTTTTCTAAATCCAACGTTGGCATTACAAATGCAAACTAAGAAAATAGTTTATGTTCTAGTAATATACTCGTACATAAATAAGTATGTTTGTATGTACGGAAGTAGTTCATTAGCCCCTGTGACCTGGCGATGTGTTTTTTTTGTTTTTATTTCCTTTTTGAAAGATGAAGGTTGCATAAATTTACATAAACGTAAATTTGCTTTGTTAAAGCAGTAGTTGACTAATGCAGGATGTGTTACAGCCCGATATTCCTGCACCTAGATAATAGGCTGGAAAACATAGTTTGGCTCGGTGACCAAGAACAGTTCTGGAATATGTACGTAAAGAACATTTCTTTTTTGGCTTTTGTTAACTTTGGAGATCGGCAAACAATCTTAACCGCAAGCTCCATATCTGCATCAATTAAAGGGTTTGATTCACAGCCAGATTTAGTCGTTAAATGTGTCAATAGCAATGGCAGATTAAAAATTACATAAAATAGCATTTTCTATGCGATATTTTTGTTGAACTATTTATTAACTGCAACAAAACTGTCAGATTTTTTCTGATTAAATCATACGTCTGTATAGGATAGTGAGTGAGTCAATCACGACCTTAACAATATCTTATCTAAAAAAATACTCATAATTAAACGAGAACGATTTAATTCTTTTAATTCTATGAAAACTTGAATTATCCAATATAAGTTTTTGTACTAAAATTTCATTGCTGCTGGTTCCTTGAAAATTCTTAAAAAAAGTAATTTTGAAACATTTGTAGAATTCCCATGCATAACTATCATGTCATATTGCCATAATGTCCTAATATTATACAATAGTTGAAAAATATTGTTGTTCGGCTTTGAACAAAAATCGTCATAAAGTAATAAACCGTTTTGTGCTATGTCGTAATTTTGTCTCTCTTGTTTTTATGTGTATGAAATAATTTGGTTTTTAGGTTATCTGGGTTATCTGGTGTTACTTGTTGCAGGTATGTTAACTTCTGGTGTTAAAATTTCACAGTTATGTTCGTCGCGAAATTTAATTAAAACATGATGTAGTTTTTTTTTTTCAATAGAACACGAAGTTATGATGGGTTCTGTAAACAGCCATATTTGTTCATGATATTATTATAAAATAAAAGACTTCATGACACTTTATGAATACTATAACTATGTTTCTTGGCAGAACAGGTGGAAAAAGCGAAGGAGGAAAAATGATCCTCACTTTTTATTAAGGACTTGCAGCGGATATACCTTATGGCTAAATAACATACGACGCTGTAAATTAAATTGAATAGATTCAATTCTCGCATCATAAAGAATCATAACTTACTTTTGCAGCTAAAATTTACGAACTTTCGCACTTTACGCAGGAACTTGCAGATTCAGAGTAGGTGACGTTTTTCTAAATACAATATGGCAACTCTGGCTGTCCAAATTATTTTATGCAGTTAAAGTTTAAATCAGAATTTAACAACAGTTATTACAAATGTGCTGTATAGTATAGAAATCTTTTTAATTAACTTCACACCACGTTTGTTGATTAATTAAAATAAATTTAATAAAATTTCATTCACTAAATGTCCACAAGATTTATTCAAATTTCATAAGCAAATGCACGTAAAGTTTCAATAAATTTATTTTTATTTTAATTTTTAAATTCAACACCACATGACGATCACCTTTCAAAGAGTTTAATTATAATAAAAAAAAAAAATAACAAAATTATGGAAAAACTTAATAAAGTTTTTTTTGTTTCTAAAAGCATTAAAACAAAAATCGATAAAAAAAATTTTAAAAACAGTCGTAGTCTAATTTCGGTAACATGCTGAGGTCGAGAATAATTTTTGTCCATTAAGTGAATTTATAACTGGCATAAAAGCCGAAATTGCAATTCGAATAATTACAAGACATTGACGAATGAACTTATAAATAAATAAATTTCGTTTTAATGCCGAAGTAAATGCAACAAAATTGCTGACCACAATAAACAAAACTGATTGAATTTAAAATAAAAATTGATAATAAATATTTGAGACTTTAAAACAACTCTACACTATTGGCCTCAACATCGAGTTTGCGTCAAAACTCTGCCGAAATTGATTTGAAGGTTAAATTGTTTTGCTCTACTTCATTCGCTTACAAAAACAGCTGATATTTTACAACGCCTAATTTTATACTAACTCAACCAAGAAGAATTCATAAGTGATGGTCTTAAGACAACAGCTGTAAAACTTCATGGAAAAAAATAAACATTATTTTTTATAAATGAAGTTTCGTACTTGAAGCGAATCATATTTTCGCTGCAAGCAAAACAAATTGATAACAGGTAGCCTATCGGACGAATTCGAAGCATTTCCGGCTTCTTTGGGGAATGGCTTAAAAATTATTTTTATATGGAATTTGACGACCAATACATTTATAGGCAGTCATCAGCTGCTCTGGTGAGTATACCTGCTTTAATTCGCCTTGGTCGCGATTTTAGTAAGAATACAACAGCATTCACTACCTCTGCTTTCGTATTGAGTAGGACGAAGAAAGGGAAACTTAATGCCAATGCGTCACTTAAACTTAAAATTTATAAACTCAATGTAAAGTGTAGTTAAAGTCTGGCTCTTGTAATTGTGTTACTTAGTTTGCCACAAAAAAAAAACACAAGACCCAATTTGACAGTTTTTTGCAGCTGTGGTAAAAAAATTTACATTATCTTCACACTTGTTTTCCCATAAGCGCGGGTTGATATTAAATTTGAATAAACAAGTTGTCTGGGAGGTATTAACGCAATTCTTATTTATCTGAAAGCTCCATATCAGCCATTACGTATGGAATATGACATAGATAAATTTTCGCGGATACAGATGGAGTCGCGATTCGGAGAGATTCAACTCTCAATGGCTCCGCCGCATAGAAAATTCGCACCGACGTTCTAGTGGACGTCGTATGGGTTGGCGTTGTCTAAATACGGTGCTTTAGCTTTTTTAACATTAGTTAATTATACTCTTCAGCCAAAAATAAGGTCCCTTTCCAAACGCTCCTAAGTTCACCCATTAAACGGCGTTGTCTTTGGTCAATAGCTTTGATCTCCAAGATTAATTGGAATTTTACACGGTTGACGACCCACACCACCATGTCAAATTCATCAATCTGCGAAATTCGTAATTCTTGCACACGGTGAAAAATCGGTGACTTAAGCTTCTCCTGCTCACTTGTATGACCAGCGGCGATGTTCTCCACCGATCTGGTGAATCTGGGTTTATAGAAGCGGACGTCTCAAATTTTGTCGCCAAAGGTAGCCGAGTGGACTCTAAATACTCACCGCATCTAGCATAAAATGGAAGCGACGCGTGCTCTACGGAACGCTAATTTTGGCAATAAAGTTTTATCATATTATGTTTACTTAGCATCCGTAATAAAAAACAAATTTAACAGACGCCGAAAGAGCACACGTGACCGTTACAAACTATTAAGATCGATTTGCCCTTATTAGAAAAGCGTCAAATATGAGACAAGACCAGAAAAAAGGGGTTCTTACATCACTTTATGCCAACAGAGAAGCCGAAATTATATTAAACAAATTATTAGCAGATGTATCCTCATCAAATCGATTTAGATTTCCTCTGATATATTCGAACATTTTAGATTTTTACTAAAATATAGGGGATTGAATATGTATAGCAACCGAACTTCAGCTGAGTTGCCTATTGGCAACCAAAAACATTTGGTTGTCAGGAATAGTAGCATTTGAAATTGAAATTAACAGCTGTTAGTTGCCAGCTGTAATATAGGAGGCAAGGAAAGGGACAGTTGAGTCACACGCGGCGATGACAGTTATCGATCAAATCGGAGAGTGTCTAGAATTCGTGTAACGAAATTAAGATCATAGAAGCCAATCGACGGAACTTTAATGAACTCTTATATATTTAATTTGCAACAAATTCGGTGTGAGAAATCAGTTTAATCTTCCACTCTTTTTGGACGCTGACTGATGTCTCACCAACAAGTAAACATCTTTGTTTTAATACAATTCTTCTCAAAATGTAGTCACTTTCATTCACCTCCAATGATAAATAAAAATTTTAATGCGCCAGTTTTTCTCTTCTTTTTTTAATTGTGAACATTTTTATAAATAAAATACTCGAAGACATGATTCCATGCCTCTCGTACTCGGCCATAGGAAATTTAAGAAAATTAATATTTAAAAAAACAATTTAATTTTTCTATCTTTTATTTTGTGCGCACGACACACTTGTTCTTTCATTTCAGCCAGTTCGATAGACACCTAAAACGACTGACTGACTGACTAGTTGGCTGCACGTAAAAATGTGATCCATGAGATACATTTTGAAAACAGCCAAAACACTGTAGAAAGACTGAATAATGTACGAGTATTTAACACACACGTTAATACTTCAAGCACATCAAAATCAAATTTCTTTCTATTTTCATTTTTGGCATTTTAATTATTTTTGTAAAATCTTTTAGTTCTTTTTGTTTCAAGTTTGCTTTTTGTGCCACTAATCGATATTTTTAACCCAATTATGACGCCAGTTATTTGAAATGTTGTTATTCATAAATTGTAAATATTTAAAAAGCAAGACAAGAGATCAACTGCCAGAGAGATCGGAGGTGAAGAAATTCAAAGAAGAAAAAAAATAAAACAGAACATTTTAGTGCTACAAGTCAGTTGTCAGTGACAATGTTTCCCAGACATTTTCATTTAATTTAAATTTTAGATCTTAGTGCAAGTACAGTGGTGTCGACTGCAAAAAAATCATTACATTAGTTTAATAAGATTTTTCACTTTCAAAAATAAGGCAGCAACAATTCATTTTTATTTTTCCAAACTTCATGAAAATTTTATATTTTTTAAAGTTGAAATAGAACAAAAAGGTACGGCAACGTAGTTAAATTAGAAAAAGCATCTGGCATTCTTCCAAAATACCGAAGAGTCCTCGTTGTAGTCATCATTGAGTTTATATAAGAAAAATTTCTGGATTCAGACGTTTAGCGTGCAAAATAACAAACAAGATATGCCAGGGCATGAGTTTGATTCCAGATTAAAAGCAGTAAATTAGAGAACTATGCTCCGAATCCAAACGCATTGGACAAAGCTTTGCAGCGCCTTTAGTGCACAAAACAATAATTATCAAATGCATGTTATTCACAACAGATGTACTATTATCTGACTTTCAATTAAAATTGAATGTAATCGAGGGTACAGTACAAACCTGATTGAAAACCGAACAAGGTCGCTGCTAATCTGCTAACACCTTAACTTTAGACGGGAAAGGGAATACCCGATGTCACTCATTATTCTTTGGCTGTCTTTATCCTTGTTTGGAGGACATTTATTTTGTATCTGTTTACTTCACAAATGTCAAAGCAGAATTGCCATTTGCCGCCATTTACAAGACTTATAGCATCTCACGATAGGGTGCTGACTTTTGTGTCACATTGTATAAATGTTACAATATCTTCTTACTAAATGGGCAATAAAAACAATAACAAACAATTATTTATCAAAATTCGTATGGAGAAAGAGACTTAGGTAAAAGATAGACAATTCATTTGCAATTCTGGCTTAATGAGTAACGCTTTTGTGACACGTTCTTCAAAAACGCCCAGCATTTTGAAAAGAGAGTTTAGGAAACCCATATGAGAAACTCACACATTACATTTTGCACTTCCCCAGTAAAGTTTTACCCTAAACTGGCAACTTGCCACCTTTCGAACACGGCCGTGGTGCAAATGCGACATAAATAAAGCACCCTTCACACTATTAGATCGAGTAAACCGACCTGTCGAAAATTCTAGTGAGATGAGGAAGTACAATTGTAAACACAGTATTTAATCAGACTTTAAAAACAATATGGATGGAAATTTGACAGTCGTGTGGCTCTCATTAGTTTAAGAAAAACTTCTAAACTCGGAGACTTTTCATTTTATCAGGGTTGCATTTTTACTGAAACAAATGAGGGCAATACCAAAATCATCTGTTAATAGGCTGCCGCAGATCTTTTTTTCAGTTTGCACCGGCGCAAAAGCGACCAATGTCTTTATCGATTATCAATGTATTTTGTTCACTCTAGTGGTGAAACTTTGTGTACTTTTTTACCACTTTCCATTCTGTCTTGTTATTCGGCCGACAAAAATCGAAACACTTGTACACTAGTATCAAACGGGCGTAATCAATATTCAAACTCACCTTAGCGCTATGAAAATCTTTTTTAAATCGAGTTGATTATTAAGTTGAGTGAAAGTATTGTAAAGTGCACGTGGTAGAACCGATTTGTTAGTTCAACTAGTTCAGAAGCGGGTCCAGAAGGAGAGAAAAGACGAGCAAAACCAAATCACTACAGTTCACATTTCTTCAACAGAAGAAAGGAAATTTTACATCCTGTAGGAGCAGTGGCGGAATGATCTTTACTTTCGGTATAACAGTTACAAATTGCATGCACAGATCATTTATAATACATTTAAAACAAATTTATTAGAATTCAATTTCGCAGTTTTTTCGAAGTTGGATGGTTTTGCATTGAAGCTAACGATGCAGACAATTTATGCACTATGGGTTCATTTATTTATTTAAAAGGAATTAACATTAATGTTAAGTATTAGTTATACAAAAATATTAGAAATTAATTAAAATTTAATTTTCAATAATTGTTCGCATTATTTTATAATAATTTCTATGTAATAAATATAAATTTAAAAAAAAAACTTTGCACATCACAAGCAAATGTTCAATGAAGAAGAAAATAGTAGTGAATATAAACAATTTGTTTAAGACAAAATAGTTTCTTAAAATTGTTCTAAATTCCAAGGGTGTTTTTTGGTCTTATTTTTAAAACATAATTATTTGTTTTTCTTAATAAGTTTATATTATAAACAAATTTATATTTTTTAACTAGAAAGTATTAAAAAATTTGAGCCAAGAAAAAAATACAACTAACGGACCCCTGAAGTGCAGCCAAAAAACCTTGACTAATTAGAAATTATATTTAAGGTATTTTTGATAGTCTCTAAATTGTTTAAATTTTGCATTAAAAATTAAATATTAATCTCTGGCGAAACAATGACGTCAAACATGTTCCCCTAAGAGAATGACCTACAGGATATAAAACCACACTCCTACTCTCTTGATATTTCAAGTTTCAAACAGATCAGAAAAGAAAGATTGAACAAAAATTACGATTTTCAAAATTTTTAGTAAATTTTCCGGTTGAAAAGCCAAGGCAGCGCAAATATTGGCTTTTATTTTCTAATACAGGGACGCCGTAATAAAAATTTTTTTATTATCTGCAACAAAACAAATGTTAATAAAATTGTCTGTTCAAAGGATGTTGGCATTTAGTGTTAAATAGTTTCCACTTTTTAATACAAATGTCTCCACACATGTCAGAACAATTTGTATTCCGTGTAGAAAAAATACCGAACTTTAAATGTGAAATTCGAGCAAAAGTACATACTGGCTGACTTCGTAAAAGACAGAGACCAAAGTTAACCAAAAATTATTTGTCGCAAAAAAGCGACAAAACAACCTATTTCTTGAGTTTCATTTACCATGCAAGAACTCAATTAATAAATTGAACAAATAGAACTTAATTGCACAATTAATTGAGTCAAATTCCAAAGCGAAGTGGTAAAGGTTGCTGCATACAACTGCATTTTATTCTTCATAACAGTTGTCAAGCTCTATGTATAAAATATAAGAAAAAATTTGCAGGTGGAATGGCCGGTTAGTAAATTTCATGGAAGTTTTAACATAAATACATTTTAGATATAGATTTTTAGAATGAATTTTAGACAATTGGTTTTATATAATTGATTTCTTTTACATAAAAATAATTAATTTCTTTTAAAGCCAAATTCCTCTCCATTTTTCCAAACGACTAAACACAATCTTCATGAACAAAATGAACACATTTTCAAATGCTAATTGAGCAAGCTAAATTGCATACGTGTGAACATCTGTAACTGAATTTAAAATATAATTGCTTCAATTAAAAGACTCGTAATAATGAGACGTGTAGTGTAGTAACTGCAAAGGGCGATCATTGAAGAAGGAAATATACCCAATGAGAGTTAAGCAAGTGACGTTAATATGTTTAATGTGGCTCTTTGATTCACAAAAGAGGCTTTCTGCGAAACCTAATGACAATTCGAATTGAACCCAAAAAACCTTAAGCAGGGAAGGGAAAAGGATGCTTAAAACTTATGTTGAATAACTGCTCCTGTGACAGAATATGACAACTTCAAGTATCATCTAGCTAAACTGAACACGAAGTGCGTAAATGATCAGCACTGCGTGTCATTAAACTGGATGACACGGGTAAGCACTTGTTAAAAGTACAAATTAAAGACTCTACCGATTACATAAGAGTCAGTGATGAAAAACATGTCCGATAAGTACTAGTCCACAACCACTAAGATAATCGAACCTACCAGTCCAAAATCAATAACTACTAGAGAACGAATGGGAGCTGAAAAAGTACCCGAAATATTCGTGGTCTGCTTCTGTATCCCTCCTACGCAATGTGGACTTAAATTATAAATTATATTCTAGAATTACACTTACAATACAATTAAATTAACTTTTAGTGTATATTTGTTACTAAAAGAAATTATAAATGGAATTATTGAGTGAGTCAAACTTAGTAAAGAAGAGTTTCAGACGTTATAGTAAAACAGACCAGCAGAGTCACTTTTGACGATTCTGCAGTCGCAAAACTTGTCAAAAAATTTTATTGTTTGTAGAAACGATTATGTTATTCATTAATTAATTGACAAGGATAGAAGACGTTGGTAAATTTTTTGCTCTATCAAATTGACATGCAATGGCATCTCTGTCAAACAAAATGTCAAAAAAGCTACAAGCCCAAAGAAAAACTGAAAAGGCGTTTACCTGTCTTTGCAAACGATAAGTAGTTACTTACTGCACTAGTTTATAAAAAAATATTTTTGGTTTATAAACGATTAAAAAAAAGCTAACACTGCCCATGAAAGGCTCCATACATTTTAGTTTGTCGATTGGGTAACAACACTAAAATATTTGTCGTTAAGTTTTCTTGTTAAAATAAGAACAGCTGCCTTAGCGGCTGCACTTCCTGAACGTCCTTAAACAAACAGACACTAAAATTCCCCGCAAAAGTCTTTTTCGGTTCAAAATCTTCCATTATTAATGCAAAAAACCATGTTATTGTGAAAATGACGGATAACATGGTTGGCAGATGTCTAAACTTTGTGACGAAAAAAAAACTTTGTTGAATCATCGTTAAGACTATTAGATCCATCCGTTGTCAGTCATTGCAAACTCTTTGCCTGATACATCGACGTTAGTTTTTTTTTGCATTATCATTAGCCGTAGACAACTTATCACATGTTATTGAATTTTATTACAAATTACAAAGCACATGTAATATTCATACATACATACATACTCGTACATATGTATTTATATTTTATTTTGGCATATCTTTTTTTAAATAGTTTTTTTTTGGTGGCCTTCTCACTAGAAATTTAGATTAATTTTTTTAACTAAAAATCTAGAACAAGTTGTGGTAAATATTTTTGCATTATGAATAATATTTTTGTGGGTTTTCACGTGTTTTGGTTTGAGTTATTTTTTTTTTTTGTGCAAAAGAAATGCAACATTTATAAATACTGGCAACAAATAGAAACTATTTGCATTCAGCATCATTTTCTAAAAACACAAAATTTCATTGTTATTTTTTCCTAAGAAATCGCAAGCAGGAGGAGTTTTTACAAATTGTTTGCATTTAATTTTAAAAGGAAAGAAAAAGAATATTTTTTTTGCAAAAGATTGAAGAGCATAAAACGTTGTATTGCATTTTCATAAAATATTAAGGGAATTAAATGAGATTTGACATTAATACGAGTATATACAAGAATTTAGCTGTCAAAATTAATCATTTAAGCCATATTTAGACTATCATAATTTTGATTAGATTTTGAAGAAGTAAAATTTAATAAAATACGAATATTACGTTTTATAGCATTCTGTGGTATTCTACAAAAAAATTTGACATACCATATTACTTGTGCGATAATGTAAAACGGACTTTAATGGCTTTTATCTGTAAGAAAATAAAGAGGTTACCACTTTACGATTGCAGTGCAATCAATTAAATTCAAGGGATTTTCTCCGAATGTACTTTCTACAATTTTTTTTGGTAAATAAAAGAATCACGTTATATCGTAAACGCAAGGGACCAGCCACTTTTTAACGAACGAGATTTCGATTTAATGAGATTGAAGTAAATAATAAAAATTAACAGGTTTTAAATTTATTTTCTAGAACATCATGTTTTGTTTATGCAACACCTATATGACTCTGTGCCTGCCGTCTTTGTAGTAAAGTAACGAAAAACAAACCATAAAAATACACAAAAATTATATCACGAAAAATGAACTGTCTACCGAGATTGTGTAGTTTTGATCAAAACATATCGGGTTTTCGTTTCTAGCAAAATTGTAAAATTTATTCTTGAAATATGTTTACGCCCTTAAAAGGGGAATCCCTTTATGATATGTATAAAATTTGCAATAATAAGAATATGTTAAGCATTTACTTTTTAGCAGGATATTTGAAAAAAAATTGGTACATATTTTACAGTGCAACCTCGCTTAAAGCAACTTATAAAAATTTGAGCAATTCCGAGAATCGAGCGAAAACCGAGTCCCAAATTTGCTTGGCAAACTGTAGGTATTGAATAATTTCCCTTCATCTAAAGCTCTGAAAGTATGTAAATTTTAATTAGTTTCATAACAATGTTTAGTAAAAAAGTTACGATAACTAAAGTTGTTTTTAAAAAGTTCTAATAGTGAACAACTTTGAAAGGGAATAATCATTACATGCGTACCTTTTTCCGTATGGCATGATATTTGTTCACAATGACCCACTTTGATGCATTTCGCTTTAAAAGCTTATTTTAGCGCTGCGTAGGCTTTTTGAGATTCACTATACTTTTCGCATGCTCTGTACGTACCTCATCGTGAAATATATAATACGCACAAAAAGAAGACAAATTTCCAAACCAAAAATATCGGCCATAAACAGTACTGAGATCAAAATGAGGACCAAGTTCTTGATATGTACGATTCCATCCCATTTCTAAGCAACTTATACATACTGGCAATAGGCCTGAACTTGGCGTGGCGCACTACAGTGCGACTTCATTTTGTTTTCACTGCCATTTAGTAGTGCTTTCTGGTATGCACAACTGTAAGCGAATGCCTAAAAAATATACGTACATATATAAAAAGTTTAACATTTTCTGCCATACAGCATTACATTTACTAAATCAAAATGGAAGTGCTTACTATAAAGCGCGTTTGCGTGCCAGATAAAATATTTAATCCTGAATTATTTTTGGCTGGGTCGTAACTTGCAATATTCAAAGAGTTGCGTTGATCGACTGTTGCGTTGAGCGATGTTGTACTGTAGTTAGCGGGGGCACCAATATGTAAGGAATTATTACGAATTAAAGTGATTTTCTTGGTAGATTTTCAGGAACACTTTGGCAAGAATTTTTGCTTATGGCGCGAGGAGTAAATGCAAATACCTGAACACCTTTTTAATTCATGGACTTGACTACTTATCCCTAGTATAAACAAAGAACAAATTTTCTGAAAATACACTTTAAATTAAAATTTATAAATAATGCAGCCGAAAAAAAAAACATTTTATTTTCCCTTAACAATGATTCATACATATAGTAGAAATAAAATAAAAATATTTCACTAAATATATTAATGAATAATAAGAAATACTGTTCACATAGAAATTAATTAAAACAATTGTTTGCTTAAACAACATTTAATCAAACGTTTATATTTATTAACCTGTAAAACCAACAAACGATTGATTTTATTAAGTTCAATTATTTATGAAAATATCGGCGCGTTGAATGCAAAAACATGGTCGGTCACCTCGACTTCTTTTTTACAACGATTGTCGATATGGCTGAGCCGTTGACGAACAACGCCGTTAGTAACTTTTATGATGCGCGGACTTTAATGACAGCAAACTTTTTCCCTTGAAGAAAAATGAGTTTGTTTATGGCCAATGTTTAATTTTTTTCTTTAATTCTAGTTCATTAACTTAAAATTAAAAAAAAATTAAAATTCCTTGGCAGACTTCCTTTCATATAGAATTATTATTTTGTACAATCTCTTAATGGCTTTTAATTAATTCTGTTGAATATTTTATAAGTGCAATAACTACATGAGTTTTCTTTAAAAAAATCTATTAATAAATAAAAAAATTAAAAAAGAAAAATTATATTCATTTGTTATTCGTTCTTGACAACAGAGAAAAATCAAACAAAGACAAGATCAAAAAATTTGATAATTTTCAAGCAAATTACACTGTACAACAATTAAAAAAAATTAAAATCGCGCATGATTTCATCTCGATTTTTAATGTTGCCGAATTCAAGTTTTTGCGCAAGCCATAACCTGTTAGCCATAGCAATCTTTTGCATGGGATCGTTTTTTTCTTTTGGGACCTCCTCCCTTTTCCCTACTTCCTTCAATAAAAATTTTATGATATTTGTATAACTTTAATAGAGAAAATTCTTTCTTAAATTCGTTAAATACGACATGTTTTTTAAATATCTATTCAGCCTAATTACTTCCCATTTGCCATTCTTCCATTATGAATTAACATTTCCCTAGAATTTTTTCTCTCTTCCTTTTTCTTCCATTCACAACACTGTATGTACAAGGGGAAAATTACCCTGTATATTTCTTATGTTACAATAAACCATTTTGTTTCCTGGAGAAGGGAACAAATAACTCGGGAAATTTCGTAATTGGGCAGATTAAATTTTTATTTACAAAACGTATGTTTCAAAAAAAAAAAAAAAATATAATTAAAGTAAAACTATGTTTTGAATTAAGTTTAAAAGAATTATTTCTGTCTCTTTGGCCGACGGCTATAGGATTCTTTTAAATCGTCTGATTTCACGCTCAACAACATTCTGCGAGCATTGCAACTAAATCTTCCCAGTGATATCTAGTTTATATTGCAAGAATTTCCTTGTGAATCTTCTCATCGTGTTCATCTGAAAAATATTGATTAAATTAACAGTAGGACTTGTCCGCCTTGTAGCACAAAAACCTGACCTGACCTGAAAGAAAAATTACTTCACTGATTCAGCGATCTCGAAAAAATTAAAAACCATCATAAAATCCTACGAGACTTTCTTACTGTTGTAAAGTTTTATTAGTCGCTTTTGTGATTTTTTTAATTTTGAATACATGAACACGACAAATAATTCTCAACTAAAGAAACTTTTGCATAACCTGCACTCCTGTTTCATTGTTTAGACCAACATAACCTTTTGATATTTTATGAATAGAACAAAAATTTTACCAGCGGATATCGTATTTAAATGAAATCAAAAGTATATCAAAATATTTTTAAAGCTAAATGCAACTGTATTTTTAGCATTACTTTTTCGAAATTATTTGCACCACTAAAATATCAAAATATATGGCCTGGTGAGCAACGTAAATTCTGTGGGCCCAATCAATCAGTTGAACAGAAGTGTATGTGTGTTGGTAAAAACATTTAACACGTAATTTAATAAAATTATTTGTCATAAAATAATAAAAAAAAACAGCAATAAAAGTTTTGCCAAGTATACTCGTATGGCACATTGACGTGATAAGAAGTGGAACTTTTGCATGAAACAAATTTGTATGTCTTATCAGAGGCCTGCGGATTTTCAGTTATAATACTTGGAGACACCCTGATGCCGGTTGATGTAAAAGCTCACGGCAACCTGACGTGTAAAAAATATTATGGTCCTGTGACTTAAAATAAAAGATGAACCAGTTTATTTCTTTGTTTGTAGGAACTAATCTACTCAAAAAGGCAAATAAAAAAACGGCCAATTTAGTGTAATGGTACTTTTACTACTTTTAAAGTAATTTGTCTTCGAAAATAATTAAAAGAGAATTTGAATAGAATTACTTCTGAAATGCGTTATTCAGCGAAAAATAAAATATTTGTATGCTGGCTGTAATAGTTTAGCGTTAAAAAACTTCTAAGATTGTGCATTAAACACATAGAAGACAGCAGGCTACCGACTACAATCTGTCAAAAATAAAATACACACGTTTGTATGAGAACGAATATTTTGACGACAAAAAGACAACAGGCTGTAGGATTTTGCCCCTGCTTCAGTTATCGTAGTAGTCAAATTAAACTAATTTCTATTTTTGTTGACTCCAAAACAAAAACAATGTTGTGCTTCGAAATATTTTTTATTACAAAATAAAAATGAAAATGTTTAATTTTAATGTTACAATATGTAGGCATCAAGTGTTTTAAAACAATTTCGCACATCCAAAAATGTCGGCCGTAAAAACTCTGAAATCAAAATGAGGACCAAGTTCTTGATACGTACAATACCATCCCATTTCTAGGCAACTTGCTAGCTTGCTAACATTTTTCCCATAATTCTTTCCCGTATTAGAAAGTTAATACAATTTTGCCAAGCTAGCAAGTATTGTAGATACGAAGAACCTGGTCCCCGTTTTGGTCTCAGTACTTTTAACATCTAAAATTTTTGGTTAAGAACTTGGCTTTATTTTCACATTTATGTTTTTGAGCGGATCGAAATCCTTTTTTCAAATATATCTTTTTTGTTAATATTTGTATGTATAAAACCTCTTTTAGTTTAAAGCTTACAGACAATTTGGTTATATCAAATTTCAGCTCTCTAGCTATAGTGAAAATGCTCCATACAAATAAGAGGGAACCCTAGTCCCCCCAGACAAAAAGTGCCCGTTTTCAGACTTGCTTGTTTACCAATTCCCCAGGGCCTACCTATAGCGGAAGTATACCATACAAATAAGGGAAATCCCAAGCCCTGCAGATAAAAAGTGCCCGTTTTCAGATTTTTCGTTTACTTGTGCCCCAAGGACGAACTGTATACGAAATTTCAGCTCTCTAGCTACAGTGAAAGTGTCCCATAACATTGATGAGTAAGTCAGTGAATATGTACCAAAATATGCACTTTTTACCTTCATATCTCGGGAAGCTTTTATGATAAAACTTGGTCTATTATTTTTTTATGATTGGAGGAAGCAAAGTTATGAGGGGGGTAAAAACAGCGTGAAGGGTTTTACACTACCGCGCGCCTTAATAAATGAATTTAATTTGTTTTATTGTTATATACCTACATGTCTTAAAAATAAGTAATTGTATTTTTATAATATTGATTTAGATTAATGTACATGCCTGAAATAATGTATATTTTTCAGCTTAAGTCTCGTTCATGTGCATCTCTTCGATAATACTCAAAATTTCAGTCATAAAAAAGTACTTCTGATGACAAAAATGGAAAGTATTGTCGGCTATGCCTTTGTTCTTTGAATACATACACAAAGCTCCTACTCGATGTTTTAGCTAAAATGAACCAAATTGACCTGTTTCGGATCCACACTTCGAAGAGGGTAATGCATTGTTCGTTACTCTCGTTATAGTGCAGAAGATATATCCGATTATATTTTCAACTTTGAAGGTCCGCCCAACAACAGGACTTGTTCCAAGAAAACAAACGAACTTTAAAAAAGCAAAAAGTCTATTGTGGGACCACTGAAATATAATTTAATTATTGAAACAGCTGTTAATATTTTTGAAATAATTAAGTAGCTGGCTACAGGGCGACATTTGTAGCCAGTGCCTTTTGAAGTCGTGCAGCTGTGTAGCCTGCCGTAATAAATGTGTTTAATGCCTTGGGATCACAAAATGTATAAGAAATTAGCCAATTGGCAATTTACTTACTTTTTCTAAAAAGTAATCGTCACAATTTGTAGAGTATGAAATTTGAATTGCAATATAAAACATTGTGTTCTTTCAAAACACACAACTCGACCAAAATTAAGTAAAAAATTGGAAAATTTTAAAACAATTTTTGTGAAAGAGCGTTTATATTAAATATTTAGTTTTATTCCACGTTTGATGTCTATTCGTAAATGCAATAGGAGGAAGTGGAGTAAGTTTTGTAATTTTTCAAGTGGTTTTTGCAAGAGGAAATACTTCAATAACCGCTTGACATTTACAACTAATTTGAAATCTCAAATGTTAGTTTAGTATCAAATATTATTTTCAATGTTGTATCTTGATTTGTAATTTTTTGGCAGCAATGATTGTTATTTTCTAATGTTATTTTATTTTATTTTTTTTCAGAAATAAAAACGAATTATTAATTTAATTCAATGTAGGGTAATTTTCCCAAGCTTTGGATTTGTGGAAAATACTACCTTTGTATTTCTGCCAAAAAATAAAATAAAAAAATCAGAAAATAAATATTTAAAATAAGAAATAATATATTTTTGCAAAAAAAAAAAATAGAAGAGAATAATTTTTTGTATTAAAGAATCCCAAATGAATTAACAACCGCTGAATAATAATGGTAATTTTATTAATGCCGAGTTATTAGAAATAATTTAAAATAAACTCGTCAGTAACAGTCTAATTTTCGCAAGATCAAGTGTTTGTAAAGTGAATTTATTAATCGAAAATCCGTAATAAAAATGTAAAGTCTGTATTTTGTTAACTGCCCAATATCTATTTTAATTTATTTTATAAAGAGAATTTTAAAGAATAATGTACATTATTTCGCATCGCATTTCTTAACTTTTTGTTTAATGCGGTTAATTGATAGGTGAAATGAACGGCTGATATGTTAATATGAATACTCGCAATCACAGCCCATTTCAATGCCCCATATATAATTGTGAGCATAAGCAAATTTTCAAAGAATTCTAATTAATAATTTTCTTTTTCATCTAAAAATGTTTAATTTTTTTCTTTCTGCTGGACACACGTTTACTATTCTTCCAAATTAAGTCTCAATTTAAAATGTCAACTTTCCATGCCTGCTCGTTTTTTTTTAATATTCAATACAATACAATTCGATTATTGAAATCATATAAAATAACAGAAAATCGTTACCAAATACTCGTAAACATTTTTATTTGTTTAAATTTAACATTTGCTATTTACTCGTAGTTTAGATATAGGAAAGTCATGAGTATTTTACATTTTTGCTTTAAACTTTAAATAATTTTCAATATTAATTGCCTCAAAGTACACGAACAAACCTGTTATAACTTTTTCCTATTTTAAGAGCGGTTATTAAATTTATTAAACATATTTGTTTGTCTGCTTTCTCAAAATTATATAATTGAAACACACGTATTTTTTTATTTTAAACCCATTGTTTCGTTACCTTAGAATTTCTCTTTATTTTTGTCAAATAATAGCATAAATTATGTTGTTTGTTCAATGTCAGTTTTTGTTTAAAATGTGTAAAATGCGTCAAGATATATAAAAAAAAACTATGACACAAACATTTGATTTTTATAATTTCTTCTCTTCAGTTTCGTAAATTATTTTATGTCAGAAAGAATATGTTGGCAAAAAATTTGAATTTCTAAAATGAAACTGACGACTAGTATTGGAATAATACATACATATGTGTATGCATATGTGTGTAAATAAGAAAAAATATTCTGTAAAAATAAATTTGTTTTTATTCATCCTCAAATAAATGGTTGTTTGCCTTTTTCGAGTGATTTCACACCTTTGTTTAGTTTAAACATTAAAAAACGACAGCATACTTTTAGGATGTTGAAAGAAATTACCAACAGTGGTGAAAAGAATGATCGCAGCAGAATTCTTTATTAAATAATTTTATTTATAGTATTTAGTTTGAAAAATCGCAATTGATAAAGTAGGTTTGTTTAAGCACCTTACAGAGCAAAATCAAGCTTTCGGAATATTAAATTGTTAAAATAGAAAAAAAACTTTCTAGCAATGCAAAATTCATTTGCTGTGAACTAAAAACTTTTGAGACTGAGGAACGAGGAAAAATAACCATTATTAAAATTAAATTCACAGAAGTTTATTATGGCAGGTTAACTAGTCTCTATACATATTTCGCTGGTTGCCTATGCCGACTGCCAGGAATAAATTTCAGTGAATTTAGTTAAAATACAAATTGTGTGGATTAGAAAAGCTCTTGCGAACAGATGGGCCACTTAAAAATGTAGTTGACAATAGGTATCTAATAGATCAGGTCCGTAAACTATCTTGGGTCATTGAAAAGTTGGTGCCAATAACGGCTAGATGGACATTATGCAATTGACTGTGCAGGGTACAAAAAGTATTTTTCAACCTGGTGTTAAAAGAAGAAGACGAGTCCCAGCTGGCAAATCATTTGTTTCTTTGTAAAATATAAAATCACTATAAAATTTGATTCGATAGCATTTGAATGTTGTAGCTGATGGTGTTTTATTTTCTGAAAAAAAATGTTGCCTTAGAAATAGCTAGACTTTTTCAGATTTTCAGACTCTCATCAAGTGATGTATCACTTTTTTTACGATTACAATGAAACAAAAATAATTAAATCAAATATATGTAAATATAAAAATAAACACGGGATATAAAAATCTTGTTTGTACAAACAAAGTAGTTAGTTGTAAAAAAGAGTGGTAGGAACAGAAGCATGGAGAAATGGCCAACATATATGTATATAAATAAAAAAAAAAACGCTATCAGCAATTCGCTAAATATCGAACCTTCTGTAGCATGCTTCATTCGATAGCGATATCCATAGATAGATAGATCTTTCGAATCTTTGAAACAGCCGCTTAATTACCGCAATGGAAATTTTGAAATTGTACTGCACGGAAAGCTAAAAAGTAGTATATTTTTAATTTGAGTGATCTATACTTTGATATTGTTATCTTCGCACACCTTTCCCGCAAGCAGTTGCAGTTTAGATTGAACATTTTTTGGAAGAAATACTATTTGCTAAATGTCACATGTGTATTCTTTCAATAGCTGGCGATTTCTGTTCTAGTGGAATGATTACACGCAAACAATTTCGTTCAGCATGTCCGCATTCTGCGTTAAAAATAAAATTAAAAGCACAATTTTTTTTTTTAGAAAACTGTTGACGTGTAGAATCGGCTGTATAAATAGGTTTCGATAAAAAAGGTAAATGAAAGAATTAGCTGAAAGTCATTTTAAATACTTTATTTAAGATAATTAGCTAAAAATTAATTCCAACCGACTACATACAATGAGTTTTTTGTTTGTAAGCAAATTTATATTTTTACAAAATTTGTAATTTTTTATTCTTTAATTTTTTGCAATATAAAACATAAATTCAATTCATTCATAAACATTTCAGAGCATTAGTGCTCGAGTGTCAAGAAAATTAAACCATCAAGGTTTCTTGTTTGGTTCCACACTTGAACAGAATTTGTTTCTCTTTTTTTTTGCAATATTTCTTTTCGATCGTAGGTAGCATATGTCGTGTAGATGAGGATGTTGGTGTTGTAGTTGCACTGTTTGTTGCTTTTCAATTTGATATTATTTGAAATGCACTCTCAAGTGCAGATGCTGATGGCTCAATGCAGGCAGGCAGGCAGGATGGGACGGACGGTCGGGAAGCGAATAGAGAACAAACAAAATATATATTTGTGCAATTTTGCTATTAGGGAATTCATTTTATTTTTGCCTATATTTTGTTTAAATTTCATGATCATGTCTAAAAAATAAAAACAAAAACAAAATAAACAAATTAAATATAAATAAATTTAAGCAAAAAATAAATAAAAGAAAAACATAGAAACATTAAACATCAAGGTAACACACACGCAAGAAAAGAACGCTGCACAGTTACATTACAAGCACTTTCACATGAAAACACGCCCACAATTGCTTTGAAAATATTTACGTTTTTCGTTGTTCTGAATCACAGCCTTAGAAGAGAGGATAAAAACTGGCATCCTTTAATATATCGAATGTATCCACGGGGGTTGTGGTAGTTATCGACGAAGTTCGTGATGAATTTCCAGAAGGACTAGTAGCTGTTGGGAAGGGGCTGGTGGTAGCAGTTTCATTAAAACTTTCCCTTAACTCTTCTGCTGACAGATTTATGTCCGTATCTATGGAAGCTGGAGTAACACATACGCTATTCTGAGGACTAAGAGTCGAGAGTATATTTAAAGAAGACGATTCTGGTGTTATGGCCGTAGAAACGGCTGGTATATCGTTCGGTAGTTCCATGGTGTACTGGAATTCCTCTTTGTTTTCACTAGGACTCTCAGTTACATTGGCCATAGTTTCCTTGACTTTCCTACGTTTCTTCATTTTTTTCGGTCTTGCAGTTTCTTTAGCTGCGTCTCCGAATTCTTCCATGATGTCAGCTATAGGGCCGTTATAAGCAACACTGCTGCGTGGTGAAAAATGTCCTAAAGAATCTTCATTGGCCAGGCTAGTTTTAGAACTGCGTCTTGAGCGTGATTTACGTTTTGGCGAATCTGTGTCCATTTGTATGCTACTGCTCCGGCGGTTGTATACCTGATAGTCATAGGCATCATCATCTTCCCTATTAATAGTTTCTTCTAAACTGGCCTTGGATTCTTTATGTGTCTTCTTTTTGGTTTTCTTTTTCTTAGTTTTTTCTACTTTCTCTAATTTCTGCTCTTTAAGTGCATCCCTTGCGAGATTTTCATTAATTAATTCCTCATTTTCCTCACAACGATCCTCTACCACACCCATGTTTCTTTCTGGACTGCGACTAAATAAAGTCACACTTTCTCCACCTAAACTAAATTTACGTACATCCACTGTTTGCTCTATTTCTTCATTATCGTTCATCGCCTCACATAGCTCCTCTACTCTTTTACCATCATTCTCTTCACTGGCGGCATAGATCTCATCCCAAGTTATTTCCTTATCCTCTTTCACAATATCCTCGTCTAATTTGAAATTTTTACGCCAATTATATTCCCGTTTGGGTTTGTAATTTAAATCGACCTGGAAATCATCGTCAATGCACTTGGCTTGTAATACCGGATTATAACCGTATCGAGAACGCAAACGTGTCGCTTGACGAGCCGTAATATTGGCATCACCCAAATAACGCATTTCAGAGTCTTTACGTTCCCTATCTATAAATTGCGTACTAAACTCTACGTTCTTAGCATTCGTTTTGCCATTGGTTTTGGACCAAAGAAAGTACTGTTCTTCGGCCTCACTGCTCATTGACATTTGCATTAAGATACTGTCATATTCACGCAAAATACCCGATTGTTTGCGATTTTTAATGGCCTCATCATAAATTTGATCAATAGCAGATGAGTCTGAGTCGTAAGTTGAATTGCTTGAACCACCCACAGCTCCTTCGTTCTCCTCCTTATTGACCATTTCATTTACACGATTTTCATTGAGAAGTAATGCGTCTACATCTGCTACTCGATTCCAATCACTGGCTTCACAGCCGGCATAACGATCTATGTCACGTTCAGCTTCTTCACACTCCGAAATTTCATGGTGGGACTCTTCAGCCGGACCACGTTCATTGAAATCAGAAATATCTTCATCGATTTCATCATCCACTTCAACCACAGTTTGTCGGTCATCATCGCTGGCATTTGAGTATTCTTCCTCATCGTCTGCCCCAACCATATTTTCTACTTCTTCACGTTCGTTACTTATCTGTTCTTCATTTCGAGTCGCAGCAGTTATTTCTCTTTCCACGGAATTTCCTTGGGGTGGTATTTCCTTTGCTAAATACTCATCGACATTTTTACTATAAAAATCTTCCCGCAGCCAAGTTCTTGAACCACTTCTGGTTCTCACTTCAACTTGTTGTATAAAAATGTAATCATCGCCAGGATATTGTTCTACTGGCTCTTCTTGGGCTAAAGAAAATCGACGATAATGATGATATTCCTCAGGCTCTAAGTCTGCATCGTCTTTCGCTTGTACTAAAATCTCTGGTATTTTTATTAAAGCCGAATCAGAAGCTCTACGATCATTATCAAAATAGTCAGTGCTTAATTGACGTGAAAAATTTTTAAAGTTTAGAGAGTTACAAGAAACTTCATCAAGAACCTTGTCCTTAAACACTCGTTTAGCCGCCTCGATCTCGATGCTGGCTAACTCCTGTAATTGTGACTCGCGTGCAGGAGAGCGGCTGGTGCTGGCAGATCTTCTAAATTCTGAATTTCTCCGCCTCAATTCTTCAAAATTTTCTGTTTTATCTTCCACAAGTTCGCCATATGTAGAACCTTGAAAACTGCTGTTTAAAACTTCTTCTTCAATTCGTTTAGTATCTTCTATTTCATTGCTTAGCGATAACTCTATTTCACAAGAACTAAAGCGTTCTGTTTTTGGTATGGCGCCTTTATTTGTATGTTCGTTGGAGTCAGTATTAAGAGCGCTACTGTTGGTGGTCAATTCTTGCAGTATTAAATCTTGAATTTTACGTTTTTCTTCTGAAGCTACTTGGGCTGCGGCACCTTCAACGGCCGAGAGTGAAGGCGAAGGACTACGAGAACGTCGGAATTTTGCTGTTTCCCTTCTTAAAGGCTCAAATTCACTACCCAAATCCATGGATTCTCCTACATAGGTGGAACGTTTAAAACCCTTTTCTAACATTTTCTGCTTAATACGAGCAACATCGCGCATTTCCTCTGATATTGTGCGATCATAGTCAGGTGTAGTAGGAGATTTCCTTAAAAGTTTCGACCTTTCAGTAACAGGCAATTCAGCTAAATAGTCTTGGCTTTGTTGTTCATTTAGCACATCTGCGTCTAAGGCTAGGGGAGATAAGGTTCTTAATTCTATTTCCTCCGAAGCATTCCTTAATTTCTCTAGAGCTTCTTCATCTAATTGTCTTTGGCGATTGGCTGATTGTAAGGATTCCTGCTCTTCCGTACTAATCGAAAGCGTTCTATTTTTCGATCCCTCTAAATTAAGCATAACATGAAAATCATAAGAGTCATCTGGTTGGGGTGATAAAGACCTAGATGATGTATTGGAACGACAGTCCACATTTGCTCCAGGCGATACTGAGTGTGTGCGTGAAGGAGACCTAGATCTCCAATGTCTAGATCGTTGGCATTCAAGATCTTGTTGCTCAGCTTTTTCGAAAGAATAAACATAGTCAACAGTTAAATCAGCTGGTTCAGTTGGAGCTTTAACAGATGCTTGCCGTTGCTGCATTAGCTCATTGTCAGACAAACGCATAGGGCTCTTAGATGTGGATCTACTTCTGGCCATTCGTAAAGATTGTACCAATAAATCCATTTTTTCTCGTGAACAATCATCTTCATCCTCAAATTTTGGTGACATCTGGGATTCAGTATTAGTTTCTGAAGAAGCCACTAATATGGTGGGAACATTAAATTTATCCATTTGTTGCGTAGGTGCCAGATGCTCAGGGTGTTCAAATCCATAGCAACTTTTTGGTTCTGAAAATTCATTCAAATTCTCTATTCTCCCAGGACTTTTTGATTGTGTTTTACTACGAGCTGCACGTAATGACTGAACTAATAAATCCATTTTTTCCTTTGAACAATCAACTTCTTCTTCAGCGGATATGCCTGGATTATTTAAAGAATTGGCGGAAGACTCTATTTCATAAACATGTTCGACCACTATAGTTGGAGATTCAGGAGTTAGAGAACGTTCCTCCAGTTGCCTTATGAGTTCATCATTGCGTTCTATTAATTTACTACGTCTTTTATCCAACCCCTTACTTAAATTTTCGGCTGTAGGTAGGCGCATAGGACTTTTCGATCTAGATCTTCTCACTTCAACTTGCAATGATGATTGCACTGAACAATTCATTTGATGCTCTTGAGAGCAGTTTTCATTATTTACCGAAACATCAAGGTTAGTATCTTGAACTTTTTCAAGGCCAGATTTCTCTTCAATTTCATTTGGTGGAGTTAGTTCGGGCAATAATTTTGTTTCGATAAGCTTTTCTAAAATATCTTCATTATGTTTTATCATTTTATAGCGACGGTTTTCCACACTACGCTTTAAATTGTCGGGTGTAGGCAAAGGAGATTTGGAACGTGAGCGTGATCTATTAGCCTGTTGTGATCGTAAACTGCTTACTAAGTCATTCATTCCTAGATGCATTGCATCCCCAGAAGCATTATCTTCCAAGTTTGGAGCAGCATTTTTGCTAATATCATCAATTATATTAACCAAAGGTACCAAGCTCGCCTGATTAGGTGATACTTTGGAAGGGTCATCAGCCACATATTGAAGGTGATTTTTTATATTAACTCCACTTTCCGTGGTTATATTATCTTTGCGTTTGTTTTCTACGGTGCCTGCAATATCGTGTAAAGAGTCTATGAATTTGACAATATTTTCCTTTTTAAATTCACTACTCTCTACAGTATCGGTATCATCATATATGTCGACTGTGGTTTCGTTATTAAATTCCTCGCTTGACGTTTTCGATTGAAATGAAACATCTTTAGGTAAAGGTGTATTAGGTGCTGTGTTGGCTGGCGAAACATTCCTTGAAGCCGATCGAGAACGTGATGGATTTATCGAGGCTGTAAAGTCATAGAAATCACTTAAACCCTCCATCATCAGCCCATATTGATCGCGCCATGGTGCAAAATCCAAAGGAGGATCCACGTTTATAGTTGGTGTATTTTGTGCGGTGTTGAGTGGACTTTTTTCCGTAATATCAGTTGTTTCTTCGTACTGATCTATTTCTTCTATGCGTGGGCTACGTCGTAAGCGTCGGGAGGAGGAAGGGCGTGCAGGTGAGGCTTCTTTTTCCGCTGTTTGGGAGGTTTGAAGCTAATGATTTTATGGCAAAGCAAAAGCATAGAAAAATCAATTGCATGAAAAAAGTTAGAAAAGCATGAAAATTTAGAATTATATTTATAAAAAAAAACGAAGCTCAGTGAATGAAAATGAAATTAAGTTAAAAAAAGTTTATAGTTTAAAATAAAAAAATTTAAATTGTAGGGGAGGATTTCAAAAGCTTCTGGTCTCAAGTTGAGAAAGTTTAGAGGTGTTGGGAAATGGGATGTTATAGAGATAAAACTCTTGTTTAGTTAGAGAAGGCATTATTAAAAATTATTCAAAATAATGACAGCCTTCTCCCTAACTTGAACCAGAAGTCTACGAATAATTAGAGCTATGACAACTTACATTTGAATTATCACTTCGAGCCGATTCCTCTTTAGCTTCAACTGGTTTTCCTTCCTGCGTAAGGAAAAATACCAAATAATTTGTTTATTTCCAAACTGTTGCATATAAACCTACCTGAGCATCCTGTTGAGGAGAATTTTTCTTTAATACCTCCAAAGCCTCTTGATTCTGTTTATGAGTAGCTTCTTCAAACGATGAAGTTTTTGGCATGTTGTTAGCTGTGTCGAGAGCCAATTCCTCAGTAGAAGCTGGCTTTTCTAATTCCGTTTCCTCATCTATAGATAAGGTTTTCTCCCTTTTCCAGAATTCAGTATGTTTGTAGTGTTCAGGTTTTACTTCGCCCCATGGATCGCTTGTTTCCTCTCCCAAACACTCTAAAGAACTGCGTAAACTGTCATCGCCACGTCTCATATCCTTGGCTGGGCTTCGTTTGTGACGTCTGTGATGACCTTTCACTTTCAATGTGGGTTCCGTAGTGTAACGTATTGGTGTAAATTTTGTATCAGCAGTATCTTTCATTTCCTCCTCCTCCAAGGAGGTGAACATTTTCAACTCCTCGTCACGCGAATGTCGGGATTCACGTGATGAATTTGAGCTATTACTGGAGCGTCGCTTTTTAAAGGCTCTGCGTCGTCCCGAACCATCTTCGCGCATAAGTGGTCGTTGTTTTATGCCATCCAAAGAACGCAAATAATCATCCGAGTATTGAGTGTTGCTGATAGCGGTATCCTCACCATCTGGTTCCTGCCGTTCCATAGGGAAATATTGAGATTCAGTTCCCGTGGTAATTTCTTCCGATGGTTGCGTGCTAAACGAAGACTGTTGACTGGAGGCAGGGTCTATGGAAGAAGCATCATCTGATACCCCAGGAAATAGCAGGGGTTTCGTCCTTACCGAATAAGGTTTATCTAAGTCCTGGGCCAATTGGGTTTTGACCGTAGAGTGTGAAGATTCCCCTGCGGATAAGGGGGAAAAACTTCGTCTTATACAGGGTTCCTCGACGACCGGACTGTTGGGGGCACTATCTAAATTGCCTGAAAATTGTCTTTTTTCTACAGCACTTAACATTATGGATTGCAGTTCGGCCATTTCGTGTTCCGCTTCCAGAAACAATAAAGCATTTTCTTCTATGCGCTTTTGTTTAGCATCCTGATCCCGCTCACGTTGTATAAGTCTAAGCGATTGTTCCTCCTCGGATTCATCACCAAATTCTTCGCGTGCTTGTAGTATTTTTCTTAAAAGATCTGCTTCTTTATTTTCATTCCCCTCTTCATCGTCTTCGTCTTCTTCTTCTTCTTCGTTTAAATTTTGTTTTCTTAATGAATCTATGAGTTGGCGTTCTTTTTCAGTGAGTTCTGCTTCTATTTCTGCTGCCATCAGTTGTTCTTCCAAACGGTGTTCGATTGCTAAGTTATTTTTTGTGGCTAACTCTGCCGCTATCGCTTCTTCTGCTGCTTGCTTTTCTTCATTAGCTTTTTCAATTTCGAGCAGACGTCGTGCGTTTTCCTCCGTTTCTAGTTTATCACGAGCACGTTCTTGTTCTTCTTCAAGTTGACGTTGTTCATTTTCCCTTTGCTTTTCAGCTTCTTGTAGTCTGCGCGCATTTTCTTCTGCCTCGGCTAAACGGCGTGCTTGTTCTTCAGCTTCTTGGCATTCGCGTTGCTTTCGTTCCTTTTCCTTTTGTTCTGCCTGTCTTTTACTATGTTCTTCCTCCTCCTGTTTTCTTAGCTCTAGCTCTCTTTGCTTTTCAGCTTCTGCAATTTTTCGAGCCTGTTCTTCAGCCTCTATTTTAGCACGTTCTTCTCGCTCGCGTTGTCTTTGCTCTTCCAGTAACTTTTTGGCCATTGCTTCCTCTTCTTGTTTAAGCTGGCGCTGATATTTGGCTTCAGCTTCGGCCAATTCCTTACGAAGGTTCTCGGCTATTTTCATTTGTTTAGCCAATTCACTTCCCAACTCTTGGCGTCCCAAATCCGACAATTCCTTATCTTTCAGCTGCTCTTTTAGTTGATTGATAAGTGTTTGTTGAGCCTCCAGTCGAAAACCATCCTTGTAGGGAACGCCATCCTTCATTACTTGCGTACCGGTCACAGCTTCATTGTGTTTGGCATTGACCAGCTGTTGACGCATACTGTCTTGCAGCTGTGACATATTCTCGCCATCAGCTACGCTTTCGTAAGCGTCATGATTAAATGAATAGTGATACAGATGACGTACGACATACAAAAATTCAATGGCACTTATGTAGCCAATGACCAGTGTAAACACTAAATCACCAAATTCTGCAAATAATTCACCCATTTCGTAAACGATTTTTTTAGTGCAGGGGTTGTGTAAAATTACTCTCGTTTTCTTGGCAATTTCTTTTTTGTTTTCTGCTGTTTCTTCTTTTACTTTTCGCAAATTGTTGTTGATTTGTTTTATTGCAATTTGCAAATTCGAAAAAACCTTAATTTTTTTTTAAGTTTTCTTTTTTTCAAATCTCACTTGCGTAATCCGCTTATGAACGTTTAAGTTTTATTGCGTTTTTAATGGAATTTAGTTCAAAATTAAATTTTTCGCAGCATTTCTTTAATAAACTCACAACACTTGAGTGTTTAAATCACACTGTTTTTGAAATCTTTTAGCATATAGTTTTTATTATTTCAATATTATATAAAATTCGTGGTGAAATGTGTAATTCGACAAAATACAGAAATCATAAAATATTTTTTTAATTCCTTACATTATACACTGTTCAAAATTTAACTTAAAGTTGCATATTATTTGAATAAATTTAAAAAAAATCTGGAGAAACTCGCAAGGTCCAAGGAGAATTTTTATGTGTTTATTAGAGCAGCTTCTAAAGCACTGAATAATTTTGCTGGCAGACAACGACCACTTTGCGTTTGATTTTTTTTTTTGTAAAAAATAAAATTCTTTTAAAATTCACTTCGAAGATGTTTCGTGTTAATCGATCGACTTGCAACTAATCAAGTCGTTAATGAATCGTTTGGTTTTTTCCTTTTTTTCCTATTCAGTTTGTTTTTTAATTAGAAATTTAGAACACTGTCGAAACAATTTGCCATTAAACCAAAAATAATTGAATAGTAAATAAACAATCGTTCACGCGGCATCGGATAAATCGAATAAATTAATCACGTATTGCATCGCTGTAACCGGTTAATTCAAATTTTTAGTTTTTTTAAAAGTAAAAGAACCAGTTTGTAGTATTTTTTTATTTAAAAAAAAGGTTTTTAATATAAAATAATTTTAGAAAACAAATAAACCGCGCATAACGTTCGAAATATTTTCAAGGTACAAACACCGCGTTTTCCCGATAGCAAATGCCAACAAGAAAATCGAAATAAAATTGTTTTGGCTGCATCTTTTGAGTTTGTTTCGTTTCTTTTTCGAAATTCCCAGAGAAATATTGACCAAATTTTTGTGTTTGTTTTTGTTTTTGTTTATTTTTATTCCGTTAATAAAAACTTATTAAATTAATGTATGTAGAAGTGAAAAATATTGCATACGACGGGTATTTATTACAGAAATGAACACAATTTAATTTTTTATACAACTTTAATCCCTTAATTGATAAATAATAAACCGTTAGAAAAACTGAAACTAATGTGTTAAAAACGTCATTGGCCAGGTATAAAAGTATTTTCCTTTCATATACATTAATATAACGTAAAGTAACAAACTAAAGCACTTAGAAAGACGAGTAGCTAAAGAGAGCTAATTAAAGACAGCAAATAAAGAATTCAATTTAAGATTATAGAGAGGAAGCCATGAACACCGAATATGACAAGTGTCTTAAAGACCGTCATCGTCTGAATCGTATCTTACAGCCCATAATTTACATCGGAATAAGTCTTACGACACAAGCCGACGGTGGGCTTATACGTTACAGTTGAGGATCGTGGCTGAATGGGTTCAAGCAACCCATTATCGTACCGACAATCGCTATTTTATTGCCAGCTTGGTTATAAATCACAGCCACCACGTGCACTCCCCAAAGGAACGCCACCAACAACAACCGCTCTGGGACTTGCGTCCTAGGGACTACTGGTTCTTGTGGTACCAGTGTTTATATCGTTACGGGTCGAACTTAGAAAGTCTTTCAGGTTCCAGACTAGTCTCAGAGTCTGGTTTCACGGTAGCAATACATCAAGGTGGCGGGATCACCAAGAAGAAATGCCCCTGGGGGTAAGCCCACCCACAATTGGTACAAGCACTGTAGCCAATAAGTTTACATACATTTGATGTGAATGTAAAATAACGCCAGATTAATACAGATTAATTCTTAATTGCAGTGATAAATTAATCTGTAATTTATTTCACTTTAATGTGGGTGCCCCGGTAAACTAGTTAGTAGTGTGCTAGTCTATCAGGCAGGGGATCGTGGGTTCGAGTTGTAGTAAAAGATTTATAATTAAACAATTTGTTTGAATATTCGTCCTTATTCATTTCATTGTCCATTTGTTTTCTTTAGAATCGATTCAATCATTGGTACCTGTAGCTTAATTAAATTTTTTTGAAATGAATAATTTTATTGTTTGCGAAATTGGGATTTATTAAGTAAAGAAATAAACAAAAATCCGAAAATACTTTTGCCCACACACAATATTTACACACTTATTTGTTTGTTGTTGTTCAGCAAATTGACCAGACAGTTTTCTTTTCTCTTCAACTAATTTTTTTAAGATAAATAATATGCAAAGGAAATACATGCATACATACGAGTACATACACATGTGCATACATACATGTGTACAAAGTTTGCTTCAAACAAAAAAGAGTGACCTTAAACACGCACTTGATTTTACTTTTTAATTGTTTTCTCTATTAATTCCATTCGTTTTGCTAATGCCGAAGTCAATGTTGACAAATCGTTAATGTTCGTCTGAATTCTTTTCTGTTGCATTTCATTGTGTTAAAAGCAAACGAAAGAATTTGATTTTATTGGATGTGACGGTGAGTTTCTTTCTCATTGAATTTCGCTAATTACACTCAACAACACGTTCTCCTATTTTTTCAATTGATGATTTTCTTTTATAATTTTATAAACAATTTGCTTTATTAGCAAATATTTTACTATCTTTGTTTTGTTTTTCTAGCCATTTGCACAATGTCACTGGTTGGTGTAAATTTCTATTGCTGAGATTTTTGTTGTTTTGACAGCATCATTAATTTTACTTAGCTGAATAATAACATGATTTAACAAAATTCGACAAATACTTGAAATATTTAAAATTCATTACAAAAAAAAAAGTTAGATTTTTTATGTAAATGTAATTTTTAGGATAAGAGCAAATTGAAAAAAAATAATAAAAGAATTTTTGAGGATTTTATTCTTTTTATTTAAAACAATTATTTCTAGCTAATTCTTATTCCAACTCATTTTATTGTAATAATGCAATTTATTTGTTGCAAGAGGGATGCTAAAGGGGATTTTTAAGCAACCCGCTCATCAGGGAAATTTTACCCAACTTTTTAGAAAAACTTAAATGTTTTATGCTCGAAATACCTTCTACCAAATGAGAAATGTACAGAACTTCAAAGGAAAAACATTAAAGTTGTAACAAAAAGCCCGAACAACATCAAAATTGTTATTTTATTTTTCTTAAATGTAGCGGTAAAAAAATAAAAACCGCTTACAGTTACATTTAGAGTTGGCACACAACAAACCAAACGTAGTAAGACAAACAATTCTTTTATTTGATTCGCTTGCCAAGTCGATTAACTTCACCAGTCAAGATTATTTTTTTGTTAGTCTTTCTTATTAGTTTCATGTACCGTCAGATAAAAGCTAAAGTCGCATTTATGCAGTTCACAATATCTATTTGAATTTATATATGTAATTAGGGAAATTTTCAAGATCAATGTATGTACATTATCACCTCGCAAAATTAGCTACTTTACATATTTCGAGTCCAATTTTTAAATGAGCGGGATTTGGTGACATTGAATAATTGAATAGTAGCATACAGCAGATTACGTAGAGCCAGAGCTTTCTCAAATTCACTTTTTTTAAACAGACACTTTTTAAAATCACTTTTTATAAATTAAATATTTATGAGATACTACTCCAGGTAGCGCTTTCTAAAACGATATTTTTCTATTAAGGAAAAATGTTTTTTTTCATTTAATAATTTTCTAAAATAGTCTAACTTTTAAATAAAGATCTTTTTTATGCTTCGGAAAGAATTATAATTTCAATTACAAGTTTCAATAATAAGCATTTGTTGCAAAAACGTATATTTTTAAAAAATGATTTTCTTAAAAATAATTTATGAAATGGGGTTTCTTAGTAAAAAGGTATATTTTGAAAAACTAACTCTTGAGAAGGCCTACTTAAAAATTACATTTAATAAGAAGGCCTGCTTAAAATGACCTTTAACTCACATTAAAGTTTATTACCTTTTATTTTATATGATTTCAGTAGTAAAAGAAGAACGTTTTAAAAAGTACAATCACATACTGATGGCAAGATTAATCGAAAAATGATTTATGTGTATTGAAATTTTTTTTTGATTAATTGAGGATTAATCGATTATTTTCATAATAATCTAAAAATACATATACAAAACAAAAAAGGCCATAAACATTTTTTCTGGTATAATGCAAATCAACTAAGACTTTAGAGCGAGTTTCAACGCCGTGTTAGAAAAATGGTCTAATAAAATTCAGGTAGACTACAGATTAAAAAATAAATTAATATACAAGATCCATTAGCGCTATCTGGGATTATGAGAGGCATAAGAAGCGAAACGGTTAAAAATGCTCGCTCAGACGACAGTATTGAAAGTGGAAGCAAAACGTTTTTTATTGATAATGAATTCGATTTAAGGTCTTACTTTGGCTTACAAGCAAAAAATAAAGGACAATGACTGTTGATTTTTGATTTTCCAATCCGACAGTATGATTTGAATTTGGGAATGAATTTGCCTCATCCCTTTTCAAGTATGGTTTGGAGACAAAATGGTTTCCGCTATGTGCGATTTCACTGTTAGGACAATGGCCCTGCAAATCTTCAGGATGAGCTAAGTAAGCTTCATTCTTAACGCTCCAGTTCTCGAATTAAAACGATTTGTAAACTTCCAACTGGAAGAAAAAGTATATGACATCATTATGATGTCTGGTAGCAGATTTATATTTTCAAACTTAAATAAAAAACGTAATAATTGACACAAAGTTTTATTAAGAGCATTGAGCGATAGAATAATAATGCGGATTTTATTTTTTAAAGAGTACGTCATCCAGATGTTTCCGTCGAGTTGAACACACTGTTCAATTGAGCTGATTTCTCGACGAATATTTTTCATTAAAGCCACAAGAGATAAATAAAATCCCAAGCGACTGATCAGTTTTTGGGGGAAATTTCTTTCAGTTCTTGAACGATTTGAATTTTAAAAGAATGGAACTGCAGATCCTTTTTTTTAAATTTCATGAATAATCGCTCTTGGATGTAGCCGAGGCAGTTGTGCGAAACCTCTGCACCCACGAACGAATTAAATTTACACTCGGTCCATCACGTATTCACCGAATACCGAACTTTGAACAAAATTGTCGACGAGCAATTACGTAAGAATCATTACTCTTAAAAAATTTCTCCACAGCGAACGCGCGATGCTCACTCCACCAGTGCGACATCGTGACTGGCAAATCCGCACAATCGATAATTCCAACGGCCCCTTTTAATACTTTTTGGTATAATCATATTTAAAAATATAAATTTCCTTCCAGACACCCGTTATAACGTAAGAGAAGTGGCTGCAGTAATTTTACGAGTTTCAGCTGAATATGGTCACAATGACTGTCAAACTGACTAACGCATAAAACTTGTAAATTATTAAAGTTTGTTTCACTAATCAGTATTTACGTTAGAAAGACTGTTAACACTTTTGTCTATTGTTGTAAAAGGAATAAAGATGAAAGCTCTATTAAGTTCTTTACCATCTATTTGGGCAGTTGTATATACTCTCTGTACCAAGAATGATAAAAATACAGATTACGCCATCCTGAACACAAAAACACTTAAGTGATTAACCCATGAGTATGATGAGTCGTATAGAGGTTTAATAGCAATACTAGGGTCTTTATTTTTTAATTTATGACAGATATAACCGGCCAAATTCTCTAAGCCATCGCAATTTAGGTTTTCCAACTCATTTTCGTGATTTTCTTTTTGCAATTCGTCTTCTATGCTGGTATTAATGGTCTTAAGTACTTTACTTGCGAAACTTAAAAGAAAAATTAAGCTATGTTATATAAAACTTTACTTTAAACTTACCTGTTAAAGAATAATGCACATCTTCTAAATCAGAAGTATTTTCTACTTCTACATATGCATTAGTGCCTAAGATCCCTTGGTTGTACCCAGAAGATAAGATCGAAGTCTATATTTAAATTCTTGACGATCGGGATGGTCGTGATCTTAGATCTAATTATTCCGAAAAAATCTTTAATCAAAATTTTAACATTTTGAGTCATTACATTCTTGTTGATCAAGTGCGATATGTACCTTTCGACTTCTAAATTTTTTACGTAAAGTTGCAAAATGTCTTCGTTTGCATCAGAGTTGGTTTGTTTCGTTTGCTCTTCATAGAGTAGTGTTTACGTTTCAGTTGTGATAACAATGATCTCTATAGTTGGGACTGCTCCCGGTTTCAAATTTACAGTTGCTCTATTACTAAATCCTATGCGTAATTTTAAATACTTTAAATTTCTTTCAAAATCGTCCTGTTTGAAATGTAATGAGCAAATTAACTCCCTATGTATCTTAACGGTGTCCGGCCGATTGCAAAATTTTATCCAAAGCTTTCTTTGTTGTTCATTGTTTTTTGGAAAAGTGTAAAAGGACACAGATAAATAAAGATTTATTAAAAAACACACAAAATTAGTTTTAACACAATTTCTCGCTTGATTTTTGCCCACTGCGCACTTCATGTTTACAATTTGCTTCAAATTTTCAAACCAGTTTTTTTTGCACTAAAAGCTTTTAAATACACTTCACACACGGCTGCTATAATAATTATTTTTTTACAGTATACTTTGTAAATTTAAACTCAAAATTCTTAATTTAGAACGTAATCCGAGAAATTAATTTTTTGAGAACTGTCAAAGTGATTTTTCTTGCAGAGCTGCCAAAACTCACATAACACATAATCTTTTAAGGACAAAATTAGGAATTAATCTACAATATATTGCTATCTACCTAGAGATAAAATGCTCAACAACTAATCACCCAAACAGAGTGAAAGGACAGGTAGCAGGCAAAGGGAGAGACACACACAAACATATACGAACAAGAGAGAGAAAGAGGCACAAAGGGATAAAAAGAAGAGCTTCGGTCAGTGCATGGCCTAACGCTTAGATCATTGCAACTCTACATCAATCCAACAACATCAAAAACAACTATCGTTAAGATGCCAAAAGTATACATATAAACGCAAAGACGCTCAACAACTTTTGACAGCTTGGCGTTGTAAAAACAACCCTGCAACAAAATCAGCTAGAGACTTAATTTGACCTGTTTATTAGGCTATGTTTCGTAAATACATTATAATTTTCAGGTCTGGTGAAAAAAATCTGAAAGCTCAATATATTGTTGATTGGTTCCAAATTCATTCTATCCATTATAACTATAATTCCTTCAAATTCAGCACACTACAGATTATTGCATTCATATTCATCTTTCAAATGTAAAATATTCTAATTATGGATTTAATATTATTCATACAAATAAAAGTTTTCAATACAAACACAGCCCTAAATCATTTGAAAATACATAGAATAAGCAACCCTTGCATGGGTTAAACTACGTCATCTAACGGGAAATCATGCGCATGGCGTAATCTGTATTTCCATCATTCTTGTCTCTGTACTACAAATTTCAATGTTCCGTATGTATTTTCAGTTCTGTTTTATTCGATTTTAGCATGTCTGATGCAGAAATTGACGTTTTTTCTCTTCTAAATTTTGTTTTGAACTCTGATGTTCAAAACAGTTTCTCTCTTATAAATGAGTTGTTTAAAAATTCTGACCAAATTGAAAATAAACAAATATAACACTCTTCTTCTTTTCCGGGTTACGTTATCTCAGCGGTTAGGGATCGATATGTAAGAATCGGATTTATATATGAAATTTTAAAGCCTGCAAATACTTTTTCTGGGGCACAAACTCGCTTCATAGTAAGCAGTAATATTTCACCTTAGTAAATGTAGTACTGTATGGCAGAAGAAGTGAAACTTTTTATATTCGTATATTTTTTAGCGATGCAGAAAAAAAATATATTTTCACACAATCGCTTTGAGTCGTACATCGATGAATGCACTACTGCAAGGCAACCAACACAAAATTATACATTTTACGATGAAAGCACCACAAAACAATAGCAAGCATTCAGTGAATCTCCAAAAGTCTACGAAGTGCTTAAATACGCCCTTAAAAAATGCTCCAAAATGGGTCACAGCGCAATTATACCGTCATTCGTCTGCAATGCCAACTCGATGTTCCATTACAAAGTTCTCGATAGCGAAGCATTAGTTTTTGTTCGGAAACTTGTTCTTAACCATAAATACTTAGTTGAAAGACGATTGGCTTGGCACTAATTAACTTTTTAACTATTTTCGCCCGATTAGATGAGGATTTTTTAAAAAGATTTTTTTTATCACTTTTTTTACCGGTACAAAATTTTTTTTTTAATTTTCTTTCCAAATTGTTTCCAAAAAATCCTTCAAGGATATATGAACTTTACACATCAATTGAACGTAGAGAAATGAACTAATTCGCGCGGATTTTCCGCTTCTGTCCGTACAAAAGAAAGAATTATGATGCAAAATTTTGAATGTTTTCACCTTCAAATCAAACGTTCCCAAAGTAAACTGAGTTTAATGTCAGGATGATACAGCAAAGAATAACTAAGTGAAACAACTGAGATATTAAGTACATGTGTGTGCCATTTAATTATTATGAGACATACCCAGACGTGGATCCCGGGGGATGAGAGTAGCAATGAAAACTAAACGTTTTTCGTAAATTTTCCGTTTGATAAAAGAATTTCCTGCCCTAAAAACTGAAGCTAAATCTGCGCCTGCACCACTCCTTAATACTAACAATAAACGTTTCATGTCTAAAAATAGTAAATAACCAATTTTTAAAAGAAATGAAATAGAACACAACTGCTTTTTACTACCAATTATCCAGTGACTTTAAGATAAATTTAGATTAAAGACATGCCAATGGTCAGAGTAAAAAAATACTTTAACGTCCATTTATTTCTAGGGCTTAATATATTAATTACTTTTGAATTTATATCTCAGTTAATAGAACTAAAAAATAAGAGGTGGAGGCGAAACTTACCTCATCACAGCCTGCACAACGAGGTTTTAATAGTTCCGCGTAATGACGTTCGCAATAGATTTTGTCCTCATGAACACAGTACGTTAAATCGACCAGCAATTCATTACAAGTGTTACATGTAAAACAGCGCGGATGCCACATAACACTTTCCACAAACTTAGGAGCCGCCACTACCATTTCGCCCACACTGATTTCGTCATCACAATTCGCACAGTGCTCGTCATAGGGGGCATCTTTGATATAACCTAAAAATGTTTGCATAACAAATCAATGTTTGGGACAAACTAAAAAGTTAAGTTAGTTCTTCACCCACCAATATCCAAGGCTATTTCATTGCGTGCCGTTACAAAATCCTCATACGAGGCTTCATGCAAGTCTTCCAAGTGTTTACAGTGGTCCAGCGAGAGATCTTGCTTGGGCAATTGATATGAGATCTGCTGTTCCCTATAACGTGCTCCTTCACTTCCGACTTTTGGCACTTTTTCAATGGGCAATTGTTCGAAATAGCGATTGATACGTGACGACACGCGTATACCTGGCGGTACCCATGTATAGCCCAAGTCACGTGGCTCAACGCCCGATTCGGCTGGTGACACAACTTTGAAACCCAAACGTTCGTGCACGGATGTGGTTTGCTGTTGATATATGGCATGAGCTTCGCGGGGACATTTGCAGGATTGGCAAGTTTTTCTGAAAGAGTAGAGAGAGAGAGAGAGAGAAAATGTGTAATTATTATTTTGTTGTCATTTTATTGTATCATTAAAATAATAAACTATTCGTTTAAAATCCAGACGCACTGTTCATTGAATTGCAGTGCCTTAGTGTCGAAACGAAATCGTAAAAGTTTATAATTCCCTACAAATGTACCGTTCAGCATAAGCTATTACTTTCAAGACTGATTATTAAATGAAGCGCACCTAACGATGATTGTTTATGGATGTAATAATCTTTCGATTATGGCTAACACACTAACTGATTCTTCTCTCAACTATTCATTACTGAAGAATATTCTCAACTGAAATGTTCGATGATTTTTTTTTCAATTGTACCAAGTTTTTTGAAATTAATTTGAACAATTTGTAGATGTGGCTCCGCTGAGTATCTCTGCATGATATATAACTCTGCAACTATATAACCTTAAAACGGCTATCACAAAAAACAGTGTTGCCAATTAAAAGTTTTCGCCAACCAAATAAATTACATTTTTGTTGAAGCTGTTATTTAAGTCACATCCAAAGAGTTTTAAAAATAATAAATATGATTTCAAATGTGTTTTATTGTTTTGCATGAGATATTAAAAAGCCGACTAATGCCATATTTATGCGTCACACTGTAAATAATTAAATCATATAAAATTGCATCATCCTTCATATTAACGTTACTCATACGCCATCATCACAGCAATAGCGTGTTTATAGTCGTATAACAGTTATTTAACTGTGAGTAATAGTTGCCAGATGAACCAGAAAAATCGTAAAATTAAAAAAACCGTTAAAAAGACTATCAAATCGTCAGTGTTGGATCGTAGTATTTTTCAGGAGTATTTTAGACGTTTCCAATGGTGTATCTATAAAATAGAAGCTTTTTTGAATAAACAATAAATTTCAAAGAACCTTAATCTGTTTTTTAAATATTTAGGTGCATAGTAATTAAACAATTTCTAGAACGCATATAATCGGGCTCTGAACACGCTTGAATGTAGAGAACTCACAACCAGTAGACATTCTAGAGGATAATGTAAGAAGAATGAAGCTTTTCATGCACTAGATCTTTCATGAAGAAGTTATTTACTTGATGCTCGATTAAATCATTATATAAAAAATTATTTTTTAAGCTTTTTTAATAATGTAAAAATTTTAATAACTTTTTTACTTTTGTTTAAGACCTTTATACATTTAAATTTTGCGCACAATGAAAAAATAGGGCATGAAAACAAAGCAGTGCGCAAACGCTGTGCAAAATGAATTCTGATTTTTAAACTGTTTAAATGTTCTTATTGCTAGAAGTAATGAAAGCTCAAGTTAACACCATTAAGCTTATGCATATTGCACTTTCGCAAGACTAACCTTAGTGTCGCGAATACATTCAATAAGTTGGTAGATTTCATACAAAAAGTTAGAACTTTATAAAAATCGTAAAATTTATTATAATTATATTGTTTTTATTGTTTTTTCCGAACTACAAATATAATTAATTGTTAAGTAATTTCAATCTTTAGGCATGAGTTCGTTTTTTCTTTCTATTCAGAAAGATAATTATTTATTTAATATGGACAACCTTTTTGAAAACATTAAAAGTTTTAATTCTATTAGACATTTAGCTGAATGGAATGCATTTTCTATGCCGCTACACACGTTATCAACATTCTTCCAATGGTTGGCTAAAAGCAAATTGCATATGGTAACCTAGAATTCAATAACAGAAAAAGTTAGATTGTTGTAAAACTTCATTCTCAACCAAGGAAAAGACTATAATATGGAAAAATTCAAAAATTGAGAAATAGCTCGTACTCGTATTCCATTTGTCTTAAATGCTGGTATAAATAGAAGTTGTTTAGACACACAATTTGTAGATAAGACACGAAGAATGTTGATAACGTGTGTACCGGCAGTGTCATTTTTCGACATGACGCTGAAGATGGCACATAGCCGAAACCGGTTTGTCTCCTAACCAATCTTGACAAGGAATGACGGAAATTCGTTCCAAAAATCTACAGTGTAGCGAAATATTGAAGTTAATAAATAAAATTGTATCATTAAAAAAATTTTATTAGAAGATCCAAGGTTTTTATAAAACTCTTGATTAAAGTACTTTTTACAAAACTAGGACTGGGGTAAAAAATAAAAGATTTTGTCTGCAATGCCAAACTATATCGTGTACTTACTATGGGCGTGTGCTAAAAGGAATTAAAGAAAGAGCTTGCCTTTTCAAACTTCGCAAGGGGTCAACTAAGAACCAATAATAAGTGAAAATAAGTCCTGAAATTATTTTCGAAAAATGGTTAAAGTTGAAGAAAAATAGTCAAATCTGGCAACAGTGCTGTTAGGTTGAATCTGTTATAAAAGCTTTCGTTCGCAATTTCATGTACATTAACATTTCTTTTTAAAGCTGTCTACGAAGTTTATTGCAGACGTGTGTGCATTCGAAAGTTTTTATAATTACTTCTGAATAACAGTGAATATGTATTTTCATGTTAAAATACAGGAGCTTTTTGAATTATAAGCACAGATATGCGGATATTTTCTTATTATTGTTTTGTAATTTTATTCCAAATTTATCTGTAGAAAACTGAATAGCAAATAACAACATTTGACATGGACGAAGGCTTTGTTTTATTTCTGCAATTATAAGAAGTTGCTGGCAAATTATTTGACATCTCTGCTGTTAATTAATTTATTAATGAGATTCAACTTTCGTTTTGTTATACACGATGGGTGGAAACAGTAAAAATCAAGAACATTTCATTTCATTTTTATTTATTTCAATAGTAGGCTTCCTTTATAGAATTCAATCATTTCTTGAGTTGTGAAACACATATTGTGTACAGGTGTGCTTACGCCTGTCAATTTTGTTCCGTGCAGTTGCAAGATTTTGTGGTATGATAGACGTGCAACTTCGTATTCTCAATTTTGCAGAAAAATGTCAACGGTAAATAAGGAATTTTGGAAATAGTCGCTAACATTTATCGATACAAACGCAGACTTATTTTACCAATAAATGTGTTATTCATCATTAATGAAAATAATAATAAAGAGGGTCCCAACTGGTATACCGATCGACACCTTATTGTATTTTTGTGCCTAATATTTTTTTAAACCAATTTCTGTATAATGCTTCTAATAAAGTTAAGTACTAAGGTTGAAAGGGCCCTCTGGATGTCACCTAAACACAAAAGTTCAGATGATAAACCACATCTTCTATCACTAATTAAAAATCCTCAGGCATTAAGGACGCAAAGGAGAACTATTCAGCTTTTCCCTCCACACACAACAATTCAGTCAAAAATGACGGGACAGAAAACGAATCAAAGGTCGAAGGTCTTTGTTATTTAATTTAAGGATTATCTTTCAATGCGAAAACTAAATTATGGATGTAACCTGTCTCATACTAGAAGGAGCATTGCAAACTTCTTTTGCGGTTAACAGTTCCTCGATTCAGTTCGGTGAAGAAACTGATAACCAATTAACGCCACAAAATGGCTCTGGACCGAAAATTGGAGTAAGAGAGGCCTGTTAAGACAATTTATCCGCAAACGCGTTGTCTTTTGGGCCAGTGTGCGAGAAAATAGCAATATACGCCTCCTTTAGACCCTTATTAGACTATCCAATTACATCAATATTACCACAAAGTAAACAGAGGCGTCACAAGAACGTAGTGATCTCTTTCTCTATCTGTCTCGTTCTTAAATAACTGACCGCTCCTATTCTCTTTTGTTACATTTTTCGCCTTTATTTTAAATAATTTTTCTGGCAATTAATAAAAAACGTATGGACAAAGGTAAAAATAGGGGTTGAAAAATTGAGATTTATTCTAAATAAACTTAGAGGATAACATTTGCTGTAAATATTAAAATATAAGTTTTTGGGGTTTTGCTTTTGTTTTGATTATTTTTCGCATTATTTTTAAATGTTATATTTGTCTCTTTCTTTAGAGACTACTCGCGGCAAAAAAGCTAATTTTAGCAATTTTCTAACGTCAAAGGTTACACCTTTGGTTGCTCTGTGATATTACTCAAATAAAAAGGCATGCTTTAACTGTCATGTGTTTTAAGTTTTTCTGGAATTAAGTTTGAATATTGGAAATTTGGACGCCAACATATTTTCAAATCTAATCCCGATTAGCAATCCAAATTTTAAAGAGGTGCAGCTGGTAGATCTGGCAACACTGTCAATTTTCTGTCAAAGAGAATTTTGCTTTCGACGCTGTAGCGTAAATTGTTGTTGTAAGTATTTTGCAATTACTTTTTGCTTTTAGGCCAACAACAACACTAACTTTTTTAAACTATTTTTGATAATTTTTTGCAGGGCTAACTAAGGTCATGAGTAGCAAAACAACATTTTGAAAGGTTGGTTTCACTACTAGGGGAAAATGTTCAATTTGCAAAAGCGATTTGTAAAAAGATTTAGGCGGGCTCTAAATTGTTTGGGACTCTCTGTTAGAACGACAACAAAGTGAAATCAAAACTCAGCCGTAGTCATATTGAATTTTTATTGAGATTTCTGGAACTCGAATTACCAATTTTTGTTGTTGAATATTTTTAACAATTTCGGATTGCAAATACTAAGAACTGTATTTATCATGTTTTAATTTTAATGTTAAAAAGTTTTGAAAACCCAATCGTATTTCGTTTCAGTCTCAGCTGATAAAAATTGACTAATGTGAATAATCCAAATGAGTGATATCCACAATAGTGCTATTCTTCGTCGCCATTAATATTCAAATAATAATTCGGTCGATCAGCTCTTTTGATCATAGTTAAAAAACGAACGTAGCTCATAATAACAGCCATTACCTACCGTTTTAACAAAATAAAAAATAACTTATTTTTCATAAACTTCTAAATGAAATTAGTTGGCTTAACAATCCTATTCCTTACTTGATCAATCTCTACTTATAAAAACAGCTCAGAAAAATCGATTAATTTCTAAGGGAAAGAATCTTTTCACCTAAAAATCACTTTAAAAAATCGCCATTTTCCGCAAGCGTTTATAAAAAAGTTTATACAAACAACCTCTGTGAAAAATTGTGCAAAAGTTAATTTAATAATTATTATACAGACATTAACGAACAACAATAACATGGAAAAAAGGATTCAGATCAGCACAAAAACATAAATGTGAAAATAAGGCCAAGTTCCTATCCAAAAATTTCGGATGTTAAAAGTACTGAGAACAAAATGACGACCATATTCTTCATACATATAATACCATCCCATTTTTATGCAACTTGCTAGCTTGGCAAAGTTGTATTAACTTTCTAATACGGGAAAGAATTATGGGAAAAATGTTACCAAGCTAGCAAATTGCCAAGAAAAGCGATGGTATGGTACATATGAAGAACTTAGTTCTCATTTTTGGAATGGAACTTGGCTCTGTTTTCACATTTATGTTTCTGTGCGGATATCGTTATCACGAGGCGTGCATTTGAATCAGATTGTCGCCACTTATGTCGATAGTTTTTCAAAAACGAACAGAGCTAATTCACGGTTATCTCTTTCAATGCGGCTAATGAAAAGTCTTGCAACTTGTTTTGCCTTTGGAGAAATTTGAAAATGTGGTGTCGACTTTTGTATAATATAATTTATATATACACCAGATTTAAGATTTAAAAGATGAGACAAGTAAAAGTTGCGACAAGTTCGCTTTACATAAAAGAGCAATCAAGCGGCTGGCAGGGGAATTTTTTGTTTTACAAGTCTGAAAGGGAAAACAAATATGTAATTGTTTAGTATACATGAACATTGATTCCCTCCCTTTAAATAGTAAATTCCTTACTTGCCTACCAAAAACTTCTAGTTTGCCTAAAATTGTTTTAATTATGTTTGTTTTCTTTTTCATTATTTTGTTGTTTTTGTCATAAACAGCTGATCACTGTTAAGTAGGGTTGTGTTTATGAAGTTCTAAGCTATTTGAGATAGATTCGAATTCGGGTGACTCGCTTTCGTCGGCTTATGTTTTCTTCGACATAGAGGAACAGGCTGTAAATAATACACTGATATAAGCTCAATCCATTTAAATATTTTATTTAAAATTATTTAATCTTAAACTATTTTAAACTTACCTTACAATGAGATCATAGATTTCTTTTTTGTCAAACACCTTACAATACGCATTTATAACATTTAGACAGGCATAACGCATGCCAGTCCAGGGAACTTCTTTGGCAGCTAATGCCTCCCATAAGGGGCAATCAGCATGACGATCCATGTCAAGCATTTTAACCATTTTATTGTGATTAATGTTTGTGACAATGTTTAAAAGTTTTTCCTTCTGTTTTTAACAATTTTCACATCGATATCACTTGCAGCTTTTAAATAGGACTAGAATTTATTATTTCTTTTTGATCTTTTGATATTTTAAAATATATTTTGTTAAAAAACTCTGTGGCATTTGTTTATTAATCATAGCGAAATAGAGGCAAAGGAGAAATTAATGGTAGAAAAAAGCAACAAATATTGGCGTAGACACATACAGACTCTTTTACGATTATGGACAAAAATAAAAGTATTTAATGAGGAATCAATTAAAACTTATCTAATATCAGGTCTGCTCTTCAAATGCTTTCGTTGGTTAACTTTGTGCAAAATTTGTTTATGAACGCAAAATAATAATTAATTTGTGGCTACCAATAAGTAGCGGTTCATGTAAAATTGGAACTCAGCTTTTTATAAAGCTTCATTTAAAAAAGATAGATTTATAGGAACTATAACCCAGATAAAATTTAAAAAAATATCTTAACAGCACATATTTCTTCCAACATTTTGTAAATAAATTTTCATGCTAAATTGTATCACATTTATTATATTCATTTTTAAACAAACCGCAAATATTTTTCGATTAAGCGAAATCCCTTTACTAAGCTTAACAGTATTATGGCACTTTTGCTGCTTTTGCATCGTTCCATCATCCTATTAACAAATTGAAAAGTTTAACGTGCTACTAAAAATGTCTGTTTTATTTACGAAAATCCCTTTTTTCATTTCGTCGAAATTCACGAGGTTTACTAATTTCAATGGATGTCAAACACAAAGTAAATGGGGCAGTGTCTTCAAATTTTGTACTAGTCAAGTTACCGATAGCAGGTAACAGGAGCCTTATCGATTTTTATTTTAACTACGAGGTAAGTTCAGAATGTCAACCGGTTATTAAACTGACCTCGTATGTACATGTTAAAACTAAATATTTTTTTTGGCTTTCACTTTTATTTTTTGTTGTTGTTGAATTATTAATTCACATCTTTCTTATTTCATTCTCGTCAAATCGAAATCTTTTTGTAAACACCTGTTTATCGGAAAATATAATACGTACCTTTCCACTGGGATTTTCTCTCTTCATTCAACATTCAAGGGGTTTTCATATTTTTTCAAGATCGTACTTTCGGTTATTTAAATTAATTTTGCTATATTAGAAGCCACAATTTCGTATTTTTAATTAATTTATTCATATTGAAGACAACACGCGATGGTACGTTTTAAATTGGTTCTAAACTTATCTACCACCTTCGAGAAAGTCGTTTTCTTGCTCAAGCTTTATGTAGTTAATTGCTACCTGAGCTTTATTCCGTAAACATCATATAAAAACACACTCATGAGTTTTAAAATTGACATTAAGTAAACCAAGGCTTTAAACTTGCTCCGAGTTTCGTGTCTTTATAATATTCTTCTGTTTATTCAAAGGAAACAATCAAACGTTATTAACGTTAAATAAACAGTGAAAATATTTTTTACGAGCCTTATTTTTCATCGCTTGTATTTATTGTTGAATAAAAGTAATTCATTGACGCACATAAAACACTGTGCGTCCGAATTTTACATGAACCGTTCTGCATTCAATTTGTATTCAATTTATAGACCTTCAATAAAAATAAATGTGTTTGCACGAGTATTTAAATGAATTAAATGTTGGAGCTTTTCTCATCAATTAAATTAAATAATAATTCTGCAACAAATGCTTCCAGTTTTTTGGGCTAACGTTTCATTTGCCTTTGGGTACTTTTTAATACAATCTTACATACATATAAATACAGTGAGCAGAAAAAGCCGTTTTTATTTTTTAAATAACAATTAGTTTGTTATTGCGCTATGTAAAATAATAACTAGTAGGCATGAAATGAATTAGACAGTGGAACGAGAGGTTGAAATCGTTATCAAGAAGGATTCATCAGTAGAGGAGGCACCAGCAAGAGAAAGAATGATTGACCAAACATATTTATAGAGTGGCGGCGCTTGTAGACAGCGAGAGGAATGCCAATAATTCTAGAGTCATACGCAGGAATTTACATTGTTATATATAATATTGCACAGTATTTTTATAAACTGCTTTAAACAAGGCCGAAATTACTAAGATTACAAGTATTCTAACAGGGCACTGAAGCATACAAGCGCTTATGATTCGAATAGCTAAAGCAGTTAATAGTGTCTGAAACTAATGAGGACATCGAAACTCTGGAACATTTTCTGTACATATGCCCAGATTTCGCAGAAATAAGATCGTAGTATTCAGACCTTAATTGGCACAACTCACCTAACATGGCGTGTTGCCTAGCCATAAATCTGTTCAGCCGTCGTACATTTCGCTGTTCGCACAGGAAATTTACTAGTGAAGACCGACGCTGTTGATGGTCGGGTCGTGTTCAAACAGAGTTGTCCCAGCAATTGTTCGCACAACTCTGTTATGCCATTACACAAACAAAATACAAACATGCAAAGTAAAAAATATGAGTGTATGCGCTGGGCTGTAAACACCCACACATAAGCTGTGCTAGAAGCATCCATACAATCTCTATGAGAGATAATATATTATGCTCAAACTGAACATGAACATCTACATGTATTCTCCATACAGAAAACCACGAACACATTTTCTTCCGTTATTTTGCACACGTTCTTTCAATGTGCGAACAAATTTATGGCTAGTCAAGACGTAGTGTAAGGGGCATCGGATGTAAAATCCTGAGGGATTTCGTTCCGAGCACTGAGTTCCTATAATAAGTCAAGGATCCTAATGGAGATTGTACAAGAATCCAAATTATTGGATTAAGTGTATGTACAGACATGGGGCCAATAATTGACACCTCTTCTAAACCGAATATTATTGCATATTTCGAAGACGTCTTTTGAGCTTGCCAAAATAACCCGTTTCTTTCTAATCCTCTTACTCCGTAAGCCACGATATACATTTTTTTAGAAACTAATATTATTAGCTATAACATGCTTTGTCTCTTTAATTCGTAAACACCATTTCTACACACTTATAACGGTGATAGTTTAATTTTTGTCATATCTACACACTGTAATTTATAGACTCCGTATCTGCCGTAAGTATCACCAATATTGTTAGGATGTCACTTATTGCTATGTGTAAGCCACTTTGAATTCAATTTACGTCGTCACTTGGCGGAACCAACTACCATGTAAATCGAGGGACTACTGTAATATTTAAGTTTTGTTGCAACTCTCATAATTATTATGATCAATTATTATCATTGTGAAAATATGTTACGTTGAGACCGCACACAAACTGCACAGAATTTTCGGTCGACAAAGTGTACCGGCAATTCGAAGAGTGGCCAAAAACTGTGGAATAACTAAATCAATTATGGCTAATAAGGATCCTTTTCTTTAATCGGTAAGGTCTTTTGAAAAAGTCAATTCGGCAGTGACTATGAACGGCACTCGTTACAAGAACATGATTAAGGATTTCCTGTGGCCTAAAATAGACGGCATGAAACAATCGGTTTATGGCAGCAACGATTTCAATATTGCTCACTTATTGAGACGCCCTATATCACGAATCCCAATAATAGCTTTGCGTAGCAGCCTGAGCGGTAATGTAAACTACACTGTTTTTAAATTCAGGGATTGTGTGGAAATGGTGTATATTTGTGATGCAATAAATTCTTACTTGCTAGATTTCGAACTATTTAAACTATTTTCGTAACTTCAAGCTCTCTTTTTAATTTGGAACTAAAAAATGTGCAAAAAATTAAAAAGTTGATTCTCTATTTCCGTCATGTTACTTTCTAAGGGTACCTAACATACAGCTGAAGGCTTTAAGGCATGGCTTATATGTGCGAAAGCCTTCTTCAAATGCTCGGTTTGGTCTCGTTTGGATGAAGAAAAACTTCAAAAAAATCACATTCGCAATCTCACGATTCTTTAAAGAGATAAAAAGGCAGTGAATATTTGTTTTCCCTTAAATTTCGTTACTTTTAGGAAACTTGAGAAAACTTTTGTAATGACAAGGGTACCCTGATTTTTGATGTTCACTGTACATGATTGCTTTATTTTGTTTGGTTTGTAATTTGTTTTCTTTTTCATTTATAAACATTTGTTTTTTGTCTTTTTGTTGGTTTGTTTATTTTGGTTTTTTTAATTTAATTTTTGCTTAATTTCAATGTTTATCAAAGTTTTATATCGTATTTTGTTTACATTCCCCTGGTTTGTCTGTTTGTTTGAATATTTGAGGTGCTGTTGTTGTTGAAATTTTTTTATTTCAATAAATTTATTCGGTGTTACTGATTTATTTGATCTTGACTTTGACTTTGATTTTATTTAATAAAAACAGAAAATAATTTTGTTAGAATCCGGTTGTCGTAAATAAAATTGATAATTAAATATTTTTTAATTTCTTTAATTTTATTAATAATTTTGGATGTAAATATTTTATTCGAGCTAAATTTTTAGTTTTGCTTTATTTGGCGAAATTATCGATTAATGTAATAGTACACAGTTGGGGAGAGAGAGAGAGCATTAAGCAATATGAATGGCAGGATGACTTCATGTGAGCACTTGTCCGTTTTTGCATTTGAGCCATTTTTTTTAATCTCGACCTTTTTATGTTTTTATGATCTTTTCCCAAACCTTTTTTTATTATCAGTGAGTCCACCGATTTATTTAAGTTTTTTTTATTTTCCAAATTACGGCTGGTTTTTCAGATTTGACTACGCAGTGCTACAGTGAAAAAATGTTCGAAAGCCGGGATTTCGTTGAGTAGATCAAAAATTTCGGTTCATCCTGAAAAAATTGTTTTCGGATGGGTTCGAGTGTTTATGAGCGCATAACTCAGTTATTTAATTAAGAAAGGAGAAGAATGAAGTAGATGTTTGGAACGAATTTCCGTCATTCTGTCGGAATATCCACTCAAGAGAAGAATGAAGCTATCTAAACGCGTATATATTTTGATGGGCATATCACATATAGCCTCCGATTTACCTAAAACTTTCTGATTTTTTATAGTCTTTTTGACTTTGGCTGTTTATTGTTCTTTTTTTATGAAAGGACATCAATTTGTATTATTTATTTGAAAACATTTTTTTATTTATAATAAAAAAGTTAAAAATTATTTTAAATCGGATGAATGTGGTTATTCGGCTTTATCTTAAAGGCTTTTAACAGCACTTGATAGAAAGAAAAAATAAGTTCGAATGGGAAGAACCCATAACAAATGCTACAATTAAGTAGAAATATTTGAATGAAATAACTAAGTTCGAATGGAAAAGTACCTGCATTGATTTTGTTGGATTGCGATGCATAGGGCCTTTTAACAGCAAATTACACTTCTCCATCTAGAATATATTCAAACTATATCGTTTAAACTATAAAGTCTTCCAATAAAGGCGGGCCAATGTTGAAATGGAAACAAGCTTTAGGATGTATTAATGAAATTTGTTCGTTATTCGAAAGGGTCATTAACGCCTACATGTGTTAATATGAAATGATTTAAATGTCATATGCAGTTTCGCACAGTGGCACAGATTAGGGATATTGAATTTTCAATGACTTTCCTGGGTGGATCCGAATGAACTTTAACGATAGCATAGCCTGGGCTAACTTTTTAACTTTGAGCTGCTGAGCCAAGAAAAGTCTACGAAAGCTCGAATTCTCATGCGCGACGTGATTCTCCTGCACAATTTTACAGACACAGGCGATATTCTGGCTTTCCTATGACTGACCAGTGTTGCTTGATTCATTATCGAGCCAGACTTCTCGAATTTAGACGTTAAGCGTTGCTGCAAATAGGGAGCATGGCAGAATTTGCTCTAACGAACAATCATTTGGATAATAAAATGTTATTAAGGTAATTCGTTATAATTACCAAAAGTTTTGACATTGGCCGCCAAACAACATGATCGCAACAGCCTCCTCGTATCGACCTGTCCTTCTTGTAATAGCATTTATAAACTGTATGATAAGCTTACAGCGTAAGAAGAGTAAGAAGATCTAGGTATAATAACTACATATTAAAACAAATGCATAACCAACCCATACTTCTCCCGTAGATGGTTCACTGTTTAAATTTTTCATTTCCGTTTCATTTAATCTAAAATTCAAATTTGTCTGAAGATGTTCTAAGTTCTACATAAAAGAAATAAAAAGTTCACAAATTTTAAAATAATTTATAATTATTTTACACATGCCTCCTCTATATGTTGTGCAATTCAAAAAATATACAGCTCTGTAATTTATGAATGTAAAATTATAATAAAATATTTCATATGCAAATAGACATTTACGACACTTAATTACAATTATTTATTTTTCCTTTATTTATTTTTTTTATATAGAAAACCAGCCAAAATTAATTAAAAGCAACCACAACGAACTGTTAAACCGGAAATAAAAGTTGAGAAATTCAAATCAATGAATCATGTTGACAGCGATGCTTAAATCGATAAATAAAGCTGCAATGAAAAAGGACAGGTAAACAGATAGATCGACAGAGTTGGACGACAGCTAAGAAATTGTAATTTAAGCTGCAAAATTTATTAAAATTGTAGAAACGTATTGAACTTGAGTCAAATTAACGAATAAAACTCTCATAAGACAAACTATTGATATTTTATGCAAAATACGTATTTTCAATCAATATGGAAAAAACATTGACATGTGTGTACGTACACGTTTTTTACAAAGAGGGTAATTAATTAAAAGGTGTTATTTGAAATCAGAAAATTTGTAGAAATTCTTTTTAAACTTTATTTCATAAGCATTGTGACCCATTGTAAGCCATGATTCACTATCTAAGTGAATGTGTTTGATACTTATTTTTGACAGGTCTATCCGATTTGCTAATGTTTATAAAAAATTTCATAAAATATCAATTCCCATGCGATTAGAGGTGCATTTTGTTTTCGCATCTTGTGATAGAATAAAACCGAAAGATCAATATCTGAGACAGAATTCTGCCTGATTTTTTTTATTGAATCGTACGACTATGTCGGATAGTAGTTTACAGCCTTAGCAAATATTATTTATAAGTTGCTGTAAACATTTTGTAATTTTAAAAAGAGAATATTGTATAGGAATGCTTCTAAGAACTTCCAATAATGTGTACGAGTTATACACGAGTGCAGAAAATTTAACAAGTTCTGAAGAATTTCTTCATCTTTTAATAATTAATTTGCCAATAAATTGCCAGGACCCGTGACATAACCGGCTTACGTCCAATATTTTATATATTCAAATTTAATTTTCGTGAAGCTATATTAGTAGTAAAACAAAAATAAAACGATTGGGATTTGTTGGATTGTAATTCTTTCAAGTATTTTTTTTTATTTATATGAAACTACTTAGCGATAAATTGAAATTTACGATTTTTGCATCACCCTGTTCATACGTCAAAATCATTTAAAAGTTTTGCGTATGCGCTCTTGAAACATTAATGAAAGCAATCGCTTCGTGCATGTATTTCATAAATTCTTTGTTGTTTTTTTTTTCTTTTTTTAATATTTACTTTATTTGGAAATTAATAAAAAACGATTTTTATATAAAAAAACATACAATTTTTTAATCATGGAGATTTATAAAATTGGCTTAAAGTTAATGACATTTAATTTCATAAATTCTAATGCCGTCAACACAAATTTGTATGCCGGAAGACTTTATACAAAAATATATAATTAAATCTTTTGGAAGTGGCCAAATAAAGAACTAATTTCTCATATGTTAACGTTCGCTGCAAAATAGCAATAGCACAAAAAATAAATGTAATATACTATAACCTTTCCAAGTTCCTGAGCAACAAAAGAAATCAAAACAGTACTTTATTCTCGTTAATTTATTTGTGCTATTGCTAAGCTCGTACTGTTGAAAATACGACAGCAATGAAAACAGTACCCGCACAAATATGATAGCAACCACATTGACAGCAATATAAAACGACTACAGCAACCGTTGCACTAATAGCGAATTTTTAAATACACATAATTTGATTTATTGATCTTGTAATACCGGGAATACCATTTTAATATTTGTTTATGATTTAGTTTTGTTTTCGAAGCATTTATGACAGGCCAATATACATATGGTTGCATATTTGATTTGTTTACACAACAAGAGCAAGAAATGCTATGCTGTTTTCTTTATCAACAGCACAAAAACAGCAAAAGCAATAACGTAAATAATTTCCATAGGGCGCTGCTGTTTAGCCTGCTCTTATAAAAGTTACTACATCATAGAAAGCTGACATATTTGAACTGTTGCTAGTGCTTAATTTATTTTGATATAGCATTTAATTTAAAGACTTCTACATTAAACTACTAATTCAAAAATGCACTCACACAGTTTCTTCTGAGGTTGTCCCATTCTGATCCTCAGTTCAACTGGGGTTCCTAAATAATCGAAAGTTTTTCAGTTGATACTTTTTAATTGATTTCTTCTAAAAAATTATTACAATTTGAGCTCATATTTTTTAAGTTTTCTCGGATTTCATAGGTAGCTGTTTCATTATTTTTATATTATTATTTTTAAACAAACAGCTGGACTCCGATTAACAAGGGCTCATTACTCTTTTTTAATACGGCTGGTGGAATAATGTTTTGCTTGACTTTAGCACTTGCCTTCTTACCGGGTGCTGATCACGACACCTGAGCAAACTTTTGGTTTTTCCTATTTATTTATAGCTGCGTCTTAAATTTTATCACTTTAAAATAACTCCTCTATTTTTGCACACTTATATGAGGAAAAAGTCACTGCCAGCCGCCCTTCCATTTAGGAATAGTAATATTGTCTTTTTTAACAGGATTTTCATAACATAACAGTTTTGGTTTGGGGATTGTGTTTTTTTTTTAATTTTATATTCACTATACTACTCCTAAATAATCTACACGGGTGTTTGTTTTATTTTTTATTCGTTTTACTTTTTAAAGTTACCTGTTGTTTGATCTTAGCGTAACAGAATCAACTAGATTCATCAACACCATTAGTGCCTCAGCAGCATGCTTAAGTGGTCTCAATTAAATTCCAAATACTGAGATATTCCCAACTTAGGTAATTGTAATTGAACTTAGGGCTAAATTCAATTACAAATTATAAATATACAGTTATTAATGCCATTCTAATTTTAAAAGCTTCAAGTGTCATTTGTATTTTATTGTTACATTTTTTACACCTTTTTTTCTCATTAATTGATGAATTTTGTAGTTGAATAATAAAAATGATATTTATTTGATTTTTAATAAATATATATTTAGAGCATTACTTTTCCATATATTGAAATCAGTTACTTACATGTAATTGATTTTTTCCTTTGGTACTTGGACAATTCCAATTACAAGTACTTGTAATCTATTACAATTACATGTGTGATTAACATACAAAGTATAATTCAGATCGTCCGTGTCAGCTATGAAGGCAATATTCTTTTATCACAAATCTCGTTTTTTTAACTAGCCAATAGGCATTTTGGCCAGTAAAATGAAATTAGTACGGAATATCTTAATATACGTGCTGAGTAATTAAAATCATGTACAAATATATAAAATCTTTTTTAATTATTTATTTCACAACGAAATTATCACTTATTGGGCAATAAAAGCTTTGCAAAGTTGAGTACAGCATGAGTATTACGATTGCTTACAGATTACGATAAGATTACACAGTTCCAAGCACTCTCAAGCATTTGAAAGAGTTGTATTTGTGTTGGGCTTATTTTTGTAGTTGTAAGATTTTACCAGTTCTTTCTGTAGTTCAAATAGTAAAGAAATGTTTCAGCACTTTGGTAAAATGAAGGTGATATGTCTCTATTGAAATTAAGCTTTAAGTGACAATTTCAATATGAAACGTTAGTGGGCAAATCTAGCCAAACAAATACAACAACTTCTTTAATAAATAGGTTGATAGTAAATAATTATTGCGCGTCATTTTCCTTTAGACTTTCATATTCTTAATGGTTGTTTAATTTAATAAACGAGAGGGTAATAAATAGTTTAAAAAATTTCTTTTATAGCAGGAATACAGTGGAATGTTGATCTAGTAAAATTTGGGTAGAAAAATTTATTTATGCAATGTCTAATATAAGTGAAACTTTACTATGTTAGACGTGCTACCACCACATGACGCACAATGGGGTTGAACGCAAAAATAAATGTAAAAAATATGAATATAGGACTGCGTACAGGAAGATCTAATGTTGTAAAAATTAAAATAAAATGCTTTTTTCAAAATTGAATTATCCCACTGTCCTGCTCGTGCTTATAGCGGATGGGTAGCTGGTTCATAGCAAATTATTCTAAATATTTTTATTTACAATTTTTAAAGATATTATGTATATCCTAAAATTCATTATTTTAGAGTATTGGTCGATGCGGGATGCTTCTAACGATTTTGTATACAATTACTAATGCCTTTGAAGGTATATTATGTTAGTATGTTCACACATGTGCTTTAATTGAGGTATATTAAATTTTAAATTTAGTTAGAGAATTTAGTGTTCACACATATGCAATTAAGCTTATTCAATTAGCATTTAAATAGCTAAAAATGCTTTCATGACCCGACAATGATGTTTGAAAAAGTGTGTAATCTATTGTTATGCGTTTTACGTACAAAATTTTCAATTACCAGCATAATTAGAAAGAGTTAGCTAAATTCGTAACAAAACGATTTGTTGTCGCTTTTATATAATCGGCTCTAGTTAATGGCCTATTACATTTGAGGTGTTAATTTTACATAATTTTGTGTATTTTACCAGTGTTGCATTGTGAATTTTAGCTCAGTTTGTGGTGTAATTAAGTACTAATTGCTCCATTTATTTATTGATTTCTTGTATGGTAAATTGAACCAAATTAAGGTATTAATTGCCTAAATCTCCTAATTGCTCAAATCAGGCGCATAAGCATTATCGTTATTTTCAAACTTGTAGCAACAAAAATTGTTGAGAAAAATGATAAACAATTATTGCACATATTTTTAAAAACATTTCGACATATCAAACTCATTATAAGATAGTGATCTTGATTATTTTTTATGAGTAGACTTTATACGCCTCACTTTGTCGTTTATGGGAAGCATGAAGATATTTGTTCAAAAGTTTTTCAGAACTAGAATGTATTTGCGAAAAACTAAAGAAAGTCAAGTCCCAAAGCATTAATTTTCACAATTTAAACTCGAATAAGTGTCAACTTAGGGAAGTATTTTCACAAAAATATAAGTAATCGAAACCGGCTTATAGGTTGCATTTGCCTCCGTGCCACTCACTTTGTATTTGAAGAGAGTCGTCGAAAACTTAAAAATGTTTATTGCATCGCTAGAACACACTGCACTATGGACTGATATATCTCTAGGCCATGGGCAAACATCGAACGTTCATAGTCAGATTTGGCAACTTTGCATTAATTATGGGATGAAGTTTTATTCTCAAAACTTTCCCATTATGGTTTAATCGAAAGATTTAAGACGTTTGTTTCAAGTAAATTTTAAAAAAATAGTGCCAGTGTTATGGAGAAAGAAAATTGGATAATAGACGAGAGCAGTTTTAAAGGAGAGTATAATATTTATTGAACATGAACAGATTTTAATTTTTAAATAAAACATTATTATTACAATTTATTGTCAAACAAAATATTTTTCTGCTAAAAATTGATTTAATTCAAATTTGATATTAAATGAGAGCTTTTATTAGATGACACAAATTCTTACTAATTTAAAACAGATGTGGCAAAATAAATCTGTCAACATAAATGCCTTCTTCTACTACAGCTTTCGTATAAAATAATCAAATCATAATTTCCACTTGTAACATCTGCATGAGCAGATTAGTCTGATGCACAGGAAAATATCAATAAAAACACTTTAAAAGAAAAGTGTCTTTTTAAAAGAAAAAAAATACAAAAAAAAACCGCAAATTGCAATAAAAATCTTAGAAGACGAGAAAAGAGGTTGGAGTAGATGTATTCGTAGTTGGTAGTTGGACGATTCACATTGAACAGTAGTGATGCAAGTGGCAAAGCTTAAAAGTTAAATGTGTGTCGAGCAACTTAAATCGTAAATTGATGTAGTATAAAATCTTGCAACTATGTGGGAGGTGCAAAGATTTACTTTCATTCCATTTGTGGAGTAAATAATTGTAAAATGGGAAAGATGCAAATGGATTTGTCTACAAAATTTTACATAAAATTTTTATTGCGGTTTTTAAATCACATCCTTACATATATAATTTCCGCAGATGGAGATAGCAAGTCCTACCATACGGTGCAAGTTTAAAAGTTTAGTAAACTCAAATAAATTCCTATGGAAAATTTTTTAATTGACATGGGTAAAATCACAAGATCACGTTTTGAAAGTAAGCAATAGTGTTTTGCTTTATTTATAGACATTTCCCAGGCGCTTGATAAAGTTTGGCATGATGGGCTACTCACTAAAATAGCTCAAGTTGTTTCTGAAAACGTTCACAAGCTTCGTAACAGATAGGTCAAAGGCTTTCGAAAAATGGGACAATTGCTGCAGAAGTATCTCAAGCTGGGATATTGGTACCGCTATTATACATATATAATCTATACAGCGGATATGCCAACAAGTCCATATACATATACATAAACGTTTCAGGCGACACTGCATTTATAAGTGCTAACAATGATCCGAAGGTTGCATCTGAACAACTTCAGCTAGAAGGCTGGCTAAAAAGTGGGCCATTAAAGGAAATCCAAGGTCCCAGCGGAAGCCCACGTTAAATATTTGGGTATCCACCTAGATAGAGGCCTATCTTGGTCTCGCCGTATTAAGGCAAAAATAATCGCCATAAAACTTGAACGTTTCAAATACAATGGTTATTAGATTCTAACTCAACCCTGGCTTTCGAATACAAAGTGCTTTTATACCAATCCATTATAAAGCCGATATGTACACATGACATTCAGCTGTTGGGTACTGATTTCGCATCAAAAATCCAGCGATTGAAAATAAAACAAGCACATTGAGTGAGCATGGCGTACCGGCTTTCTCGACCCAATCATAGATAGTAGATTAAGACTTTAATACAATAGATTAGTTATTGCATAATAAATGGGTAAATTAGTGTCCGCGTTTTAGACGAAAAGTAATCTTTTGCGATGAAGTGCATTTTTGGTGAATGTTAAGCCACACGTGGTTCTCCAGGTGACAATGCATCCACAAAAAGTTACTGTTTGGTGTGGCTTTTGGGATAGCGGAATCATTAGTATGCACTTCTTCGCCAACAACGTTGGTGGGGCAATCAACGTCAACCGAGAACTCAACGACAGAAGGTGAACGACAAGTGCTTCAGGACAGTGCTATATCACATAGAGAGCAGCGCAATGGACATTAGGCATCAAATGACAAATTTCTACATATAGTGGCAGCATTAAAGACATCATCTGTTGACTGATTTAAATTCGTACAACTTTGTTAGGCATTTTGGGAGTTGCGTACTTATTACCAATAATACAGTAACGCTGGTTTCTATTTTGACAAAATTAAGAGTGTGAAGCAATAGCGGGCTTGAAAAATATGAAACGCTAAATAGGCATAAATGTTAAATGTCAAGAGTTTTAAAAAGTAGGTATTATTTTTTTAACTCCTACAATACAATTACAAATTATATCGTAATTTAAATTACCGAACATAATAACGAAGACCTTCACTGAATAATTTTTGTTTTCAGAAAAGAAAACGATTTAACTCTATCTGCCCTTCAAGTGGCAACACTAAATCATGCACTAAGTTTATTAACGTAATTCACAGTTGCATACACGATTTTACTCGACAGGTTAAAAAACAAAGAGATTGTGAAATAATTATTTTCTTCCTATTTACTTGGTTGGTTGTCCTTGTTGTTGTTGTTATCTGTACGAGCATTGTGTCTATTGTTGCAATGTAATCTTATTTCCTTAATTAAACTATTAGACAAGTTTTTGACAAATATGAGAAGATTAATATTTTGATTTGTTTTCATTATACGTTGCATTGGTTTTTTTTTAATGGGGAAAAGGTTTTTTTCATCACAACCCCTGCGGAAAGTTTAACTAAGCGAAGAAATAATTTTTTTCCCTGTTGCAGTTTGTTACATTCTACTTAATAGTTTTTGTATGGTTGTAATAAGTTGCAGTCGGAGTTCTTATGAATCGAAATGAAGTTTCAAATAGAGAACAAGAACAAAACAAGTCAGAGAGCTTTATTTGGCAGTACGGAATATTTTATACCCTTTACAAAATATGAACTACTAAAAATGTACTGCAGATTTTTCCCGAGGTAAAGGATGGTTTGCGATCATTAATTTTGGGCTGCGGTTCACTCGTTTTTTTCTACATTTGAACTCTTCTTTCGTTTTAATAGAAGCATTTTCGATCGTTTAATAGATTAGATGTTTTTCCTTAGTTATGGGCCTTTTTCTTTGTTTTTCTAGTATGTCTTTCCTTTAATAAATTCTTGATTTTTTTGCGAATTGTAAATATAAGCGGAATTGGATTTTTGGCTAAAATTTATCGCTAAGTAAATTAAATATGGTGGAATTGGTTTCAGGTTACTTGTTTTTAAAAAAATATACATATATGTAGATCTTTTGGAACTTGTGAAATCGATCGATTGTTTTTCATAAAATTTTTATTGATTGCAGATTTTTGGTGAAATTAAAAATTTAGTTTTGAAATTTACGTGGAATTTTGTTTGTGTAGAATTTTTGCAATAATTTTTTTTATTCCAGTTTTTGATTTTATTGTGAATTTTCGAACTTTTGGTCAACTTGAAATTTTACTTGGTTTTGCATTTTTCGTAATTTTTTGGTACAGTTTCAGTTTTTTTTAAATTTTTTTTTGTTTTTCAACTTTATTATTTTGGTAATTTATAATTTGGTTTGAAGAAGCTTACAATTTTTGTGAATTCCTAAATTGTGTTAAAATTAGGAATCGTTTTTACGTTTAATTTAGATTTTTAGTAAATTCCCAATGTATGGCGAAATTATACTTTTTATATAATTGTGTAAATTTTTGATAAGTTTTGTAATGCAGGGTGTCGGTGCAACTTAAATTTTTATGAAAATATTGCTATTTTATGAATGGTGAAATTTGATTTTTTAATTTTCAGCTCAACTTACATTTTTGGTAAAATTTATAATTTTTCCCATTTGTGGTGAAATTTGTTATTTTTTATATATTTGTTTAACATCAATTTTTAAAAATTTCGTAAAATAGTGATATTTTGTGAATTGTAGCATTTTTAGTGAAATTAAAAAAGTTGATGGAATATAAATTTTTGTGGTAAAATTTCACAATTTGAGTAATTTCGGATTCGTGGTAAATTTTACACCGTTTCGGTGTTTTGTAAAGAATTTTTGAATTTTTTGTGACTTTGCAAATTATAGTAAAATTAATTTGTTTAGACTATGTAGTTTAGATTTTTTGTAAAATTTATAATTTAAATTTTTTTTTATTTTTTGGTGAAATTTCAATTAGTGTAAAAATTTTATTGTAAAAATTTTATTGTTTTATGTATTTGGTAATGAATAATAATGTTAAAATGTCGACAGTTTTCAAAAAATACCGATTTTTTGTGAAAATTTTTATTGAGTTTTTATTTTTCGGCGAGTTTTTCGATTTTAAGATGAATTTCCTAATTTGTGGGAGACTACGAGATTTTTGCAAAATTTTGACTTTGACGAAATTTTTTTGTGAAGTTTTGATTTTTTGAGGAATTTGTTTTTTTTGAATTGTTTAATTCGGTCCAACATTTGGGTCCGTAAGCTACCTGTGGTCTTCGTGTTGAATTCGATAAGGATTAAGAATATGCACCTTTTATGGGCCGTGAAAATACAAAAAAAAAAACTCAGAAATTGATTTTTGGCCATATCTCAGGAATTTGTGATCCAATGCAATTGATTTACAGCGAAAATTCGCCGAACCCGCTGATCGAGTTTCAAGATCCTTGGGTGTATAGTGCCGTCAGGAAGTTGATTTCAACACCGGACCGGCGGACAGGCATCGTTATTTGAACTTCCTTACGTATTAAGAGCCTGCATGTATATACTCTGTTGGGTTGGAAATGAATAAGGTAGAAATTACAAACGAAATAACAAATCTATATCTACAGTTTTTATTTTTGTGAATTCTCATTTATTATTTATGATGCCGCACATGTCATGTGGCGGTACTTGTTCAATTTTTAATTATAACCGTCATCTTAATCTACATCAGATTGTGCGAATTTCAACACACATGTGCGAGAATTGCGTTCAACTAAAATGCCTGCCAAGATAAATGACCCAATTAAGAAAAAGCGCTGCCGTTTCGAAATTATTGGAAATTTGTGACAATTTTTTGGACATACATTTTTACTTTGAAAACACACCATTTCCTTCCAAAATTTAAATACATTAACAAACAATTGAGAAAATGTGTTGTTGTTTTTCATATTCCCGTCTGAAACCTCAGTAGTGGGATTTAGTATGTTTTAACGATTTGTCAGTTACAAAAATAGTATAGACATTAAAAATTGTCTATTTATATAAATTGATAGCAAGTGGCGTCTCTGTGAAACCAAATGTCAAATAAGCTCAAACAAGAAAAAATAACAAATATACTAGGTAACATTCACAACACAAAAACATTTGTGGTTTAATTTTCCCGATAACCGTTTAGTTGACAACAACAGCTGACTAAAGCCCTTCACACTATTATACAAGGGTTTTTTGTACAGAGAAATCTAATGATAATTGTTCTGACTGTAAAAAGTGAAATATTCTCATTACCTTGCTTCTTTGCGCTATAGCACTTCTGTACAAATGCCACCCTGATGAAATGCAAGCTTTAAGAAAATATTCAAAAAAATGATGAGAGACATGTAATATTTCCATCCGTATTTTCATCAGATTTATAACATATTGTTTTCACACTATACTGCTAACTCCTTTTATTTGAATTTTTGACAAATCTGTTTACACAATCTAATAGTTTAAAAGAGCCTTTGAAGATAGCGCACAAAGTTTAAATAAGATTAAAGAATAATAACATCGTTAATTCGGTCGTTAAATTTCTTGAATCGTGCTACAGACCTAAAAAATATGTTCCCGATTGTGACTAATAGCTTTATAACTTTTGGAAAAAAAATAATTTAATTTTATTTGCGAAATTTTACAGAAATTGTTGAGAAGTTCCGTAATCTCCTAAATTGAAAATAAAGTTTAATTTTCAAAGACAGATGGAATCAAAATCCTTATAAGAGTAGTAGTGATTCCGGCATGGAGAGTGTTTTAAAAACATGACAACCATATCCACGCAATTAATTGCTATTGTATGCGAATTATTTCAAGAGTTCAAATGAGTTCAAAGAGGCATTTGAGATCACGATGGCCTTCGGGCCCGAAAGTAGCCATAGAATACTCATTTATTTGTCTGATTCCACTTCAAACATCAGCACTGCTTGATATCCATAAATAAGAGTACATGGATAAGTGCCTATTGGCAACTGCGTATAGTAAAACTTGTGAAATGATGTATCACTTTACCTTCAGCGTCTGCCTGAAGAAACAACAATTCAGTGCAACAGCTGAATCCACATCCCTTCTAAGTTCCCTCCTCGTGATTTCAGCTTCTAATAATGTTTTCAAAATCTTCTCTTATGTCTTTACAGGTACGCCAAAGAAGTCGTTTTATGAACCTAGTATTGGATATCCTAACTATACTAAATAACTGTGACATCTCCATACAAGAAATAAACTATTGAAACCTGGATTATCTAAGAAAAATGAAAAATGCCGGCATGCCATAGCTTTAAAGTAACAAGAAGTAGTCAGTAGTAAATGTGAAGCCAAAGTGGTCAAATAATAAAAGAAACTGTAAGAAAAAAAAATTGCGAGTTTTATTTAAAATATAATCCTGCACCAAGAAACTAAACTAATGCCCGTATTATGAATTACAACTCAACTGAGTTGAGTTGTAAGCAAGACAACTCCACCTTAAAACAACTCAACTTTTTTTTGGTATTATGGATTACAACTTGTATTATATTAACGTTGCCAACATAAAAAAATGAGAACTTGACAAATGTGTAAACAGCTGATACTACTTTCTTTCAGAATTAAAATAATTTTTAATTGATATATAAGTGTGATTTTCTTTTTTAATTAATATGGACATCAGTTTTGATCTGTTTTACAACAAAGAAAATAGTGACGAAAATATTCACTTGCTCCGCATTCGAAAAATGCTTCGGGATCACTCTAGTCCCTTGGAACTACCGAACGCCATGTAAGTATAGATGTTTCTTAGAAGTAAGAAGATATTTATAACTGTTTAGAAGATTTCAAAAATATTTTCGGGTGAATAAAGAAGCATTTATCTTCCTGCTAAATGATATGAAGGAGCATTTCCGTAAACCCCTTCGAGGAACAGCAATCCCGCCAATATTGCAACTATGCGCAACTCTTAAGGTTTTTTGCTGATGGTAGCTTCCAAATTGCGGTTTGCCCCGTCCAGTTTCGGGATGTTTTTGCATTAACTCAACTAGTTTTTCAAATTGTTGCTTTGTTGTAATTTTATTTTTTCTATAATTTTTTTTAATTATTAAAAAAATTAATTAATTACACAGTTAAACAAATTTACTTACGCGTCTTCCATTTTCCTCTGATAATTTTTCCAAAACAACTGCTAAAGACAACTTCTAGAGACAACTGCTACTAATGAGTTGTAATTTTAGTCAACCGCACTAACACAGGGCTGTAAACAAGTTTTTAACACAGGGTTGTAGTGATTTATTACAACCTTAAAATTACAACCTTAAAAAAGTTGTAATCCATAATACCAAAAAGAAGTTGAGTTGTCTTATTTACAACTAAACTAATTTGAGTTGTAATCCATAATACGGGCATAAATCTTTTTATAAGCTTAAAGAAGCATTAATTGTGTTTCTAATGATAAGCCGTGTATGTCTTAAAATCAAGTTCTCCAGAAGACTTAAAAAAAGTTTAAATTTTAAACGTCGGGCTCGGTAGAAAGGTTTCCGCTGATATTTTAGCCAGGGTTGCCCTTCGACGAATAAAGTTGCAAATTGTATCTTTGTTGGTGGCCTTTGCCTTCTTGTGCGACTTTTTTCAAAATTATTTAATTTTGCCTTTTTCCCCTACTTTTTGCAACTTTTTTGGTGTTTGCTATATCTGTAATAAAAAAACATCTATTTTACATATGTATGTCCTTTGCAATTTGAACCATTTTTGGAATCCTTTTATTACTAAAACTACCTTAAATTAAGGCGCGCGATAGCGCGCTAGACCGTAACTCCAGACGGTTAATCGGCTATTGTTTTGCACAGTGTATTGATATTTTAAATTAAATTGACTAAAAATTGCCACATTTTTCGAAAAAAATCGTAAATAAATAAATATAAATAGTCAAATCTAGCTATATTATTTTTACGTGTAATATCTGAAAAGATTTAAAGTTCAGCAAAATAATAATACCCAGTGTAATGTTAAGTTTTCTGTTGAAAGCCATGTTTGATTTTTGGTTCCCAAAACATCAACCATATTTTATAATTTGTGTTTCCAAATACAATGTTGCATCGTCTGTATCGATGTTTACTGTGTTCAGATGGTTGAAAGCAGTCGAGTAGTAATGACAACTTGGACAGATTACTTAAATTTAATAGTATGTGTGAGGACCAAAGGAAAAGTACACCGAATATAAATTCATATTCGTATACAATAGTTTTCAAATGACAACCTCACACACTATCCAGGCGGGACTTTGTGCCCTCTGGGTTGCTTAATTCAAATACAGGAAAAACACATAAACATAAAATTGTTCCAATGTTTTTATACTTATGGCTGGAAAATTTAAATATCAAAAAACATTTTTATTAATTAGGAAATTCTTACAATTTAATTACTTTATTTTACAAGTACTGAACATCAACAACAAATGCCATAGAATTTTATTTCAATTTTAAAATATTTTTTTATGTCTCTTTTCAATATTTTATTGCTTTACACCAAAAAACACATTTCAATAAAATTTAATTGCTTTTTAGATAAATATGTAAATTTTTATTTATTTTTCTTTTAAATTATATTTTCCCCAAGTTTTTCTTTTGTGCCACAATTAACTTGAATCATACTAATAATATTGTAAGTTGCATTTTTAATGTCACCTAAGAAATTGAAAATATCCCAAAATTAGTTTATATATTTCAATACTTTTTCTCAATTCATACTTTATTCACATTTTATGTTTTTTTCTTCTTTCACAATTATGTAGATACATATTCTTAATTTTTTAATTGCCTTAAAATTTCCTTGTAAATTAATTCTTTGTAAGTAAAATTACAATTTTACGTTTATAATTTAAATAAAGACAATAATTACAGGCACTTTTTATATAACGCTACAAATTACGGTTGCTTTTTTTTAAAAAATTAGTTACGCGCGCGTAAATTGAATTCGTTGGGAATAAAAGAAAACACTTATACGCCACTAAGGAAAAATCATCAGTGTACAAATTGACGATGATGATACACAACACACGCCAATCGGTCTATGTGTGATCAGTTCAACTTTCAAATTCAAACTGTTCTATTTGAATTTAATCAAACCTAAAACACAATCAAACACATCACATACATACACTCGCACTCACACACTATCTCTAAACAGAAAAAACGGTTGTTTTGTTTATTTACTGACTGACTGGCTGGCCTGGCTGCAAGACAAAACACGCACATACGGGAGATAAATCGTAAAAGGAGAAGAATATTAAACCAACAACAATGGAGATAGCAAAAAAAGAGCAATGCCAACAACAACAACAATAGTATAACCGTGAAATAATAATTACAAAAGGTAAAGCTAAAGTAAAGAGCACAGAATAACCCTATAAATAAAGAGCACAACACACACACGCGCACACAAAAAAGCACTTAAAGTATAATCATCAACTTAAGGAATGGTGTGTTTGTGTGTGTGTGTGTGGGAGTAGTGTTCGTTCACACACCACTTGCGGGAGTGTTAAACTTAAGTATGATTATCAATGAGTTTTATTTTCTACTTAATTCCATATTTTCCCTTTTCGAGAAAAACCGGGAATTTGTAGGGAAACGCTTTTAAAACTGATGACGAAAAATAATTTTAAAAAAATATCCTGGGAGAGTGTACACTGTACATACATACATTTATGTACATATAAATGCGTGGATGTATATTTAGTTATAAAACGTCATTCAAAACAATTCCCTCTTTATGTGTCCATGTCCATTTTATTAGGGTCCGTTATCTTATTGCGCTTTTGTAATCAACAAACGAAAAGTAAATTGACATTTGCAAAGAACTCAAAAGCAATATGTAGTTGTTGTTATTGGTTTTGCTTCTAGGGATTTAGTCTAATGAAACAGCTGATAAAAATCAACTCAATCAATTTACTCCATCATTCTGTTTATTTTTATTCTTTTACTGTTATTTTTGTAATTCTTCGGGTTGAGGGCTTTATTTTTGTTGTTCTACCACGTGCTAGGTTAATTACCAGTAGTGTTTCTGTGGTATCCCTACTAGGGTTGCCAGAAGGCCTTTGGAAGAAAAAAAAAGTAACTTAAACGTAACACTTAAGGTGACTAATCAGATTGTTATTAAAAAATGTACTGCAAGGTAGTATCTTACGAGATGTCAGAGTTTTTGCAAATGGCAACAAATGTCATTTCTCCGTTGGCATTGTGAAACGGTTACAAAGTAAACGTCAGCTAAACATGGACCGCTATACCTCTCGGGAACGGGGAATAATTATTATGATTTTTTACGAAGTAATTCGTCGGTGGTGTTTGCACAGCGTGAATATTGTTTCGGATTTTCTGGTAGTACGCCACCACCGCAGCAGGGGTTGAGGTCATGCAGTTTGGACATTAATCGACAGTGTATACAGATGTTCGCTGGTCATCAAAACTGGTGACGGCCACTTGAACGATATTATTTTCTCGACTTAATGAAAAAAAATTAAGACGTAAATTAAACATAATCCAAAAACAAAACCAAAGAAAAAACTGCAGCCGAAAAACATTGGTTGACAGCGGTTTGCGCCACCTTATGTAGGAGTATATAGTTTATTAGAGTTAAGGTCAGCAAAATAAAACTAAACATACGGATAGTTTCTTAAAGCTTTCAAGATTAATATTGACATTTTTTAAATAGTTTAGTTTAATTTTTTTTATTTTGTTAACATTGGAGACAAATCATTACCGATTTCTAAGAAACTATTTACGCTGAATTTACAAAAAAATTTTAAAGGATCAGTAAATTTCCAACAGAAATCAAAAAGTACTTTATCTGCTACATTTTATTTTAGTTATGATTATATATGCTTTATTATGGTTTTATAAAAATTGTTCGAATATATATTTATTCTCATACTAGCCGATTCGCTTGTGCCCTACCTGCTGCAACCATTTTTTAGACCCTGATCCAAAAATAATGCACAATATATTTAATTATTAGTTTATAAATCTGAAAGACACTTACGCAAAAATAAGAGAATCAATGAATGAAGCGATTAATTCGGCGGCAGAAAGTGTAAATTATTCTTTTTAGTTAAATAAAACTTTTGTATAAGTGATATACTTATTTTTAAATCTTTTAAAATTTCAATTAATCAATTGTTTTCAACCGTACAAAACATTTGAAAAATTGTATCAGAAAGAGTCAACTTAATTGTCATTTCACTGTCAATTAATTATTTACAAAATTTCAAATCGCCTTACGAATAATATGAATCGATTATTCTAATAATTTTAATTCATTTGTTGCACCGCATTTAAACAATTGAAGTTTTTCGATTCGTCGATTAAATCAATTTTATTATCTTAGTACTTCTGCTAACGTAGTACTAATCGCGTAATTGGATGTCCAGAATGCGCTTCGACAAGAACAGCCGCCGTGGCCATATACCCGAAATCATTTTCAAATGGTAATAACATTTATTCATCTTTGAAATAATAAATTTCTTATTAACATTTAATTTTACGTATTTTTTTTACAATTAGTTTTGTTGGGCTTAAAAAGCACCCTATGTCAAAAATAATAACTAAGTTGGAAATGAATAAAATCTTGAATACCAGCATATGTACGAATGTACAATAAAATTAATGAAATGTTCATATTATCGATAATTAAAATAAATGAATTAAAAACTTGAACTAACTTTAACAAGAGTATGGACCCAGCAAACTATAAAACGTTTTTACTTTTTAAAGATTTAAGACGACTGATTTTAAAACTTAACTAATGGAACGGACAAACGTTGTCCCGTTCAAACCGATTGCTTACCGGGTCCCTAATAAATCTATTCCATGCAACGACCCACTCAAAAACACACCAAATATGTTGTCAATATTAAACACACTCGAACTTGAGCATTGCATGCATAAAAATAAATGTTTGAATAACTTTAACACTCTTATAATTAACACTCTTAATTAAATAACACATATTGCTAAAGAAACTTTAAACGATTTTTGAAAAATTATCTGGCAGCCCAGAAGTCACTTCATACTCAAATAGTGTAGGTGAGTGTAATAATAGTATGACTTACAACATTTTGAGTTCCTTTATCTGGTGATTTTTTTTTGCTATTTGGTTTTTCAGTGTAAATTTTATTATTATAAAAATCCGTCCTGTGTGAGAAATGTGTTTCGTAAATAACGTTCACTTTATTATACGTAAGGACATACAGCGACTGAAAGAACTGACGTACGACAACATCGTTTGTTTGGTGAATGGGAAAGTTAGACGAAGTTCATTTTTGGCTCAATGAGGACGTCAACAAGCAGAATTGCCTAATTTGGTGTGGGAACAGCTACAAGCAGAACAAGAGTTGCTAATTCACCCTGAAAGATGTACTGTTTGGTACGTTTTGCAGGCCGGCAGCATCATTGGACCGTACTTCTTCAATAATGACGAAAGTCTCAACGTTACAGTCAATGAAGCATGCGACCGTACTATACTTGGAATTATACTTGGTCGTCATGTGGTTTCATAAAAACGGTGCCACATGCCTGACGCCACCGTTGGCCGCCAAGATCATGCGATTTGACCCCACTGGACATTTATGGGGATACCTGAAGTCTCTCATGTACAGAGACAAGCCAGCCACAATACCAGCCTTGAAAGACATTACAGCTGCCGTTGATGAGATTCCGGACAATGATGAAAAAAGTATGCCACCTACAGCTGAAAAGTAAATGGCAGGCATTTACTGTTTCTTTCAATTTTAAAACCCAAACGGTTAAAAAACCACCTTCATGCATAATTTATAATACATATCTGCAACAGGTTGCATGAAATGCTCGAAAAATTTATTATAATGAACACAAAGATGATGAAGTTGTTTGCTACTGATTACATTAATATACACACACATGCATACATATGTAGTTTTGCCTCTGCTGGGGAACAGCAAACAAAAATGTCAATGTGTCAACCTGACATTTACAAAACAGCACAATACTAAAATGTGTCAACTGCTAATAATGCATCCATGCTCTCATGTTAAGTATGTGGTCATATAGTTAGTGATAAATTAGTTGTTGTATTGTAAAATCCGACCCGACGTAGAGAAGAACCATATTTATTAATATTTAAAGTGCTTTATTTAATATTTTTATTTAACACTCGGAAGAGGGGGCAAAGATTTATTGTATTAAATTTTTATAAATTTCTTTTGATTTCGAACAGTTTTTACACGAGGCAACAGAATTATAAACAGGTAAAACTTTGATTTTATTTATTAAATTCATGAGGCTTGAAGGTATTTTTACTCTGTAATTCTTCTCAATATTTCTCTACTCCATTGTGTTGTAATAAAAATCCTTTATTTCCTGATGATGCTACACAATGGAGTAACGAAATATCGAGAAGAATAAAAGAATTTTTATATAAAAAGTCTTTGAAGCTTGAAGAATTTAATAAATTTAATTAAAAAAAGGTAATGAAAAAAGCCATAAAAGTTCTCAAAAAAGAAAAACAAAGGGACTTCCAAAAATAAAGGACCAATGTTAACATCTTATGGCCAGGCTTATTTTGTTGTTGAAAATTCAGTTACTGATATGAAATCATCAATTCAATTAACATGAGCTGACAGAGCCATGCATACATATGTAACTTTGTAAGAAGATACAATATTTGGTGGAAAATCACCTTTAACGACTACGAGCAAAATTGAAGGTGGCCATTGTATCCATTAAAAGTTACTATTCGGCGCGGATTTTGAGACGGCGAAACAACTACTCCTGCAGATTAATGATAACTAATTTATGGACGTGGTTATCTGTCGCATTGGTTACGTGAATTAGCCACCAAGATCGTTCATTTTGATATGGGGTCTATCTACACTAACAACTCGCAATCCACCTAGGCGCTTATATATATTGATTTCAAGCTGGAACTGAGGATCGTACGTAGATATCAGTCAGGCTGCGTCTCTGAATTTTGATCGTAAAATAATATTTTCTTCGTGGACAAGCATATATTTTACATGTATTTTTCGATAGAAAAGTTATTGCCTGGTGTATTTTTTCGCGCACATTTTTTCATTTCGTTCGTTTTGTAACCTTATAAAAATCATTTTACAATAAGATTAATTTCGATGTCGTAAAATTTATTTATACATTAGAAATAGTTTTTGCCACCGGGAAGACAAATAAAAAATTGTTACAGCAGAATTTTAAAATAAGAAACAAACCAAATTTATTGAGATCTGTGGCGGAAAATTATTTCTTCAAAATAAGAGAGAGAATATCTCGTATTTAAAATGAGATTTCTTCAAAATAAATATGTGTTTAATATACTTCTTCGTCCTATAGATTGTCCTTTGTAACATCTGAGATTTTATGAATCCCGTATGGGAGTTGTTAAATGGAATTAAATCCTTTGGGTTTTTTGGAGAAATAGATCATAATGTATTTATAATTTTAGAAATTGTTTATGGTTTTAGTCGGTTCAACTCATTCGATTAATCGGTTTAAAGTGTTCGAATAATTGAACAAAGTTATCGAAATAAGCATACGAAATGATACCCCGTCATACTGTACAACATAGATTATGAGTTCAATTGGAAATATTAAAACGAATAAAATTTTTAGGGAACCAGCCTGTACAAAGTTCAAATAATCGAATATTATAAATCAACCTATTCTTAAGGAATTACTTTTTTTTTGTTGCATTAAACAGTCGAAAAAAGTGGAATATATTGTTGAAAAGCCTTGAATTCAATTAAAGCTGTTAATATTAAACGAATAATTATTTACAAATGACTTTATTTATATATATTAAACAAATACCGAAAGGCCTTTGCAGGCACAGACGTATTAAATAGACAAATTACTTTTTTATATCAGAATTGCAAATAAAGTTTTAAGATTTTTAAAGATTTGCTTTGACGACCACGTTCTTTGGAATAAATAAAAAATAACTGGTTAATTTAAATAATCGCAGCAAATTTGTTGCCAATCTAACCAGCATTTAAAAATTCAAATGTTAAAAATGCATTAGTAATATAAGTTGTTCGAATAATTAGTAGTAACATTATGCGATTAATCGAATTAAAATATATTGTTACGAAGTAATAATTGAAGATGTTTATTTAAATCATAAAAAAAATGATTGTCTGCAAGAAATTGGTGTGAAACGACCTATTGCGCAAATAAGCAATGTTATAAACATAAAGCAAAAACAACAAACTAACGAAAATTCCCCGAACCGCTATTCAATGCAGAAACAAAAACAACGTCTACAGAAATAAAAAGTAAACAAAAGACACTCACACACAAACACATATACAAGACTACTATGCCAGCAAATGAATTAAATGATGCGCAATTTCGCATATGTTCGGGACATTTCAAGAAGCGGCTTTGATCTGTATATAAAGGCGCCGTACACCGCAGAAGATAGAGTTGACTTTGAGATTTCATAGAGTGAATACCTGTGCGTATAAAAGTGTTAAGTGTACAATGTAAATTAGTACTGAACAGTTGTAAATAGAGTCTTAATTGTCGAATGAAGTTGTAAACTGATAAAATCATAAAGGAGTGTATATTTTAATATTTGCAATTAAACGAACCCTACAAATTAACTTTTATTGCGGTAATAAACGTAAAATATTTGAACGAAGAGAGTATAAAAAAATGTATCTTAAAAACAAGGGTTTGGATAAAGGCAACTGCTAGTTAGGGTTATTTGGGGTGCTCAATTCAAATCTGCACTGCATTTTTTTTTATTCTCGTTTTCGATATATTCCGTTAACTTCGACATGAAGGCAGTCGCACGACATATGAATAACTTGAAAACGGTTTCTTCTATTCGGCTGGGTAAAAAATTTAAAAAACCACGTTAAATTCACCTTTAAGTTATACTAACTAACTGCTCAGTAGTTTCAAAAATATTGTGTAAGTTGTGGCGCAAAAAAAAATTTTATGCAAAATTTTAATAAATCATAATAAATAGGAAAAACAACAAGAGCTCCGTTTTTATCTACCAGCACATAGGCAAATATGTTCCAAGCAAAACGAGCCATATTTAATTAAAATCGATGCACAACTTTTGATTTTATTCGCAATTAAGTCAAGGCACCTCATTTTAAATAAAGTTGCCAATATGCATTCAACAGTACGACACTTGCAAAAGTTGTTAGAGAAGATTTTAGAATTATGTGCAACCGGTAACTGTTGTTTTCTATAATTTTTGCTCGTTTTGTTCTTTTTAACAACAAAACTTTTTATATATTTTTTTTTAACAAGTTCCCATGATATATGTATCTGACACTACTGAATTGATTAGAAAATAATGTTGGCACGTCTTAAAGATTGCTGTCTTATCTTGGATTTTTTATTTAACTGCATAATGGACAAACTGTTCTCCAGTTGTGTTAATTAATGACGTCGTGCAACTGTTGCCTTTTTGACATAACGGTAGACTTATCTCGAAAACTCGAATTAGTTTGAAGAAACCGAGTGCAGATTCTCCACAGAGTGCTCCGCAAATAACATACGACACAATTGTCTCTTATTCCGGTTCAAAAGTTGACCTGAATTTGTTATAGGCCAATTAAATATAAGATTAAAAAAAGATATGAACTATTAGATCTAGAACTTAAATTATTTCCCTTATTGGAATCAAATATTAAAATCCTTTACAATGAATTGCCATCAGATTTAAGATCTGAAACGTGGTTTAATGAATTTCCACTCCATACGCCGAAAAGCTGGAAGAATTACAAAGTCTGTTAAGAAGATTTTAGATGCAGAGATATGAGACTGGTACCACAAATTATGATGTGATTTCCTTATACATTTTCCAAATTTAATATTTTAATTTGATCAATCGATTTTAATTAAAATGGTTGCATATAGCACAGCAATTAAAAGGCACAAGGTTTACAGAACTTTTGTCTTCTTATGTGCGTTTACTTTAGATTTTAAAAATAGTCCGGATTTATTTTGTTAAGAAGTGACTGAGTCAGTTGCTTGCAACGGAAAACAAAAAAGTAAAAACTGCAGTTTTGTAACAAACTACATTTTTTAGAGCCTTCAAACTCAATTTGTAAATTCCATAATAAATATCAGTTACATATGAGCCGTTCAGTGCAGAAACCGATTAACTTCAAAAAGTTGAGATATGCAGTGAAATAATGTACATTGTTTAAATAGATATTGTGGAAAGCGTCAGCTTTCATCTCACTGTATAAGAAATTAATAAAAAAAAAAAAACAATAGCCAAAAAATAATTGTCAAGAGTTCAATCGAATTGCGAAGTGAAAAAAAATTTCTTGATTTGAATTTTAATCAATTTTTTTTTTAACAAAAAAGTAGGTTTCATTACGTATTTCCCATAAAAATGATTATTATCAGTTCCGATAAAATATATTTTTTATGATTAGCTCATTAGCAATATAAATGATGCGATGTTCACAGCTGCAAGAGCGGACTCGTCATTTGGATTCGGTATCGTCAATTTGGTGCAGTAATCATGATTAACAGGAGGAATTCATTTCACGAGGTGCACCATGACTGTTCTTTTCTACCTGGTCACAAATCTATCTTGAGGCTATAATAAAACCAGAGTCACAAGGTTTACATTTTCATTTCTTACCAATAAATGTGGTTATTGGAATATTTCTTCTGCTGCATTTAGAAAAATCCGAAGAAATCTCATTGAATAATATTTATTTATTTAAAAAATTTACTTCACAATTGGGCCATGACTGATTAATTTATTTCTGTATTTCTGATAAGTCGGCATTATAAAATTTACTATTATCATTCAGCGCTTACTAATGCATTCGACTTGCTTTATTATTACGCTTAACAATTCGATTATTGAGTTAATCAAAATGACCGCTGGAATAAAATAAAAACAAAAAAAAATGTTTTCGTTTACTGGTGAACATTTTTATTATTTATGAAAGTTGTGACAAATATAAAAAGTTAGAGACTCTACCATGAGCTTTGACACTTAAATTTAAGATTTTTCAAAAATAGGACTTAATCAAATTGCGCAGTTAACGGCTCATATTTCTAGTGTTTTCATCGAAAGTCGTAAAATAAATTTTTACATACATCTCATTGCAAGTCGATGCTACTGCTAAAAATAGCTCAAACTGCTAAAAATAGCTCAAACTGCTAAAAATAGCTCAAACCGTTAAAAGAGCCTTAAAGATGTTTGAAACTCTAAAAGAAAGACTTTATAAAATCAAATTTCATGTTTTTTTTTTAATAATTCCATAATTCTTTTATGACCGACGCAAACATTTGCTCTTTAAATTCATTACGTTCCTCTTAACTTAATGACAGTCATTGAAAATCGTTTCCAAATCTAATAAATCACTTTGTTGACTTTTTTAATAATTGAATTTTATGCAGACAGAGGCGAACAAGTGTAAATTAGATGTGAAATGTGGGAAGGCAAGCTTCCTTAGAACGAACTCAGCTGATTTATTATATTAATCATGCATTCGTTGGCTTAAGCAATTCAAGGGTTGCCCATAATTTTATTGGGTTCTTTTTTAATTTGTATTTCGACTTGATTTAAAAATGTTCGGTTTTTAAAGAAAATATAAAGAAGAGGAAAAATTTGTGGTGAAGAACTTAAACAATAAGAAAAAACACTTGGAAGAAAATAAATGAAACTGTGGCAATAAAAACTAAGACAAGAATTGGATGTCGTGTTATTTTAAAATAATCCTGGTATTCGCCTAATTTTAACACAGGGAAGTATGTTTGTGTACTAGGGTGTTGTGTACTTATTCGATTCATATTTCTTCCAGGAACTTCGCTTGTGGCTGCTTCTCTATCAGGACTGACTGGAGCCCAACTTGGCTTGAGCTTGAAGGAGATATAACAGAAATCGGATTCAATACAATGACAGGCGCATGTATTGAAGCGTACGTCAAATACCACAGAATGCAACATCAGCGCCACCTATGGTACACAAAGATAGCTACGATGTATTTTCAGAAAGTCCTTTTTAATGGCCTAATGTTTTTTTTTTTATTTAAAAAAATATTGTGAGGAAGAGTTTGAAATGTTAGGGTTTCATAGGTTAAATGCAGTTTTCCTTAAAATCAAAGCCAGTGCAAATAAAATTTATTGATCTCTTGATTCAATATTTATGTTTTCGTTAAAAAAAATCGTGTGACAAAAACTCCCTCTTATTTGAAGCACAAACACACCTTAAACAATAAAAGTCAGTTTATTTTCCTGAAAACGCTAAAAGGAATAATTTAAAGAACAACAAAAATTCACAGCAATAAATATAAAACGATAGAGTCCTGTGCAAAGCTGCAACTCTTTAAAGCTTGGCAAAATGGAACAAATATTCTAATAGCAACATATTATGGTTGAATTATATGATTGTAAACAAATCATATTATTATTACAGATAATAACAATGTGGCCCTCTTAAAACAATAGAAACGCAAAAAATTATGTTCTTGATCACGCCACAACTATATTTTTTTTCTTTGCGTGTAGATATGAGAATAATAACTGATAAGAATTTACAGCTTTAAAAAAGTGGGCAGCTTATCTGACGAAAGAAAAATCGAATAGTATTTTTTTTTTGAAAGTGTTACCCCTTTTATAATCAAAGTATTCGTGAAATATAAATACTAAAGTAAACGGTTCTTATTTAGTAAAGGGAATGAAAATTGTTGAAACAAATAAAAAAAAATTACAAAACCCCAAAATAAATGTCATGTTCTCCCAAGCCAATTTACAAAACATGTTTTTGTTCGTGCTACTGAATAAATTGAACTGATATTTCGACACATTATTTGAATAGACAATTCGCTTAAATCTACTACAATATTCAGCTGCTTCAAATAAATCTTAACAAATCGATTTCAGCAGATATAATAAAATTGTGTTTTTTTTTTATTATTCGTAGGAACATTAGAACGAAACAATATTTAGATAACTTTAATGAATTGCGTTCAAATTGGCTTTAATTGAGATATGATTAACTAACCACCGTTTTTATTTCAATATACGAAAATAATGGGTAGGGATGTCCACTATTTCCGATTACTTTTGAGCGGTGTAGACCTACAAGCGGTGTAAAAGCGTACGGTCTTGTAGTCCAATTCTTAGGTTCAAAACTAGAAAATTAGCTGCTTTGAAAAAGGTGCCTTCAACAAAAAAAAATTTTTTTCGACACAGCCGAATTTAACCCGAAATTATATATGGTCGTACAATATAGATGGGCAGATGCGGAATAATTTAAGTCTTTTTAATAAAAAAAAAATCGTTATCAGTAGTAGTGAATTATTATGTCGCCAATTATTTGCTGGGTCACGCATAATTTTCCTATGAAAACATACACACAAACACTTACGTTCTTACGTCTAAAAAACAAACTTTTTGCAAATATTTTCGATTTTTCATAAAATATAAGTTATAATGGTTCCTAAATGGTTTAATGAGTTGATTTTTTTGTGCAATTTAGATTTTTTTGGAATATTTTGGATTTTGGCAATACATGCATTTAAATTTCATATTTTTTTTGGTATCACTTTTTTGGATTTTTGGTAGCACAGCGATTTTTTGTAATATTTTTTTCGATTCTTCAGTACGAATTTGCATTCTTTGTTAAAATTAGAAATTGAAACTTTTTAGCTGGTAGGTAATTAGCTGATAACTCTTCTCCGTGAGGGTTTGGGTCTTGGTTTCCTGTATTTCTCATCTTCGTATAGAAGAAATATACAAGCTTTCCTTTCTTACCAGTTGGGACAACATGTTTATAATGACATTTAACGTTTGCTCGCGCAAACAAATTGATGGAGTTTTTGTTCCCTAAGAGCGGTTTCGGAATCTTTATCGTCCGGGGTAGCAAGTACTGAAAATGTATTTTCAATTACCCGCATTGCAGCTACATACTTGAGAACTTTTGTATTGTTTTGCGGTGCGTATTTGCTGCGAAGACTTACGGCTGGCCTTGTATTTTCTTACCGTATATATCGGTCCTTTTTGTATTACCTGTCTCGTTTTTCTGTTGAACTTTATTTAATTCAGGCGTTGTTACCTGGGAAGATACATTTATATTTGCAGATAATGAACGCGTCCGGTTAGAAAAGCACTATCATCTTTTTAAAGTTGTCCATGACATTATTAGTTTCTGTTCCACTAAAGCATTATTATATATTTTTATTATGAATGTTTGGTACACCCATTAACTGACTATCAGTGGAATGTTTAAACGGGTTTAAATGGCCGTGCACTCTTTGTTATTATTTATAACAAACAATTTACATTATGTTTTTTCTTCTTCTAACTGTTCACTTTGTCAATTGCAATTTTTCATGATAATAAAATTCACCTATTACGAATATTATTTATGCGCTTAATATGACGTACGTCTGTACTCAACCTACTCAGCTACTAAGTATGTGATGAACGTAAGAAATTACTTTAACAGCTTATGTTTGCGTAGGGTATTTAATAAATAACATCACATCAGAAAAAGTTTATATTTATCAACAAAAATATTGATTTACTTTTGAATATAATGATTGAACAAAAATAATAAAATTAAAAACCAAAAACTAATTATTGTTTGTATACAAACTCATTGGTTAGTTAATCTTTTATATATTTGCGATTTTAATAGTTTTTTTCAGTTTGAAAAAAAAACAAAATGCAAAAAAAAAACGAAAAATTAATGGTTCAAAAAAGAAGTCGTTATAGGAATCACACGACGTACATAAATAAATCTATGAAAACCTAAATATTTGTAGGTAAGAGTTTAAATGTTTAAAAGAAATAAACAAAAAAATTACACAAGTAACTAAAAATTATAATAATAATACAAAAAAGAAATAAAAGAGATTTATGATTTTTTAATGCTTTTACTGATCAAATATACAATTGAGGCCAATGGAAGCAGTGATGGCAAATGAAAGTTGGATTTAATTTAAGTGAAAAAAATTTATCTCTTTAATGATAAATTTATTAATTAAAATTTTTCTCTACTCTTCAAATCTTAAGGTTTTGGCCAAAGCAAAGGAAACTATTAGTAAACAGCAGGCAGTCAATTGGCAGGTCCCTCATTGAATGACCTAGTGTGCGGGCACAGGGTTTGCCATACCAGAGTTGCCAACGAGTTAGATTTGTTTACAAGTGAAATTACGGTGAAAATTTAAATAATTTTTTTAAATGTGAAAAACGCCATTCGATATCGATCGAAATTTATACTTCTATGAGGGATGCATCCGATACTGATACATCATATCACATATATGTATATCGGTAATATTTCAGGTTTTCCGATATATTAATATCGACGACATTTCGATTGCCGATACAACGATATATTAGCATACATATTGCATACTAAATCCCAAATGTTCTTTACTGGACGAGGTAAGTGAGAGCAGTCAAGTAAAAACATTCATAACGCTGATTGTTTTTGAATTAAAGTGGGATGTGTACATTTTATTTAATTTATTTTAGTTTTAACTTATCGCTGATTTTTTTGTTTGGGTATCGGTATCGACTCGGCAAAAAGTTGTATCGATGCTTCCCAAATTTCTTTTAAACTCTATTAAGTTTTCGAACGATATCAAGTGTTTTAATTTGCTCCCAGACCTATTAAAGCTTCGAGTCCTTAAAGCTTGTCAAATACTCCGGTTAGTATGCATCAGAGTTCTTTTGCCCAGGGGTTGTCAACCGGATTCCAAAAAACATGCAGCAACATAAAGCCCTAAATATATTGTAGGTTGTACCATATAAACCACACTAGACGCATGTTAAGGGCACTCAATTCGAGGTAAAGTAGCCAAATCGATGCTGTTAGCCAGAGCAGTAATACCACAAACCGATTCAAATAAAAAGGGCAGCTAATTATTTTTAAAATTTTATTACCAGCGAAAAACTCAACGCCGTTGTTCGTTGTTTTAAAGTTTTTATGGCTAAAAAATGACTTACCTGTAAATCACTATGGGCCTTACTATTTAAAATACAAGCCAACGCTACAATCTATATTCGAAACCAAACAAATTTAAAAAGTTTGTTTTTTTATACACATTTTTGCACTTATCAACGCCATAAAACATTCAGCGTTAAAGCCCAAATAAAAAACTTTAAAAATGTTTTAAATTTGTTGTTTGCGTTGCATTGTGCTTCATAAAATAAGGCCCTTTGCTATTTTTCGCCGTTGAAATTAATATTAAATGTCTTTAACATCTTCAAATCAATGGCGGATCAGCTGGAAGGTTGTTCTAAAAAAATAAAAATTCCGAGCAACTACTTCGCCACCTGTTATTTCCAATTTATCCCCTTGAAGAACGTACATTTGAGTGTTACACTGCCTACAAAAAATTGCAAGCTATCGGTGCTCCGCTAGCAGTGTTGCCATGGCTAGACATTTTTGGTAACAATATTTGCAAAGAAATTAAATAAATGACAAAAAACCCAACATTTAAAGTTTTTTTTTTTTAAGTTTTGTATTTAAATATATTTATTATAATTAATTAATAACTTAATATGAGCTAATATACCTTCAAATCTTTAGCTTGGCAGCTAAAATTATTAGTTTTTTCCTTAGTAGAATGCAATTTTCGGGAACCAGATTTTGTAACGTTTGTCTCGTAGACACACAAACACACACACACACACACGGTCTATATATAAATTATAAACCTGTTAATTTTTTTCCTCACTACCTGCTAGTACGCGTATCATTATATCCATATTATACAATATACGAATGCATAAAATTCTCATTTTGTTTGTAGATTTGCCTTTATAAGTATCTTGAGTCAGGGCGGTTCATACCCGACAATAATTTTATTAGTAAGACTCCGAAAGTACATACATCCATTTAGTTCGTCGAGCAAACTAATTTTAGAAAGGGATTAGCTGAACCATTTTAGGCCTATACGTTGGCCCGACTGAATCTATAACAAATATTGTAAATTATTTGAAAACATAAATAAAGATACGCATATTTTGGTCCAAAGTAGGTTAATCGGTAGAATTTTACTTATGGTTTGTATGTCGACCTTAGACAAAACTGGACTATCTTAACCACGTTACAAGATGATTCATTAGAAAAATTAGACCGAGTAAATAACAATCTTTGCTTTAAATAAAATTTTAAAACGCGATTCGTAAATTTGACTAGAAAGGCAAATATATTTAAATTTGTGATTGCCAAAAAAAGTACTAAAACCGAAAAGAGTTCACAACTATACACAAAAACGGCAACGCTACCGTTTACTTTCCTTCTAAGCCCCTAAACTGCCTTAAAAAAAAATTATAAATATTATAATGGTTCTAGTTATTTTCCTTTATTCTGTGTCTTGAAAATAATGCCACATAATCGTAATATTACCGCATTAATATTACATGAACGGGGCAAAGCATTAAAAAGCCAATAAGTATTAAGTAATGTGGGTAAAAAGTAAAAAATAAAAAATTATTCTCAAAGTAAAACAAAACAAATTTTCTAAGCTACGAGAACTCCGCAGACAATTAACAAAATTATTTTCAAATTACAGAGAAAACTGCACATTTGGCTACGCTGGCAGGTCTTTTTTATTCAAGTTTTCTAACTTGTAAAAATCTTGGTAAATGAATAAAATATTAAGGGAAATCACTCTTCGTTGCATATGTGCAATTTTTGCACACTTGGTATGATTTGCTGCCACAAAGCGTGAGTGTCTTTTTTAAGTGTTTAGCAAATTTATTACAGAGTGGCATAAAGTTACTTTGCCGTATGCAATAAGCTAAGCCGCAGCCAGTATATAAACGCTAACGCCGGCTCTAAAATGTTTACGCAACGAAAGTATTTGGTGTGTGCATAAACTTTCTAAAACCTTTTATCAATTAATGAAGTTTTGTTCGATATTTTAATTCTCACTATTTTAGCGTAAATTTTTTAACAGGCAGTTTTTGAGACGGTTCTACCGCCGTGAAACTTTGTAAGCACAGGTGTCTAGTTGCTTTGATTTTAAAAATTAAATGATATATACAGCTGTTTTAGCATTGCAAATTACCAATCTGCAATGATTTTTGCCCTAGCATATTAGCTCAAGTGTAGAAAATTTTATTTCATATATTTTGTTGTTATGGTTTTACAAGGTGTAGCATATTTGCTAGACTTGCTACATTTGCAAGGACTGTTTACAACCAAGAGTGAGTTCCACTATTGTTAAATAATTTAAAATATGAAATAACATAGTTGAGGTAACTATAACCTAGGAGCTACATGTTTATTATGCATTAGTTATATGGTTGTAGTCTAATATCCTAGATAATGATTAGAATAACATTGTTGTCAAATACGACAATAATGTTGTAAAGTATTCACAGTTTTAAAAATAATATAATCATAACCTCATCATTTACGATAAAATACGACTTAAAGAATCTTAATATGCAGAAAATAAAGGTCCCTGTGATCATTATGTGTTCACAACTCTTCACATTGATCAATTTATTTGAGCTTTAATTTTATTTTATTGCATCTATTGTATTCAAATCTTAATATACTATCTTCTATTATTTGGTTGGGTGAGCCGTCTCGCCAGGCTCAATGTGTCAGCCTTTTGTAGTCTCTGGTGCCCGCGAAGTTGTAATAATTTACGTACAAGAGTGTTAGGGTGGGTGGACCTCTAGTTTGTTTGCGTATTTTGACGTGTATGTTTTACTTCTAGATCTCTATAGATATTTCTATTTCTTATATATAAGGGGGCGCATACGATTAGTAGTAAAATCCTGGACTGTCTTACCTATGTATTGTTCGATTTTTCAAAAATTCTTTTACTGCTATTGCCGTCAACCAAAGTCGAGAATAATGCTGGGAACACAACTGGGATGAACGACGAATTTTACGCCGCGAATATTCGTCGCCAAAAATAGAACACATTTGTGTATACCAAAATGCACACAATTATGACGTCGGTCGAAATTCGTCATACGCGGCGAACTTTGAATTAGATTTAGTACAATGTGCAATGTGGCCATGTTTGGTTTTAGTTTCCAAGTATTTTAGTAAATAAGGTTTTTTTTAATAATAATTAATTTAATTTTGTTTTATAGTATTTAAAATAAGTTTACAAAATAGTAGTTAAATATAAAATTACTTTTTGGCTGTGTTTTTGTTAGTGTTTAATTTTTTAACTATTATTTTTTATATGGTCACCCTATCTAGATATAAATAACAACAGTTATTTTTTCGTCGTTATTCTGCTTCATACGATGAATTTACATAGTGAATTTTTACCGACGTATACGTCGTGTTCGACGAAATTCGTTGTTAGTCCCAGTTGTGTTCCCAGCATAACACTCTTTAAACGTTATTTGAATGCTTAGTGATATTTTTATCAAACATGGAATACAGTACATAATATGTTTTTATGTTTTATGGTTAGAAATATTATATTATTTCTGTGTAGTAAAATATATAAAATACTTTGAGTGTTGATAAAAATGTAAAAATTTTTTAACCCAATAATGTTCCAATTTTTATAAATGGTGATCAGCTAATTATCAAATGCAAACCAGAACATGTTTGTCGTATATAAGATAATGTTGAAAAGATTTTAAATTAACTATAGTCTGGTTGATACAACCTAATATTGCTGTCAAACCCATAATATGGTTGTGGTGACCAACCTTTGGGATGAAAACAAACAAATCAAATAAATTGAATTAAATTATTTCTAATTAATTGCAAAAATTGCAACAGACAATTAATGATTATTTCCTATTCGGACAATTAGAAGAGTGAATTAAAAAAATATATTCGTAATGAGTATATTTACATTAAAGATTAAAATAGTAGCTTAACATGAACCTACAACGATAAAAAACACATAGGAAACGTGAATAAGTGGTTTCATAGGTTAATGAGCTGACAGACAGACACACATTACTAATATGCGCCAATTGTTAGGATATTGAATTTTCGGGTCTTGTGCATGCAAACAAATAGTTAAATTTGGCTTTAAAAGCCAAACATGCCACCGTATGCATTTTATTTTGATCGCTTGAAATGGGCTCTGTTTTTTCATTTATGCACAAAAACTAATTTCAAATAAATAAAAATACTTTCCACATAAAATAGTTCTGTGTGTAAACCATGACACTGATATTACACATATTATTTTTTTAATATTCAATACTGAATCAATCGTGTTAACATATTTGACTGCATATTCACGAACGCCAAATTTGATCACGCTCGTTCTGGAAAAAGATTATTAAAAATTCATCACCGCATCGGACAATATCAATTATAAAACAAATGCCATTTTTATTTTATTGCTCTTATTTTTTGTCTTACGATCACAAACACCAACAAATGAGAGTTATCCTGAGTTATCCCGAAATTACTCACGATAAATTCTAATTTCTTACACATAGAGTTGCTCTCGATAAAGCAGAAGTATCATTAGATGTATACGTTTTAACTGCGCGATAATAATCTAAGAAGTTTTAGCACGCAGTCACAGCACTACGTATCCGGTTAAGTTGAAATCCAGTTCATCTAGGAACACACTCAAACGCACACACAAAACTTCATGGACATAGGTAAAGTTGCTCGTAATAGTATAGAAGAAGAAGGCTATACCACCGATTAGTATATAAATAAAAATAAAATTAAAACTATTTTTGAAAATTCAAAAAGTATGTGGTATTTTTGTTAATAATTAGAAGAGAGAGATATCAACATGGCTTTTGTTTTTCTTATTATTTGATCTATTTCTTACTAACGCCCTACGAAATTGTTTGATTATACTTTCAGCAGGCCTGAACCGAGAATCGCAATGTAAAGTGATACTATGGGGAGGTTAGGGCTCAAAATGTTTGCCCTAAATAGACTTAGTGCGTCTTTAGCGCACATTGTCTATGAATGTTGAGCACTGGCCGTCCTTCTCATATGCACCACAAGCAGACGCGTAATCATTCTGGATATATTGTAGGACCTCAGCCTAGTGTACAGTTTATGGGCTTCTCGACAGCCAACAACTAAAGGTTGATGGTTATACGCGACTCTTCCTATTCTATATGTAAGAACTGAATTATTAATTTTACTTTTTCTGTATAGAAAAATAGCGATAGTAATAATAATTTTTCCAACCAGATGTCAAAACATTCAGTTACGTTCGTCATTACATCGTTTCAAGCCTGCCGAACGTGTGAAAGTTATTATAAATAAAATATTATCAATATTCCGGCTCAGTTTTAAATAGGCGTGAGATCGGTCATCGTCATGGATTCAGGGTCAGGGAATTCGTCCCACCGTGGAAATGTTTTAGTACGAGTACACCCTTTTGGACCTCAATCGGGAGTGGTGCATAGCCGCCGTAGCGGCAAGCATCAAAGAAGACCCAGAAATATCCACTCGGTGCCGATCAGCCAAATTGGAGATCGCCAGAGTCAACCTGGCTTATTTCGGAAGTATACCTTTATAAGATTGTGCTGACGCAAGAATTGGGCTTTGGAAATGTTAGCTGGAGATCGAAATGTTGGCCAAGAAATCATTTGTTCGGACTGCCAACGAATCTAAAGCAGATATTTGAATGATTTGCTATTCTATACATAATGTCCTGAAATTTAGATTCAAAATAAACTCAGAAATTATTCAATATCTTACGCCATTGTTGTTTAATTTCAATTTCTTCTCTTATCCTTCTTATCTGGTCACCCTATATTTAGTGCAAATACTTCTTATTAATTTTACCACTTAACCTTTAATACTCCTCGCTATCATGCAGCCATTCTTTATGCTTCACAACTTTTCAGCGAACACAACAAAGGAAATAGAAACGTTAACATATGTATGTGTTTGCAGGTGTGTATGAACCTCTGACAAACGGACATTTTCAAGTGCAAACTGTGCATTTGCATATTGTTGTTCATAATTATAAATACCAGCATTACTTGCATGATTAACAAGGGCTGTGAACACGCGTTTAATGTCTTTCAACCTGTTTACTCTGCAAGACATTTCTAATGACATTTTAAAAGCTTGTGGTACTTTACAAAATTAAATTGTCTTTTGTCAGACCTGTTGACTGTGTGTCATGAGGTCCTGTTGTTCTTAAATAAATTAAGTATGTAGCTGTCTGCTATAAAATAGTTCTTATTATTTTTACTTCAAACTAAATTTAGTTTTATTTAAGTTAAAGGCGCTTTATTTCGAACAGAATTCACTTTTCGTTTACAATTTTAAACGCATAACTCTTGAGAGTATGTTACAGTCAGACGCACGACTCCTTTACCCCTGCAGAAACTGTTCACAATTCCTTTGCAATTTCCACAATATTCATTTGCAACCACATACAATTTGTAATGTTTCAAGTTTAATTATTCTAGACAACAAATTTTTAAATTTCACTATTTCTGCCTTTACAAATAATCTTTATGACGATCTTTGATATGCGTCAATTAATAATCCCTTCAGTTATCGTTGTGAGGATCAGCTTGAAGCTCTTTAAAGTTTTTCTTCTGCTATCAAATCAAATACAGTTGATATGGATGATTTGATTCCAACATTTTTGAAACTCTTAATTCCTAAGCTGTTGCTCGAAATCTTCTTTTCCAGAAGACGATTGAATTTCGATCAATCGCTATTCTTCCCTTTATATTCAAAGTTCTTGAAAGTCTTATTGATAACATGCTTCGTAAGAATTTATTATCCGATAAACGGTCGGGTTACAAGAAGGCTAAAAGTTGCACAACGGTTTTATAAAATGTGGTAGATCAAAACTGGATGCTATAATGGTGGCTTTTTAATTCTCTTAGATCGCGATAAGGCCTTTGATTCTGTTAATCATGAGATTCTAATAATAAAAACTTCAAAAACTATTCAATTTTTCTAAATCGACATGTAATCTAGTTTTTTTCTTTTTTCAGCAATATATCTCAAATAGTTCCATTTGATGACAAAAGCGCCCAACCTTTTATTGTCAAGAGGAGTTCCACAAGGTCCTATACTTAAGTAAGCTTCATATGTATGCTGACGATGTGCAAATTTACCATAGCGCTAACGTAGCTAACTCTGCATTTACAAAGGAAAGTACTTTCTTGAAATTTCTGTATCCGTATTACAAATAAAAATTTCAAAGAAATCTTCAACTTTCATGAAAATTTCTTGTTCACTTTCAGAGGAAAGTGAAAGTTTATTTGTAAAATGTTTTCGAAGAGAAAAGTTGTTGCAATAATTCTGCAAATGAAAAGACTAGATTTGGAAAATGATAACAAAACAAGAGTGATGTTTTGTTTATTACTGAAGTAGAGTTGCCAAACCATTCGCACACACAAATTAAGAGCGCAATACTTTTAAATTATTATTATCAATAGTTGTGTTCGTATGTGTACAAAATAATTAAATTTTGCAAGTATTATTTTACCACAATCCCGCAAATTTGTATATCACTCTTAGTAGGCAACAGTGTTAAGCCCTGGTCATTTTACTTTCAAGAAAACGTCAAGAAATCGCTTTCATCTAAATTTTGTTGAAAGCTGAGTGGAAAGTAAAGAAAGTTTGAGTGTGTTTGTGAAAACTTTTGAGTGTATTGCGACTTTCTTGCAATTACTTTAATTTGTAAACGGTAGGTAACATAAACTGTGGAATGAACAGCCTCAATAACGATGTAAATGAAACAAACAGCTGGGCTAGGCGTCAATGGATTATGCATCAAGTCTTCAAACTTTAAATGTACGTTTTTCTCTAAACCGGGAGAACTTTTGATAATATTGAAATAAAAATCTGTGAAAAAGTTATTTATATTGTTAACTCTGCGATTAGTCTACTGTATTACTGCCGCCGTAGGCAGAGTTTATGGCGTGCTGCGTAATTATGGTTCGTTAAAGAATCCACCCCATATTCCATTCGAATGTTATTACCTAAACCCTACTAAGATCCAACTCTTTTATACGGCTCTAAAATGTTTACCAACTGTGATTGTAATAATCTACGTAAGCTCAGGGTTGCTTGTAAGAACATCGGAAGATATATCTGCCAAAAAAGCCCTCATAGACACATTTCTAGATATTTGTACCACATTTTTCATATAAAATTCGAGGAATTATTAAAAGTAAAATGCCTTATATGAATGCAAAAAATTGTGAGGGAATGTACAGCACTGTGGCTAGCATAAGGTTTAGGTCTAAGGGCATACACTTGTTAAATGTGAATGCTATAGTGGACCTACGCTTTAGATAAATGCTAGCAATTAACAAGACACTCCATGATCATGAAGAAGGCCAACAGTGAGTGACCAGTCGCCAGTCTGAAATCACTATAGTCAACTCTAAAGGCTAGTGATAGCACGGTACTGGAATGAGAATAAGGTAGTCATAAATTACAAATCGGCTAACTAAAATGAAATTCGAGAAAAGAAGCGGGTCGAAAAGAGACTGACTGCTTCGTCTCCCCCCTACATTATAATAATTGCACAAAATTATTAGCTCAGAACAACCTCCATATTTATATAAGAAAATTCAATTTACTAGATCCAGCCGTCGTAAGAAAATTATTCAAAGAAAATACGAAAGGCTCTTATCACAATGTCAGGCCATTGTCTTTGGAATACTTTGCCGAACCACATTCAACATTTAGGCAACGTAAAGAACGAAAAATTACACTGAAGATGGCACATAGCCCAAACCGGTTTGTCTCCAAACCAAACTTGACAAGGGATGACGAAATCTGCAACGTAAACGTATTTAAAAGGAAATTATTTTAAATTTTATGTCATTTTCAATTGTAATGACACAAAGTAGTAAACAGAGGTGAAACGACAGTATAGTGATCTTTTTCTCTATTCGTCTCGTTCCCTCAGAGCCTTAGTTTTGTTTTTAGATTTTTGTTTTTATTTTGATTTTCTTGCCGTGTTTATTTTTGATGCTATTAAAAGACATTTGTTTTGGAAAGTATAAGGGTGTATTATGCACTTAAACACATTTTAAATTTGTTTAATATAATTTTTTTATATCAAAACAAATAATGAAACTTATTAACAATATTTTTATTTTACTTTTTGAAAGTTTCACTTATTCACATTATTCTTTTGTTTTGTTTATTTTTCTGTATTTCGTCACAAAATGCTATATTTGTCTCTTTCTAACAGAACCCATAGTAAAAAAACTGAGTTTTTTATTTTTTATGTGTCAAAGTCTTCACCTCTGGTTACCCTGTGGTAATGATCAGCTCTTATTATTCATGATTATTAATATTTTTCTTTTCACCTTTTCACTAAATTATTATTTTCTATTTAAATTAATAAAATTTTGTTGTTGATTTTTTCTTTTGATTTTTTGCATCTATTTTATGTTTTATGCACTACCACTTGCATTTATAAGGTGTTCCATCGTGTTGTGTCAGATAACAGTGTAATTAAATAAAATAAATATAATTAAATAAATGAAACTTACGAAATCATTAGTCCGAAACGACTATTGCCGGATAAAACTGGTCAAAAAACGTAAAATTCTGTGCAAAATAAACGTCAAAAAACTCTTTGAAATTTTTAACAAATCGTCAAAGGGAAATCACAATATTTTTCAACAGAGTTTTAAACTTGGACAGGAAAAAGCTCAAATTAAAAAAAGAAAAAATGAAACATCTTAGCTTCGTAGAACTTCATCGAAATGCAACATCTTCAGACAAAAATCTAAATAAATACGAATCACTGTGTTGCTAAGCTTAAAGCACGAGAACGGCTGGCCCAGTTTTAGAAATTTTTCGGAAATATTACTTGAAGGCCCAGGATTCTTATGGAAACACAAATTTTAAAAATTACACGGACAATTCCGAAACTCGCGAAAAACTTTAAAAATGCTCTTTTCACTAAATCAAACCCCAACGGCTCGTATGGAGAAAACATCATTAATAGGTGGTACTGGACAAATGGCTGCGAACCCCGAAAATAAATAAAATGAACGACGTTCTAACAGTTCATTCAATAAGTCCTTAGGATAAGTACGAAAAAAACAACATTTTTTACAAAACCCGATTTTATTATTCAACATAGTTGCCTTCGAGGGCGATACAACGAGTATAATGATTTTCCAAATTTTCGATAACACTTTTATAGTACGATTTCTCTTTCTCGTTAAAATAGGCATTAGTGTCAGTAATTACTTCATCATTGGACTTAATCCTCTTCTGTACCATTTGTCTCGATGGAGCAGAGTTCGGATAATGCTTATCACGTCATTATTTGGTTTTCACTGTATTTTTTTTTATCAAAAAGCAATGCTTTGACAAAACTCGAAATTCACTTTCTTCTGTCAAATTTATACACACATCGTTTGAAAAAAAAGTCTAGTAACGCCATCTAGGTGTAATCCTATGCGCTTTTATTAATAATTGGTGCAATCTGCAATAATAGCGAATATATGCTTGTATTGCTAAATATGAATAAAAAACGAATTCGCAAATATGTTTCGTTTAAAGGCCAAAATTAACGATTGCCGAACAGCAAAAAATGTTTCGTTGTTTCGCAAGAAATTAAGAGTTTTCATATCGTGCCACAGTTAAATAATTTTAAATTTTAACTAAAAGGTGTACGAGTATAGTAAGATATAAATCAGACGAACTTCATGCTTCCGCAACCGTCTCCATCTTTCGGTGCATTCATACATATGTACTTTTAGTACTAAAAGTTCTTGCCGTTCTCTCGTAGAAGTTTCAAGGCTCAGACGAGCCTACAGGACAGGTAGCAAGCAAATTGGCCCTCAAATGCAATAAGCATAGTAAAGATTAGACTCAACATTTGCCTTCTGAATTTCTTATGAGCATTTCTGATTTCCTTATAAGCATACTTTCTTTATAGCTAGCTTTGCAATGCATCGTCACACCTTTCATACACCATCTGCTTCCTGCAGTTTGAGAGTATAAACCAAAGCCAATCAGGACCCAGATTCGTAATAGGGACTGGCGCCCTAATGAAATCCACAAAGTAATGCATCAAGTTGGCGGGAATCGCCTAGAGGGAATACTCTTGACTCATAATAAATTAAACCGAAAGGACTTCATCAAATCAAATGCGGAGCAATATTTTTCGGCCATGAATATTCGGCTTAGCCGTTTTCGTGGGGGCATGGCCGGCACCTATCTGTCATTTTCTGCGCATGTTGTTTTTTCATCTCTAGTCACGATATAAAACAGAAACCTTTTGCTTGTTTTCTTTTAGGAGATTCTCTATTAACTGAACTTGCCTTGTGATTATATGTGTAAAAGTGCTCGCGTTTGCCTAGAAATGAGACAGTATTATACATATAAAGAAATTGGTCCACATTTTGATGTCAGTACTTTAAAAGGCCGAAATCATTGGATAGGAACTTGACCTTATCTGCACATTTATTTTTTGTGCGGATTTCCATTTCACATTTCCCTTTTAAATAAGTTTTATTTTTAACGACATATTACTATGGCAAAACATTTGATTTATTTGGACGTGTGTGCCAAAGCTTAGTTGGCAGAGCAACAAATACACATTTGTTTTTGATTCAATCACAAACAACAATATCAAATGTGAATATAAATTAAAAAAAAAAAAAAAAAAATAGCCGACCATATAATCAATGTGAATGTGATTTCAAATAAAATAAATTATTCAAATTGCACATGTTCAAATAAAAACAACATACACAGGAGAGATGATAAATTATTAACAAAAATAATTTTATATAAATGTATTACTTAATTGCGTACAGTGTTGGTCAAAACAATGGCAAGCAAAGCAAAATTTTCATCTAACAATAACTTTTATCTTCAAAGCATGAGTTGTCCAGTAGTCTAGTTAGCAGAGTGCTAATGTATATAACTCTAGGGGTCCTGGGTTCAAATTTTACCAAAGACTCCGGATGAAGGTCTTCATTACCCCATGATCGGTGATTTAAGTAACAATATAATTTGTAATCGCATTGAAGCAGTTTAAAAAAATTCTAATAAATTTGTGTTCGTGATAAAAAAAAATACTCGTATTCTCTTACAAGTAACATTAAAAGTGAAAAATTTGGTGTAAAAGTAAAAATGATTCTTGAAAATAATTTTGACATTTTTAGATAACAATCCATACGAAGCCGTATGTTCGACCCCAGGGTGTGTGTATCAAAAGGGAAAGTAAGTGTGAGTGGATAGGCCAGCTGAAATTAATGTATTTCCTATGTTTTGTTAGAGAAAAGTGTCAACGATACTTTCACTGACATTAAGAGCACGGAGATATTCGAAGGTTTCTGGAATCAGAAAACAGTTTACGCCATTCCGGTATTTGGAAATTGGAAAGCAAATGCATATCCTCAATGCAATGCCAGAAATTATATTGAAAACAAAAACAAAATAAAGCTGATCAATTTATATCTACTTTGAATATTGATTCAATAGATTTTGGTTTTTTATTTTAGATTGAAGAATTTTAAAGAACGTCCATTCATCAATAACTCATTTTAGGGCTGATCTCGGAATTTTTTTTTCGATAGATCGACTAGTATTTAGGGGAACATTTCAGTATAGGCTCATGTTAGACCTGCGAAAAGTTTGTAAAACAGGACATAAACAATAAACGTGTGTGGCAAACAGTTTTAAGTCAAAGGCATTTCGTAATGCTGAGTTACCGTTTCGTTTACGTGTATATTAACTCGTGCAAATACATACGCACACCGCTCGAAAGAACTTTTCGTTGCGTGATTGAAAAATTTCAAGTTCATAGTTCATAGATGTTTCAATAGATGAAGCCACCTTATGGCAAATTAAGCGATAAAAAGGAAAGTGAATTTTAGTATACGGACCTTATAAACTGGCGGTATTCGGATATTTATATCAAAAGTAAAGTTTTGAAAATTTTTAGCTTTTTTACTTATGCCCTCTTTTAACAAAAAGTCATTTCAAGGAAATCAATTAAAACCATGATTGTTATTTAATTGCCAAATGTACTGATCAATACTATATTATCAATGTTATTTATTTGATTGACTTGTTTCGACTTTCTGTCACTGTAATAAAAAAAATCAACCAAGACCACATAGACAAAATCAATGGAAAATTTCATTAAATATTTACCAATTAAAAAAAAAACTCAATTAATGAACGTGAAATTTTAATTTACTAAAGAAAAAAGTGTGGAAATATTTAAGCGGAAATTGTTTTGCTGTTTGTTTGTTTTTATTATAAATATAGGTTGCCATTCCTTTTTTTAATTTCTATAATATTGAACGTTCGGGTAATTAAGATTCAGCCTTAAGTTCCCGAGATATGAGCAAAGAAAACCGAATTCTTCCAAATATAAACATAAAAATAATTCGAGGTTTTGTCAAAATTTTAAATTCATCACAAATGCAAAAATTCACCGTATAATCGAAAAAGTGAATTAAATTTTTTTTATTTAAATTCAATGAAAAAACTAAATTTAAGCAAAAAAAATACAAACTTGGAATATTCACTACAAAATTTTAATTTCATTAAAAAGCCGTAAACTCAAAAAAAAATTAAATGAAATATCATTTCACCACAAATCGGGCAATCGGCACAAAAGTTACGAATTTACCCAAAAATTTAAAATAATAAAAATTAAATATTTTAGAAAAAAAACCTAATTACACTGAAAAATAAAATAGTCATAATTTCTATACAATTTAGGAATGCAATGTTAAATTACCAAACAAATTTCTAAAATATATATTCATCAAAAGTTCGAAAATTTGGCACAACATCGAAAAAATGTAATAAAAGAAAATAATTCCAAAAATACTACAAAAATTATAATTCACCAAATTTTAATATTTCAAAACTAAATTTATAATTTCTCAAAAATTTTCTCTTTCGCTATAAATTAATAATAATAATATCCTATTTTTGTCCACAATAATTAAAAGTATTACAAAAATACTTTTCTTTATACTTTTGTGAAGTTTTTATTTTTGTGAAATTTACTTACTTTTCGCATTCCCCCGTACAACGATGTGGATACACATATGACTTCTTGCGTCGGATGGCCAAATGACGTTCTCGTGTAGGAAATTTTGGTTGTTTTCGTACAAAAATGGGTTGAACCTCATTCGAAAAATTTACACATGTATCGTTATCATTATCAATAATGGCAAATAAAGGTTCGGCTGAATTTTTAGTAACAACAGGCGTACGCATATTTGGATAACTTATATTTCTTTGGCGATTGTTATTATTTCTTATTTCGATTTTTTACGACACTACTTTCACAATTTCCAAAACAAACTAAATAAAAATGGGAAATTATTTAAAACAGATATGTGCTTTTAAAAATATTTCAATTTATAGATAAGAAGCAAATAATTGTTGAATTGTGTTTTAAAGCCTTATCATTTTGTACTTTCAATTTATTTTCTCTAAAATAATACACCCATCGCATTGATCACATACATATGTACGTGTACATATAATTCTTATCACTGTTTTAAAGTGTGTCTTTTTTGTCATTCACATTGAGATATTGCAATATATTTTGTTCAGATAAGAAAATTGATTTTATTGGATTTGGGTTTATTTGAAATTTTTTCCAAACAACGTGGCAACACTTTTTTAAACCAACTTAACTGTCTAGGAGAACCGGAGAGAGAGTGAGAGAGAGAGAGAGAGCATGTATTTGTAAATCTAAGAAAGAAGCACCTTCAGAAAGTTTAATAAATTATTTTGTATTTTTTAATTTAATTGCTTGTGTTTTTAACACCAACTTGTAATAATAAATATTTTTTATTTCTCTTTCGAATTACGTCAAAATTTCTAATTTTATGCTTTTTGAAATTATTATAAATTATTTTCAGTGTAATTAATACTCTTTACAAAACAAAAAAAAAAAAACAAGACACACACTGATAACACACGCGCGTGTTTAAATGTCTAACCACAACTGTTTTTCTCAAATTTTGAAATTTGACTCAATACCAAATAACACTGTTTAAAAGCTGCAAGCTGGGCTTCAACCTAAAACAATTATTGGCTCTCATTTTAATAATAAAAAGAAACAAACAAACATTGAAAAACAAATAAAACTGGCAGTCAATCATTTATTAAAAATACTCTGCTTGAAATATGACGTTTCATTTGAATTTGTGTTTGTGTTATTGACACACACACACTGCACAATGGGCCCAAAATGTTGTTTATGGTTTTGAAAGAATTTATAAATTTGTTTAAAGCTTGAACTTGGGAGGACATAAAAACTTAGCTTAAACTATAGCCTTTTGCTAGGGTTTGAAAAAACGCTAGATTAAAATAGTTGTTACTGTTGCTATGAAAATAAAACAGCAATAGCAACAGTTCAACTATGCCGTCAAATACTGCGCTGGTCTATGCTGCAATCCTTTTTTAACAACATGCTAAAGGCGAACTAAAAAAACAGCAGCAGAGGCAAAAGTTTCGATATTGCTTTTGCCGTTTTTGTGCTACTGAAGTAAACAGCACACCAATAGCAAATGGTTGCTGTCACATTTCTCGCTGTTCGTTGTCATAAATTCCTATATGGTAAGGGTTGATTTGTTTGTACCTGATTGAATATTTAGAAAAGATTACTGAAGGATAAACAAAATTACAATTCTGGCAGCACATGTTATTGTTTTTGCTATTTCTGGACTGTCTTTACTCACAACCGCACAGTAAAATCAATAAAACTTGTAGAGGATATAGCAATGTACAGTATTTTTTCTGTGCTATTGGAGCTAGAAATTTAAACACTGGATTTTACACATTCAGACATACACAATACTGTCTGATAAAATGGCTTTAAATCATCAAAGTCCTATTAGTTGGGGAAGGTATAGAGCTATTCTGCCCTAGTTAATGACAAATAATTCTGTATTAAAATGTGTTAAGTTATATGTCTTAAGTTTTTGTGAAATACCAGCCACTTGTTCATATACGAAAATGTATCTGCGGTACACTACATTACGAACTGGGTAAACTAGCCCCTAAGGTTTGCCTAGGGCCTCAAGCTAGAAGACGAGAACTTTTGAAATTCGACCAGTGACTAAACATTGGTATCATGGGAATCAACAGCCCTCGCGACGTAAGTACTGAACTGGTTGTTGGAGAGGCTCCTTCGGGGCTGAACGTGGTGGCTGTTGGTTAGAAATAGTTAAGGTGGCGTTGCAATACAACGCAGGAGAATATATTTTTTTCGTGTGTGTGTGTGTTAGCTTTTGTTTTTTACTTTAATGCCGAATGGTAGATAGATTATGCCCTATTCACTCATTAAATTCTCGCTCTGTCTAGGTCCAAGCAATCAGGTTACCATACATTCAATTGCATGTTAAGTAGCTTTTGATATAATCTACAATCAAGCCAAAAATAAGTCAGTTTAAGACCAGGGTGCATTGTGTGACTGTTTTAGAGCTTTTTTAAAATCGTTAAAAAATATTATAATAATAAATTTTACATTTAAATAATTAATATTGAGTTGTTTTTAGTTTCTTTTTTCAAGTACACCAACAACAAGAGCGTTTTAAATAAAACAATAAAAAACAACAAACAATTAAATAGTAAATGTTTTGCGTACGAAACAAAAAAGTCACAAAACGGGGGGCGAAAAATAATACTTTAATAACAAGCAAATTATCTTGGGACCGAACGCGGGAAGAGTAACATTGAAATACAATTAGGGCAGTGATTTTTTTTTTTTTTGGAACAGCTCTCAGGAGATAACTCCTACTCATTTAAAGCATGTGTTGGAAACTAGAAAAAAATATTATGGGCAGGACGCTAGCGAAAGTAATGTTTGTTGATCTTCAATTTACATGTGCCTTCTACGGGGAATTTATTCTACATACGAACACTACGACGAAATAACGAGTTCTTACTGTAGGGTGAAGTGCGGTCCACTGGCCCATCTTGCACGATCGGATAAAGTTGCTCGCCATAAATATTTACAATAATACCGACACTTACTGCTGCACTTTTTCTATAAAAAATAAAGAAAACCTCGCTGAAACACTTTGTTCGTTTCACATTTTTCCAACACAAGACAATTCACTGTGTGCTGAATATTACTGGCAGATGTCGACGTAAATTTTCGCTGAAAAATAATGTGTGACATGGTTAACACTATTATACAAATGAAACCATCTGTTATCAAAGAGCAGCAACTTTTTTGGCCAGCCAATATTTTTTCCTATTGCTTTTGGAGTGTTTGTCAAAAATATACAATTTCAGAAGTACAGTCACACTTCACATACATATACGTTTAATTTTTCAGTCATTGCAGTCTTTTGTGAAGCCAAGTTATTAATTTTTATAATAAACAATTCTTGAAAAAAGTAAAAATTTGTTTAAACACAACACAAATGAATTAAGTCAAGGTCGTTTGAAATTTACTACAAACATTCAAATGCAAAATAAAATGAAAAACAAGCAAAAAATATTAACACTTGCCCATTCCTAAATGCAGTGACCACACGTACTATAAACATTTTACCCATATGCTGCTGCAAACAATACCGTCACAATTGGTGTAATTTGAATGCTGGACACATTTCACTATCCAACTTAGACATCAAATGTTCGTATTGATTTAAAAAAAAATTTAAATTTAGGGCTTCGTAGTCATAATCAGACCCAACTAACACAGTGAAAACCCGGCCAAATTTCCCTCCAACCCTGCACAAAAAAATCTTTTTAAATTTTTTTTCCCAAAATCGTCGAATTGTCAAATGTTAATGTGCTAGTGCAAAAACCGTCCAAATATTGAAATAAAAACTACGGAACTGATAGTTAATTAATTAGCTGTTATTCGCTTTATTTAATTTTATTACAGAACAACATCAAAGCTCACTTCATAAAAAAGCTATTAGGTTTATGAGTTCCAAGTTAATTTAAAACAATGCCGTTTAGTTCTTTCGATTAAAAAAGAAAACATTGTTTTTTTTTAATATGACAATTTTTATATTATTAAAAAAGTTAAGTTATTAGACGCGCGTAATCAGATTTCTCTGTGTCTTTGTACAGAGAAGTGTCTTTTGCAAAAATCATCTATTTAATGATGAAAATTGAACTCGAGAATTAGGTTTTTTCAACAAAAATGTTAACTCTTGAACTATGTGTCATAGAAATTCGAACTTAACTTCGAATTTTCTAATTTAGGTCGAATAACAAATTTATGTGAGAAGCGAAAAACTTGAAGTTCGAAAATTCGAACATAAGTACGAAATATGTTCAAACGTAAATTCTAAACATTTTATATCGCCGAGAAATTTTAGATTTTACGATAAATTCCAAAGTCTAACATATGACTTAAGAAATATTTAATTTAAAAAAAGTTGAAGTATAAAATCTTTGAACTTTTTCACTGACAAAATAAAATCTTTTTATATTTGATTCTAAACTAATAAATGTGACTGCCACTAAATTTCATTTTTGCCCAACTGGGCAAAATGTTGAGCTGTTTAAAATATTAACTTAATTCGATTGCTCATTTCAAAATATTTCAGAAAATTTATTTTATATATACTTTATTTTAATGGCGTTTTCCTTTCTGAAAAAATTTTGCCTTATAAATAGGTGGAAACAAATTACATCAAATTTCAACACGATAATAAAAACACATGAATTAAAACTGCTGTTTGTAAAAACAAACAGTTGTAAAAACGAGTAGCATTTTTTCCCAAACTTTAATTTGAGGACGTGTAGTTTTTCGTAAATGTTGCATGCAGAAATGTATAGTGTCAAAATGGAAAACGCTATGATCTGGCAATATTGAAACGTCAGACTATGCTAACATTTAGATATTTTTCATGAAATGAATGGCATGAAATGTTTGTTTGTTGATGAGAGGTATAGAAATGCGCTTGCTTGTCCCTATCTCTTGCCACCAAAAAATTGTATGCCACTGATTTCCTGAAAAATTTCATAAATGTAAATGTAGTCAAAGTTAACATTATGGCATCATCACGCAAGCATGGTCGCAATTATAAGATCGTTGCGAACGAATTGAAAAAATTGTTATAGCTGAAGTATTAAGGACATTTAAAAGCATAAAAATCCATCACCACTGATCCTATGAAAGATGTTGATACATTTTTCAAACTTAAAAAAAACACAATTCACTCCTTGCTGCTTTTGAATATTCTTCTTGAATATTATTCAATAGCAAATTCCGAGGCAAAAACAGCATCAATCCGATACTTCGAAAGCACAAAATCGCCTCTTAATATTAATAAAAATAATATAAGAGAGCCAATGTGAATCTGTGTTGAGTTTTAAATTACAGACAGATAGAGAATTAGTTTCCAAATATTGTTGAACTATTCACATCTGATCAACACGGCATGAATTTTGTCGCCGTCTGCTGGTCGCCCTGCACATTAAGGTGGTTTATTGAGTCTTAAGTAATATAAGTTTATGGAAGATATTGCAACAAGAGGTTGAAGGCAGTACACGTTCGTTGCATGGAGTTTTGCTTGGAGCGATGCAGATTTGCCAAGATAAATCATTTCATAAATTCTATAATATCAAATAAATGGATTTATTATTACTGAAATCCATTAAAATCTATTCGCCCATTAAAACACAAATTAAGTAGTGATTTGGCCCAATTTACGGTCATTCAATTAACAAATAAACTTTTAGAGAACACAAGATGCAAACTAATAAAATTTATCATTAACGTCATTTTTATTAAAGATCAAGAACAATATCAGAAGAGGAATACAAAAACAAAAAAATATTAAAGGAATTATAAAATAAATAATTAACAAAATTTTTCATTCGAAATTTCTTTTCCATTGACTTAATTTCAATTTAAATAATAAAATTTGTTTATTGATTTTTGTGGGGTCTGTGTTTATTTAAACAACCAACTAAATGTAAACTAAATTTTTACAATTCAGAGAAATTAAAAAAAAAACAATTACTGCCAAATACACTGTGAGAAACTACATTCATATATTTCTCTGAAAAAGTTGACTTTTTCCATCAATAAAATGGTAGGAAAAAAATTCGAGTTATTTCTACGAATCTTAATTACTGCCAAAGTTGACGCTATGCAGAACATATTCGTTAAAAAAAATATTGCAAAATAAATAAACAACTTTTAAACTGTCGATAAAAATCTCTGCTAGCAAATTCAATAAAAGAGAGAATTGGCAATATTTTGGAGGCGTAGAACTTTAAATCGTTAACACTGTATCCTGTCGCAGCTAATTTGACAGTTCATGAAGGTTCTAAGTGTGGTTTGACAAATCATATTGCAGGCTGGATCAAAGTTTTCAAATTATTACTTTGAAAAACATGCTTTAATTAGGAAAACTATTTTGGGAATTTTTCATTCAAAATTTATGTTCAGCGATAAAGCGCACTCTTGATTAAATGACAAGATGCAGAAGAGCCTCCTTTGGAGAGACAATAATCAGCAAGCCATTTCCGAAACATCTAGCAAAAGTCGTTTGGGGATACACGTATGTATCTTCCAAAATTATGATGCGTCAAAATGTTACCTCAAAGGTGGGTGGGTAAAGAGAGAGATAGAGAGAGAGAGAGTGAGAGAATTATAATTACCAACTTACGCCTGGCTCATTTAGAAGGCAATAATGTTGGAGACTAATTGGTGTTAGCGCGAAACACAAGTAATTTATTGAAGAAAATATTTGACAAAGAGATAATTTCAGAAAACTAATTTCACACGAGAACCAGGACCCTCCCGGAACTACAAGACCTGAACTGATTATTGGCAAGGCCCTTTCGAGGGAGTAAAGTGGTGGCCCAATTTGCTGGGTTTATCCACAATTCCATGGCTGCATTCGGCTGAGATGCATCTTGCAACTATAGTTTTCATAAAAATATTATCGTACGACATAAATTCAAATTTTTCGGGAGAATCTATTAAAACTAAAAGTCTTTGCAGTATGAATTTGGTGGAGAATTGTTATTGTTTTTAAAGAAAAATCTAAATTTTCTCAAATGTTTCTAGGCCCACACAAATAGCGTCAAGACTAAAGCAGTTTGGCTTCCATAATTCGTAATCGATAAAGACTACAATTATTTCTTTTTCTCCTTTTACTCAGCGAAATTTTTATTTAATTCTGTTTGGTTTTCAATGTTTTTCTCATTTGGCATCACAATCTTGCAAATTAACCTCACATTTAAGATATATTAACACACGCTCCTTAATCGCGCAAATAGGAGGCTTTTGCAATTAAGGACTTAATTTAGCTCAATTTGTCATACAGAAATATAAATAATAAATTGAGCAACTAGTACTTAATTACATCATAAATTGAATCAAATGCACAATGCAACTCTGGTTGAGTGTGTTAAATGAGTAGACAATTTGTTACGATGAGCACATTAAATTTAATAGACTCCTAATTAGACCCGACAACTTACAACAACATTACTACGATTATATAATAAAGGCAACAAATCTTATTGTTACCAATTTAGCTATCTTTTTCATATTATGCTCAATAAACTGATGATTACACGCTTTTTCAAACATCATTATCAGATCATGAAAACATTTCCATATATCAAATGCTAATTGAGCAATTGGGATAACTTGAACTCAATTTAAAATTTAATTGCCTGAATTAAGCCGCATGTGTGAACATACTACAAGAAGAAGACTTCAGTCATTTTTAGCAGCTCTTTATATTTTGACAAATTTGAATCTTTTTGATTTTTTTTTTCCAGTTTTTATAGATTTATTCTTTATTTGTCTTTACTCTATTTTTTTCAAATTTTAATTCGCTTTTCTGATTTAAGTAAATCGTATGTTATAAACAAAAAGCTAATTTAGCTATAAACGCCTGTATTTTTTTGTTTCTCATTCGAATTTTATTTATTTAAAAAACATACTGAATAAAGCACTAACAGAAACAACGAGGAGTAGTTAAAAAAAAAATAAAAAACAACATTAAAATGCGAAAATTTCCAATCAAAACACCAAGTATCTGTTTACAAACATATTATCAGAACTTGAAGACCTCACGTTGGTGGCACAGGAAATGAGATTTTCACTTGGATTTGACATATCTGAACGCCATCAAAGCGTATTTCTAATACGCGCTTCCCATCATTGTCGCCGAGTATTTACAATGACCTTTACCGAACGATTTTTTTATGAAAAACCTCAAACTTTTTTCCGGTACAAGCTATTGCTGAAGGTTTTTAGTTTTGTGTACCGATTTTGTACTTTTCGGTGTTTTTCGGCTTAAAACATGAACTAGAATCCATTTGCACCCTCTAGCCACTACTCGTAATCGCTGTGAGAGAGAAGGTCGATAATAAAAGCTACATCCGTAACTACAAGTGCTGTCATTTATTTTAATATTTACATTTTCTATACATACAGACAATAATAAATGCGCGTAATTCATGTGTGTGAAGATAAATTCGAATTTAACTAGCAGAGACACAAACCGAATTTTTTAACATGGCTGATTTTGCACTTAACAGAGCTATTTTAGCAATTTAACAGTGGGGGAATTGTGACCTTATTTTCAGAAGCCTATATTAGGAAGCAGGAACCAGATCCATAAGAAACCTCTTTTGTAAAAATTGCTCAAAGCGTTAGTTAATTGACCCATAAAAGTAAAACATCTAAAATATTTAGGAAACAAAATTAAATTGCATTTAAAAACAGCGCTTTTGGCGAAACTGTTAATCTTGAACTTATTTCCAGTGACCATTATGGAAAAATGGTGATGGGCTGGCCCAAGCCACTATATAGGAATGGTGGTCCAGGGAGTACTTAGTGGAGCCATAAAGGTGGGATATCTGAAATAATTTTAGAATCCGAGTAAAAACAAAATTTTAAAAGTACTAATTTTTGAAAATTTCTTGAGAGGATAAGTGGTCATTATGGAAAAATGGTGATGGGCTGGCCCAAGCCACTATATAGGAATGGTGGTCCAGGGAGTACTTAGTGGAGCTATAAAGGTGGGATATCTGAAATAATTTCAGAATGCGAGTAAAAACAAAATTTAAAAAAAAAAAATTTTTTTTAAAAATTTCTTGAGAGGATAAGTGGTCATTATGGAAAAATGGTGATGGGCTGGCCCAAGCCACTATATAGGAATGGTGGTCCAGGGAGTACTTAGTGGAGCCATAAAGGTGGGATATCTGAAATAATTTTAGAATCCGAGTAAAAACAAAATTTAAAAAAAAAATTTTTTTTTAAAAATTTCTTGAGAGGATAAGTGGTCATTATGGAAAAATGGTGATGGGCTGGCCCAAGCCACTATATAGGAATGGTGGTCCAGGGAGTACTTAGTGGAGCCATAAAGGTGGGATATCTGAAATAATTTTAGAATCCGAGTAAAAACAAAATTTAAAAAAAAAATTTTTTTTTAAAATTTCTTGAGAGGATAAGTGGTCATTATGGAAAAATGGTGATGGGCTGGCCCAAGCCACTATATAGGAATGGTGGTCCAGGGAGTACTTAGTGGAGCCATAAAGGTGGGATATCTGAAATAATTTTAGAATCCGAGTAAAAACAAAATTTTAAAAGTACTAATTTTTGAAAATTTCTTGAGAGGATAAGTGGTCATTATGGAAAAATGGTGATGGGCTGGCCCAAGCCACTATATAGGAATGGTGGTCCAGGGAGTACTTAGTGGAGCCATAAAGGTGGGATATCTGAAATAATTTTAGAATCCGAGTAAAAACAAAATTTTAAAAGTACTAATTTTTGAAAATTTCTTGAGAGGATAAGTGGTCATTATGGAAAAATTTTGATGGGCTGGCCCAAGCCACTATATAGGAATGGTGGTCCAGGGAGTACTTAGTGGAGCTATAAAGGTGGGATATCTGAAATAATTTCAGAATGTGAGTAAAAACAAAATTTAAAAAAAAAAATTTTTTTTTAAAATTTCTTGAGAGGATAAGTGGTCATTATAGAAAAATGGTGATGGGCTGGCCACAAGCCCAAGAAATCTCAAGAAATTTTTTAAAAAAAATTTTTTTTTTAAATTTTGTTTTTACTCGGATTCTGAAATTATTTCAGATATCCCACCTTTATAGCTCCACTAAGTACTCCCTGGACCACCATTCCTATATAGTGGCTTGGGCCAGCCCATCAAAATTTTTCCATAATGACCACTTATCCTCTCAAGAAATTTTAAAAAATTAGTACTTTTAAAATTTTGTTTTTACTCGGATTCTAAAATTATTTCAGATATCCCACCTTTATGGCTCCACTAAGTACTTCCTGGACCACCATTCCTATATAGTGGCTTGGGCCAGCCCATCACCATTTTTCCATAATGACCACTTATCCTCTCAAGAAATTTAAAAAAAAATTTTTTTTTAAATTTTGTTTTTACTCGGATTCTGAAATTATTTCAGATATCCCACCTTTATGGCTCCACTAAGTACTCCCTGGACCACCATTCCTATATAGTGGCTTGGGCCAGCCCATCACCATTTTTCCATAATGACCACTTATCCTCTCAAGAAATTTAAAAAAAAAAAATTTTTTTTTAAATTTTGTTTTTACTCGGATTCTGAAATTATTTCAGATATCCCACCTTTATAGCTCCACTAAGTACTCCCTGGACCACCATTCCTATATAGTGGCTTGGGCCAGCCCATCAAAATTTTTCCATAATGACCACTTATCCTCTCAAGAAATTTTAAAAAATTAGTACTTTTAAAATTTTGTTTTTACTCGGATTCTAAAATTATTTCAGATATCCCACCTTTATGGCTCCACTAAGTACTTCCTGGACCACCATTCCTATATAGTGGCTTGGGCCAGCCCATCACCATTTTTCCATAATGACCACTTATCCTCTCAAGAAATTTAAAAAATTTTTTTTTTTTAAATTTTGTTTTTACTCGGATTCTGAAATTATTTCAGATATCCCACCTTTATGGCTCCACTAAGTACTCCCTGGACCACCATTCCTATATAGTGGCTTGGGCCAGCCCATCACCATTTTTCCATAATGACCACTTATCCTCTCAAGAAATTTAAAAAAAAAAAATTTTTTTTTCAATTTTGTTTTTACTCGCATTCTGAAATTATTTCAGATATCCCACCTTTATAGCTCCACTAAGTACTCCCTGGACCACCATTCCTATATAGTGGCTTGGGCCAGCCCATCACCATTTTTCCATAATGACCACTTATCCTCTCAAGAAATTTTCAAAAATTAGTACTTTTAAAATTTTGTTTTTACTCGGATTCTAAAATTATTTCAGATATCCCACCTTTATGGCTCCACTAAGTACTCCCTGGACCACCATTCCTATATAGTGGCTTGGGCCAGCCCATCACCATTTTTCCATAATGACCACTTATCCTCTCAAGAAATTTAAAAAAAAAATTTTTTTTTTTAAATTTTGTTTTTACTCGCATTCTGAAATTATTTCAGATATCCCACCTTTATAGCTCCACTAAGTACTCCCTGGACCACCATTCCTATATAGTGGCTTGGGCCAGCCCATCACCATTTTTCCATAATGACCACTTATCCTCTCAAGAAATTTTCAAAAATCAGTACTTTAAAAATTTTGTTTTTACTCGGATTCTAAAATTATTTCAGATATCCCACCTTTATGGCTCCACTAAGTACTCCCTGTACCACCATTCCTATATAGTGGCTTGGGCCAGCCCATCACCATTTTTCCATAATGACCACTTATCCTCTCAAGAAATTAAAAAAAAAATTTTTCTTTAAATTTTGTTTTTACTCGGATTCTGAAATTATTTCAGATATCCCACCTTTATAGCTCCACTAAGTACTCCCTGGACCACCATTCCTATATAGTGGCTTGGGCCAGCCCATCACCATTTTTCCATAATGACCACTTATCCTCTCAAGAAATTTTCAAAAATTAGTACTTTTAAAATTTTGTTTTTACTCGGATTCTAAAATTATTTCAGATATCCCACCTTTATGGCTCCACTAAGTACTCCCTGGACCACCATTCCTATATAGTGGCTTGGGCCAGCCCATCACCATTTTTCCATAATGACCACTTATCCTCTAAAGAAATTTTCAAAAATTAGTACTTTTAAAATTTTGTTTTTACTCGGATTCTAAAATTATTTCAGATATCCCACCTTTATGGCTCCACTAAGTACTCCCTGGACCACCATTCCTATATAGTGGCTTGGGCCAGCCCATCACCATTTTTCCATAATGACCACTTATCCTTTCAAGAAATTTAAAAAAAAATTTTTTTTTTAAATTTTGTTTTTACTCGGATTCTGAAATTATTTCAGATATCCCACCTTTATAGCTCCACTAAGTACTCCCTGGACCACCATTCCTATATAGTGGCTTGGGCCAGCCCATCACCATTTTTCCATAATGACCACTTATCCTCTCAAGAAATTTTCAAAAATTAGTACTTTTAAAATTTTGTTTTTACTCGGATTCTAAAATTATTTCAGATATCCCACCTTTATGGCTCCACTAAGTACTCCCTGGACCACCATTCCTATATAGTGGCTTGGGCCAGCCCATCACCATTTTTCCATAATGACCACTTATCCTCTCAAGAAATTTAAAAAAAAAAATTTTTTTTTAAATTTTGTTTTTACTCGGATTCTGAAATTATTTCAGATATCCCACCTTTATAGCTCCACTAAGTACTCCCTGGACCACCATTCCTATATAGTGGCTTGGGCCAGCCCATCACCATTTTTCCATAATGACCACTTATCCTCTCAAGAAATTTTCAAAAATTAGTACTTTTAAAATTTTGTTTTTACTCGGATTCTAAAATTATTTCAGATATCCCACCTTTATGGCTCCACTAAGTACTCCCTGTACCACCATTCCTATATAGTGGCTTGGGCCAGCCCATCACCATTTTTCCATAATGACCACTTATCCTCTCAAGAAATTTAAAAAAAAATTTTTCTTTAAATTTTGTTTTTACTCGCATTCTGAAATTATTTCAGATATCCCACCTTTATAGCTCCACTAAGTACTCCCTGGACCACCATTCCTATATAGTGGCTTGGGCCAGCCCATCACCATTTTTCCATAATGACCACTTATCCTCTCAAGAAATTTTCAAAAATTAGTACATTTAAAATTTTGTTTTTACTCGGATTCTAAAATTATTTCAGATATCCCACCTTTATGGCTCCACTAAGTACTCCCTGGACCACCATTCCTATATAGTGGCTTGGGCCAGCCCATCACCATTTTTCCATAATGGTCACTGGAAATAAGTTCAAGATTAACAGTTTCGCCAAAAGCGCTGTTTTTAAATGCAATTTAATTTTGTTTCCTAAATATTTTAGATGTTTTACTTTTATGGGTCAATTAACTAACGCTTTGAGCAATTTTTACAAAAGAGGTTTCTTATGGACCTGGTTCCTGCTTCCTAATATAGGCTTCTGAAAATAAGGTCAAAATTACCCCCACTGTTAAATTGCTAACATAGCTCTGTTAAGTGCAAAATCAGCCATGTTAAAAAATTCGGTTTGTGTCTCTGCTAGTTAAATTCGAATTTATCTTCACACACATGCGTAATTCTTGTTTAATTCTTGTTGTTTGTGCTTCTGGTAAAATGTTTGTGCGATACTCCGACTGCAGGTGGTGCATAGAGTCATGCTTTCTCACCTCTTCTATTAATTTTTAATTAATATCAGTGATTTGATTTCACTGCATAGCTTGGCGATCTAAATGTAAAATTGTATAGTAGAACTCGTTATGGCCGAATTCTGTTTCATCGTTAATAAATGCTTTCGGTTTTAGGTGCTTTTAATGAAACAATATGTAATTTTAGCTTATTCGATTTGTTACGATATTGACATAAATCTGTTCTACCAACGTACATATTGCTGTTCGCTTATTTCGTATTTCTTTATTTTAAATTTCTGTCTATTTTTTGCGATTTCAACTATTTGGTAAATTTTCGGTATTTATTGTTGTGAATTTTTGATTTTAGGTAGTTGTTTTAGTTTTTTAATTTTAAAATTTTTCAATAATAGCAGGTCAGATTGAAAATCTTGTTTGATGCAAATTCTGGTTATGGGGATGTTAAATTTTATGGGTTTTTTGATTACAATATTAGGAATAATTTGCAGCTAATTTGACGCTAGTTTTAAGGCATAATTCAAACAACGCAACAACTCATTAGATAGTAAGTTATAAAACTATCGATAGTTCGAATTTTTAGAAGAAAGTTAAAAAGTTTGAAACCTTCTCCACAAATGGGATTTTAATTTATTAAACAAATCTGAACTGGAAACTTTTACTTATATCCACCTAATTGAGTTTCTTCCTGCTCGACTATGTTTTACAAGTTAATGGAGCTGTGGACGCATACATTGAAAATTTCAATTTTATCTGAATTGAAAAGTGCATCAATCGCAGAAATGGGTAACAAGTAATTTTTAATAGAATTTATTAAAATTTTAAAACAAGAATATACCATTTGACAAGTTAAAAGAGTATTAAAATAGAAACGAAAAACAAAAAGCATAAGTAAAACCTTTATTTATTTTTTCAGTTCCTGTACAACAAGACAGAGTCTTAACAAAAAAAAATAATTTATTAAAAACATAACAAAATTAGTACAATTGACGTAAAAAAATTGATAACAAATTATGCGAAAAAATTTAACAAAAATGATTTGAAACTATTGCTGTTTAGTTGTTCACTTTGTAGAAGATTATTCCAAAGACGAGCGGCATGTACATAAAATTGCCATTCAGAAACTAGGCATTGATGGCGAGGTATTACAATATTTCGGTTCCGTGGTGATTGGAAAAAGCGTAGTTTATCAAATAAATAATTTGGGGTTTTGGTGTTTATTATTTTATGTAAGAATATTAGAGTACGAATTTTTAGCCAGCTTTCAAACGAGATTCCGTACAGATTATTGGACACTGAAGAGACGTCATCAAACCTTCTCAGGCCATACACACATCTTACAATATTATTAAACAAAATATTTAGCTTCCTTTTACTAGCTGAATCACAACTTGCAAACAATTCGCACCCATACATTAAACTGGGAATCAGATACGTATTGGCGAGTAAAGTTCTTATACTTAATAGTGTGAAGTATTGTGTTGACCAGAGAGATCGTAACTTTATATAGGTTTGACCAACCAGAGAGTTTATATGATTATGCCCATGTCAAGTTGCTATTAAAAATTATACCAAGGTTTTTCGCTGCCTTGATAATTTCGATTTCCTCGCCATTTATAACAATATTTTTGGAAATGAAGGGATTTAAGGATTTTTTACATATTACTATGCACTTCGATTTACGTGGGTTAAAACAAAGTCCGTTTGCACTGGCCCATAGGTGGATTCTGTTTAACTCTTCATTAAGAGACGTAATGACTGAAGATATATTTTGAATTGAGCAACCCAAAGTAAGTTGCACGACGTCTGCATATAAATTGATTTTGCATTTGGAGAGCTGCTTTGGCAAGTCAGCTTTATCAAAGTATAAATTTGAATTTGATAAAAAAAGAAATGCTACAATTGCAATAAGTGTCAATGCAATCGTCCTCTATTATCTTTTTACATTTGTTGCATACATAAATAACTAATCAAAAAAGCAGCTGCGTTATCTGCTGCGTAATTCATATTTACTTGTTGACTGTTATGTTTAATGTGATTTGTTCGACGTGTATGGGGAAATTGTTCGCAAACAAATCATTGGCACAAATCGTAAGTCTGATTATAGCAGCTACTTCCGGCTATTATTGAGTAAATCGCATATTTGTGTAAATTTATGTTATTTACATTTAGAATTGTGATATTTTCGCATCTGTTATTGACAGAAATGCAAAAAGTATGAATATACATGTCAACAGACGATAAGACGCATTTGCTGAATGATTTTTACAAAGCTGTGTCGACTACTTCCTACTGACTTCGCTCTTACTTTGTTAATGACGTTCGCTATCGAAAAAAAAAATAACGAAAGTCCACTAAAAGTAAAACTATCGACAATATCGGTAGTACCATAGATGGAAGGTCTGGCTAAAACCACATGTTGACTAGATTCAAATCTCGAACTTTGTTCGAAATTACCAAACAAATCCGTGTAAGCAATGATGTTCTATTTCATCAATAATTTTAATACCATACGAGATGTCTATTGAAATTTTCATATAAATTCCATAATTTGTCCATTGGTATGTTCCACTACGACAAATTCGTCACTATGGTCTCTAGTTTAAATCAGAATACAATTTAGTTGCACTATTTAATAAATATGTAAATTAAAGAAACAAAATACTTGAAATCAATTCAACTTTCGAAAATTTCTCTGTTTATGTGAAAAATTTCTTATATCGTTTTTGAACATTGTATTTGATTTATTTAAATTAATTTAAGACTGTTTACATTCAGCTGTCTACGTCAAATTCTCATTTATTGGCCAAAACAAATAATCAAAGACAAATAAATACTGGAAATTAAAGCCTGCTGCTTTTAAGAATAACTGCATATGTCAAAAAATAACATTTTCACTAACACTCAAATATGAGAAACTTTAGTGGGAAATTTCAGTTGAAATGGGTGCAAAAGAAACAATTTATTTCTGCCTAGGATCTTGCAACTAATCATGTTGATTGAGGATAAACAAAAATACACAGACACGAACATTTTTTGCCTTGCAAACTAAATGAATTAAAACTAAACTTTTAAATGTAATAACAACATAAGTGGTTGTGTTTTTAATATGAAGTTAATTCGGCAATTGGAAACTGCTTTACATATACATGCATAAGTTGTTAATGCTGAAAATTGTAAAACTTTTTTAGGTAAATAAAAAAGATGTAAATAAGACTTTGATTTTTTGCTAATATTTTAATTTTGTCTATTAATTTGATTTCGGTTTTGCAAATTTTCTTTACAAAGTGGTGTTTAAATTAATATCTTTGCTCAATTCTTGATTTGAAATTCCGACAGAATTTCGTTCCGAAAATCTATATTATCTTTGCAATATGAAACACTAATTTTAATTACTTTGTTATTACTTTTTGTTTCAGTGAAACGCACTCGAAACTTTTCTATAGACGATAAATATTATTTTCTTTTAAAAAAAATCTGAAATATTGTGTTCAATTTTATTTAACTTCCAGAAGGAAACGAATTCCGGATTGCATATTCTACATTCATATTTACTTTTGCACCTCAAAATAATGAATAATTAAATGAAATTATTGTTGTTTTTTTAAATTATTATTTTTGGGAATTTTTTAAATAATTTCAAAATAAGCTTCTTAAGGGTCATAATGTTCTGGCGGCGTCCGTCAAATTATTTGTGGAATTATTCAGCCCATGATGCCAAATCAACAGTTGATCAGCATGGCCAATGATAGAATATGATTATCAAAATATATGTTCGTCAGTGCAGATGTAGCGCGTGTTACGCCCATTTTACGTTAGACTTTATTGTCCGAACTTGAGGATACCGGATACCGCAAACTTAAAAGCTTGCAGGAAAACCTGAGGTAGTCGATTTCTCATTATATACGAGAACTTCGACTTTCGTAAATTTCCACTTGGCGACTTTTGTGCCGGAATCTAAAACCTAAGCCGGTTTAAGATCCAGCTAACCATAGACAGAGGTGTTTGAAACAAGTGCTCAATTTTGCGGGAAACGTCATCTTCAGCGAACATGCAAAATTGCCGTTTGAAGGAAGACACCAACTCACTGGCAATGCATCCATAAAAAATTACAGTTTAATTTGGTGATGGTTTCGGCCAGACGTTGGTGATACCATAACCGTCAGAGGTGAGCGGTGGGAACCCATGAGAGCCACTCTAGTTTGACCGTAATTTAATCTCGTCAACATGTACTTCCAGCAATACGGCGTTGCGTGCTTCAAAGCGAAAAACACAAAGAACATTCTGCATGAACGATTCGAGAATGTAGGTACCTCCCGCTGATTTGACTTTTTGTTGTGGTGTGTTCCAAAGTAATATGATTACGCTAATACGGTGCAATCGACCGAAGCCCTTAAAGTCAACATACCTCAAGCCATTGAGAGGCGTCTAAAATTCGACTCTCGTATTTCATGTCGATATTTTATATATAGTGACATGCACAACTTCTAAAATAAAAAAGGACTTTTGATTTGATTTTTCAAAAGCATGATTTGATATAGATATTTAGAACGATTTCAGCTGTGTGCCATCTTGAGCGTAAATTTTCGGATCTTGTTTTATTCCATTGCAATATCGACCCGCCCTTGCTGAAAACTTCATTACATCTTGTTTATAATACGATTTTAAATTAGAAAATAGAACAAGTTTTCATACAAATAATTTTAATTGTTTTTTTTTGGCAATTTAAATGAAAGTAAAACATTAATAATAAACGGCCAACCACATTTGTTCAAAAACTGTAATGAACATTCAAAAATATTTTTATATTTTCAAATTGTATTTTAATGGATTTTTTATCGCCAAAAAAAAACACAAAAAACATCTTTAGTTATTGAGTAGTAAAAACAAAATTGTTTTCTTGATTTATACGAATTCCAATATTTAATTTGAATTCTAATTCTAAAGTATTAAAACAGCCATCTATTGCTGGTCGTGTAGACTTAGGATAAAAAAAGCTCTTAACAGTTGGCTGTAACAAAAGCTTTTTAATAAGCTCTCCATAAGGGAAAAAGCATGAGTGAAAAGCCACACCAAAAGCACATTTTCTCAAATTGTTTTGTTAAGAAATAAATAACAAAATTATATTGTTTGTTCGGCAACTCTGTACAATAAAAAGAAAGATAGGTTTCGACTTCTTTATATGGAATTTGACGTGCAATAAGTTCAAACAAAAAATACTCAGATTCGATAGTGACTTTACCTGTTTAGTCTACCCTGCATATAAACCCTCAGCATACGCGTGAATATACTTTAACAACAAAAAAAGTAATTTTCTCATCAATCTTGAAAAGTCCTTTTTCTTCATAGAAGAATGCGTGATTATTCAGTACATGCGAGTACTTATTGTGGGTTCATCGTTCCGTCAAATGAGACTAAATCACCGTAACCATTACCAACATCACATACCTCGAATATCACAGTGCGTCCACCACGTCGCACTGTTTCACTTAATGGAGCAAATTTCCATCATATTGTTTGAGATAAGTGAATATATATTTTTTTCAGTAAGCCATGGATTTTAAAAGAACCTTCAGTCGACTCAAAGACATATTAATAAAATCTTTTTTTATTGATTGATATAATATCTGGTATTTTTCTTACGGGATGTGTTTTTAATCTTGATTACCAACGACTGGTAAATGCACTAACAGCAGTAGGCCCACAGTTTCTTGATTCTTTTTTTTTAAATTCACTGTGCGCTGATCTTCCTTTGGACTTGTGAATATTGTTCTGCCCGTAAGTGATTTTATTTATTTTATAGAAAAATGGTCACTGGCAATAATTTCAAGATAAATGGTGTCGCCAAAAGGGCTGTTTTTAAATGCGTTTTACCTTTGTCTCCGAAATATTTTAGATTTTATACTATTATGGGCCAATTAAAAATACTTTGGAGCAATTTTTACAGAAGGGGTATTTATAAATCTGGTTCCTGCTTCCTATTGTAGGCTTCGGAAAATAATGTAAAAATTACTCCCACTGTTAAAGGCGTCATGGGTTCTGTTGAGTTTAAAATCAACCATGTTAACGGATTCGGTTTGTGTCTCTGCTAGTTAAATTCGAATTTATCTTCCAACACATCATAAATATGTACGTATGTACATATATAGATAGTATGTATATATTAAATTAATGAATTCAATGGATCAAAATAATTATGTCACATACTGAAATAAATTTTTTGTTATTGTTTGAAATCAAATAAATTATTCTAATGATCAATTACCATATTGACGTTTATTTGAAAAGTAAACATTCATTTTAAAAAAACAGTCAATGATCAATGAAAACTTTACTTTTATCCTTATTAAAATGAATGTATTTATATGCCGGAGGCTTGCTTTTCTTTTAATTATGTTTTAGGATTTTTTGCAGGCATTTTTGCAGAAAACTCGTTAAGATATCACCAGCCTATATTTTGATTTGACCTTTCGCTAAATATGAATAAGTAAATGTGTGTGACAGGTCTGTCCAAGTTGCTAAAGTTTTTAAAAACTTTAGAAAATAATATTTCCTTTGCCATCAGAGTTGCACTTTGTGCACACATATTGTTTTTTTTTATAGTGCGGAATTGAAGGAACATTCTGTTAAATCGAAAAATAACTTTAGTGAAACCAAGGCAAACAAATACTGTTAGTACATCACATATCAGCTATAAAAAGGAGTTAAATAATATAAATTTGGTATGTTAATTACTGTGTTAAGTGGAACATTGTCTTGCTTATTGAGCATTTGTTTCAATCAAAATAGCGTATAAATAATTTTGTGGTTATTATTTATTTAGGATCCAAGTGGAGAGAAATTAGGTTATTTCCTTTCTACCTAGTGATGGCAAGATTAATCAAAAAACTATTAACAATCGATTATATTGTTGCGATTAACGGTTTAATTGTATCGAAATGTCTATTGCAATTAATGAAGGATTTATCGATTATTTCGAAAGTAATCGAAAAAAGCCCTATAATGACAAACAAATCCTCAAGATGACCTAACTTTATTCTCAAAGCGAGAAAGAGGAGTCTGATTAACGCTTGCGATAAAACGAAAACAGTGTACCCTAAGCTTCAACCACCTGCAAACAAAGTTTTGTTTTCTAATTGGAACTTCTACGATGACTTTCTAAACTCTTATTTTTAAAACAAGTCAGTTTAAAAATCTTTTAAGCCCGACACGGAATAAAGAATTTTAGCGATTAATATAGTACTTTTTTTCCTATTAATTTTTCTAGTTAATAATTTCTCGGTTCAATTAATCATATGATTACTTGATTACTTGATAAATTTTGCAATTTTTTTCCATCACTACTCCCACCCTCATTTTTCAATCAACTAAAAATTGAACAAAAGTCTTGAAAATTTATTATCTTAAAAATTCCCCTGCATTTTATGAAGAAAGTTCATTAAGACGTTCATCCAAAAATACATCTCAGCTCTAAAGCTGATATTTCAAGCAAAATTCGCATTTCTTTTTCAAAAAGCCAATTCAACATTCAAACATTCTGCTCTATCGTGTAACGTGTCATGATAACTTGACATCAGTGACTGAAGAATAAACAATAGATTTAACAGGCACCGCCTAAACCTCGACTATTCTTTATTGAAACCCCTTTTATTTAGTACTTTTTGCAAAGGAATAATTCATTTAAAAAATGCTCTAGTTTCTACCTTTAAACAAATAATAACAACATCAAATACAAATATAATTTGCCTGCAAAGTTAGTAATTAAATTTTTCTTTAACACCAACAGGTGAATAAGAGCCAACGTAAAAGAATATCTTTTTGCATTTATAGTCTCGGTGCTGTTGTAAATTAGTTACAACATTTCGAACAGCGACAATGTTGACGTCACATTGTCTGTGAAAAAAAGATGTGAAGTCAAGAAGTAAAATATTGTTTTACTCACCTCCAATCGTGCGCAGAAAATCCTGAACAGTTTGCTTTGCATAGTTCACAGCGGACACCATCCTCCACTTCGCGTATAATGACACCCTAGAAATAGAAAAATTAAAACAGAAATTACTTCAATTACTCATAATTAAAATCCCAGTAATTGTGCGAGAGGATGTGATAAGGTTGTGGTTTTAGAGGCTGACTTTTCGAAAGTACAAAAAAAGTTAGAATATATATATATATAACATACCTAATTAGAGGACGCGGACGTCTTTAAGTGTGATATATTCATGTAAAAAAGTGAGAAGTTTGTTTCCATTCCTTTGTTGCATTTATATAAATTAAAAATAATGGCAATGAGTCACTATCAGAAGCAATCGTTAGATCTGTCCAACGGTACACCGAAAGAAAAAACTTTTTGCATGGTCGCAACAACGACATCATGTTCCCTACAACAATATATTATTGTGGGAAACATATTAATGTTTTTTTTTAAATATTTTAAACATTAACTTCGTTTTATCATTAATTGATTTTTATCTTTAAAAATTTCAACATAGTTAGTAAAATTTTAGCCAATGCATTTTAACTATACAAAAATAATATAGTAATTGTAACCATAAAATGTTGTTAATAAACGTAGCATGTACAATTTTTTTTTTGTGTTTAATCAAAGTGTGACCACGAAGCAATCTTACAAATCTTATTTTCTAAAAAATTTTGGTTTGTTTCTCTTAGATTATGGTTACTTCAACCACGTCATCTTTATGTCTTTAAAAGTTTCTTAAAATAATATTTTCTATGCGATAAGGGTTGAAGTTACTCGGAACAAAAGAAAGATGCGAACTTATTTTGTTCCGATTTTTTTGGTAGGATAGAATTCTGTCAGAATTTTTCTGATTGAGTCGTAGTACTATGTTGGCTAGTGAATCACGGCTTTAAGCGACGATACATTTGCAGGTACTAGCAAAAAGTCCACTCTTGACATTTATTTAAGGGAAAGGTATTTTAATTAACATTTGGCTGATAGCGGCTATTCATCTAGAAAACTACGGACTGCCTTTAATTGTTCTCGCAATAAAGCCATTACTCCATTACTCAATGAGCTGAGTGTAAAGTCGCGTCGTAATGTTAAAATCCAATTGCCCAAAAACCACATAAACCGTGGTTTAAATCTTGATTGTAAAGCGTGGATCTTGATCAAGCTTTTCAAGAAGCAAAGGCGGAATTAACACGACAATGCATGACTAGTTATTTGGCAATTTTTTTTATTTCAAAACCAAAACTTTTAATATGGGCGGGTCGATGTTTGCAGTCCCTGGCGCTGCTCATGTTTTTATTTATTATTCAGTGACAATGGCAAATCACCGTGACAAGTTACACGATTGGTCAGCACGTACCAATAATAAAACTTTATTATCAAAATGAGTGCTCGCTAGCGCAAACGTTGCTCAAGTTACGCTCATTTCGTGGTTTAATGCGAACGTTGCCAGTTTGGCAAACAAATTTTACGCGATCGGTTCGGTAACCAAGCAGCCAACACCTCGACCGAATTGCTCGCCGGTGTCCGTCGAAGTTAAAATGCATCTACAAAAAGTTATTGTTTGGTGTGGATTTTGAGATGGCATTACCGGTCCGTGATTCTTCGAAAACAATTTGTAAGGGCATCAGCGTTAACGGTGAGCGCTGCAGATTAATAATACAGAATATCTTTTAGCCTGAATTGAACTTCATATGTACATGGACAGCACTACATGCCACACAGCGAACATAAGTGGGCATTCTACATAAACGAATTGAGAGTTTGCGCTGTGTTCTCAAGTCGCTCTCATAGACAACATAACCTAACCCATTGCTCAAATTCAGGGGACATACAAATGTACGTACACTCTTAGGTTTTCAGCCAAGTTCTCGTGGTTTGCGAAAGTCTTTAATTTGTTGCCACGATATAAAAACCGGAGTTGCAACCTCACCCCATGACCTTGAAAAGAACGGCCGCCAGATCATAAGCAGCTTAATCTTCGCATCCGCCGTCGTCGAGTTAGAAAAACTAGTTTGCTCATCATAAACACGACAATTATGGAAACCCCTGCAGCATAAATGAAGTAGACCATATGCGGACAGGTTACCTATCATACAGTGACGATTATAAAAAATTGTTTGAAGAAAAGGAAATATGTTACATGTCGTGAACTCTTCAAGCTCACGATTTAAACGTGTGACCAGCAATTAATATTCCGACATCATGATCAGTTTCTTGTCGAGTTGCAATTTCTGACAAGATCTTTGCCTAAATACCTCAAAGATTTCGAAAAAAAAATAGCAGAAGCAAATTGTATAAAAGTAGTAGCAAGCGGTGACTTAACCCAGTAGCAACACCTTTGTTAAAAATAATCTCTTCTTTACAATTTTATTCTGAATTTTTATTTTGTGTTAAGGCCTCAATTAATGGTTTCCTTGGCTCTTTCAGTAGTGCACTAGCTTTTGAGGTTAAACATTAAATGCGGTTGAAATCTCGAACGTAACAACCACAATATTCTTTGTCAATATTCAATGCCAAAGGCAAAATGTTTAAACTGAACGTAAAACCTACAAGAAACAAAACCATCAACTAAACGACAGCTTTTGTTTTTTAGAACGTTTTTCAAAGCAGTTTAGGTTTTTTTTAATAAAAGAAACTCAAAACTCACTTTAGAAAGACACACATTTTTTTATTTAAAAATACAAGAAAAGTTTGTGTGAGCGAGCGAATACTTTTATGTGTCTCTAGCACTTGCTCTTGATACAAAAATACAAACAATCTCTTAAGCTCATGCCAAAAACAATATGTTATTGTTATTTTAATAAAAGGAAAAGACAACATGTTGTTATACGCTGTTATTGTTTTTGTTGTTGTTGCTCTTGTTAAAGCGGCTCCATTTATTGTCAACCATTTAACCGGATGTAGGCCATCGATTTTTAGTATGAACTTTGAACGGAAATTGTGCCGTCATGTGCATGACATCACACACGCACACATATGCAATCACACAAAGTGTGATAAAATATTTGTGTGATTCTAGAATATTTTTTCAATAAAATTCGTTATTAATTAAGTTTGTCATTCCGTTAGTAACTTCGGCAATATTCATATGTGGCCGCAAACTTACTTGTAAAAGTATAAATTCTCAATCGATTTGATGCTGTTCTTCTGTTGAAATGCCGTTCTCGAAGGACCAAATTAACTTAATGGCTTACATAGATGATTTGTCCGATATTGAGTCAATAATTTTCATGTTGGTAGTCAGCGAATTTGCGCAGGTATGTTGTTCTTCTTTCTCTATGATGAAATTATTTTGTGATGAAACTGTAAGCATCATACTTGTTCCTTGGCACTGTATTACCGACGTATACTCGCTATGTATTTACTTCATATTTAGGCAAAACAGATAAGATAATTCAGTTAGCCGCACCTGTGCAAGGTGAGACGGATCCGAGATCTTCACTTTTGAATAACTCTTCCCAATAGAACCGCCTGTATTTGAGCAATGACCTGACCTCTGTTGACTTTGATGGCATCAGTTTATTGCCCCTACAAGCAATACTCTAGGGTTATCTAAACGCGGCACATATAGAAGATATAACTATACTACTAAATCGCTCAGACACAGTGTAACTTGTGTTGTTCGTTAAGTAGCCACTATTGCCACTATTGTTGAAAACACATGTCATTCGATTCTGGTAAAAAAAATTGTTTATCATGGACTTGTAACGCTCGCCTAAAATTTGCAGCAAACAGTAATTGTACTGGAAGTCATGCGAACCATGCACCTGGTCGATAAAAGTGATTTTTCGGATAATATTAGGGTCCAGTGCAGTCATCTGCATTGCCGTTAAAAGCGACGGCCTCAAAAACGTTGTTATCGAAGAAATATGAATTCATGATGCATGTTGGCCGAAAACCTGTAACAAACAGAATAAACTCTGTGGTTTGGTTGGTAATCCTCTCACAACCGGCGATCTTGCTTGTTATCAGGGTAATTTTTCGGCCGAAATTATGGTCCTGGTCCAAATGCTCCAAAATTCACTAAGCGATATAACGATTTTGTCTACGCCCATTACCTTTAAGCTCCTGAGTCGGTTGGAACATTAAATGGGCGTAGTCCCAAATACCAACATGAAAGACGGAGTTACGGAACCGACTGCCTCATATTCCCACATCCATAGAAGTCAGCCAGGGACTGTCAACATTCACCTGCTGTTATTTTAAAAACCAATATACGATCTACGTAACTATATGACTCAACGGGTTTAAATTTCTCAAATATCTGATTTATGCTCTTTGGGAATAAGGCCTAGTGTTTTAAATAAATTCGTTTGTTTTGTCTTTAAAATTTTTTCTTTGAAATAAATCCTCGAATTATTTTCATTTTACAATATTAAACATTTGGCAGCATAGAAATTTGTTAAAACGTGCAAATATTCAATTATATTAAGGCGTTACTTATTTTCCCGTCGTTGTTATATAATAATTAAATAAAATTTCTAATTTTTCGAAAGGAATCGTTAATATTAAAAACAGAAACTAAACTTAAAAATAAACAAAAATTTTGCATACTGGAAGAAAGACAAGAGGATAAAACTTAGGAAGAAAATTCGACAAACAAAAATTGCAATACTTTATTCAAAAAATATCGAATAGAATCGCTAAAATCGCACATAAATGAATAAATATCGAAAAAACGCTTAAACATTACAAAGCAGAAAAAAATCGCTGAAATCAAAAAAAAATTTAAAGAAACAAACTAAACGGAACTATGATTCAAACTTAGAAACGGACCAAATAAAAAAAATATAATAAAAATGAATTCCAGAAAGTAACACATTCGCAAGATTAAATCAAATCAAATCGCAAAAAAATCTCACAAATTCTAAATAAGGTTAAACTCAAAAATATAAAAATCAGTGAAAATAGAAAAATACTTGAAGCGGGAAAAATTCAATATTTCCCTAATATTCAGAGGGCCGTTTTAAAGCCAACTGCACACAAAACATGGGTTAATGATCGGTTTGAATCACAAATCACACCAACAAAAGATATGTTACAGAAATAAAGGACCACTAAACGTAAAGTGGTAAAGGTACCAGCCAACTACGAAACATCATCATTTAGTATCACCCTAATATTTACAGAAAAAAATCCATTGTTTTATTCTTAATTTCTACCGCAAAAATAAAAACAATGAAAAATGTCTAAAGCGACAAGAGAATAATAAGAATTCTGCAAAGCGAGGAAATGCTGAGATGGCTATAAATAGGCCTTGAAGGACTTCAAATATGACGTTTTCATTTTAAAATCACACACTTAAAATTGTAAAGCAAACGTGACATAAACAATTATAAATAAAATACGTCACATAAATTGAATTCAATTTAAACTTGTGTGTTGTGTGATTTCAGATGAATTCTCCCCCAACCTCAATTGAAGTGTAAACATGTCTTGTGGATGAAAATTGTACTGGAAGTGGTTGCGGATCATAAGCTTCAAATAAAAGTTAGGAACGCTTCACTTAAAAATGGAAAGCTCCAATCTCTACAACGCTTTTTGTACACGTTTTGTTTTCTTCAAAAATTAAGCTTTATTTAATTTAAAGTGATTTTTGTAATCTTTCCGGCAACATATGGATTCCGCATCAAATGAACTAGTCGGGACACGCTCAGTAAAACTTTCCATCCTCTGTTTTCCAAATATGTATGTACATAGTTTTCACTGCTACCGGAGGATGGTGGAAAATTTCAGCTTCGTGTCTGGAAGCATATTCTGAGCATATTTCGTTGAGTGTTGTCTTCAATTGGATCCTTTGGTAGCCGGGCTTTTTCATCTTAAAACTCGTAAAACGCGCAGAAGTTCTTTGTCTTCAACAGCACAATAACCATCTTTGAAGCGTCGATATCAATATCTACAAGTGATTTCAAAGTGAGCATGCTAGCCATGAAGTGCCATAAGATTAGGATGACTTTTTGAATCCAAATTCCACGCAAAAACACTGTTTTGGGTTCAAAATTCTATTATTTTCGATAGAATAAAAAACTAGGTTGTTGTAAAAAACCCAATTCCCTCTGAACTGAATATCTAAACTTTTCGATGAAAAAAAAGGTGTCATAATATACAATACATCACAATGCCTGTTCTCAACTTTTTTGTACAGCCAAAACCAAATAATTTCTTTGAAGAGCCAGCGCGATGGCGAATTATGTTGACAATATTTAAAGCGCAGTTTGTTTGAATAAAAATTTAAAATGTACTTTTCATTTAAGGAGCTCGAGATTTGTGCTGAAAGTGTGAATGAGAAAATGTTTAAATAAAAAAAAAACTTATTAGCAAATATTTTCAAAAGGCATAGTATAGGAGGACTAAATAGCAAAATTAGTTTTCCTAGTTGCTACATTTATTTCAGAAGCTCTCAAAGTTACCAATGCTATCCAGCTGTCCAAATATTCAGTAAAGTTTGCCATTTCGTCATGCAGGGTCTGACTACACTCTTTTGAAACTTAAGCCGCTAAGCAGTGGCCAGTATCGAGAAATGTCTATCTGACGCCGATCGACTGAGTGGGGCACCGACAGAGAGTCAACCCGGCTTATATGCGGTTGGTCTTGAGCCTACATCAATATAGAATTTTACTGATGCAACAACTAAGGCCAGAGCACCCCAGACAACATCATGATTCCACAAAATGGGCGCTAGAAGTGTTGGCAGGGAATCCGTACTTTGCCGAAAAAAATCTACAATTCATACTGCCAGCGCAGCCGAGGTGGTCTTCTGAATGATGTGCATTAATAATTGTTGTTTTATTTAAATTTCCTTTCCCATCGGCCTTATCTAGTCACCCTATATTAAAAAAAGAACTATGGAATTAAAAAAAAATATTTGGATTATTTTCTTATTTAAGAATTATTTTTTACAGTTATTTTAATCACAAGAAAATAATTTTTTCGTCACTGCGTCACATTAAAAGGAACATTTCAGCCTGACTGTATTCAATCTCGTGTTCTCTACAAAGACGGCATTGTAACGGTTATGTTCTTGAAATAAATTTGCATTTAGAGAAATGTGAAATTATAGGATCTCGTTGGCTCCCATTCATATAAGTAGTTTTCCTTACCCTGTTCTCAAGAAATCACACCCCCATGTTAACTTTTGTTAAGGTACTTTTTAGATAAAACCACCCTTAAGCTTTGAATAAATTATATTTTCATGTATGACATGAAAGAGGTACAAGTTTTAGCACTATTTTAGTTTTGCTTAAAAAACATCTCTCCATTAAAAGGACACTCGAAGTTGTTGAAAACTACCAAATAAATATTCATAATGCAGAGCTGGTGCATGAGTACAATAAAACGCTTGAAATCATTAAGACTAAAACGACGCTGTAAGTAGTCAAAATTTTGTTTTTACAACAAAAAGGTAACTACGACAAATTATTTAAAAAGCACCAACACACTATGTCATTACCCTGCAGTTTTAAGGTACTTCTACACTGGACAGTTTTTGCCCTAGGTAAAGTGTAGAGAAACTCTAGCTAAGGCGGTCTAAGCCTCTCTCCAGTGTATAGAGGTGCTAGAGAATCCTAGCAAAGACCGCGTTAAGCTCTAGCTAGAGATGGGCGATTCTATGGTGTATATAGTGTTTGGGTGCCCTGGATAGCTCTATTCGTTTGGTTGAACATTGGAAAACGCATAAAGCGTTTTCTTTTGACTCAGTTTACTCTTATCAGGTATATTTAGCGCTGCTCTACCTAGTGCAATTACGTTTGACAGTGTACACAGATTCAGAGAGTGCTTTAGCTACATTCTACGAATGATCTACCTAGAGAAAATCACTTTACAGTGTGCACGGACTCAGTCTAGCTAGATTTGCTTTATGAATATCACTCTTCAGCGTATAGGCACCTCCAGAGCAAACTTTTACTAACAGCAGGGCTCTTTATTTCACACACTAGTTACCTTATTGTATACTGGTATCATATTCACTATCAAAGAAGTTAAAGGTATTTTTTGTTTTAACATTTGCCGGAAAAACATAAGTGTTTTCTTGGGGATACTGACATAAACCTTTCAACCTCAATTTTGAAAAATAGCACCAACTTCTTTTTGAGGAGGTGACTGTAACACGCTAAAATTGCTTAACTTTTAATATTAAACAGCACCAGTGATATCACTGGAATAAGGTAGTGCTTTTGGTACCTAATCCCTTTCCAATATGTATAGAGAGCAATAAGTAGTCGTGTATTTCAAATTGTTACCGTATGCAACTTGAAGCTGGCTTCCAGCACTGCATCAACCTTTTATATACACAGACATTCATTTCTTCTTCTTTGCAACTTCCATGAAATTTTGGCTTTTTGCCAACTATAGTCGAACAAACAATTCAATTTAAATCTGTTTTATTTCACTTATTATACAAGTCTGTATTGTAAAAAAAGCAGAAAGAATTGCAAGTTATAACTGTGAAAGAAAATGCTCCAAAGCACATGCATTTGAATATGAAACCAACAAAAGATTTAATAAATAAAATAGATAACAATATTAATATAATTTTATCGATAAATAAATCCAAATTAGGGCGATAACTATTGCTGCTATTGAAAATCAGTTAAATCAAAATTGAATTTTAGCTGCCTCTTTAAAAAACATGTCGTATTAGCAACTTTATGGTAGATGCGGTGGCCCTTCAAAGTCGAGCGCCTACCGTTTAATGGCCAAGTTCGAGACCGGCGCACAGTGTCATATTTGCATAACTTAGGTGTATTCGTGGTATCATTAAAAACATTTTCAGCGACAAATTGTACTGGAGTGCTTAGATGCAACTGCAGTGCGAAAAATGTTTTGGCAAGTCGTTTGTATAAATTGAAAAAAAGATGTGGTCCCAGAATCAACCCTTTGGGCACTGCTCTAGATAATTTCAACGCTGAAGATTCGGCATGGTTTAAATGGACAAATAGCGGTTTAAAAGGTATGAAGATAGAAGTTTCAGAAAAATTAATAAAGTTCCGTAGCTTCATGCAAAGTGTGCTGTGACCAACCGTATCAAAAGTTTTCGAATGGTCATCTAGATGCCGTCGTATATTTCCAGAAATATTCAGTAACGCTGAAGCGCAGCTATGCTGTGGCTTATCATGTGGCTTATCAGACAATAGGTTGATGATATATAACGACATTTGTATATGTAGATCTTTTCCTAGGACTGTAGACAAGTAACTCAGCAAAGCTATGGGCCTGAACTTTGAAACCGTTTTCGACAATGGTATTCATTTTGCATTTTTTCATATTGACGGAAAGGTACTTGTCATTTTAAATGCGTTATATATGGCAAGAGAACTCTCCACAATATGTTTATACATTTTGGATGCATATTCTCCAGCCCATTGCTATTGATTTTATTCATTTGAAACGTGAAAAGACTTCCAATTAACTTACGCGATAGAATTTAGAACAATTACCACAGTTTTGAAGAACAGCCAAGATCATCGACGTTCTTCGTGAAATTGGCGCAGGAGAACCCAGGACAGTCGATTTCCCGCTGTGCAGAACAACTCGAACTTTCGCAAGCTTGATGAACTCGCCGTAGAAACTTAGCCTGCATCCCTACAAGGTCAAACTGACGCATAAGCTGAAAGTTATTGGCCATAGATCAAACCGTTTGAATGGGCTTTGGATCGTTTAGAAAAGCATGCCAAAAAGATGTCTTTAGCAAGAAATCACAATTTTGTAAATATGACGGTAGGCAGTTGTTTCAAAAAAATGTCATCGCAATTTATAGATTCACCTGCGTTTTATTAAATTTTAATTATTCATGTGTTTGAATAAATCATGGACAGTTCACTAAAGTTATGTATGTTGTTTGATTAATCTTGTGCTAGATTTCTGTTTCAGCATTTAGAAAAAAAAATCCCAGGTTTCTGGCCAGCCTTCTTAGCATTGATCATGTGGTTTGCTACCGTTTAATTCTTTTCTTGTGGAATTCATTTAAATCTCAAAGCATCGGCCCGTTCATATTCAAAGCTCCCTTGGAATTTTCGTAGTTCCCTTATTATAATTTTCAACTCTTTCTGGCAGGTTTGGCTTAGCAATAAATGAATTCAAATTTTATTTCCATTCTAAACACAGCTGAAATCAGTCGATAGGAAAAACATTGAAATATTTTTTTTCTTCTTTATACACAAGATGACCTTTACAACCATTTATTCATAACTATTTTCTATGCAATTGGCTCCACAAAGCAGTATGAGAAACTAAATCAACCAAAAATTTAATTATAAATAATTGTAAAGCAATTTAAGTTGACCAAATTGGCCATAGAAAAAATTGCATTCAACCGCACGTAATACTCGTACAACATGAGTATGTGTGTTTGCTGTTGAGACCACATTTGCAGCGATTAGCAACACCATTTCCCAACATCTTTAAAAACACCTGATGTTCTGCAAACGTAAAAAAAATACTACTTCATCGGAATATGTATATGAAATTAGGGGTGGTTTCGGCGCTAAGCTCGGTAAGAAGTATTTTTTACTTCACGAAATTTATTTTCTTGTTAACTAAAAATAATTGTATGAATGATCGCCCAAGTGAAAATCGCCCAGAACAATGAAATGAGCACACGCTCCTTAATTAGTGCAATTAAATTTTAAATTGAGTTATAAAATTTGGTGTTCATGACCCGCCAATGACGTTTGAAAAAGCGCGTAGTTATGAGTTATGCGTTTTTAAGTACAAAATTTGGAATTGCCACCATAATATGAAAGTGATAGATAAATTGAACCCAATAATGTTTGTTATCCCCCTTAAATAATCAGGGGTATTGTTGTTATAAGTTGTGGGGTCTAGTTAGTCGTCCCGTAGAATTTTTTGCTCGCTTAACACACTTCACCAGAGTTTCATTATGAATTTAATTAAATCTATGATGTAATTAGGCAGTAGTTGCTGCAAAATTTACTAATTGAATTCTTGCATGTTGAATTGAGCTCAATTAAGGCCTTAATTGCGTAAAACTCTTAATTTTGGAAAAAAGGCATATGTGTGAATATAATGTTACGTTTATTACCACAATAAACGTTATTTTGAGGGTTCGTTTAATTGCAAATATTAAATTAAAAACTCCTTTATGATTTTATCAGTTTACAACTTTATTCGGCAATTAAGACTCAATTAACAACTCTTCAGTACTAATTTACACTGTACACTTAACACTTTTATACGCACAGGTATTCACTCTATGAAATCTCAAAGTCAACTCTATCTTCTGCGGTGGACGGCGCCTTTATATACAGATCACGGCCGCTTCTTGAAATGTCCCGAACATATGCGAAATTGCGCATCATTCATTTCATTTGCTGGCTTAGTATATGTATATGTGTTTGTGTGTGTGTGTATCTTTAGTTCTCTTTTTCGTGCTGCAGAAGTTGTTGTTGTTTCTACATCGAATCGCGGTTCGGGGAATTTCTACTACGCAATTTGTTTTTGCTTTATGTTTATAATATTGCGTATTTGTACAATAGGTCGTTTCACACATCTTTGACTATTACTTTGTAACAATACTATAAAAAAGTAGCTGGCATTCGCCTGAACACAAGAATTTGCTCCTCTCAAATATGCCCACACTTTGCTTTTCTTACTAAAGATACTCTGCATTGCTACGCCATTTTCGAACATACCGGCCGAAGGCGATTTACAATTAGAAAATATTTGTCATATTCAGCCGCTAAATTAAATAAAAAATATTTTCACCTTTTCGGTTAAAGTTGGTTGTAGTTTATTTCTTTATATTCCAATCAGCTTCAAACGCTATTTGGAGCTCAAATGAACAAAATCCTGCACAGCAATAAAAAAATAAAAATTAATAAGGATATTTTTAGGTTATTGCAAATAAACTGAGCTAAAAGAAAATTATAAAAGTTAAGTTTACTTTTACTTTGTCAGAAAAATGGAGGTTGGATGTGAAAATCCCTGACAATTCTATATAAATATACGAGATTATTCGAACAGAATGTTTGTCTGTAAAATGAAAGCGATTGATTTAGGTTTACTTTTCGATTAGAAATTTGCATTTGGCAACAGTGTAATAATGAGCATTATTAGATTTCAGTTTTGCTTCTATGAACAAAATGGCTTATAATAAAAAAAAGAAGCAATATAAAGCCAAACAATTTAAAAAGTTTTAGTTTGGAAAGATTTTTTAAAGAGCAATACTGATGTTGACTATCAAAGAAGAGATAAAGCAACTATGTTTGATCGATTATTTGGCTTTAGGTTTGGTTAGGCTAAAACATTTTAATTCAATTTTGTTCTAAAGATTTGCATCAAAGCACCCTGTCGGACACTACGTTGTAACGACGTGTTTTTACGATTAGCTGGAGTAGAGCTCGCGGCTCCCAGGGTTCGTTACAAATATATTTATTTGTTTCCAAGAGAGAGAGAGAGTTAGTATAAATGTTTTCAACAACGTTATAAACTTTTAAACTTTATTCATCAACTTTATTTATTAATTAATACAGCGTGACACGAAATACGATGGACCTTCGGTGGCCATTGAAACATTCGCTGGTACTCTCCTAAGCTTCTCACACCATCCGACGCTTTTGTTGCGAGTGCACATAAGCCGATTCTCTTTTCTGCCCTCTCTTGTCTGGGCGAATAATATTCTGGCCTGACTCGACAATAGCAGAAGCTCTGTCCCTCTCCCTCAGATGGACTCTCTTCGTCTGCCTACTGCTCTAGGTGACGGGACAAGGATTGACTCACTTGTCTAGGCGAATATAATTCTGGCCCGAAGCTAAGAGATGTGTCCTCTGCACACTCAACTCTGACCGCACTCGGTTGGGGCGAATAAAATTCTAGTCCAACCGTTTACCGCCAGGGGAGTGGCTATCCACTACTCGCATATACCAATTGAGGCGAATAATATTCTGGCCCAGGTGGTATAGCGCCACCTTACTCACTGGTTTCTCTTGTCAGGGTGAATAAAATTCTAGCCTGACACGAAAACACCGGTAGTTTCGCTACCAGTTGTTGACGTGAGAGACTAGCTTAATTAAGTTAAGTAAAACTCTAAAATAATTAAGCTACAAGTAGTTGAGTCTGGTCTTGCTAGCCACAGACTGACTGACTCTTCTACCGTATACGCATTACTATTCTGCTTGTTATGCTGAGTTTCACGTATACGCGCACCATTGTACGATCCATACCAGCTGATCATTTGTCAGTCATGGTAGAGTTGTATTAAAACAGTGTTACCATTATGTGGCGGTGTTACCTACATATTTCTGTTAAACTTAAAACTAAGTTATTATTAATAAAAACTATGAATTTAGTTAGAGAAGCAAAAGACATAATTATATGTGACCCAAAAACGAGTGGAAGGACTTTTTGTCGTCACAACGTTAACTACAAATTTCTTAACCACTACTAAAGCTACAACTACGAAACAATTTCAACATGTAGGAGCAGCAGGAGCAGATGTGGTGTTTTTAGCATTGCTTTTTTAATACTACTGCTACAGGCAAACATTACATTGGTAAAATGAAGGAGATGCAATAAAAAATAACAGGAAGAAGTAGCTCATGAAACTAAAGAGATTTCTGTTGCTTTGTTTAAAATTGTGGTTATATAACTGCAGCTATAGTTGTAATGCTATTTCTATGACTAAAATAGCATTGCGGACCTCAACATAAAAAAGTCTCCAGGGCCGGATGGCATTCCTGCACTGGTCTTGAAGCAGTGCTCTTCGACGCTAGCGCGTCCATTGGCCAAACTTTTCAGCATATTGTACCATGCTGGCGAATTTCCAATGTGTTGGAAGGTTGCCAATGTAACGCCAATCCCAAAAAAAGGAGAGGCCAATAACCCTGAAAATTACCGTCCAATAGCAATTTGTTCGGCGCTTTCCAAGGTTATGGAAAGTATGGTGAATTTCCATCTTGTTAATTACCTGGAGTCCAACAATTTACTTCACGACCGTCAGTATGGATTTCCTAGAGGGCGCTCTACGGGAGACATACTGGCATTCCTCTTGGAGAGATGGTGTAGGTCCATACATCATTTTGGCGAAAGTAAGGTGGTGGCTCTAGATATTTCCAAGGCATTTGATAGGGTGTGGCATGGCGCGCTCTTGTCAAAACTTGTTGCTTTTGGTGTCGGTAATCACTTCTCTCGAATTATATCGAGCTTTCTCAGAGATCGCACTATACAAGTTGTTGTAGATGGGATCTCATCAGACGAGTTCAAGATCAATTCAGGGGTACCACAGGGCTCCGTTCTTTCTCCTACTCTATTTCTTATCTTCCTAGATGACCTTCTTCGTCAAACTTCCAACCCTATTTATTCTTTTGCAGATGACAGCAACATCTGTCATTCTTACTCATTCATCAACAGACCCAAGCCTTTTAGAGATTGAGGCCATGAGGCACCGCATGAGTGATTCATTAAATAGTGATCTTGTGACGATCACAGAATGGGGTCGTGCGAAAAGGGTCGATTTTAACCCAATACAATAAGACCCAGTGTTGTATGCTAACACACAGACGCACGACGGACTTTGCTGCTCCATCTGTAGTTATGGGTGGTATAGATATTGAGGAATCAGAAGCTCTTGATGTTCTTGGCATGAAGATTCAATGTGATGTCCGATGGACCCAACATATCTTTCAAGTGTCGAAAGAAGCATTCAAGTGCCTAGGCTTCCTCAAACGGTGTAAGAATTACTTCACCCCATCTGATCTCCTAACTATCTATACCACTTATATCCGACCGAAAATGGAATACAACTCTCATGTATGGGCCGGTGCTTCAAAGTCTATTTTGGAGTTACTCGACCGCGTACAGGAGAGGGCGAAGGTGCTGATCGGTGACAGTAGGGTATCCAACTCTATTGACTCGCTCGAGCATCGTCGCAATGTGGGGTGTGTTTCGCTGTTCTATCGCTACTACAATGGATTGTGCTCTGATGAAATTAGGGATATTATTCCCGAAACCCGGTCATTCATACGCACCACACGTACTTCATCAAGAGCACATCCATTTGTGGTCGAATGGCCAGTGGATCGCACAACGTACTACAGACAGAATTCGTTCTTTAGCCGGACCATTCGTATGTGGAATAAGCTTCCAGCAGAGGTCTTTCCTCCCACTTTCTCTGTGGAAAAGTTCAAATCAAATATTAATAAACACTACTCCCTCTGTCCTCCTTCCCATAACCTATTTTCCTAGTTCTAGCACAATGCATTGCATGAATAGGGGTCATCCCCTGAGTGCCGGTCCTACCATAAAAAAATAGCATTGTAGTTTTCCTAGAATAACACTGAGCTAGCAGTCGAAGTAGTCAAAAAATAAAACATTCAGCATAAACAGTATAATTAGAAACGAGTACGTTTATATGATCTCAGTATTGCCGTTTTTATTACATTTTTTGTTTGCACTATGAAATAAAACTACTTTTATTGCTAAAAAAAAAAAGGTTAAGCTAGCACGAGCAACATAAAATTATAAACTAGAATATTTTTTATTCTTATTGAGCGACTACTAATACGTCTGCTATGAAAATGTAAAGGTAGCAGCAGCAATAGTAAATGAATGACTCCGAGTTTTTAACATTTTTTAGCTGGCTACTTCTACTTACGTGTAATCTAGATTTTTAAACATTGGCTAATATTCGCCTGAATGCTACAATGTGATACAGCTAATTTTTTACGATAAATTAAATAAGCTCTTATGGTCGAAGGATAATAATAAAAAATTTATGTTTCAATTGTACGCAACAGGGAAACAGTCGTTTAAAACATTTGGAAAATAAATTTTCTATGCAAAAACAGGAGACATACGAGACGAGGCCGAACAGTAGCACGTATTTAATGGTTCAAAGAATTCTTTAAGAAAAAAATACCATCTTTTTCCACAGAAAAAGAACTAAAATTTATTTTCTAGCAATGGAAGAATAGCGGTGAGGTCACATTAGTTACACATAATTATATTAGTAGCATTTCGATTTTAATAGCACCACGTGAACTGTTGAACTTTAAACTTGATGTGTATGAATTCAATGCGAGTTTAGTTGACTTATTATGAATTAAATTGAAGAAAAACGGCATCAACTTAGGTCCGGTAGAATTTTTAAAAGTTGGCCTAACCCAGACTACGACTTCTGTGATGACTTGAAATGGTGTTTTCGGTCGGACACTATAAAGGAGTGAATCATTTCAAAATTGAGTTATTTACTTTTATTATGCAGTAAGATATTTTTTTAATGTCAAATATTTATATAATTGTTAAAGTTACTTTTAAGTCATAAGTGTAACGGTTTAATTTGTGAACTTCTAACTTTGTTGCGGGGCCAGACGATAATATCAGTACTAGAAAAATAAAAAAATGTCACTTACAAGGTTAACAAAATTACCATTTTAGCGGCATTTCTTGCCAAGTTGTGATAAAATTCGAAAACTAATGAGAGCTACTGAATGCTTAACATGTGGATAATGAATAAAATCTTAGCTTTCTCCCCTCCCTATTTTAAAATGTAAACATCAATATCTGTTCTAATTATGGCTTCATTGATTTAATTATTTTGTTAAATTATTCTCCTGAATACAAATTCTAAATTTGTTAATTCGAAAACGCTGTAATTTCAAAATAGCACTTAATATTATTGTATTTTATAGCAGAATAGAAATATTAATACAATAATTTTTTACTAGAAAAGATTATTTTGTAGAAGTATTTGTAAAAATGTTTTTACTAGCCGCAATTATGTTCGAAGGGTAGAGCTTAATTTTGGTAGAAAATAATTAATTAATTCTTCGTCAAATAAATTACGAGGTCGTAACATTCGCTCAGTTTAATCAAATGGTCGTAAGCAATATTTATGAATTCAAATGCAGCTCTTAATGAGCGGTGCAACTCACAATGTTAGACCGAATGTTAGACCGAAGCCACTTTTTTAGTCAGATACCAATCTTCGGCATCATTTTCAAAAATCGGCAAAAGCTCCAATTAACATCGCAGTATTTATATTAGAAGCATTATCTGACCTGGGACAGGTGAAGACGATTATTCGGTAGGACCCCAGTAAAAACTAATAAAATTAAACTCACTTTTTATATTAATTTCTTATTTTAAAACAATTTTCTTAGTTATTTTGGCACATAGTTTTTTGACGAAAAGAACCACAGTACTGCATTTTTCAGCCCTGTTGTACGAGAAAACGAAAGTGCGTTTAAATTTGGAAAATTTTCAGTTTGTTTTGTAAAACCAATTTTATAAATACTAACTCGGACTGAAAACTAAAACAGTAGAAAACATTGTCGAAATAAAGCTTAAAATTAATTATCAGAAATTTTATTTTTTAGCAAAAAAAAAAATAACGAGCCAAAGAAAAACAAGCCAGAGCTATGTCGAATTTTATATACCATTCATCCAAAATGTGTATGAGCTACTGAAAAAGTTGGAAGACTGCAAGGTATTTCCGGTATAAACGATTTTAACAATTTTATGGTAAATTTTAAATTTGCTGGCGAATTATATGTTTTTTTGGTGACATAATGAATTTTAGTATAATTGAACATTTTTGAATATACGAGTACATAATTTCGATTATGAAAAAACTAATTATTTTTGGAGTTACTTATTAATCAACGGTAGAACACCAGACGCCAGGAATGTGTGGCCTAGAGAGTACTTGGTTTCGAGTATGCCAACTCTGGATACCAGTCGATCTCCAGTTTTATTACAGAGCTAGTCGTGCATATGAAGCTCTGTGTGGTTGGGGACATCTTTTTTCCATTACTCGTGAGAATTATATGATGGCCAATCTCTAAAGTTACTCCTAAAGCGTTGGACCGTGAGCTTCCAATAGTAATGGGCAACGACGCCTCATAAAAGGTGGAGAGGTTAACCTTTGTAGGAACTGCAGTGTTTAAAATGGAGGAATTCTGAAGAGATGGACAAGAAAACCTTTCAAGGGCTTGACAGGTCAGCCTCTAAAGATGCTCTTGAGGAAAATACTGGCATGATAACGCGCATTGTATGTATATGTCTAGCACTGGCTAGCGTAAGCTTAGGACCTCAGCCAGAAACTTGTTAAAATTAAATGCCATGTGGGACCTAAGCCTTGGACAAATTACAAGAAACTTTGTGATGAGGAAAAAGGCCGACCGATACCAGCCGACAGTATGACATCACTAGACAAGAGCAAAGGCTAGTATTCACTCGAGACGCAATGAAAGTAAGGTAGTCGTAACTTACAAATTGGTTGCCTAAAATCAATTCAAGGAAAGAAGGGCTAGAAAAGGGCCCCATAAAGAAAACGTTCTGCTTCGATATGCCCCCTACATAAAATAATTAAAGCCACAAATTGTGCCAATTAAAACTGATTATATTTGTCGTCTTTCGGATCAATTGCTGAGGCTGCCGGCATACAAACTTGCCAAACTGGCTTACTCTGAACATAATGTTGCCGACTAAAGAATATACATATGCTTTATTAAGACCATTGCATACTTTTAATGGACATTTTTGCTACTTTGTTTTAAAGCCTTATAGAAAAAGCTAATATCTTTATTTAAAAATTAAAAATTCTCTTTCTAAAACAACTTTACAGTTGAAGGGCATGTGTACAATTATTCAATATCTTCACTTTATATCAAAACATTGAGAACCTCTGCTGTTCATAATGTTTAGGCACTAAAGTCAGGTTGCTAGAAATCAGGTTTAAGCTAAAAATTACTAAGAAAATGTTTACTTTACGACAACTTTTCTAATTCTAATGAATTTTTACTTAAACACTGGCTCTTAACAATTTGTGAGAATATTATTTAAGCAAAAAGAACAACTAAAAAATTGTACTTCTGTTTATTTTATTTTGCATTTTAAGTTACAAAATCACATTAATTCATTCGTTTACCAAATGAAAAAGATTTTGTGGTTTGTTCTGCAGAAGTTGTTGTGCGACTTTTTGTTACAAACAACTTTTGGTTTTAATGTGGTTCTGAATTTCATAGACTTGGCCTCTTTTCTTTTGTATTGTTGCTTCAGAAGTCATTCGTGAGAATTTTGCCTCCAAGTGATTTATTTTGTTCTTTGCTGGGGCTTGGAAAGTGCAAAATGAAAATTGTTAAATTTTTTATTTCTTAAATGTTACAAGTTATATCCGAATTTAAATCACCGAACATAACAAAAACAAATAGCTTTAAAGCGTAATTACAATTGGCACCACCGACTACTAGCGATAACACTGTACTACAAAATCAAGGTTTTGACAACGGGTTCCGGCCGAGGGGACAAAAAAACAGACTTTAATGTCAACTACTTCTACGAGGAACATTTTCTTCGCCTTTGTAAATTTCTTGAAAAAACTTGACTTAGATACCAATTCGTGTGTCCGTTTCCATCGGAATTTTGGCATCTATTATTGCCTAATCGTGGTTTATTGGATTTAAATCTGGGTTCTAAGCAGGCGATTTAACATTTTTGGGCAGAATTCATTGCTCCTGTCTTGGGTCGTTATTATGTAGAAAGATTAAAGTCCCGCAGCCCACTTCACCGCCACAGTTTAAATTTATCAACGTAGTGAAATAAAAATCAAGAAGAAAATGAAACAAAAATTTAGTTTTATTGTTTACAAAACAAAAACTTGTATTCAAAAATAATAACAATGATTTTTGTAAAGAGAAATTAATAAGCTAAAGATATCAATGTCCTTATTTAACAAAAATATTACAACTCCAGACAAAATTAAATAAATGACTTAATTACACTGGGCAACAATTTTTCTAAAACGTAACGAACAATAAATTTACTTTAGTTGAGAAAAAAATATTTATATTTATAATTTTGCACAAACTGAAGTGCTGGAAAACTTTTTATTCCAACTGTTTAAACAAACTCTTAGACAAACTGACCCAGAGACCAGAACAGACCATTTACAGACCCAATGAGCAAATGCTTGTAATCTGTATTTATTAATATTCTTTACGTATTGGAGGGCATTAAGCAGCTTAATTGATAGCGTGTTGACAGTATTAGTGAGTCTGAGGCGGTTTTAGGGGCTGACTTATTTTTCATAAAAATTGTATACGTTCATGTAGGCGAACTTTATATTTTGATATTTAATTTGTTGCTAAATTATTTACCAATTTATAAAACTTTTGATATAAAAATTATTAAACTTTTAATATTGTTTGCTATGGGGCTTCCCATAAGGACGGGTCGATGTTGAAATGGAATCAATTAAGTAGTGTATGAGGTATAAATGACCCATCGCTCACGGTTTACTGTAAAATCGATTTGGGTTTAGTTTTAATGTACGACTACTCATTGTTACATCGAAATATTTGATTTAAATGAATAACAACATAAGTCGTATTTCGTTAATCTTAAGCTAACGTCGCCAAATAATTTATTTTAAAGTAATATATTTTCTGTATTTCTTAAAACAGTTATCAGCCATAATAAAGTATATCGATAAACATTTGCCTACACATACGCTGTTATTTCAAATCCCAATAAACAATTAATTTCTGATTACATTTAACTTTAATTGCGTGGTTGTATTATTTTAATCTGCAGCTGTATACATTTGTAACATTAGGATAGTTTTCCTATTTACCCCCACAATTATCACTTCTTTCCAGTTTAAAATTAATCGAACTTATGCATTATTATGGTCGAAAAGTTCTACACGTATTGTCGTTAACTCTTAGATTTATTTCAATTTAAACCTGTCTGTAGCCTTGTGAATATTTTTTTTACTACTGTAAACCTGTTAACTAAATCATTTGACTTGATTTTAATTTTAAAAACTTTTTTATTCAAGCAAGTGTCAGCTGCTTAACTGAACTTATATGGAAATTCCCCTGCCTAATTTTTTTATAACAAAACTGCTGTTGATTCACCAGCAGACTATAATTGAACTTTTATTACATTTAATTTGTTTTGCAAAAAATTGATTTTAATAACAAACATTCAGAAGTCACACACAAATAACAGCATCTAGAGTTGCCAGCAAAAGTTATTATATTAATAAAAAGGGATTTGACAAAAATTTGTTTAATGAAAATTTCTTTAAAAATTTTTAATTATAATTTGTATATTTTTACTTTTCTGGAATTATAAGAGTCATAAGTTATAAGATTTTGAGTATATTATTATTAAACTCTAATTAAGGTAACCGGCGAAGCTATTCGACCGGTTTTTACGCACTTACAGTGGTGGAATCGTTTGAAACGGTGATTTTTAGTCGAATAACACTGGATTTTTTTAAGGCTTTTCATATTTTTTTATATTTTTGTGAATTTTATTTGTCAGGCTCGGCAAAAAGTTCACATTGCCAGCAATAGCACCCTCTAAAATAACGTGCCAGCAATTCGTATAACTTGCCATTAAAGCAAAAGTAACTTCAGCTTAATCGAGGCAACCTCAAATGCAGAAATCATACGTTAAAAGTTAGAGGTAAGAATATGTTTCCATTAAGTTAAAGGCAGGAGTAAGGTTTAGGCATTTACTAACAAGAACTTAATAGATAAGTTGTAATAATTGGATTCTCAAAGCTATAGTGTTTGGATTTATTTGCACTAAATGACAGAACGTTCAAAGAATTGTTTCAATAAATACTTGCAGCCGACATAATATCCGACATCAAGAATATAGCAACACCATGTTATCATGTGGTTAGAAGACTAAATCACATCAAACCGGCCGATATACACAGAATTAGTTTTCATTACTGAAAAATACTTTGTTCCCACAGGTATGAGTGGTATTAAATGGCACTTTAGCAATAGGAGCAAACATCCTACTGGAGTCATGGAGTAGTGTTTTTCGTCGGCTGTTTATATCGACGAACTTTTAGATACTCGTATATAAAATTTACAAGAACGAAAAGAATTTCAAAACATTTGAAGAGAGAAATTATCAGACAGTCTACGCAGTAGATATTTATCGCTTAATGATCTCCACTATTAAACTCATACAACTACAATTCCTTCTCAACGCCCCGACCGTTATGCCATTATTAGGGAAAAAAAGATGAGAACTCACCATAAAAAGTTAAAAAAAATTAAATTAAAAGAAATTAAAATTAAAGTACAAGCAAAAATTGTATCGAAGGGAACAAAGTAATTGATACATTCAAGGCAGATCCGATTGTACAAGCTGAGATTGTTATTAAAATTAAATAATCATTGACGTAATTCCGTACTTCGAAAAAGCGAAGTGGCGATTACTTTTGCCCATGTGTGTACTTTAACCAGTTAACCGTTAATCCTTTTTTTTATGATCGAAAGCAGGTTTTTGGAAAATGTCGAATTCCAATTCATTAAACAAAAAGTTTTACGACGACACGTATTGCCAATAGTGGAGCCAGTTACTAAATTCGATATCGCTTTTTTTGAATATGATAATATAATTTCTGTTTATAAATAGAGCGTCTCAAAAATAAAATATTGGCGATACAATTCTGCTGTATTTATGAACATTTATTTCAGAATTTAAGACGCATTGAATCGATAAATATATTCGTATCACAATGAGTTTTTCCTCGTTACCACAATGAATATATCCCTGTTATAAATTCGATAAATCTGGCGTGGCAACCCTATAGGGAAAAACTTCAAATCAACGCCCCATATTTTGTTAAATTTTGTATAAATCTCTTTATAAAGTTAAATGCAACAACTAAAACAACAAAGTAAACACAAAAATCATTTACACAAACTGTGTCTGTCTGATTATACGCCTCTACCGCCAGGGTACTTTAATTGGTGAACGAGAACGCCTCTGCCCAGCTACTTGAAAACGCGTTTGCTGTTGCTGCTGTGACGGTAACTGTAGTTGTTGCTGTTGTTTATGTTGGTAGGGTTTAATATAGGAAGATTTGCTGTTGCTGCTGCTGTATATATTGGTAACAGAATGTGAAGGCGTTGTAGGTGATGATGTTGTTGCTGACGCTGGTGCCGTCAGTGAGCTGGCAGAGGCAAATAATGGTGGTCTGTAATATTTATATGCCGGATAATTGGATGTCCCCGCTTGCTGACGTGTTCTTAAACCACTTGTAGAGCTGCTAAAATTCGAGGGCATTTGTGTGAATCTTGCCGTGTGTGTGTTATCGCCAAAATATGTTTTTTTAAGAGGCTGTGCCTTTTTAGTGCCACTATTGTCATTAAATTGAGGGACATTATAACGTTTGCCGAAGGAGGGCGAGTGAGCAATTAAGCTTTCTTTCTTATCTAAGTTTGAAGGCGCGTGAGCTGGTATTTGTATGCGTGTCGACAGCCGACTACTGCGCACTGTAGTTGGTGAGTCCTGTTGCAATTTTTCATTTTTAATCTGCACTAAGGTTTGGTGACGTTCCACACGGTTTGGATTTGAATTTACAGTTCGAGTAGGGGATTGTGGTTTCGGCCAGTGGGATCTTATGGGTGAATGATTAATAAATCTAGTTGTAGTGGTTCCTCTAGAAGTTTCTGTGTTGCTGTGTGCTGCTGTGGGTTCGAGTTTCCGATAATAGTTAGTGTAAGTTAATTGCGAGGGCATGGGTTTGGCTATGCCTACTGGCACCAAACGCCCCGGCATATGCGGCGTAATGGAATTTTTAAACTCTATATGTATGGAAGCAGTATTCTCCTCAGGTTTCGTTTTATTAACCTGTTGATCAAAACGGCTTAAACGCTCTACCTTGAAGGTTTCATTACGCTTTACGGGCGACCGTGTGGAACTCCTTAATTCCTTGCGGCTATTCGAGTCTCTTATGGGTGATCTAGAGCCGGGTTTGTAGTATTCATTTTCAAATACCAATAAATCACGTCGATTTTCCTTAGAAGAATCCCTTTGGTCCTGTTTATTTTTGCTTATTTCTGGCGTTTCGACTTCCACAAACCAGGCAGGATTATGGGCTGCCTCCTTTTGCTGCTGCAGGAATTTTTCTTTAAAAGACCTGCGAAAACTGTTGAGGGTAACAGTTTTATATTTCTCTGCTTTAAATTCGTCTTCATCTTCTTCTCCAACTGCCTCCTTCTTCGGCTCCCGCTCGTCTTTTACTTTGCAGTTAACATTATTTTTGGGGTTGCTAAAATGTTGATCTCTCAACACCTTCAGTTGCTTCTTTAAGTCTGTGGTTGGCATTTTGCTTTTGCGATAAGTCGAAGAATCAAAGCTGCTTGAACAGGATGAACTGGTTGGCTTTGAGGCATCTCCTGCATTATGCAAAGATTTCAAACTGGACTGTTGTTCGTATAGGAAATTGAAGGGATCATTTTGAGAATCATAGTCCAAACTGTTGCTCCCACCTTCAGCTTGCCATTTGTAATAAGTATTTGTTGCATTATCACTGGGATGATGTTCAAAGGCATCACTATTACTCGGGGGATTCTTTTTGCGCTTTGTAAATGTGCTAAACTTTTCCAAGACTTTGGATTTTTTGGATTTTTTCTCCAAAGTAGAGCAATTTGAGTGAGAGGGTGTAACATCCGGATTATCTAAAGTGAACGTATCGCTGCGATTTAAGAGAGAATCAGAATGTGATTCAATGGAATCTAGCCGCTTACTGCTGCCACTATTAAGAGAACTTATGGCACTGCCGGGTCGAGAGCTGCACACAGGAGTGGTATCACGTGATGAAGATCGACCGCGCGTTATGGAAGTGCGTAAGTTGCGAAAGAATGACATTTATATATTTCCAATTGGATGCACACACAACACAAGGTATATTTTCTATTGTTGGACAATTTTTTTTAAACAAATTTTACGTTTCCACGTTTGTTTTCTTGCTTGACTTGTAACACTTGGCCTCGTGCAATTAACCTTCGTAGCTTCAGCTAATTACTTTAATGATCTTCTCATTTCTTCGGTACTTCTATTAACAATTTAATATTTTCTTTATGTTATTTGAGCCAAAGTTAAACTTTTTTTAAGCGCACCCATTTAAGGTTTCGTGTTTTTCCAAAACAAAAAAAATTCAAATTTGTTACACCTTTTCCGCGTTCAAAAAAATATACAAAAATAATTGAATTGTTTTTTTCGACTTAACACACCAACGGCTTATGCACAACTGAACAAATTACTCTACAAAAGCTGCTGCAATTGTTGTCAAAGCTGAAGCTGACTTTGTAACTTAAGTTGTCTGCATGTTTCTTATTAACAGAGCATCAGTGTGTACGAGTATCTAAGCTGAGTATTAGCCAGCCGTTTTCGTAATTAAAAGTTTAACTTTTAGAAGTTTATCTAACAAAACAATAACAACAGCAAGTTAAAGCTCTCAATACCGCCTGTTTAAGAATTAGTAAAAACAACAACAAATTGTTATCTGTATCTTTCTGCTTGTAGCTTGTTTTGACCATTTTTAGCTTGAACTTCATTTCATACAGTGTCAGTGTTTTTAAGTTTTTTTTGTTTTTAATTTTGCGTAATTTGAAACCCAAATAAAAACAGAAATAGTAGAAATCCTATACTAAAATTATTTTAATATTACACTGCAGTGTCAGACATAAACTAGAAAGTGGTTTAAGTTTGATTGTTGAAGCCAGTTGTTAACATTAGTTCTTATATAGGGTGTCTCAATAAGAATTCTGAATTTTCTTTCATGCAGGTGGCAACTCTGACAGACGTTACCTATCACTTATGTTTGTTTCTATGGAGCGCTGCACGAAATAAGAACGCGTTGTCATTGTGAAAACCCATTACGCTGACACCGCTTGCAAACCTCTCGGAATTTTCGGTCCAGAAAATGCACACATTTTCAAAAGAGGTAAAAATATTTGAAGAAACTGTGTCGATTATAGATAGTAAGTGTCCTTTGCGGTCGGTCTCCTTAAAGTATTCAGCTTTCAACAAAACTGTCACCGAAACTCCGAAAACAAAAATTCGGCAGTAGCTGTGAACGGCAGTCGTTAAAGGATCATGAACAAGGAATTGTTGCAGCCTCAACTGGACGGATATATGAAACTATCGAACTATTGCAGCATCAATTTCCACCATCTCACGAAATTCTGATGTCAACTGGCCACCCAATTAATGTAATTTCTTTCTTAGGGATTTGTGAAACCTTGGGCCTATGCAAATAAACCAGAGGCAATCCCGGATCTAAAAATCGACAAGTGATTTGTGCGATACACACACATCTTTGTAAAAAATTCAAGGAACATTTCACGAAAAGAGCAATCGCCTTTCGTCAGAGTTGCAAGGGCCATTTGAGGGTATTTTAATCGGAACACATGTAATTTACAAAGCAATAACAATTCACTTGAGACACTCTTATTGACACATTCTTTACCGGCAGATCTTGAAGGAACTTATAATAAAAAAAGAATATATTTCTTCCATGGTTTGCAAGGTCCATGACTCCCGTCGTAAAAACTAAAACAAACCTCTGCTAGGCTTCACGGACCGCTTACTAGAGTCCTTACTACATCGGTTTGATTACGATACCCAACAGCTAATGTACCGATACCAGACTCTGTCACTGCCTGACAATAAAACCATATCTTTAGCTTATTTTCAGTTATTGTATCTCCGAACCAAAGAATCTCGCGAATGTGCTTGTCATCGAAGAACCTTGGTAGAAGCTAAAATGTCTACCTACGGCACTTGCTGAAGTTCAGACCAATTCGCAAGCGTATTTCTAAATGTCTTGCGATCGTCTCTCATCAGAGTTGCCGGGACGAATACAATGTCAAGATCCATGTTGTGCTGGAATGTCTTTCTCCCCGAAGGTCCGCACGTTCAATCAGGCTGAAGCCGAACAATACAACATAAAAACACAGCCGTACTCTTCGACAATCTAAATGACAGTAAGGAATTGTGAAGTAGGATACAAAAGATTTATAAGCACGAATAGAAACTAAAACGGATCAGAACAATTTTTGTTACTGATTAGCAGTGGCTAAGGATCGAACTAAGGCGAAATAAGCAGTAACTACTTAAGTTCCCAATCCTGAAACTGCGAGTGGAGGGTTTGTGTCAGTCACATCAACTTGTTCTTCAAATAAGGACCCGCTTATCACTCAACAAAAGCCAGTGATACACCATGCAGTAACCTTTTGGGTATGCTATCGGCTTTGCACGGTTACTCTGGCACAAGAAATTGGATAAATTTGAGCGATAACCTGGGTTATGTAGGCGTAAATAACATCGGACAATTCAAGCTTTTTTGGCAAACCCCACAAGAAAAAGTGCAGTGTGGCCAAACCGCACAATCTTGATAGCAAATTTAAGTCACCGAAAACGATGCTCTCAAATCGTTTATGCAGAATATCCATCGCGACGTTCGCTGCATGGCACGCTCCATAGTGATCTATAGATCTGGCCATTGACGTTTTTACAAACTCTGTTTTCGAAGAAGTACGGGCATCGTCCCATATATGGCCATTGCTAACATAGTTATTCACTCAAAAACGCGCCTTGTCGGTAAAGACGGGTTTTCGGCCAAGTTTAAGGTCCTATTCCAAACGCTCTTTGGATGTGCGGCTCAATCGTACAACATGCCAAAGTCGTTTAGCACCAGTGAATGAAAAATATATGTATAACAGATTTCACAGACGGCGCCAAAACTGGTAACATCGACTCGCCCTTATAGTTTGATTTTAGTATTCTAATATACTCAGCTGTTGTTAAACGATTTACATTGTAAAATGTAAAATTCATTGCGAAAGTGACTGACACGGATTTCGACGAGCTGTCGAAGTGCGGATAACTTAACGCTGCGTTAAGATCTTTTGAAAGAAGGGCTTGTTCTGTTCAAAATGCAATGCTTCATATTAATAGCCAGGCAATTAAATTTCATTTGTTTTGTAAGGGTGCAGAGTGCAATCGATACTTTAACTTTTTTTGTGCTCCTTCACCTGTTTCCAATTTTTTGGTCTTAAAATCATAAAACGAACTAACATTCTTATTTTACATATAATTGACATACAAACAAAATACAAATTATTTATAGCGTTCACGAATGCATACAAGTGAGTTACTTTTGGCTAAAACTTTTATTAAACCCATATCAACCTTGTAAAGCTTTACGCTTTAAATTGTTAAGTCTTGCTGCTACCAAATTTATCTCGCTGTTACATCTTTTTTTTTTTTTGTTGTTCACATAAAAACATTTTAGTTCGTACAAAATAATCTGGTGGTAAATTTCCATATTGTGGTTGTTAAAAGCAACGTGTCATGCAAAATATATTTCTTCTCCGCCACTCTTATTTATTCGCTTAAGCCACGACTGTTTTGCAAAGTTGATTTTAGCGTTTTAATGATTGAATTTTTATGGATTGTGGGGGCGTTTCTTTATGTATTTTGGAACTCTTTTTCTAAAACTAAATATTTTCGTTTTATATAAAAATTATGAAAACTGAACAAAAAAAAGTTTATAAAAAAAAAACAATTTAGTACTACAAAGCGAGAGGAGAAGACACTTTTTTTCATATGCTTTCGTGGTTGGATCATTAATGTAATTGTTTGATTGATTGTATGCATTTAATTACTGGATTTAACATCCCATTGTAGGCTGTAAGGCACTTAAAAAAATGTCATAAATTCAAAGTCCAAATCCCCATTAAGATTGAAAGCCGCACATGGGCTAAGAGCTCAATTGAAGAGGTGAATGCCTTCGGAAATCACTTAGAAATCGTTTTCACATCGCATGCCATAAGTAGTTTCACTGTTCCAAATATCGGCGACACTGAAATATGACATTTCGGCTATCGATATTAAAATCGACAATTAAAACTCCAGAAATGAGAAAATCGGCTGTCCCTGATCGTATTACCAGATCAATGATAAGGTATTTACCTAATAAAGCTGTGAGAATTTTACTATTCGTATTTAATGCCATGTTACGCGTTGGCTTCTTCCCATGATCTTGGAAGATGTCTGAAATTGTAATAATCACTAAACCAGGTAGGGACTTAAGTCAAATTACGTCGTACAGGCCCATTAGCCTGCTGTGAATTTTATCAATATTGTTTCAAAAATTATGCGTTTCATCTTTAAAACCTTACCTAAATGAACAAAACATCATTCCGGACTATTAGTTTGGTTTTTGAGTAAGCCATAGTATAATTGAGCAAGTCCACAGAATTGTCACCGTTAGTAGATCTGCATTTGAAAATAAGCAATATTGTTCAGCTTTATTTATCGACATTTCCCAGGCGTTTGATAAAGTCTGTCATGATGGGCTACTTACGGAAATTGAGTACAACCTGGAAACTGACGCATAGAATATTTAAAGACAGTTCAAAAAATCAATTTTCTAAGGGGAAAATCTCTGCAGGAGTACCTCAGAATTGTATACTAGGACCGCTTGTATATACTAATTACACAGCGGATGTACCAACAAACACAAATACGTATATGCCAACGTTTGCAGATGACACTGCATTTATAAGTGTTAATAATGATCCGAAAGTTACGTCTGAACAACTTCAGTCGCATATTCATGAGCTAGAGGGCTGGTTGAAAAAGTGGAGAACGAAAGTAAACCCATCGAAATGTATACACGAAATATTTTCCCTCAGAAGGCGAGATTGCCCACCAATAACAATAACAAATACCACGGTTACAGCGGAATCGAACGTTAAATATTTGGGTATGCACCTGGATCGACGCCTAACTTGGTCCCGTCACATCGAGCCAAAAACAACGGCCATGTCTGTGTGATATAGAAAAGGAAAATTTTAGTACACATCGATAAGTAATTTTATTTAAATGGAAAATAACTGAAAATTATCTACAGAAAAAAATGTTAGAATAATTTTGATAACAATGTTTTTATGAAAAACAAATATCATCCACAAGAAAATGCACATCATTAGGAAGAGTCAATAATAATTTCAACAAATATAAGTAAACTTGGATTAAAGAGCCATGATTAATTTTGTTGTATTGAATAACTTTATCAGAAATTTCACGAGAACAAATTGTTTTATGCAAACTTTTTGGTTAAGAATATTTCATATAAAACCTTATCGATTACAAATTTCCTTCAAATAAATTTCTATATTGAAATTGGAAACACGCATTTGTTTATCGAGAAGTATTGATAATAATTTTTGGTAACAAAATTCGATAAAATGAAGTATAAAAAAGTGGTAATCGGAGTTTTAATAATCAATATTTTTACATTGAATAATATTTATAATAAAAAAAATTCGGAAGAGAAAAATTTTAATAATGAGTGATTCAAGTAGAATATTTATTTATATAAACGTTTTTTCTATATTTCTCAATTTAAAATTGTTATAAAAATCGATAAAAGTTTATATAAAACAAATTCCTGCATTAAAACAATGCGAAAACAATTTTTACAAGAAACTTAATTTTGTATATTGGGAAATATCGATAGCTATCCGATATATACAAATATGGACAACAATTGATAGCAATCCGATAAAAAAAATATGGACAGTAATTGATTTTGTTTCGAAAATACTAAAACAATAAGAATAAAGGCCCATTTCTCAAAAGAAACAAGTTACAAATTTAAAAGTAAAATACATTTAAAAAATCAACAACTCTACAAGCATTGCTTATACTATTTTGTAAATTTGTAAGCTATACTTTTGACAAGTATGCCCTAGCTGTCAATGCTTCTAATATTCGAAATTTTGATAACAATATATATATATATATATATATATATAAAATATTTATATGAAAATAAAATTATCATGAATATAAAATTATCACATATTAGTATTGAAAAAATATCGATAACAGTTGTGGTAGCAATTGTTTTATCAACCAATTTGCATAGAATAACAATGGCGTTTTATACGTTTTGCGGAATTTTCAATAATATTTTATATACTCCAGGCGGCATATTACGGCATTCGATATCGATCGAAATTTAAATAAAACATAATAGAAATTCAATGGAATATATTAGAAATTTCGATCGATATCGAATGCCGTAATTTGCCCCCAGAGCTTCATAAAAATTCTAAACACTACAGTATATAAACTCCATCATCTTGGATGTTTGTTTGGAAAAATAAAAACGCAATCGTGTTTGAGCAACGTTCCAATATTGTTCCAATATTGATTCAAGTAATTTTTCAAGTTCTGCACCCAAAATATTTTATTTTATAAATTCTTTATCTGCTTTGTTTCGAACGGTGTCGTCATCAAACGTTAAAATCAGTAATCCAAACAATTAACAAAAGATCAACAAATATCAAGTTATTCGTGTTGTTTGGCTGTCGCCTGCGGTTGGTTGATTGATTTATGAAGTGAACAAGTTCCATGCCTCCATATTATCTTATTGATGTCTAAGGCCATTAGCACGACGATTTCTGCTGGTAAAGATCCGTGTTTAATTAAGTGATCTCAATCGAAACTATTGTCTATAGAAAAGATTGTTACAGAAATTTTTCCCTACAGATGGATTTGTAATTGAAAAAATTTCTTATTGAAGATTTCCTCTACTTATGGAACCATTTTATTACAAAAAACTTCTTTTAAAAAAAATTTATTATGAAACTTTTGTGTATCGTAACAATTCTCAAAAGATGGTTATTTTATCGAAACTTTTCTCTACAGAAAACTTTGTTATCGAAACTTTTTTCTGCTGAGATTTTTTTCATCAACACTTTACGCTGCAGAAACTTTTTTTAGAAAAGTTAATTATTGAAATATACCTGTATCGTCAAGATAAGTTTGTTATCGAACATTTTGGATGCAGAAATTATTTTCCAAAAAGTTTATTATTAAAACTTTTCTGTATTGTAAAGATAATTTTGTGACAAAATCTTTTCTTTTTTAAAAAGTTTGTTATCGATCTTTCTTCAGTAAAAAATGTTGTTGTCAAAACGTTTCTCTACAGTAAAACTTGTTATCAACACTTTTCTATATAGAAAAGTTTGGTGTCAAAAGGTTTCTCTATGGAAAAGTTCTTTGTCGATATTTTTCGAAAATAAAGTGTGCTATCGTATCTTTTCTGTTTCTTAAGGTTTGCTTTGTAAATTTTTTCCCATTGAAAAGATTGTTATGGAAGCACTTCTACATATGAAAACTTATCAAGTTTTCTACATAAACAAATTTGTTATCGTACCTTTTTTCTACGAAAAGTTCGCTATTAAACATTTTCTCTATAGAATAGTTTACTGTCAAATATTTTTCTATCGAATATTTTGTTTTCGAACATTTTATCTATACAAAATTGCTAAGTATTTAATAGTTTTTCGATAGAAGAATTACTAAAAAAACCTTTACGAATAAGAAATTCTTTTTCTTTAACTATTTATATTAAGTATTTTACTGAAATGGTTTTTTGTATTTATATTTTCCTTATTTCTAATAGAATTTCATTTAGATTCTTTAAGATGCCTTACCTTTTATAATTTCCTAATTTAACAAAACACACACACGCATGCAAACATAGAACCATCCCAATTCATTTTCGTATATGCCTTAAAGTATGCTTTAGTAAACTGAGAATTAACATAAATTGTTATCATAACATGACATGAGCTTTTCTCTGTAAACTACATAAATGAATACTACATAAATGAAGTGATGTTTTAATTATAATGTTGGTGGTAATCAAACACAAAATTGTTTGTAATTAGCAGAAGCACATAAAATTCGAATTTTTATGTGTTTGTTTTTTTACTGCTGTGCAAATACAGTGTTCATGTTTTTGTTTATTTGCGCGACTTTACGGTATTTTAAACATGTTGGGCGTTTTTAGCCGTAAACTAAATTTAATTCAATAAAAAAATGTGAATAAAATTAATAGTCTGGTTTACTAATTGAGTTCGTTATGTTGTAGACCTTATATATCAAATGAAAAACATTCGATAACATTCCTTTACGATGTGTACAGAAAATGTTATATTAAATTTATTTATTACAATAATTTGTATCACAGGTTTTTGTATGAAAAAGTTATCAAGAAGAAAATATATCATGGAATTAATGACGAGTAACACTATCTGTACAACAATTTAAGGTAACAAAGGATATAAAATTAAATTAAAAAAATTCGATATACTATAATATGGATCAGAAATTGATCTATAGTGAACATTTTCGATAAAAAATGTTAAGAGTAAAAATATTGATAACACTATTCCATTTTTCTACGAAATTTCATTATAGGATTTTTACACTGAGAAAAATTTCGGTAAAACGAATGGAAGATGTAGAAAATGTGAAACATTCCGCTACCAAATATATCAAAAAGAAGGATTCAAAACCATTTTAACAATCTACTAATATCTGAAAGATACGGCTTTTGACATTTATTCATTCATAATATATTTGCTATATGAAAAAAAAACAAGCAAACAAAAATAACCAAAAAAAAAAAGGCAATTTCATTTATTTTTCTAGTGATAACACTAAAACTATCGAAAGATGAAACAAAATGAGGGAGGAACATCTCTTAAAGATGTAGCAAGATGTTGAGTTTTAGATCTGTAGAATTCTTATGGGAGGATGTTAACATGTACGCAAATTGATGGTAGATGTTGGCAGCGTAAGTAGGTTATTAACAAACTTTATTCAGTAAAAAATTTCGATAAAAAATTTATATTCGAGGAAAACTTTCGATAAGAAATTTATCTGGGCTGAAAAAATGTGATAAAAAGTTTTGCTGCTGTATTGATAAAAAATATTATGATAAATTTCGATAGCAACATTTTCTATACTAAAATATTTGAATAACAAAATCCTTTATCCAAAACTTCATAAAACAAAATTTTTTACATCGACAAATTTTGTTAACAGTTCGACAATTATTTACAACAAATTCTTTGGTACAAATTTTTTTATAGATGAAAATAACGAAAACTATTTTTTTAGGAGAAAAAGTTGGAAGTAAAACTGTAATATGCCAGGGTCTTTATTTTACACGATTTATTACAACTTTTCCGTGGGAGAACTTTGATAACAAGTAAACCATACAAAAAATTTCTTTTCAATAGTCTATAAAGACAAATTTCGATAAAGAACATTTCCGTAGAGAGTTAATTCAATAGCAAAGTTGATTTTTAGAAGAAATCTCAATAGAATTTTTTTATAGCCAATCATTTCGATAACTATTATTTTCTGCAGAAAAAATACAAATTTCTCTTCAAAGGACATATTTAAAAACACAAGTTTTTTTAAGAAAATATTCTAAACTAAATGTTGTATAAACACTTTTTCAAAACTATATTCTGTAGGCTTCTCAAATGGGTGTGAAGCTGCCACTTGCTTTTCTCTTGGCCAAGTAACAAATTATACCTACATGGGTTTTAAAATATTTTTAGTAAATAAAAGATTCCAAAAGAAATGCTTCAGTTGTTTGTGCCATTCATTGACTACCCGCAAGTGTTCAAGAACGACGCATAAACCGGATTTTTAGAAAACATTACCAACAGTTTTAAATACATAATGGAGGTTTGTTATTCATTTTCATGTAAAACACATTCGTTCATACTCCGACCATTTCATTCAGAGTGGGCGATCATGTTTTCTTACCTTAATTTATTTTTTTTTTTTTTTTTTGTTTTTCGGCCTGCTGACACATAATCCCGTCTGAAGTTAACTGTCGACAACTGACAACTTTACATACCAAAAGGCGTCACCTTGGAATTGTAAAACAGATCAGTACATAAGCGAACCTTACTCAGTTTTTGAATTGATTTTCAGGACATTTTTAAGTTTTTTATATCTTCTTAAATAGTTACCGATATGAATAAGAATAAAAATGGACTATAAATTACCTTCTACACTTTAAAATTGCATACGGATGACTGTGAGTCGGAAATACCTCCAGAAAGCCGGTATTTTGCTACAAGATAGGCAAGTCCTATGACTTTTCATTAGACCGGTTCATGTTTTTTATGTTAATTCTAGCATGGCACTTTCATTTATCATTAGCTGAAAAGTGTATTTGTAATGATTAGTGTAATTGATATCACAAAGAAACAATGGTACACAGTCTACAACCGATAATCGCTCCAGCGAATTTTGTAAGAATGGCGCCCAACCTTAACGTGTAAAAATCACGGCCAAATGCAACTTTCGTGCATTAATAAAGAAATTTCAACACGAAATTTCTTTATTAATGCACGAAAGTTACATTCACACAATTCCTTTTGAGAAGTTTTAAATTCCCGATATCGGATAATCCAGAAATTATTTTAAAAACCGGTACTAGAGTCCATGTGGTGAGTGGTGAGAATTACCGAAATATTTGTCGCAAAATACCTTGCCATCATAGCGGCGGAAAAAACTTTTGAAATTGAACAGGAATGTTTAAAGTTTTACCGGCAACTAAACCGCAATTAGGTGCTTAATAATTGTGTGCACTATTCTAATTTTATGGCATCTTCTGAGGGTATCAAGACCGCCAATACTGAACTTTATAATTATGGTTGGTAGAAACTGGTACTTTATTGCTGTTGCTGAACAAAAATTGTAACAAAAATTAAGTACAGATAAAGTTTTTGTACTTCTTCAAAACGCAAGTTGTTAAATACTGAAGCTTGTCTTTCCCCTTAATTTCACTAGCTGTCTTTTCTAGTCTAACATAATTATTCTAAGTAATCAGTAGGCATTAAATTCCAGGCAGTTACTTTCCGAAAAAAATTAAGTTTTAATCTTTCCTTTGCACTGTCTTTAATTTTGAAAATTAAAAATTGTTACTAGGTAAGTGGCCACCCGAGATTTTTTGAAATTTTGTTGTGTTTTGCGAAAATGGTTCTGAATAATGTATTGTGTTTCCTTTAAAACGTTTGCTACCAGAAGCTTAAGCTGGATATACACCTGTTCTTGAAAGACTGCTTATTTTTAAGACAAAGGTAAGCCTTAGACTTCAAAACACTTGATAGAAAGTAGTATAACGTCGTTCAATCACACGATCTCGGCGACTAATTCTGATCGCTCAAACGAAACGTTCACGAAATGAGGTATGCGTGGGCTTCCCACATAAACTGTAAACAATTTTGTTTACGATTTTATCGAGTTCAACATTTTAATAATTAAGCGAATATTTTATTCAGGCTCAGGTTCGTGTTTTATTTAAATTTTTATAAAATACATGATTTTTTGTGCCGCTACACACGTCGTCAGCATTTTTTGTGTCTATACTGACTAGTGTCTATTACAAACAACATCTATTTAAACCACCGCATGATGAACAATTGAATACGAGAGCTTCTCATAATTTTCATATTTTTTTCGTCAAAATACCAGATTTCTTTGTATAAAAGAATGATGTAGCAGATTTGTAATTATGAAATCACTTCATCCATTGATAAAAATAATATCAGGCGATTTCTCACCGATTTTTTAGAGTTGGCGTTAAGCTAAACAAAATAATTCCTAATAATTTCTATTAACTTTATTATTTTATGAAATCTACTGACTTTGAACTAAAACAAACAAGCTTGACAGCACTTTAATGTTGTTTTGAAATGCATTTTTGTTATAAGACTCACTACAGGTAAAAACTGTATGCGATGTGTAAGTTTGTCGTTTTGTTTGTTATTCAAAAGTAATGAAAGTTGCCCAAAACGCAGCATATTTCAAAAAAAACAAAAAAAAAATAGATAAATTGCGTTTAATGGTTAACGTTCGTTTGTTCGAAACATTCTTGACAGTTTCTTGATAATAAATTTTTAAAAATGTGTCGTTAATTTTTATAAAAATAACATTCACTATATCGAATTTTTCTTCGATAAAATCTCGAAGCACAAATGTCGGAAAAGCTACTTATTGTATATAATTGCATACATACTTTACTTTATAGTGTTGTTTGGGACTGCCTGGAACCATACGAACTGCCTGGCTCTTTGGGAAACATCATCAAATAGTTGCCTAAACAACATGTGCACATATGTATATAAAATATAGCTTTCATTAAAGCAAGTAGAAATTAATTTATTAAAATTTCATCGGTACCTGACGGTACCGCCACGCAAAGTATCAGGCAATGCCGTAGGATATATCAAGAGATCACTCTTTGAACTATAAGGGATTTCAGCAGTTATTTCACACATGTTTGCTACCTGGTACCTACCGATGCCACCATGGCTCCAAGTTTACACTTTTCATAAATCGTCAATTGTTTTTTTTTTTTTCATTTACTGTAGGTTCTTTTTTATTTTGTGTTCGTTTTTTATATTATGAAGTTGACTGTTGTTATATGTTTTTGGTAGGCAGCCAGATGGCAGAAAATATTGCGGCAAATACTTTCGCAGCACATGGTTGTTGTTTTCTAATATGTTGGACAACATCTCATAGCCAGCAGAACGACTACTGCCGAAAAGTGTATAAGATAATAGCAGGGTTGTTCGATGCAAAAAATTTCTAACAAATAAATTGTTTTTCTTTTATATGTACATTAATTTAATTCAGGTTCTTTCATAAAGAAATTTGCACTTTCGGATGGCGACTTCGATAAAATATCCCCATTGATATTTGTTCATGAAAGGCTGTCGTAAACAATGAAATTAATGTAAATTTCAAAAGCTAGAACTGGCTAAGAAACAATGGCCCATAATCATAGTCTAAAACTAAGGTTGGTTCTTTTAAAAACCTACTTTAAATTTACAAGGTGTTATTAATAATTTTGGTACCATAGACAAAACGCAAGTATGTTCTAAGTTGAACCAGCTTTAAATGGGTGCCACCTCAAATGTGGAATATAAAAAATTTCACAAATACCATTTAGAAATGACACTTAGATGCTCCTGAAGTGTGGACTGTTGGCTTCATTGTCTATTTGGTCTAGATGAGTGACAAAGCAAGATGTGTCCAAATATGCCAAAATGTTCAAATTTCATGAAGCCCAAACAATCGGAAAAGTAATGATTCATGATTTGACATTCCGACAGTGTATTTTGATTTTTGGAACGAATTTCCGTCATCCCTTGTCAAGTTTGGTTTGGAGACAAACCGGTTTCTGCTATATGCCTTTTTCAGTGTCATTTTTCAAACGACAAACCAGTTCGAACGAAAATGACACTGAAGATGGCACGCCAAACTTGACAACGGATGACGGAAATTCGTTCCACAAATCTACGAAAAAGTACTCATTAATTTGATTGTAGCGCCAGCCGTGACAGCCATTTGAATAATGTTATGTTTCAGTTTCAAGTGTAAAAGGTTTAACCATTTTTTTGAAAAGATTAGAACCAGTACAGCCGAATACAGTCATCATGCTTACTTGTTTGTATTAAGTAATGAATATATTAAATCAACACTTAATTATTGTTTATGAACAAATATTATTGAGTGTTTAAAGTTTAAGATCTGCATACGATTATGGGCGTAAATAATTGCTTGATAATGAAGCATAAACATTATTAACTCATTTATTAGTGAAACTTAGACATTTTATTGTTATTTGATTGAATAATAATTTTTTCCGAACTTTAGTAAATTCATGAAGATGAAAATATTTTATTGCAAAAAAAAAACAACAACATAAAAGTTGTTAAGCCTCAATGTAGATTTAATTTGAGTTAAACGATTTTATTCACAAATTAGCCTGTTTTTAATATACCTAGCCTCCGGATCTAAATATCCAGCTGCAAAGAACTTTCCATCTTTAAATACTTCAAAATATGCTTGAAATCGTACAGAAATTGTATTCAGGTACAAAGCGCGAAGCCGGCTAATTGCTGCCGCCGTTATAATTCTTATTCAACTTTATCGTCTAAGTCGGTGATTTTTGCTCTATTTTTTATGGCTATTATTTGTAATAATAAAAGATTTTTCAATAAGTTCGGATCGATCATAACAAATTGAGTATTAGTTCTTGTTTTTTTCCCCCATATTTACTTGCTTGCAAAACACCCAACTTGATTACCAGCCGAATTGCATGAACGGTTGCAACGTCTATGAGCTTGAATAACAAACAAAAATACGTTTTATGTAACAAAAATTTTATTTTTATATCGTCTTAAAACTGTAATGTCTGAAAGGGTACCCTAAAAGTATGGAGATACGTATGTTTTTTAAGCTGCTTTTAAAAAAGGTCACGTTCAAAATAATCCTCATAAATTAATTAACCAGGGTGGAACAGTGTTCGTGGCAAAAGAGTGTATTAGAGTATCTTTTTATACTGAATAGTGTATTGAAAAAGTTAGAAATTGTACGTCTGTATTAAAAAGCGTTTTATATTTATCAAGACATGTAAATGTTATTATTGCTGAGTACTTTACACTTATTCGGCTCTTGTTTTCCGATAACATAGCCACATACCAATTGTGTAACATTGTGCCATGCACTTCTGCAACTCTCAGTTGGTTAATACTTGATTAAATATAAATACTAGGTGAGGGTTTTATATCACAGCTACTTCACCGGACAGCGGCTTTTCTCTTGCGGTACGCTCAGCGACTTCGCATGACTGTCATCACCACAGATCCGATTAACTCTTTCTTTACTTCATGAGACGAAGTAAGCGTTTGTTTAAAGAAATACTGCCACATCCAAATTGTTCACACGTCAGCTAATTAACTTGGGGGTCCTGGAGCTGCTCATTTGGTATTCAAACAAGCTGATTAAATTATTTATTTTCTAAAAGTGTGAATGATACCTTTGTGAATTCTTGAGCATGATTCAAATAAAAATTTTAATTAATCGAAAAATAAAATTTTTATTTATTTAAAATAAACTGAACACAATTGCGTTGTTGACTGGTATAAAGCACAGATTATGGTTTTTCTACCAAAAATGAAATGTTTATTTAAAAAAAAATGTTTTTTAATTTTTCAAGCAATTTGAATCAATAAACAGTAGAGATGCGAACAAGTATATTAAGGAAACAATTTTGTTTATATTTACGATTTGTTTTTAGTTTCTTAGACGGATATAAACAAAATTAATTCCAATAGTAAGTATTTTTATGTTAATTTAATTTTAAACGTTAAAATAGTTTGCTGCTACAATTTATTCTTCTTATTTTTTCTGTTCTTTGTTCATTGATCCCGATCATAGGGGGCTTTTAAGAAACATATGTTTGAAATAAAATCTAACGAATGTGAATTTAAAAAATAAATTCTCAGAAATTACAATAAAACATAACTTCGGCCAATAAAAGTGTAGGGCTACCTTAAGCTGGATCACGGCCTCAGCGACAGGTCATGGGAAACTTCAAGTATCATATGGCCAGGATGAAAATCGTAGAAGACGATTCTTGCAGACTGTGCCTCGCAGACGCTAAGACGGTAACGCACATTATGTGTGAACGTCTAGCACTGGCTAGCATAAGGCTTAGGACTACGCGCAGACTCTTTTTAAATGTGAATACCAACCATGGGGGAGCTAAGACTTAGACAAATGCTAGCAATTACAAGAGGCTCCGTGATCAGGAGGAGTGTTAACAGTTACCAGTCGACAATCTGAAATCACTATAGTCAAGAGTAAAGGTTATGGCTAGCACGAGACTCAATTAAGAGTAAGGTAATCATAATTACAAATCGGTTGCCTAAAATCAAAATCAATTTGCGGAGCGAAAGGGGTCGAAAAGGGGCCCAAAAAGTAAGTGGTCTGCTTCGATATCCCCCCTACATTAATAATAAAAACAACTTAAGTCAACAAAGGTATTTTACATAAACCGAAAATGCAGATCTTAGATAAAGAATACGCACACATATTTGCCGGTTCTTGAAAACAAACAAACATAATACATCAGCATGGACCTTTAAAGTAACCAATTTTTTCATGGGATCTGCAGAAGGGCCCATGACAATGAATTTGTTGATATTATAATGTAAGTTGTATCGTGTGTAGTGAAGTATATTTATAACGTGTGTAAGTACCATAAATTTGCTAGAGTAGTTTTTCTTATAATAATTAATTTAAAAAATCGTTCTTCTTTGCTTTCACATCACCCACAATTAATGAGGTCGATATCAGATTTGGTATCAACAATTTTTTCAGCTTATAACAGTTACAATTAGCAATAAATGACTGCACTAAAGGTACGATCATACGGAATTATTATTTACCGAAAAATGTCAAATATTTTTCTGTCTAATTTACAGTCAAATATTTGTTTTCATCAAACATATACATTTACACCTTCTTAAAAAAGCTTCTAGTATGAACATGTTGTAATCATAACAGAGAAAATATTGGCCTTATTTCTTAGCAAGTTATTGTTCGATCTTGCAAACTTAATATATATAATCAAACAACGGAAAATGACAGCTGTTTCAAAACAAGTAACAGATGTAAAAGTGTGTTAATGGATTACTTTATTATTTATTCCGCTTAGTTTGTTCACTCCAAATATAATTTTAGTTGCAGAAACAATATTTTTCCCGAAACTAACGTTTTTAATTCTTTAATAATAAAATCATATAGAATCAATATAAATTTAAGAATGTTTCTCATGATGTATGTATGTACATACAATCAAAACGAATAAAAGAGGAACGTTATTCGAAAACCACTTTCACCCCTTACAAAAATAGGTTCGGTTAGGTCGAGGGGTAGAGGAGTACTTCGGCCTGTTGTGCAGTCTCCATTACTGAAAAAGTCTCCACACTCATAGGAACTCTGTTCGGCAAACAAATCTCCAGAGCAATTGCCAGTCAATGCCTCACAAATGAGACACGTCCGGTAAAGTGTCGGCCGCTGTGCTATAGCCGGACAGTAGCATAGGACTTGTTCCATCTCGACGTGCTCCCTGAAATCTCTGGCGCTCATCAATATCCGCACACCCTATATGCTCGCAATCCGGAATGACTCGTCAGTAAACTGATCTTAGTACCTTCCTCCTTACAAAAATAACCCGAGGGAATTCTTGATTACTCAATTTATTATTGGTAGTATAACAATTTATACGAATTTTTATTTAAAAAAAACACCCGGATCAATCGAAAACTTTTGTACAACATTAGCATGAAAATATATGGCATTGTCAGCATAGGAAGTCAAAACATAACAATAAGGAATTTCAATTGGGACTATGGTATCGACGCGACCAAATAATTTTCTTTTTACTGTTTGATCAAGCAATGTTTCGGTAATTAGCTCTGTTCTTGTTTTATACTATTTCGCAGCAGCTTCATCAACTAAAATGCTTCCAATAAAAATGCGCTTAATCAATTTTGTGTAAACATTAGCAAATAATTTTTGTCAAATAATTTCCCCGTCCGAACGCAGCTTAAAAGTTAATACACATACACATCAAACGATTAATTTTTGTCAGACATGGAAAATTGTAATTTTAAGATTGAACCATAACAATAATTCCCAAGAACCATTTTAATAAAAAAAATCAATACTTTTAGCTTAAAGTTTTTCCGTCTACTCAGGTTAATCATTAATCAGTTAAGGTAAGTAATATTTAATTAATTACACTGTTCTACCTCCTTTAGAAAAAAGTATGATGAATTAGAACTGCTTAATCAAAATCAGTTTTTTTCTACCCCGCGCAAATTTTTTTAAATGGGCGTGGCAAATATGACCCACTTAATAGGGCGGCTACACTAGTTCATTTCACTATAACTCAAGAACAGCTAATCCGATTGAAATAGCCTTTTAGACATATTAAGACTTGTCTTTTTTTGTATGCTGAATAGTTCCAAAGTTATTTTGAAATTAATAGCGAAAAAAAAATAATTTCATGCAAAATTAAAAAAAATTTTGCTCTGCTAAAACACATAAAAAATTTTTAGGACCAAAAATTAATTACAAGACTAGGTATATTACAAATAAAATAAGCCATTTATTATAAAAATCGATGCAAAAATCTTGGTTTTTTTCTTTTTTTAAATTAATTATTTATGCCGAAAAAAATTTAATTAAGACAAGTTTTTAATTTCAATAATAATTGCTTAATTAAAGAGATGATTTTATGACACCAATGTTTAAATACGATTTCTGGCAAGTGGCTGCGGTTGGTGATTACATGGAGCAATCTATCTGGAGGTACGAATTCCACATATTCATCGCAACTAGTCAGACTGAATGTTGAAAGTAACGCGTTAAATGTTGCGCAAATTATTGAATTTAATATTGAGTTTTGAAAATGCGTTCACCGTTTTACATACTTAATTTATTTTGATTCATCGTGACAGAGCACGAGGGTATAGCTCCATACGCCTCTTGCAAATGCGTATTACTAAATAAAGAACAACAGTACTGAACTTTCCATCTCTGATATGTGTTGAATTTTTTTTATTGGTTGTTTTATTTTAGATTTCTTATTTGTTTACTTATGTACTTCTTGTTTATTTCGGAAAATCATTCAAAGCAGTAGGATTTCGTTTGCTTACTACTACCCGAAAGCCGCTTTTAAACTCTTGACGCTTTAATTTGTAACCATTGTTGCCAGATAAAAGTGGTCGAAAATTGACAAATATTGATGTATGAATCGTCAAAATATTATATGTTTTTAGCAAATTTTAAGATATTTTCAAAGCGTGACCTTTACAACAACAGGCTACAATAGCCGATTTTTCAAAAAAATAAAGAAAATGACCAATAAAAATTCTTGATTGTCTAGTAAATAATCCAATATTTTTTTTTTTATTTCATCATCCGTCCATCGCTTATTGTTTGGTTTTTGTTTTATTTTAATTTCTTTACCACTCAATTTTCAATTAATTATTTATTTGATTACAGACTTGCATAAGGTAACTTTGCCGCACGCAATAAGCTAAGCCACGGCCAGTATATAAACGCTAACGCTGCCTCTAAAATGTTTACGCAAAGAAAGTATTTAATGTGTGCATAAACTTTTGTTCGGTATTTTAAACATAAACTTTCTGGAATTATTTAAGTTGATATGAAATTATTTTAAATGATATTAATTATAATTTGTTAATATTTTGTATAAATCCTTAATATTTTCAAAAATATTTCGTACAAACTTTTTTTTACCCTACGCGCCTATAACCAAGTGCGTAAATTCTGTGAAAAAATTCTCACAAACCAATCTTAAGAAATATTTTCAAATTTGAAACAGAATGTGCACAAATCGTCGAAAATACGATAAATCATGGAATCTGGCAACACTGACTCCAAAGTCTCTTTTACACTCACGGTGCTTTAATGTTGTAAGTGAACGCCATAGAAGCCTTACTGACTGTTCTAAATGACTTCACTTTTGCGTTTGTGTATGTGGTCATTTGTCAATGACCAACCTTAAAATTTCATTTTATATTTGAAACATCGCATTCCTAATGCTACAGATACATCATATTTACACATGAGCATTCCTAAAACACATACATACACAAAGCTGCTCCTAACAAATGATTATTGAAGAGGGTATTTCACTCTAATAAAGTGCTAAATACAGGGTTTCCGCCGGGAAGATATACTACCTTGTTTTGCCGCCATTTTGGTAAACAATAGTCTTGACAGTTCATATTTGGCAGTCGTGAAGTAGAGACGTGGCAAATTTATTATGGAAAAATATTCGGTAAACCAACGTGTTTTAATCGTTGAAACATTTTATCAAAATCAATCATCGATTATTGTGACGATGAGAAAGTTACGTGATATTTTTGGGAGAAACAACGTGCCAACAAGACGTACTATTTATCGTGTAGTGAATGATCTCGAAGAAGCCGGGACTGCAGCTGATAGGCCCAAGCATGGACCACAACGTACTGCAAGATCGGCTGAAAACATTACTGCTGTTCAAGAAAGTGTTCAAAACAATCCATCAACCTCAATTCGACACCGTGCTCAGGAGCTTGGTCTTCAAAGAACAACTTTGGCCACAATTTTGCACAAGGATTTGCATTAGTTTCCATTTAAGATTCAGTTGACACAAGAGCTTCTTTCAGAAGACCATTTACGCCGCCGTACATATGCCAATAGGATGCTACAGCTCGCCCATGACAACCCCAAATTTCATGAAAACATCATGAGTGACGAGGCACATTTTCATTTGAATGGATATGTGAATAAACAGTATAGTCCGTTCTGGGCAATGCAAAACCCTCAAATTATTCATCAGTCACCTTTGCATCCATTTAAAGTGACAGTCTGGTATGCAATTTGGTCAGGAGGAATGATTGGACCTTACATCTTTGACACTGAAGACGGCGTAACGGTAACTGTCAATGGGGAGCGATATCGCGATATGATTGAAATCTTTTTAAAGCCACAACTGCTTGCTTTGTGCTTGACCGACTAACACGTGGTTTCAACAAGACGGTGCCACATCGCATTCAGCCAGGATTACAATGGAATTACTGCGAGACCTCTTTCCACAAGTTATTTCAAGGAATGGTGATGTTGATTGGCCTCCACGGTCGCCTATTTTGACTGCTCCAGAAACGCTGGAGCAACTCAAACAAAATATTCGTGATGAAATTAATGAACTACCGCGTGAAATGTGTGAGAATGTAATGAAAAATGTGTTTTAAAAAAGGCTCGAATTTGTGAGGCTAACTGAGGCGGACATTTATCTGATATTGTATTTCATACATAATTGCCGACATTAAATAAAACATTTATCAATATACGATCCATTCTCTTTCATTTAATCAAAAATCATAAACAAACAAAGTAGTATACCTTCCCGGCGGACACCCTGTATTAGACGATATCTTTAATATTTATTCAACTCAGCATAAAATTAATTAACATTTAAGTTTTTTTTATTATCTTTTAGATACATTTCATTATTGAGATTCCACAATTTTTTGATAAAAACTTTAAAATAAATTGTATTTAAAGAATGTACGTATGAAGAGAAAAGACAGCTCGTTAGAAACAGGAAATATTTAAAAAAAAAATTCACTGCTTTCAAAATATTTGTTACAACATATTTAAAAAATTATATTCACTTTAATGAACAAGTGCGCTCACAATGGAATGCGACAAGCCACAAACTTTTCAAACTTTAAAGTATTCTTTATAATTTTTGTTAAAAAGCTTCAGGCATAGAATACATATCCAACTTCTGTTTATAATTGTAAAAAATAATTGTAAAGAGGTTATACCTATGGATGCCATCTGAATTCAAATCACACGACGGAGAGTATTTTCTATATTCTAACAAACAATATTCTGGTATTTTTTGCTTTTTAAATACTCAGACTTTAAAGACAATTGATTTTTGTTTAATATTCTATATAAAGGCGTTGAGCATAGCGTTCATTAACTGACGCCTTGCATTAAAGGTAATGTGACCTACGGAAACAAGAATGCGAACGATATGTCAACATGTGAGGTCACACCACCTGGGCAGCTAAATGTAAACATTTTAATTGTGATGTTAGCGTAAAATTTATTGTTTTATTCTTTGGGTTTGTTTGATAAAATAGAGGATCTTTTGCAACAATTAAATTAAAGCATTTTTCATTTACAATACGAACAAAACATTTAAGAAATACTTTCAGTTTCAATTTAAGGTTACTTTACCACTTTGAATATCTTCGCAGTCAACGCGTAATTCAATAGTGTGTGCTCCATCAACTAAAATATTTTTAAATTTTCCAATGTGTTATTTAATTAATTCTTACTTTTTAGAACTTGTTTTTAATGAAACTCTTAAAAAATAATTTATTTTCTTAGTCATCACTATTGTACCTAGATTTCTATTGGCTGCACAGAGAATTTTTCGCTGTTTGACAACAGATGGCTCAACTTGTGATATATAGTGAACGGTGAAACATTTTTGTTTGCTTCAGTCAATAATATGTATTCTGTACACAACGATTGCTTTTTTCGTAACAACTAGTGATGGCTAAAAAATAAAAAAAATAAGGACGTGGCGCTTTCACTCCCAATAATGTCGATTGAACGAGCATTTTGAACCATTTCCCTCATTACGTCATAATCACTGATAGCGCTACATCGATCTGGCTTAATATTTGATTTACCAACAATTACGGCATTTAATAGGGCTTTATTGATTTTGATAATTTTTGAAATAATCGAATAATCCTCGATTAATCAAAAGAAAAATTTCGATGCAATTAAATCGTTAATCGCAACATTATAGTCGATTATTAATCGTTTTCTGAATAATAGTGCCATCGCAAACCACAACACGATTTTTAATTAAATTTAAAATGTAAATTTGTTAATTTCTTTTTGTGAAGAAAAAAGCGTCAGAAAGTCACCTTATTGTTGTTGAAGTGAATGTTACGCTCTGTCTTATGCCACTTGTATCGAGCTGCGCCGTTAAGTTTACCTGTTTAGTCTATCCTGGTTATCCTTACTGGCATGAGCTATTTTTCGGCAGCCAAACAAGGCTGCAGTTTCTGTTCCGGGTTGGCTGTTGTTTTTAGCAACAGACTTTGATTTTTGACGTTTCAGTTGAGTCTGTATGATTTTTTTAATTGCTTTGTCTATGTATACATGCGTTCAACCAAATAGTTTGTAACTGTTGAAGATACAAAATGGTATTTAACACAAATAATTTAGGCATCATTTTTGCTTCAGAGGACATCTTCAGGGAAACCAATTGTCTTCATAAATCTCAAAAGTTTTCTAACGATATGAGCCATATTTTCAAAATATCTTTGTTTATGAAACCTATTATATCTTATTTTCAAAACAGATGGACTTGTACTGTTTTCAAAGGCAAACGTTCTTATGAACATGGTATACATATATGTATATGTAGGCATATATATATGCTTGTATTGCTTTAACATTTTTTGTTGGGCTGCATTACAACAGCTGTAATAAAAATGCGGTTTCAATTTTTCATTTGTTTTTTAATGAAAATTTATTAATGTGTTAAAGTAATTAGAAAACAAAAATAAATAAAAAAGAGTGCTTGGTGCGGCTGTGCCGAATCTTATATGAACTTAATAATATTAAAATAATGCAGTTTATTGTAAATAGAAGTTTTTAAAACTGCTCGGAGTTTTAGAGAAAAACTCTTTATTAAAGAAATTTCTTGGTTGGAATTTATATTTACAGATTTTTATCAAGCTTTTCCAAAGATGCAAACAAAGAAAAATATTTTAGAAAAAAACATTTTTTTTCAAACTTTGTTTCGAATTTAGATTTGAAAGAAATTTGTTAGGTTTTTTATAACTTTTATTTTGTTATTCATAGAGTTTTTCGAACTTTAAATTTTTTTTTAATTTTTTAATTTTCGATTTTTTGTTAACTTTCCTTGTTTATGTAAATTTAAAATTATAGAAAATATTTGTATTTTTTCCTTTTGTACAATGTCAGCTTTTATGCAACTTTTGTGCTTTCTGGTAAAATTTTGACTATTTATTGAATTTTGAACCTTTTGGAAATATTAAAATTTTTTTTTTTTGCGAATTTTCGTTTTTCATTCCTTTTTTTTTTGTAAATTAATCATTTTTGAAAAAAAATTGTATTTTATTTAATTTGTCTTGCAAAGATATTAATATCAAGAATCACATTAATATCTCTCCTGGCTGCATTTTGGCCATGAATGAATGATATTAATACCTTTCTTTTATATAATACTAGCGGACCTCTCCGGCTTCGGACGGGTATAATATATATATAGCCTATGTCATTCACTGAAAAAATTATTAAAATCGATCCAGTAGTTTTGATTTATTCATTACTGGCCCGCACGCGTTAAATTTAGAGTAAACCAATTCTTTTTTCCCTAAACCATGAAGATTTCCTGCTATCTTTGGAATACCTAAATTCATACACAACATTTTTACTTATTTACCTTTTTCAATGTTAGTACCTCAAAAATAACAGTATTTCTCCACTATTTAATGGATGTTATTATACATATAAATCTTCCTCTTCAATTACTCTATCTGTTAAAAAAACGCATCAAACTCCGTTGCGTAGTTTTAAAAATTTAAGCATAAATAAGAATATAAGGACAGAGAAAGCGACTTTGTTTTATACTATGTAGGGATTAGCTCGTGCTACTTTACGGTAGCGGCAACAGTGATCCTGGCATCAGCGTACCTGCCGTACGATGAAGATGACCCGGCTTCACGTGACTTACGTACCCTGATCGACTGGTGTAACACAAGGGGCCTGGAATATGATGCGGACTACCATCATACTCTGTGGGGAGCATGGACATCAACACCCGGGGTGAGAACTATCTCTTATCTACAAATCTTAGGATTTCCAATAGGTGTAATAGACCAAAGTTTTTAATAGGATCAGAGAACAGGTCATTGACATAACTTTGGTAAGCGATAGATAGTTGATTGGAGAGTGCGGCTTGAATGTTCATTCGCCGATTATAATAGTATCGTATTTACAATGGAACTCACACTTGACATAAGCACACCCTATCGAAAGGTTGGCTAACACACAGGGCTGGAGGACACGAGAGTCCTTTATGGGAAGCAGTATGGAGGCCCTGAAACTACAAATTGAAACTCACTTCCCGGGCTGCAGGGATGTAATCCAAAGAAGTGCCTTAGCGGAGTCCATAGTAGATGAAGCTAAGATAACGCGTGTGCAGTGAGTTCTTTTAAACGCTACAAGTCTGCAGGGCTAAAGTAAAAGTTGTTAAAGCTGTAAACTAATCTGCAATCCACTATAAGTCTGAAAGGTAAACAAGCCCTAAAAAGCAATTAAAATTTCAATATTTTAACACTGTTTAGCATGGCAATAACTTCAATGAAAATGATTCACTATCTTAAAAATTCGTAGATTAAATGAAAAAAAATCTTCCAGAATCCTGTTTCACTAAAAAAAATCGCAACATAATAATTTTCGATGACTATCACACAAAAAAGATGCGTAAAGAAAATGCAACCTCTTGTATTGGCATGAGTTTTTATATCTTCACACTCTTTAAGTAACTCTTCTTTTGTATTAAGATCGCATCCTTTTTATATAATTTGTATGACTTGTATCTACGTGAATGTTACAAAACAGTTCGAATAATTTTATGCCGAATACGCAGTTTCAAACAAAACATTACTTTGGTTCTCTCTTAATTTTTGGAAGCATATCCGGTTATTTACGACAACCACAGATATTTAGATATTTATTTATCTGTAAAGAGCAGATCGCCCCTCCTTATTACGCACATTTTTTTATTTATTTAAATTAATTTTATTACATAATTTAATTTTCATTTCTGCCATCGTTTCCTTTCTTTCCTCCTTTATTCGTATCAAAAATAAAGCCGCAATTATAAAAACATAATATTCTACATTTATTGTCGTGCCAAGAAGTTAATTTAATTTATTTTATTTGCAAATAAAAACTTACTGCAGTAATTTTATAGACAGACAAATGCATATTTATTGTTATATCTTTTTTTTTATTGGTTTTTTACAAACCCATTGGATTCTTTATTTCTTTTTTTTTTTTGCAGGGGCACTGTTCTTTTTGGTTTGTTCTTTTGGATTTAATTTCGTTCATTTTTTGAAATATTTTTCTTTTTTATATTTGTTTTTAATTAATTTATTTTTTAATATGTTTATGTTGCTACAGATGATCTCATCAGCCGGCGATTGCATCATGATATTTGAGTGAAATAAACAAAACAAGAAAGAATGTTTAAGAAGCCTTAAATTCATATCTAAATGTCCACGAATCTTTCAATTATATATTGCGGCAATCCACGTGCACTCACGAGCTATTGGTTTGGTCCAATAACTTTATTGTACTACCATAACAAATAGTATTTTAGTTTTTTTACCATGCATTTTATACAAAAAGACCTAATTTTTCACACGTTAAAGGACCGCTGACTATGCCAGCCGCCCAGCATTAGCAAGTCTTGTACTGCGAAATCGTGCTGATAAACTTCGCCATTTAACCAGACCAGAGCTTAGCCGCTAAGTTTTCCTAAGGCCAACTCATCATAAATTTGACGCTATTAAAAGTCTGTTAATCGAAAAGATCTCGTTTTGTATTTTATTTAAAATGTGACTTTTTTTAATAAAAATTTCAGTTGCCATCGTCGCCATCGTTTCCTATTTCTTTCTATTAATATATAAATTTCGCGCAAAGGGAATGACTAATCTTTTGAGGCCAGAAACAAATCAAGCCAATTTTCGATACCTTCCAATGAAGTGAAGCTTAGTTCAGACAGAAACATATGCTACTTACACGGGCCAAATTCTGCGTCATCTACATTTTTCCAATGCTGGGTACTCTGGGAATTTTTCGTTGATTGACGTGTTTTTAAACTAAACCAGGTACCATTTTGTTGTATAAAAAAGTACCATTTTCAAGGAGCCTGGTTCATATAAAAATTAAATATCATGATGTCTTGTATATCATGATGTCTTGTATATCCATCTATAGCAAAAATAAAAAAGATTTAATAATGCAAATATTAAATCTTTTTTATTTTTGCTATAGATGGATATTCCTGCATTATATAAACACTGACGTGTGCGGCAAAACATAATTGATACATGTTCAAATATTTCTTATAGTTGCTTTTTATTATTATTGTTAAGGGTCTATTTATATGGATTAATTTTTTGTTTTCTTTTTTTAATTTTATTTGTGGCAGAGCAAAGTGAAGGCAAAATATTTAACCTTCTTGTTTAACAACACTAAATTGGTACATAAAATGCATAAACTGTTGGCTTTAAAGGGGCCTTTAAAATTGGGTCAGGGTTGTTGTTGGTTTCCCTGTGTTTCAAATGAGAGCTGGGGTGTTTTCTTAGAAGTTTTTGGGAATAGAAAGTGAAGGCAATAATTATTTGTTATCAAGCAGTAACAATACAAATATTTTGTTAAATATAAAACAACAAATCCCACTCCCCTTGTGTAACCAACCCTTGACGAAGCAATTAGCTGTTCCAAATCCTAGAATATACTATTTTATATTATTCCGAATAACTGACTGTTGGGAACATGTTAAAAATTTAATACTTTAAATATTAAAGCAGAAGTTCTAAAGTATTTTTGAAATTAATTTTCTCGATAATTTCAATAAAATTGTAGATAAGATTTGTAGATAAGACACGAATAATGTTGATAACAGGTGTAGCGGCATAGAAAATACATTCCATTCAGCTAGATGTCTAATAGAATTAAAACTTTTACTGTTTTCAAAAAGGTTGTCCATATTAAATAAATAATTATCTTTCTGAATAGAAAGAAAAAAAACGAACTCATGCATAAAGATTGAAATTACTTAACAATTGTGTGTTTTATTTTGCTTTATAACTAATACTAAAGGAACAGCAAGCTTGTCTGTAGTCTTTAAACGATATATAAATATATGTATGAGTGCCTCCGACACTAAGTTAATTGAACCACTGTTCGGTGTCTTATACTCCAATTGCTTTTCATTTATTTATTAGTTATCAATTTGGATAAGCTATCACGAGCAAAAGCGGACACATTCACTTGAAATGTCAGGGTGCATAATATAATTACTTTTATCAAGTGGGCTTGTACATTTCCACATGAGTAACTTTGTTAAACAATAGTAGTAGCTAAAGAAAACCGCTACAGTGGCCATTTTACTTCTCAAGCAAAGTGAATTTTTCGTATCATACGTCGCTGAAACCAAAAATTAGTAAATGAGTACGGCAGGCGTTTGCCTCTGCTATAAAAGGTGAAAAATAATCCTTGTATTTTGTTTGGGATTATAAGCACAACTAATTCACTGTTTTCCGTATATACCGTGACTACTCATGATATATGGTAACCTGATAGTAATGATAGGTTTTCCAATTGTTATATTTCAGCAGTTGATAGCTAAATTATTAGAAAAAAACATCGACATTACGGCTTAGTTGTTAGTACACAATGTAGATTTCATGGTCTGTCATCATCATGAGAAAGTTTAGGCGTGAGTACCCTCTTTGGACCTTAAGCCACCAACCAGACATAGATTGTTACAAAGTGAGGAAAACACAGCTGCCGTAGCGACCAATATTGAAGAAGGTCTAAAACTGTTAATTCGGGATGGCCAGAGTGTCAACCCGGCTTACTTTGCAGCTGGATTTGTTCGTACATCCGCATAATATTGTGCTGACGCATGAATTGTAGCCGGATGACCATAGACAACACCTTGAGTTTTCTAACAAGGTGCTGGAAATTTTGGACGGTGATCCGGATTTTGCAAAAAAAAATCATATTGAAACTCTGCCAAAGAAGCTGAGGTGGCTATTTGAATGATGTGCTATTTCATACGTAATGGCGTAGCTGTAGATTCAAAACAAAGCTAGAATCAATTTGATACCTCATACTTTGTTGTTTTATCTAAAAATCTGTCATACTTATTTGGTCATCCTATATTAACGAGGATTCTCACAAAGTGTTTGAAGGCCTAGATATTGAGATATTGTATCTGTATAGAAAGAGATACGCCCAAGTTCTCCGTCAAGCAGTAAGCAGTAGGTGTGATTAATAAAAAAATAATCGCAATTCCAACGGTGGCGTGGCATATTCCATGACTGTATTTTATATAAGAACCTATCAAATTAGTTACTTCTTTTGCTGTGCTACATTCTCCATTAAGAGCTCATACTCTTGCAGTCGAGAACCTAGTGGATTATGCAATGAATTTAAATTTTAAACGTGTGCTTTGTATGTGAAATAAACTTCTTGCAGATGCATTCCCTGGTATTTTTATTAAAGAAAAATTTTAATCGAACCCCCATCAACTGATTTTGGAGTAGCATTATTCATTTTAAATGCTCGATTTCGTTTCATAATTATTCTTAAGATATCTCTCTCTCTCTCTATTGAGTTGAGAATCGTGAGATTGCATACTTTACATTCACCCCTATTCTGCATTACGAGCTTAGCCACGTTTTTGTAAGTTGTTAATTTAGTAGCGGAGAGTCTTTCGATTTTAGTTTGTTTAGCTTCAAGAAATTAAAAAACGGATGCAATTAAGGGTTTCATTAGTGATCCTGCATAACTTTTTTTTTATCTTCTTGTACTAAAATGTGAAAGTTTTATTTAAATTATTGCAGGTCGAAAACGTTTTTTTTTCTCTTCGAACAACAACGTCGTGGCTACCGTTTCCACATTTTCTTTATTACAATTATATAAACAAATTATATAAACAAAATTAAAATATCACCTCCGGCGCAACAGAAATCTTCACAGTGAAATAGTTTGGCCACAAATACCTCTTATTTATTTTCCGCCTTTTTGTTCGTCTTTCCATACTTAAAGCTCACGCAATATAAATTTCTCATTTATTTTAAATATTAATCAGCACTAAGTTTAACTTTTTATTAAAATGTTTGAAAAAATGCTTAATTTTTATGTTCCCATTTCACACGTTTCACCGCAAAACAGCTGGTTGTGAAATACTCTTGGTATTCTTCTTCTCCCTTTTACGATTCAGTTTTTTGTTTGAGCCATCCGTACTGTCATTTTTATGGCGAGAAAAATAACGAAAATTAAAATAAAATCAACGTCGAATAAACAATTGAAATTGCAAAAAAATCAACACATAAAACGCCTTTTTATTATTACGAACAACAAATGGCCTTAAATAAAAAAAATGTATGTTGGTGGAGAATTAATACTCGTATTTCAAAAAGATGGATAGCAGAATTCACTGGGTTACCTTAGCCATGCTCCCACGTATTTAGTAGGACCAGCTACGTTTATTGAACTGTCAAAACATAATAAAATGGTCACAAGCGATTTGTCGAGCATTAAAAACGAGGAACCCGTTAAATAAATTTTGCGATCCTAATGTACTTCAAAATCTTAACATCGAAAATCTTAAACAACCTGCAGCAATATGCTGATATTGTATTACAACTCTTTCGATCATTCGCAAAATTCGGGACATCTGGGATTTGAAAATCAAATATGTGTTTGAGTACATTTCGCAATGTGAGCAAAATCTTTGTCTAAAATTTGTGCTTCTAATAAAATATCATATACGGATCCGTTAAAAATTTAGCCAACAGCAGTCGACTGTGTTCAAATTATAAGCGACCTAGTGGTATATAAACCTATATGATCGGCGAAACAATTTAATAAATTACGCAGACAGCGTCATATCATCGTGTCTTTTTCGAGACAATGCTCAGCCTTATGTTTTGACGTACCTGCTCATACTTCCCAGCTTTTACGCGACTATAGGATCAAAATCCAAGTTCTTTTCATTATGTCTGTAGGATCCTAATTCACCTGGCATGGTATTTTTGATTATTTTTTTATTGTTTAATCCAGCACACAGGCAGTTGCAATCCATTTTACGTACGGATTAGATGGTATAAATAGTTGGTACTTACGACATTTTCCTCTAGCCTAGACCTAACTTACTACTTTGAGTGCTACATTTTATTTAATAAGACAAATAGAAATTCGCTGAAGTAGCTAAAGCTAAGGCCATTGCAAACTGTTTAAAAAAATTTAAGGAAGCGTCAGAATATGGGTTTTGCTTGCACTAACGTGTAACAATGATCCATGATATCAGTTACATCTCATTTGGGAATTTTGAGTATTTTGTGATCTGAGGGTAAATGATCAATTGAATGCTAGAAACAGCAGTTTAATCTAAAGATATAAAACTTCAACAAATGACATGACAACGAATAAATTTTCTTTATTCAAGAGTAGGGTGTTTTGAAATATTAAAAGTAGAATAAAAAATATTTAAATTCAATTAAAATAAGTCGACCCACAAAAACGGACAGGGTGACAACATTTTTATTAAACTGCTGTTGCAGCGACAAGTGCTGAATATTAAATAAAATTTCAAAATTAATTAGATATTCAAAAAATAAATTAATTAAAAAACAAGTAAGCACACACACACATATTTATCGTAGACAATCTGTTAATTAATTATTATTTTCTTAGCTCTTTTTTATAACTTTATGGTTGATAGAGAAATTAAAACAAAACTCACAAAATTCAATATTTTTTTTATTTTCTGCCAGCCAAGGCTATAAAAATTCAAAGTATTTAAAATAAACTCTCTTTTCAATTCGGCATCATTCTTTTGTTTGTCATAAACCTTTTATAACTCCCTCGTATTTTCAAACATTTGTGAAAAGTAAAAAAAAAACTTACCGTTTCTGAAAACTCTTCTCGGGAACGTCTCGATTGTGTGGTATGATTATTTAGGTGATTCACATTATCCTTAGTAGGTGACATGTTTTATTAATTTTTTACAACAAAAAAAATCTTAGATATAAAATATAGAAATAAAGCCCCTTTTGGCAAACTTTTATTTTCGGCTGTATTGTATAAAGTTAAACACAAAAGATCTGCAAGTAAAAGGAAAAAATAATTTGTCAGCACTTTGCTTAAAAGTATTAAAAGTAAAACAATTCAAATACATACAGACATACACATACACAATTGCAATAATAAGTAACTAAACTTATTTTGTTTTAAAAATAATAAAGCTGTCTGTTGGATTCCGAAATACACTCACAAAAATTGATTAGGACAAACCAAGGATGGTAATTAAGAACACCATTACATAAATGTTTTGATGATATTAATAAAAGATTATTGATTTGATATTCATACAGGGTGTTTTTATGTAAATTTTTTAAACGAATTTGCGTCATCCCTTTTGAAGATGGCACATAGCCGAAACCGGTTTGTCTCCAAACCAAACTTGAAAGGGATGACGGAAATGCGATCCAAAAATCTACGTATTAATAAAAGGTTTATTTATTAAGAGGGGGTAATTATTATTTCGTAAGTACATTTTTTATATTAACGAAAAATGGATTTGAACATTACCTACTTGAAACAATGGCAATGATTAGCCCAGCATGAGTTAAGCCTTAAGCACAGTGGGCACATAAATATTTACTGTTATAAATATGAACGAATTTATTTATCTTTACGGCATTTTATTTATTAAAATATTTACACTTTCAATCTTAATAATAGGCTAATTTTTCCGAGTAAGATCGCACTATTTTAATTTTGTAGAATTTTTGTACGTATCAACCCTGAACACAATAGATCAACCTGTTATCATTGTGAAACCCCATTACGCTTGAAAAGTTCTCAGAATTAGCAGTCGATAAAGTTGACCCAATGTGTCAACAATTCGAAGAGTGATAAAAGATTTCAAGAAAGCGGTTCGATTATAGATAGTAAGTCTTCTTTAGTGTCGCCAAAAAGATCAATTCGGCAGTAACTGTGAATGACAAGGGAATTCTTGTGGCCTTAACTGGTAGGAATGGATCTGGACGACATGTGATTTCAGCAGATCCCCCCTGCCACATCGAGCATGAAATATTCAATTTATAATAGTAAACGAAATTAATAAACTTAATTCAAAAAAATCTCCAGGTAATGACAATATACACGCCAAGACGGTTAAAAATTTAATTGCGACTCTCATATTTCCTAACTCAAACAAACATGGGGCTTCCGAGCAGTGCCACAGAGTTGTAAAAATTAAAGCCTTTGCTGCCAGCTTTATTTTATCTACTGCTCATGCTCTATCTTAGTGATCATAGTTTTTATGTCAACATCAAGGACGAAAATTCAGCAATCGGACTCATTAAAACTGGCGTACCACAAGGAAGCGTATTGGGTCCAACTCTGTACACAATAATATGCCGACCAATAACGATATATTACTTGCAACATAAGCTAATGATGTAGCTATACTAGCAGCCAACGAATCCGCAACCACAGCATCAAATATTATTCAAACACAGTTTGAATTAGTTAGTAATTGGCTAAAAGAGTGGAATATTGAAGTGAATGCACAAAAATCTACCCACGTGACATTTGCACTTAAAAACGGTGCATGTCCTGATGTCAACTTAAATGGTGACGTAATACCCAAGTCAAATTAAGTCAAAGATTTAGGTTTTAATACTGATCGGCGCCTAACCTGGAAAACACATATAAAAATTAAAAGAGAACACCTTAACACTAAAACAAAAAAAATGTACTGGCTTCTTGGTCCAAGATCAGAATTAAACATAAACAAGAAATTAATATTATATAAGACTGTATTAAAACCTATATGGACCTAGGGTATTCAATTATGGAGTACCGATACTTACTCTAACATTGATATAATTCAAACATATCAGTCAAAGACTATTAGTGTTATACACAAGGATCTCAATATTCCAAATATAAGGGATGAAATCAAAAACTTTAGCAGAAATTATTTGAAAAGGCCATCAAAACATTCTTGCAATACCGCTTTTAGACGACAGTGATGAAGTTAGACGATTAAAAAGAATGCACATATTAGATCTCCCCTTTAAATTTTAAGTTGCATTAACTCTGTGATTGTATAGATAAATTCAATGAAATTTAACGAATTTTAATGAAATAATTCCATTATTCAATCTAGTCTCTATGCACATTTCACTGGTTGCTTATACCAGCTCATAATGAAATGCTTTCTGATAAAACTTGCTTATTCCCCAAGTAATTAATTGGAATTTTATAATAAAATTAATTGTGATAATTAACAGAAAATATTTGGAAAAAATGATGTTGGTTATAAAATATCAATACCTTTTTAAAATGAAAAATTCATTGTATAATAATCATTTGAAGTAGATCCGCTAGCTGACCTTCAGAACTAATCATGTGAATTTTTCTGCGTAAATGAAAAATATTACAAGCTATATTTTTGGAACATCAGTCGATTGATTTTCTTCCTCTGGTTATAGTCGATTTGTTTTGCTCGACTTTTTGCCAAATAACTTGGTTTTAATAGACAAGGCGTCTTTAAGTTTTAATGTAATTTGCAACCTATAGGAAATTCGCATTATCATCATAGGGCATGAAAAATCGAAAATGTTTTTATTTCCCATTTCGCTTCTATTGCTACTGCAATATTTCTTTGAGTGTAATCATACGTTAAAATAAAATGAATGAATGTTAATTAAAACGACTCTTAATGTGTTGGTGGAGGTAGTAGGAGAGGTGGCTGTCTGGTAGTGGTGACAAAGTTATTTGTTTTGTATTCGTATTTTTCACTCTCTCTGTCTCTCTAATATGTACAATAAAGAGTGTAAAAAGTGTATCAAATGTTTGCAATTATTACGTAGGTACAATTGCGATACATGTTAAATTTTTCTCAGTTCAAAACTATTTTTTAATGTTACTGTTCTTGTTGGTGTTGTTGTTGTATTTTTAGTTATACGTATGTATGTATGTATGTATGCATATGTATAGAAAATATTTAAATAATATACCGAACTACCTGACTATGAGCGTAGCTTTGGTCGTGAATGATAACAGAGCAAAGGCAACAACAATTAGAATACAAAAAAAAACAGTTAATCCAAATATTATCTATTGTTGTAATCTTGGTTAATGACGACAAACAAATTGATTTATTAATCGATTAATTACTCAAATCATTAAGCGAACCGAAAAATTATTATTTGCTATTAACCGGACAAAAATAATCGGTTAATTTAGCTTACGTTGAAAATGAGCATAAATAACATAAAAAACTATTTACAGTATTGCAAAAAACACAAATATTCTTTATTTGGTTCAGAGTTTAAGGCGTTTTTTGAATGGATTTTTATAGCGGTTGCGCGGAAATCTGTAAGGCGCTTAAAATGCCCTATTGCCTACGAATCTCCACTAAGACTTGAAAACCGCACCTGGACCAAAAACTCGACTGAAGAGTTAAATGCATTCGCAAATCACTTAAAAATGGTTTTTACACCACATGACATAAATAGTTTCACTATTTATAATGCTATGAAATATCGGCTTTCTTCATTAAGATCGACAATTAAAAATATAGATATGAAAAAATCACCCGTACCTCATCGTACTACAGGATTAATGATACGAAACTTACCTACTTCAGCAGTGAGAATCTTACTATTCATATATTATACCATATTACGCATTGGCTTCTTCCCATACTCTTGAAAGATGTCTGAAATTGTTATGATCCCTAAATCAGGAAAGGTCACAAGCCAGATTACGTCATACAGGCTCATTAGCCTACTCTCAATTTTGTTAAAGTTATTTGAAAAATTATTCGTCTAGGGTTTCATTCTTTATCTTAATGAACAAAACATTATGCCGGCCCATCAGTTTAGTTTTCGTGCGAGGCATAGATCTGCATTTGAAAATAAGCAATACTATTCAGTTTTATTTATTGACCTTTCTCTGGCGTTTGATAAAGTTAAGCATGATAGGTTACTCACGACTATAACTCGAGATCTTCCTGAAAACTTCTACAAACTTCTTACGAGCTATTTGACTGATAGAACGTTTAAAGTAAGGTCAAAAGAAGAATCTCTGCTGGAGATATATTATATACAAATACCACGGTTCCAGCGGACGCCTAACTTAGTTCCGCCATATTGAGGCAAAAAATGCGGCCATTAAACTTAGAACAACCCCACTACACTGGTTAATAGGTTCTAACTCAACCATTGCTTTGGATTACAAAGTGCTTTTATACAAATCCATTATAAAACCAATATGTAAATTTATTATAAAAATCTTCGATTAATCAAAAGAGGAATATACAATAATACAATTAAATCGGTTACCGCAATAATATAATCGATTAATCGTTTTTATATTAATCTAACCATCTCTTGTTATTAACAATATTTCTTCTGAGCGTTACTGTCGTATTTGTAGATAGTAACATTTTAAATACAGATGTATGTATGCAACACAAAGTAGACTAAATGGTACCAGGGTTGGAAAATTCTACTTTATTGTTAGTATTTTCTGCCTGAGAAATAGAGTCGACTCTCAATAATTTAAAAGCAAAGAACCACAGAAAAAGCTGAAATTGCCGAAATAATAGACTTTTAAATAATGAAGATAAGGAAGAAGAGTTTGATTTTTACTTCACCACATTTGTTAAATTACAATATTAGCAAATTTTCCTTTTGAAAATGTTCTACATATTCTTTTGAATGATAAACTCCATTTTTTTTTAATGTCCATTAATTTTCCGTGGTGGTGAGATCTAAGAAAAAATGATCACTTGTGTTCGTTCTTAGAGAGCAGGACCCAAGTCTTGGCTTTAGTTAATGTGAATGGAATTTACGGTTGTTCTTGTTCGTCCAAAATGGACAAATCCAACAATTCATCATCGAAGAGGGCACCGATAACGCTTATGTCAACGTAAACTCTTATGACTAGTATTCCACTTTGAATACTTCTATCAAAACCAGAGTTGGCTAAAGCTAACCATGTGACAATAAAGAAAACGACAGCAAAAACGACAAAATTTAAAGTAGTGTAAACTTCGTCTGACCAAAGAAGATATAAAATATGAGAAAATTTCGATGGCCATTTGCTTTGATTTTTGACTTAAATAAATAGTTGACGCTGACTCAGCTATAAAAAATACTGATAAATTGTGTAGCGGCACAGAAAATGCAATAAATTCCACAAGTATCTAACGAATTACCTTTTTCTGTATTGTGCAAAATAACTTATGAATTAAAAGTTGTGTTTTTTAACATTGAGAACAACACCAATAGAGGCGTTGGAGGCATTACTATATCGATTAGATCAAAGTTACTTATCTCACCATCAAACGATAACGGATGCAATGATTATATGTAAACGGCAGAAACGGCCGATCAGATACGTAAAGATACCATTTAACTACGAAACACTTAATACCAGACAAATAGTCTTATTGCAGATACATGTAGAGATCAGCTGCTATACGGATCTTCATAGAGAAAATAGACCCCGAAAAGAACTTCCGACTTCGTGACTGTAACACAATTCTTTATTACTTTATTGGACTGCAAAAGAATGAGCAACGACTACTCCATAAATCGGAGACTTCACAGCATCTGAATACCAGGCGATGTAGTGACTACTTGGTAATAAACGAATAAAATACTCTGTCAATCAAATAAAATACCTGAACAAGGTCGAAATTTACGAAGATTACAAGTACATATACTAAAAGGCCACTCAAGCTGGCAAGTGAATCTGTTTCAAATAAGAAGAGCATACAATAGCATCTGCAGGGCATGAAATAAGTATATCGAAACAATTGGACGTTTTCTGTGCCACTGCCCAGTTTTCGCACCAATAAGAAACCTGTATTTCGTGGTTGACACCTTGCCAGATTTAATAGGATTTTACTGGAAAATTTTGAGGAAGAAGAAAACATTTTTAATACTTTCAACAAGATTTCCCCATACCCCAGAACAATTTAAATACGATATTAAATGTTTCAAAAAAAAAAAGAATTTGTAAATTTAAATTGCCATTTCCAACACTGTTAAGTTTGAATCGGGCAGAGTGGGGTTGGAAGATGAATAACAAAAGCAAACAAGTTAGGCCCTGCGAAAAAAAACAGAACAATAAAACCTCTAGTTTTATATTGTTATTTTATAAAATTTATATTTTTAGAAATGTAATCACCATTTACCTCAGGGCATAAAAAAGACACCTTTTTCAATCTCACACATACCCAAACGCGGGCACACACGGCAAAATACACACGTTGAAGAAAGAAAGAAATATATTTTTTATGATATCAGAAGTAATAACTTTAATAAATGGCTAGATTCATTCTAGCCACCAAAGGAGTAAAATGTTTTTGTGTAGAGCAAAAATCCATAAAACTCTCGTTTACAATAGGCTAAGTATAGGGTGCAAAATTGTACATATACCAGTAGGATTCTCGACACTAGACAGTGAGCAAAAAAGAACCTCTATCCAAACCAAAACTCGTTGCAAAGAAAATTTCAGTTTGCAAAAAATTTGCAAATTATTATGAGAAAAAAACGTTACATTGGAATACAAAAAGTATTGAGAGTGATAGAATAGGAGCGGTCTTACAGGTATAAATTTGTCGAAATTACTAAATTGATATTGTTCGAATATGGAAAAGAGCACTTTTTGGTTGTAACAGTCAATTAAAATCGCCGCTAATTTACCTGAAATATTTCACATTAAGTTCCTCTACCTGTGTCAAAGACAGTCTCACAGACTATTTCATCGATAATCGGCTAGCAATGCACTGATATAGGAAGGTTAAATAAGCGATTGTTGGGACTTAAAGTTTTGTCCCAGGATAGTTCAGTCGCCATAATGCGTTATAGCAGTGAGGAGCTCGTTTTTGTCGTTGAGGCCTACTTTTCAAGCGGATGTTCTGTCATGGCAACACGCGCGCCTTTCGCAATCGCTCTAATTTATCCCGGAAGGCCTCTTTCCCAGCCCGGAAATCAATTGTTGCGTGGATCAATACTCTCAGGTAAGCTGCAAGTATGATAAAACGAAGAACTTGTGTCGCTCGGCTCATTGCATCATGCGCCTGTCCTTGGAATTCGCGGTCGTTTTGTGAGGAGAATTCTTTAAGATGATCTTCATTCAACAAGACGGTGCAACGTCACACTCTTCAAGAGAATCAACGGCTGTTTTAAGGGAGCGATGTGAAGTGGCCGGCCCTCTCTCTTGATTTGACCCCTTGTGGTTTTGTATCAAATTTGTAAAAATCTCGTGTGAACCGTCCAAGTAGACTTTAAGATTGGAAACCAACGTCCAGGAATAAATTGCCAAGGGTCGTGACAAACACGGTTTACACACTGTATGGAGAATAGGGGACGTCACCTTCCAGATTTGATCTTCAAACTTGTGTAAAACAAAACTTTACGTATACGAATAATTACAAAAAACAAGTAAAACTTTTCTGATTCATACAATGGCTTTTATTAAGTTTTGAAAAAAGGAAGTTAAGCTGCTGCACCCTGCATAAGAGTTGTACACTCCTTGTGATGTTTTTCACAAAGTAAATCATGCATATGGATTTCTTTAGACCAACTTCACTTTAGGTCGATTTACTACTAGGCTTCTTGGTCTACCAAAAAACGTTGTCCTTTTTGTAATGAAAATATTAAGGAGCCAAATAAACAAAAAACGGATTCAAAGCACATAAAACGTTCTAGGGTTCATAAAACCAGAATCCACTAACGAACATATATACATACATCCCCTCAAACACACATAGCCATGTATGTATATAAATATTGATGGCAGTTAGTAAATATTGCAAACATTTGCTTTAATACTCTACACAAACACTATTTAGTTTTTCTATTTATCAGATAAGAGTATTACTTTTAATAGTTAATTACGCCAGCAAATTGTATGACTAATGATAAGATTGTATCCCGCTCAAGTTTTTGGAGGAGGGCATTTTGAGAAATTAAAAACAAATCGAAAGTTTTCTTCGGTAAAAAGCTAATGACATATTTAATCATTTGAGGGCGGTTACATTACTTTCCCTAAAAGGCCAACACATATGTATGTATGTACTTTGTACATACAAACAGGCATAAAAATATTTCTAGTTTTTAAAATTGTGAAATGGTCGATTTATACTTTCCTAAGAAAGCAGTTACTTGACATGTAGCAACAGTTAAAATTCAAATATAAGCACACAATGTGATAGTTGACTACTCATGGTTATATGGAGGATTTGTAAAGCGTTTTATTACCACGTACCATTGCAACTTACATACAACTCGTACTTAAGATCGCTCATAAAATTAAAGACACATAAAAATTAATTACAGTCAAACCTCAATTTTTAAGATATGAGAAGCATTGGAAAATAATCTGCTTTAGAACAATATTCTTTTGAAAACTTTTGTCTTTCCATCCTGCGGCGATGTTGAGGAGTTTCTATATGAAAGCAAATATTTAAGTTGATTTGGTGCCGTAAGATGACGTTGCGAAAGCTGATTGATGATTTTCATATTTCCGAGTTTGGTAAATTAATACTCTCACTTAGTGGGTGGACAATCACTTAACTCACTCTATAACAAAAAATAACTCTTACGGATAAACTCAAATTTCTATAACTAATATTACAGTGGCAGGACAACGTCTGCCCGGGCTCGCTGGTTTTGAATAAGTTGAATTCATAACGTTTTCTTAAAAATCCCTGCTCCAACCGCAAAATAACTTAAGCGAGTGTTACCTGTAACATTTTTTTTATAAATCAACAAACTAACAGAAAAATTAAATGCAGTGTTTGTGAAAAAAACCACAACCATTTGAAGAGATGACAATGCACATTTCATGCTGTGTTGCAGGTCTGGTTTCTGCACACATGATAAGGCTGTACATGAACTCACACCACCTCAAACAGGAATGCCGGGCGTTTTTTTTTTTATTTTTTTGTTGGCGTTGGTCAGTATATACGTGCGCAAACATATGTATGAACAAATATAGGGTGGTCCAAAAACAGTTTGTCAGTCAGTTTATTGAAAAAATGTTCTACAATTAGCTTGAAACGATTCCTATGGGGTTTTCGTTTCTTTAAATGAAATGTCGCTCTGTTAAAGAGTACATGCTTAAATACACCAAAATCTGCTTAAATACGCCCTTATTTGAGATCTTATACAGATCATGAAGGGCAATGCCTTTCGACAATATTGAGGCTAAAATCTAAAAAATAATACCACCATTTGTGGGTGTAAATAATTTTCGAGTATAACAAAAGCGCAAAAAATTTTACATTTTTTCTAGAATCGAAAACGCCATTAAACAACTCTAGAGAATGTGGTAACAAATATCAGGAGAGTAAGCATCCAGCAATAATAGAAGCATAGTTTTAACCAACGGCGAATGGTAAAGAGCCATCATAACTGGCATTATTAATCCTTTTTAACCTCTCAGCCAAGTAACCGTGTTATCTTGCTACAAAATCGCATGTTTGCACTAACACTTTGTTAGAGTTCATTGGCATTACTTGAAATTATAACGCTAATAAAGTTGAATGTCCAATAAAACTAGAATAGCCGTTGGACGGTGCGCTTTTGTTTTTGACAAAATTAGGCCAGAGTCACATCTTCGGTAAATGTGTAATCTGCCGTTTTTTCTTTATCGATTGGCGAAACCTCTTAGCCCCGACTAAAGGTTAGTATAAATCTATGAAATGCTCCTGAGGGAACTAGCCAGAGGACCGAACTCTGTTAACTTCTCTTATTGGATCACACTTTATAATAAACTAAAAACAAACAAAAATTAAACTTCAAATAACCAACTGCATTCATTGGAGAAAAAATAAAACATGCCCAGTAAAAGAGATGACGTAAGGAAACGGGAAGAAAGAATGTTGAAATGTGTCATAGAATGTTGAACAAAAAACTCGTATGGGGGAAACTGCAATAAATGAGTGGAAAAGTGAACAAAATGTTTAGTACGGTGATGTTGTTTTGAATCTACCATATGGATTGCAAACTTCCTGTCGCAATGAGAGCATCGTTAAAAATCAACATGTACATTCTTCTGGTGAAAATATGAAATCATGCCTGAATCAAAGAAATTTAATCGTACTTTGAATTCCTTAAATCAGTACATTCGCTTAAAGGCAAAGAAGACGTAAAAACTCTCTGAAGATAAGCTTTTAGGAATTTAGAAGCAAAACTCTTCCCAGCTTTTTGTGCAGGCGGTAATTTTTCATCAGCCAGTCATTGTCGGATAACCATTGGGCCATGGGAAGTATACGACGCGTCGTTTGATCTTTGCTGACTATCCAATGTCTAATTCGTATTATGAGCTAGCAACACTGTCGACATTTGCGCTTAGAATTTTCCAAACATGTATTTTAAACTATTTTTGGTAATTTTGAGCAAGTCTTATATCAGAAACGCCAAACAATAACTCCAAAGTAGATTTTTGGATCGAATTTCCGTCATCCCTTGTCAAGTTTGTTTTGGACACAAACGAAAAATGACACTGAAGATGGGATATAGCCGAAGCCGGTTTGTCGCTCCCAATAAGGGTATGACCCTCTTGTTTTTTTTTTCAATTCGTTATTAATATTTATTGAGAGCTTTTTACGGTATAATATCTTTACAATACTTTTTATATACGACTACATACGTATATATAGTTCTCAGTGTTGCATTATTTTTGCCAAAACCTTAAAATCGCTTAGAACTGTTCTTTTCCACAACAAAAAAATAGCGGAATCTTGCACAATCGCTGCATCCTCACTGATCCTAGTGTTTGAAGACGGAACGTAAAATTTTGAACCATGTAGAATAAAAGTGCAACTTGTAATTTAATGAAATCCCACGCAAAACGCATAAACTAAAGGAAACTCTCTTCTGTTGCTTTTATTCAAAGCTCTAAAGAAATTATTATTTAATAAATTATTTTCGAGTTAAAAAGTTATCTCTCAATAATTATGGTACACAAACACGCTTCAACATATTTTACATTTCTAAGTGGAGCAAAATTGCTTGCGCATTTATCAAGTACGCAAGTGCAATCAAAGGTACATATACACATGCATGTATGTGTGCAGCCGGTAAAACACGTTATCAGTCTTGAAGGTAACTTTAACTACATTTCTTGGCTTTTGTTATTTAAATGCGTATAAAAAGAAAATACAAGATAAAAATTATAAAACAAGTTTTCGTCACGCAAGCAATAAACAAAACGAAATAAATGTAAAGTAGCGCAAACGATCGCAGGCTCAAGCTTAGAACAGATTCTAAACAAATAAACATTACAATAGAACACAATAGTACAAATGATGATATGGGGTAAAGGCAGGCGAGATTCCCTTCAAACTCTTAAATATTAAATTTTTTCCAGAAAAAATTTGTTTCATGTGTTGAATCTTATTGAATAAAAACTTAATGATCTGTAATAACTTATCACTAAAAAATAATTTTTAGTGATAAGACTTTATAATCTCGAGACATTTACATACATATGTATAGGGTGTCCCAATAATACATATATAGATCAATTGTTTCCTACGCTCGTCCTCCTGAAAACACATATCGTCCAGATCCATGCCGTCCGGTTGAGGCCACAAGAATTCCGTTATCATGTGTGTGTCACTGAATTGATGTTTTCTAGTTTTCGGCGACACTCTCGTGAATAGCAGTAATGTTTTCAAGTGATCGATCGCATCAATAATCGACAACTATCCATAATCGTCTTAGTTTCTTTAAATTTTCAGACCACTCTTCGAATTGTCGGCACTTATTCAACCAAAAATTACGCGAAGTTTGTGAGCGCTTTCAGCGTAATGTGTTTTCACAATGATAACGCGTTCTGCTTTTTTGTAGCGCTCCATTCTTAATAATCATAGGTGACAGCTGTTAAATAACTAATTTGTAATTTTCTCTGCTTAATTATAAAGAAAACGAGTACAATATTTGTATTCATTGTACAGTGGCTACCGTTGGACTAATGGATAAAATTAAGGGCCGCAATGTCAGCATAGCTTTAGGCCAAGCATCGCGCATAAGAGTATGCTGGATTCAGTTATAATAGAGGTAAGGGAGACTGAGACGCCGATGGAACGCATGCGTAAATGAAGAGCATCCAAAGGCTGCATTGGATACTCATTGCGGAAGACATTATACACAATGAGTATATGGAGAACGACATCAGCTTTTTTACTAATGGTTCTGTTATGAAAGACAGGACAGGAGCCGGTGTATACTCAGCTAAGCTGAACTTGTCCTGTAATCTGCGCCTGGGGAAATACGTGTCAGTTTACCAGGTAGCTGGGAATGAAGCAGCAGATGCACTAGCAAAAAGGGGATCTGATGTGGATTTCTGTGGACCAGCACCCATAGTTGCACTATGAAATGGCCTAGTGCGAGCTATAGTCCTACAATTGTTAAACTTATGTCTACCACATGCAGACAAGCTCAAATGGTGCTGAAAGAGCCCCTCGGCAGGAAGGCCAGTAAGGTGCTTAGATATAAAAGGGATACATTAAGCTGGATCTCTGCGTTAGTAATAGGTCATTTAAACTTCAAGTGTCATCGGACGAAGGTGAAAATCGAAAAATATGATACTTACAGACTGTGCCTGGAAGGGCTGGGGTGATAGCGCACATTGTATGTAAATGTCCAGCACTGCGTATCATAAGCCTTATGACCACGGGCAGGCACTTGGTAGATGTGACTACCATGGGGGCCCTAAGCCTTACACAAATGCTAGCAATTACGAGACTCCGTGATGAGGAAGAAGGAAGACAGTTACATGTCGACAATCTGAAATCACTGCAGTCAAGATAAAGACTAGTGTTAGCACGAGACTCGATTAAAGTAACAAAGCCCAGAATTATAAATCGGTTGCCTATAATCGATTCGAGGAACGAAGGGGGTCTAAAAAGGACACATAAAGTAATCGATTTTCTTCGATATCCCCCTACAGTAGTATCTATACAGCTCTTGGTAAGAATATTCTTGAAATAAGAATAGTCAAATAATATACAAATGCTGAAAATAAGTTAAGCATTTTAATTGTTGTAATCGCAATCGCTTATAAGTGAATTAAAACTACGAAATTCAAGTTACCATAGTGTAACCTTTGCATTGATTTTGCCATTTTCAGTAGCAGGGCGAATTTTCAAATTTCAACTTAATTCAGTAAGAATTTTTATGTTTATTTTATGGCTACGGTACCAAACACCAAATATGTATCTAACATTTTAAATAAATCAAATTTTTCCTGCAACCAAATAAACACAACTTTTAAGGCATTTCAGGCAATAAAAAATATTTTTTTCTTTAATGGCTTCTTTGATTATGTTTCTCAAACAACGAGGGTTACTCTTTGTGTTGTGAGCCTGGGCAGGTCACACATTTTGTTTGGTGCCAGCTGATATTTCCATCTGAAAGTTTAACAATTTTTTGTCATTTGGTCCTGGAAATATATTCATAATATTAATGAATGAGGTTTATTGTAAAATCGGTTTGTCAACAATTGTGGTTTCCAAAATTTGGTAGAAACGATAAAGTGAAAACTCAATTATAACTCAAAAGGAAAGCCATAAATTTATCGAGAAACATACATAGGGATCTCAAAGTTCCCACTATCCACGAAGAAGTTAAAACATACACGTCCAAATACGTGAACAAACTAGTCGCACATTCCAACACTCTAGCACGCAATTTATTGCAATTTGATGGCCACCAGAGACTAAAAAGAACTGACACATTAAGCCTGGCGGCTCTCTCTACAGAATAGAAGATAGATTTTTAAGATTTGAATACAAAAAATTAGTTACTACATTGGTAATAACTAGTAAATAATAATTTAGAAATAAGATTTGAATACTTATTGTGAATTTCTTTTCATAGAAAGATTCAATAAAATGAAATAAAGTATAAAAAAATATATATTTTGGACAAAGTTCCATTAGATATATTTTCGTCGAATTGTATCTTAAATCTAACTGCTCAAACCTCACTGCCCTCCTGCAGCTAGAGGCTTCTTGTATATCATGCTATCGCAGCCAAAGCAATATATAGTGTTTTTTAAGCCCGATAGAGCTTTGAATTGTCATTCGTTCGTTTTCTTTATGCTTTCTATTCAGAGAGAAAATTTGTTTTGTTATGATAACTTTGACAACTAGCAGAATGGAATGCATTTTCTAAGCCACTACACACGTTTTCGACATTATTTGTGTCTTTTCTAATAATTTCGTGTCAACTGTAAACATCATCTATTTAACCCAACACTAAAGACAAATAAAATGTGAATTTGAATATTTTTCAATTTTCATATTCATCCTTAATATTAGCTCTGTTCAGTAACTGAAAGTTAGTACTAATTGTTACTGGAAGAGTGTTCATTAACTCGAAAAACTAGCAACGAGAGAGTAAAAGAAGAGAATAAAAATGTGAGAGAAAAAAATTACTTGCAAGTTTTTACTAGTAAAATTTTTACTAGCAAGAATTTCTCAAACAGCTGTTTTGTGCTTTTGTTTACAAAGTTAATTATTGGAAAAAAATTTAGAAAAAAAATAATTTTGTAATATGGAAGAAAATGTAAGTATTTAGTAATGAAATGAATATAACAAACAATTACTATTTTGTTGCTTTTTTATTTTTCTTTAATTTAGCGAGAGCAACAGACAGCAAAGAAGTTCAAAACGACGGAAATATGTAGTACTTTTATTAAATTAAACAAAAGTAATCAAACCAGGGATGATACATTCAGTATAATTGTACTTTTTCCGGTACAATTCAGCAATAATGAAAAAGTAAAATTTTTTATAAATAATTTTAAATAATAATATACATACATATATGTATGTATATTCGTTAAAGATTATTTCTGATATACATACATACATATTTTGGCATTTGCGTTAAAGTTAGAAGGCATATTACCTCTTGCTACAAAAAAAATTTACATACATTCATATGTATATTAAATGCATCATCGTAAACTTTTAGATAATTTAAAGCAATATTTTCTTTTATTTTAGTTTCTTAATAATTATTTCGGCTTTATGATTTTAAATAAATTACTTTAAAAGCAACATTGTCGTCATATAGTGGCATGTTATGTTATTATGGTTACTTCAGTACAATTACTTTCAAAAATGTACTATTTAATGGCCAGTGAGTACAATTTTTAAGTCTTATATATCATTCCTATCGCGACCGCAATTTACTTGCTAATTTTTGCTAGAAAAGCATTCATTTACTTTTTCACATTTGGAAGAGTAATTTTGCAATTTTCAGCTTTACTCTCTCCTTGCTAGTTTCTGATAGTAAAGTTACTGAACAAACCTATTCAAGTTCAAGTTAGTTCAAACAATAAATTTCCAAAAATATCATTTTAATAAAAAAAAAAATGTTTTCGAAAGATTAATATATGGCATTAACATTTGAAAATAATTTTGGTCATATGGGCAACGCGGCGGTTCTCGACGAGGTTCATTCCCAACGTCCAATTTTCACCAGCGTATAAACCGCACCAAACGCACCAGCGTATAAACCGCACCTTGGATTGCGCATATTTTTACTAGGAGTGCGAATAGATTGGTGTCAACTAATGCTAGAAAAAAATACAGAAGCTGCACATCATCTTGAAAGTAAGCATGTGGTAACAGCACAGTTTGAACAACATAGAACAATAAAAATTCGAATGGCACACTGACTAAATAAATTAAAATAAATTATTGAGTATTCAAAAGATTGAACTAATCGGTAATCTGCTGTGCAACCAGTTTCCTTCTTTAAGCACATCAAACTTAACCTATACATATGTATATACAATTTTATTCAAGAGAAGACATTAAAGATATCCCAGTTACCCTCGTAGAAAATCACTGTGCCACAGAGCAGTTAGGATGAGTGTTTTTAACCCGAAATTTTTAACAGAAACATATTTATTTCTAAGAACTTCCGCAAGACAAACATTTAAAGATATGGGTATGTACATATGTATGTACATATGTTCGTAAAAAAACCAGTAAAAGTAACGAAATGAAAAGGATCGATTTCACAATACAAAATTTCCTTGAATTGAAGCGACCGTCAAAATATAAGTATTGGCGACGATCGATCTTTCCTACACATATAAAAAAAAGCACACAACTCATACACACCAAAAAAAACACTTGCAGCGAAATTATCTCAAAACCATGACGACGAAGATGGAGATGCTTGTGTTGCCAAACAACATTGCGCTAAGATGTTAGTGTTTGCCTAGAAATAGCTTAAGAGGAATACAAATTCCCATCAATCTGAATGCCATTTTTAAACAAACAAAAATTAGTTAAGAAGAGAAAAAACACACTTACAATTTAAAAGAAAGTAACTAGACTTGAGCTGCTGCTTTTAACTGTTTTTATTTATTTATTTTTTTTTGTGGCTTAAAAGACCTCTCAAATTATATAGAATTGCAAAATGAAATTTAAACTTTTTTTGTAGTGTTTTTGGAAAACGTTAATAGGCACTAAAACAGGTTATTTGATTTTTTTCTGCTTGGCGACGGTACTGAAATAACTTTTATCTTCTTGCTATTTCGCCTTTTACTTTTATCTTATTTCTTCTTTTTTTTAATTTTATGAATAGTAACACTTTCAATTATAACTCTAATAAACAACAATTAAAGCTTCTTCATTACATACATATTTATTTATGTATTTATTTTCACAGAACATTTAACAAACTTGATAAAAAAACACAGAACCAAAGCAGCAAAAAAGAAAGCACAGTAGGTATTCAATTCAAAGCAACAAATTAAACACAAAATGTGAAAATCTTAAACAAAACACACACGCACTCACGCTTTATTTAAACAAATGAAGTAAAAGAAATTAAAAAACTAAAGCTCAGAATTTTGGCGCTTTTATATTAAAGTAATTTGATGCGGCGTATTTACTTTAGTTCTAAATTAATGTCGTTAAAACTTCCAGAAAAAAAACACAATTATTAAATAATATTTAATTTGCCGGTCGGTCGTATTGCTTCCGTATGACTGAAGTCGACTTTGCAAAGAAAGAAATAAAATCGTAAAATCAAACACAAACATGCACTCACACATTTAAACAAACAAAAATACACGGCGTAATCGTCATCATCATCACCATTGCCAACAACAAAAATGTGCTCACCACCACACCAATAAAAAACTTTAAGGCCATTCATTTCAGCCACCTAAATAGTTGCCAGATCGCAAGTAGTTTTCTAGAAGTCGTATACATCTTATCAAAGCGAATCGCAATTTCTTAAATAGATTCTCTAGATCTTAGTTCAATGCTAATATCTTAGACAGTTAGTTTCTTTACAGTTTAGTATCATTTATTGTTGTGTAAGAATATAGAACTTGTAGTATAACTTTGTGGATCCGAGAACATCCCAATCTACTTGATAAGTTCTAGATATAACATCACGTTGACATCTACATACCACTAATACTCTCAAATGCTAGAAATTATTGCAGTGCTGCCAACCACCAGAACTTACCTAGTATTAGGGAATGTTATGTTTTTTTACACCTGTGATGTCAATCATTTAGGTGGAAAAGTAAACTTTTCTTCGTAATTCATTAATCAAACTTGTTCAAAGATATTTTCACAGTTATCATGACAATTAAATAACTGTAGATTTTTGAAAGGAATTTCTGTCAGCCTTTGTCACGTTTGGTTTGGGGACAACACGGCTTCAGTTATGTGTCACCTTCAGTGTCATTTTTCGTTTAGAATGGAGATGGTACATACCCGAAGCCGGTTTGTCTCCAAACCAAATATGACAAGGTATGACGGAATTTCGTTATAAAAATCTACACCAAATCACACTGTCAGAACATTAAACTAAGAATCAATGAAATATCTTTACAATTCCATTAACAAGTTCCATCGACTTCCGTGAATTCCGAAAATATTAAAGCATCTTAACCTTTTTCAAATTGGCTGTGCTGGCTTTCAAACAAATTTGACAAACGAATTTCTAGGATAACATTTAAAAGAAATACCTGCTCGGCGCGTCTAGTATTAGAAAATCATATTGCTGAATTTTAGACTTAAAAAATCGCTAAGTTTAAGCCAATAATCGTCAAATTTCGCGTCCAAAACTGAAAGTCTGGCATTGGTATGTATAACACGTTTTAAACACAATAAAGTTAAAAGAGTACGTTTTGTATTTTGAAAGAGATATGTATATAACAGAAAATACTTATATAAGAGATATTTAGAAGGACTAGGTAAAAGTGATTAAATAATTTTAAATCAATTACACTTAATATACATATATTTTCGTTTTATTTATTTAAAAAATTTAAAATTTTTATTACAATTATAAAGTAGACATGATAAATTCATTACGATTGTCTTTTCCTCAATAATCTTATGTACCTTGACGAAGTACAACTTTCTTTCAATAAATCAAATTGGACTCATGATATTTGACTGACTTTAATATTAAGTTGCTTTTAACTCCGAATTAAAAGCTACTTCAGTTTTTCGGTTTTTATAAGATGCGCCATTTCGTACGTCTCGTAAATGTGGATGTACAAATCTGTAAAAACACAAAGGTCTGATTTGTACTGGCTCTTTTATTAAGTCTAATTCTAAAACGGTGATTGGATCCAATCATTTTCTATCCACTCGCAAACGATGTCAAGCACCTATTACATTATTTATTTTTTATACTACATTCGCAGAGAGTAAAAGTTTGATAATCAAACGCCGATTTTACCGACTTTTTGTATATACTCTTAAATATTAAATAGAAACTTTCATGCTTTATGTTGTTTGGCATTGTTACACCAATCCATTCAATTTATGGTATTTATAACTATGTACATATTACATGCAATGTAATCACATGTTCACTACATTTCTCTTATATGGTTAAATAGTTTATTTTACCTCTCTAAACACATAATCTTTCGAGAGCATCAGAAAAAGCCGGTAATACAAATCCTCTTCCACAAAGAGATTTAAGGAAATCGTGTGTTTGTGTTTATATAAAATCATTATCATTGTTGAAAAATAATTACAGGTATGGAAACTGGATGTTTTAAAATCGCACTGAACTTTCATTAACTATTAAAATTTTTTTGGATAAAATCTTTAATTAAATTTCGTTATAAATTTCAAACTAATTTTACGATAATCTATACTCTTGAAATTTTTTCGTAGCTCAGAATTAGATTATCAATATTTTTAAAGTACTAAAAAGTCTCCAATAAATTTTGAACGAATTTTACACACGGAATTCAGAGTAAATATTGCACAATATAAAATATGTTTTTATAGCCATATGTATTTATAAGCGACAGATCTACATGTTTATGGTAAAATAATACAGACATTTTCAAAGTTTATCAAAATATATAATTGCAAATATATAAAGCCTTAAATATAAGAAAAAATATATATCACAAAACATTTTTCCGTAAGTCAAAACTAAAATATAAAAAAAAATTTACATACTTTTTGTAGTGCCTTTGCAAAGCGGTATGCTTTTTAAGAACAATCCTATTTAGAATATTGTATGCTTTCGAAGAATAATTTGAGTTTATAGTGACAAGATCTAATCTGTTTAGAATCCTTATCGTTTTTATTTTTGCAAGAAGTCCATGACTGTAATGGCTCGCTTGAAAGTTGGAAAAGTCATTTTTAACACGAAACATTACTATGATAATTCTGATCCTTCTGTGTGTTCTCATTGCAATACTTATCCGAATATACCACATATACTTACGGTTTGCTCTTATAAAGCGAACTGGTCTAAAGTCATGAGATGGCTAGTGAAGCTTAATGTGCGATATATTTATTAACCAATAAAATTATTGTAATATGTAATGCGCAATAGTTCAAAGTAATATTAATAATTTCTGCATTTTATACTTATTTTATGCTGTAAACATGTTATTTATTTTTCATGTTATAACCTATTCGAGTGGATATGGTCTAGTCACCCGCGCCTTTAGTTTGTATTTTATAAATTCATTTTGTAAAGTAAACTTTACACAAATAAATATTTTTTTAAAATTATACTAACAGTCTTAATGAAAACTCTATTATTCATTTTATTTGAAATAATAAATATATTGTAATTAACCACTATAGTTTTCTATTTCCCATTGAACCAAAAAACTAACCAAAAAGTCTTGTTCTACCACTTAAGACAAGTTCGCCAAATTAATTAAAAATCCATTACATTGCCACCGCTCACTGAATTATTGTACTACAAAAAAAACTACGTTTTTATCTTCGTTAATAAATACTATTTTATGAATGCATGTTTTTAAAAGCAAGCAAATTTTTTATTTCGTAATCGACGAAAATCAATGGCTCTACAACATCCATCTCTGGTGAGGACAATTTTCTAAGAGAGAACATGCATTATATTATTTTCACATATACGCAACACTTGCAAGTAAACAAATAAGAATTAAATATGGATGGATGTAAGTACTCTAATCAGGAACAAAAATACAAAAATCAGAATTTGAAACATAATGACAACAATCTTAATTGAAGTGTCCATCATAAAATCCTGAAGTACTTCTTATTAATTTGTTTCTTAATACATATTTGGGTCCTGCTTGTCGTTCTAACGTAAAGAGGACAAAGCCAAAAACATAAAAATTCTATAGCATTTGATTTCAACTCTTTTAGTCATGATGACTGGTTTTTGGATGTGCGATGTTTAACTCTTCTGTCGTTATCTTGTTACAATGACCAGAACAACAAGCAGAGTTGCTTGTTAAACAGGTCAAATTCTCCTCTAGATAGGTAAATACCTACACTCAAAATATTATGTAGGTAAAATCAACTGAATATGTAGTTTAAAATAAATAAAAATTTATGGAAAAAGCAGCTCCACTTTTTTTTTAATTTATATTAAAAGAAAAGTTTATTTCATTTTAAATGTTAAAAATTTAACTGTGTTCAGCAAAAATTCTAACTACGAATTCCCTTGCAAATAAATGGTTTTTCATTCACTATTCTATTTTAACAGTAATAATATTTAGCTACAAATTTCGCAAAAATTAATTACTATTCTTTGAATTCCACTGTAGTGTATTTTTCAATTACATTTGCTAATCTTTCAGAAATGGAAAGTCCATGATTTGGAAGCATTTTTGAAATCAGAAAATTACAACAACAAAAACATTAAAATTATGAATAAACATGAAAATGTTTGTATTATTTTGCCCTCATTTCTCTTCGTCCCCACCCATATTCATTTCAACTATGTTGGATTCCACATTAGCAGATGTCAGTTAATATAACCTTTTTGTCTGCGATGGGAAGGTTCTAGCCCATCATGAGCCACATATTAACCTAGAAGAGAAAAGTATATTTATTAGCTAGAGTAAAGCCTGATGGTGGATATATTATGTTTTGGGGATGTATGACAGGATCTGGAGTAGGTAATTTAGTCTGCGTGAGGTCATGTTTCACTAGAAATAATGACCCTAATGATCCAAATGAACATTTCTGAAAACCATTATTAAAGAAATTGAGAGCTTCGGAGTGTACGCATAAAAATGCAAGATGAGTAAAACAAAATTGTTAAATCTTTATGCCCTTCACCAAAGGGTCCTTATAGGTAGGGGAGTTCATTTAACGATGTTCGCCCGTTCGTCGTTAAAATTTTTTTAAAGGCTCCGGAAAACTTACGAACTTTATTCCTGGACCAATCTATAACATACCACCGGCAGAATTTTTCTATTTGAAATCAGTAACATAGGTCCACGAATTCCTCAGATTTATCCACATTTTTTTCTGTTTTGACTCTACTAGAAAAAGGTCTATCTATCATTACCGCCTATAGAAATTATATATACGAAGTCTTTACACAACTTTCGAAGTAAAATGTTCAGCAGAATTTAAAATTCGGAAAGAACCAACATATTAACAACTGTATATGTATGAGAATATGCACCAAACACTTTAATATATCCGAATAAATCCGCCAGAAAATAGATAAACAAAGTGAAAGTACAAACACTTTAAAAAACATCTTTAAACTCATTGAAAAGTCTTAAAACAAAAGAAGACTTCAATATAATACAAAGCGGAGCTTAAAATTAAAGGTCGCTAAAAGTTAATGATACCGAAAAAAACGGAATGGAAATAATAGTGCTCAGGTCGGATACTTTTTTTTACTATTATATACACAAATATTTTACACGCATATATACATGTATAAAAGTATTTAGTTTATTTGATTGAAAAGGATTGAATTTTTTAATTTTTCAACTAACTCACATCACACACTTGTTACAGAAATATTCATTTTTAATTTCGAAAAACTTTTCAAATAAACTGCAATCAGTTACGGTAAAAATATTCTGAGTGTACTTATTTGTTTTAACTTGTTGATATGATGTTTTCAACATTTATTGAATTGATTCTACTATTATTCTTTACTACACGCAATCAGTTTTCGTATTGTTTAAAATGGCTGTGTCACCAAGATACGAGAATACGTTCATACATACGTATGTATGTGACATTAAAATAGAATAGTAATAGCCTTTTTACACTGGCAAACATGTTAACATCTTCCCATAAGAATTTTACAAGGCCAAAACTTAACATGTTGTCTACATCTTTAAAAGATGTTCCCATCTCTCTTTGTTCCATCTTAAAGCATGTTCGCTCTGTCATTCATGGTTCGCTCCCCAATCATAATTGCACCAACATATTTCGCCATATAAAATTGTTAGAGCGAAACATCCTTGGTTCATTTTAAATCTTGCTGGGAACCTCGAATAATTTACTCTCATCTCCAATTTTTATAACAAATTATCGCTAGTTTATCTGAACTAGCTGTAAAAAAATATAAGCAAAGTGAAAACAAAAAATTAATGGCAGCAAAAACAATAAATAAAAAAAAATAGTAGAAATAAAAATTGCATATTTACATCATACGTACATACGTGTTTGTTCAAAAGAAAACTTGAAGTTTGAATTTTTTTGAAAAATATTTATTTATTCATCAATATCCATTTTGTCCCCTTCAAAGTAATCCCCCTCAGATAAACTGCACTTATGCCAGCGCTTCTTCCAATCCTCGAAGCACTTCATCAATTGTTGCAAAACGCTTTCCTTTCATTGGTCTCTTCAGTTTTGGGAATAGGAAAAAGTAGCAGGGAGCCAAATCTGAATAAGCTGGTTGAGGCATGATTATTAAAAATCATATTCTTTGATCCATTTTTTCTAAAATTCAAAAATCGAAGAACACACACAAACGTGACTAACCTCTTCAGTTGTCAACTACAAAATACTAATCCAAATTGGTTGATAATCCCAACATATAACTAACACATGTGTACCAACATAACAAAAAAAAAAAAAACACTTCGATAATCGAATGTACACAGCCCCCGAAATTTCAAAATGCACCATTTTTTAAACAAACCATGTATGTATGTATATATATTTAAATAAAAATAAGAAAATAGTGAAACATGTTTTAAAGTGTAGAAGGATGTCTTCAAAGCTTAGGTTTTTGAGTCAAAAAATTGGTCATTTTGTCAGTGCTGGCGGATCAGCCGCGCTAAATATTCGAATAAAAAATATAAATGGTAAAATGAAACAAGAGCAATCGTTTGAACAGTAGGGTTCGTAATCAAGATTCAGAGAGCGAACCAAACGGTTCATATGACCGTATAAACGTACTATTACATCTTTCGATAATTTTAGTGTCATCACTAGAAAAATGGCAAATAAGTTCGATTATTTTTGTGTTATCAATAATAATATGTCAAATGTCAACAGCTAACAACTGATGCACGTCTATCATCTGCGATGTCTTGAGCCCCAGACGCAGTAAAGGTGGTCCGGGGCTGGCCAGACCTGCCAAAATCTCATGTTGTCTCATACTTTTCAAGGCGAGCAGCCCAGTTGGTGACAGCTGACCGGTAAGTGCTGCACCAACACCATCGATATCTTGAGGAATATAACGGTATTACAATCTGGATAAACAGTTCAACACTAGTCAAACTGTTTAGTATTGAGACTTGATTTTTATTTGTTCTCATCTGATTAAGATTTAATTTAAATTGTTTAAGAAGGTGCGTACAGTAGGGAGCGATATTTGAGCCGCAAAAAGTTACAAAAATCGATTGCGACTTGGCGTGTTCATACTGTTGATTGTTCCAGCAATAAATCTTTCGAAAAATCAAAACTTTCGTATTAAAACATTGTTGTAATCAAAGAGAAAATTTTTTTTCAAAAACGATTTACGCTGTCCAGTTTTATTATCCAGAAGTTGACCGAAAAATGTCTAGAACTACTTCGAAAGGTTTTTCTATGAGCTCTTATAATTTCATGAAAATAGATTCAAAATAAAGAACGCAAAACAAAAATCATTGATACTAAAACTGAAGCCAAAAGCTATATCAAATGCATAGTCTTAGACTTACCCCTTGGTGTAAGGTTTAGAGATAGCTAATCTCCTGCCATACACTCGACGGCTTACATTGAAATGCAACATCATATCGATCATGCACCACAATCATCCCGCAATTATGTTTTAAGCCCCTGCCACCACGGTACTTTTCCAAAGGTCCCTGACCTACAACCTGTAGCGTCCCGAGAGCTACTTTTTCCGTAATACCAGCACGGGAATCTCAAAGGATTTTATCTTCTAATTGCAAGCCCCGAATAAGCCTCAAGGGCTGGGCTTCCCATACGCCACTGATAGCAATACATCAAGCTGGTAAGACCAATCACCCTAATAGAGTCCGACCAAAACCCATCATTTTGTGTTTTCCAAAATGTCTCCAACTGTGTATGCCACCAGAGTCATGTCTTCTTGGAGTTCCCGCTACCTTAATGTATTGTTACCGAAAGAGTAAGGGATCCAGTTTTAAAAGGTTATCTGGGGCTTGAATCTTTAAGAAAGTAGGACATTATTAGTTTGACCAATAACGATATAAATACTGGTACCAGTGCAAGTTGTGCCTGAGTTGTATACCAACATCGCGGGTTGATATTGGTGTAGGATCAATGTGACGTTGGATTGCAACACAGGCTGTCAACGGAATAGCTATTAACAGCAGGATAATGTGTAGCCCCAAACCACCAACAAGAGGCAGGTCCAGCCAAGGTCTTCAAATGCTGCGGGTGCTTTTAGGGACGTTAATAATCGCATAGTAATACCCCCGGTCTAATGTCACTGTCGGATTATATCGCAAGGCATGCGCATGCGTAGCCGCATAGTTATAGGACTTTTGACGACATGATGGTTTCAAAGCTCCGTTCAAAATTGAAGCAAAAAAATTTGATCCGCCAGTGTCATTCCATCAGCCGCTAACTAACCCTTGTAGATAATCCATATGAGAACGACGGAGAAAAGGAGAAAGTACGATTGCGTACTCTTATCATTGTGTTCAATATCAGTTTTTGTTAAAATAACATAAGTCAAGAAAAGCTTTTCTGCTTCTTATTAATAGCAACCCATTAATAGGACTACCTTCCTAAATATCTGTATGCAGCGTCAAAGCAATTTTTACAACAATGCAAATTAAATGCATTGTACTATTAAAATGTGCAACACTGTTGACGTTCAGAAATATTTCTCGGCTTCGTATAAAAAAATAACAATGATAGCGAAGAAAATTATTATTTTGAAAATTGGTTGGACTTATGTGGTAGTAACCGCTGTAGGAGTCAAATTATTACTATTTACTATTTTTTTTTTTTGTTTAGTCCCTCTCTGTGTCCTAATTAGTTAGTTTTTTTAAATTTATTTCATTAAAAAAAGTAGGGTGGGCCAACCAAAACGCACGATGATAATTGTAAATAAAACAAAAAGTTTTCAGGGAATTATCTTAATATTTTTTATTATGAAAAAAGGATATGTGACAATTATATGTGAAACAAAATATCGGCCAAATGGTGGCATAACTCTAACCGACGGTCGATATTTTCAATAACTCTGAGATATAATTGAGGGTCAATGTCGTTAATGTGCCGAATTATCTCATCCTTTAGCTTATAAATTATTCTTGGCTTATTGAAGTACACTTTTTCTTTTAAATATCCCCAAAGAAAGAAGTGCAACGGTGTCAAATCACATGATCGTGACGGCCAATTAACATCGCCACGACGTAAGATAACGCGGCCATTGAATTTCTCGCACAAAAAAGCCATTGTTTCATTGGCTGTGGAGCCATAGGCACCATTCTGTTGGATCCACATATCGTCCAGGTCCATATCCTCAATTTCTGGCCAAAAAAAATCCGCTATTATCTCGCATTACAGCTGTGAAAACATTTGATGTTAGAAATGCCTTGCATTATCACAGTTTGCATGGTTCCATATAGGAATATGTGACAATGTTGCATTGCAAGGAAACATGCGTTTAAAAGTCTATTACTCGATACTTCAGCCGTTTTAATTTCGAAAGAGGCTTTTTAACTCGCTTACATGTAAGTGGCACCGTTCTTATCGATCCTTCGATCAAATAATATTATTTGATGTAGATTTTTAAACTAATTTCCGTCATCCGTTGTCAAGTTTAATTTGGAGACAAACCGGCTTTGGCTATGTGCCGAAACCGGTTTTTCTCCAAACCAAACTTTACAAGGGCTGACGGAAATTCGTTCTAAAAATCTATATCAAAACACGCTGTTGGAATCTCAAATCAAGAATCAATATTGTTTGACTTGAACGATGTTTGATTTTGCCGATTTAATTTTATTTCGCGAATTAATAAAGATATGATGTTGCTTAATAAATCACAATTTTTTACCTTCTTTACCCTCCATGCCTTAATAACTCTCACGCTCCTGCACTTTGCAATCTAGTTCAAGAACATTTCTGTGCAAAAAGTCTAAACCGAAAAAAAAAATTTGTAAAAAAAAGCTAAAATAAAATAATAAAAGAAAATCGAAAATCAATGCATGAGTATTTTTCTTTTTAATCCTCAATGAAATCCAATGCTAAGCACTTTCAATCAGTGTGGTTAATCCAAAACTTTTACTATCAAATCGTTTTACTGTGAAGGTCTAGGTGTCTTAATTGGCACCAGTCACCAGTATGTTGTAATGTGCAGTGGAAATTAATGCAAATCCCAGCACGAATTCCAAGTATAAAAACACATGTGCCGAACACAATTTGTCTCAAATGGCCAGTATTGTAAAGTTGTGCGTTAAACAATTCGTGAGAATAAACGGTAATTAAACGGGAGTGTTACATTCTCGTTGTAGCGGCAATATTATGGAAAAATTTTCAGACGATCCTGCAAAGCTTTTCAATAATGTTTCGACTGTATTACGACCTGAGCCAAGGTGGGTTAAAAAAGGATATGAAGTGGCAAAAAAAATTAAAAAAAGTCTTGCTTTTATATCTTTCAAGACCTAATACAAGAAATTAAAACATTAAAGTGAACTGAAAATAAATTTAGCCTTTAAATACGAATGTGAATTCTTGAATGAATTGCCAGGAGGGCAGTGGTATTAATTTTTTTTTTTTAATTTCCCTCCGTTCTTTAAAAAATAACAGCTCTTAAGTTTGAAATCGAGAAGGCAAAAAAGTCAGATTAAATTTTCAAAAACAAATTCGAATTTAAAGTTAATAAACTTGTAGTAGCATTTTTTCTATTCAATAATTATATGTATCATTTTATATGTGGATAATTAGTTTAGGTTGAGAGGATGAGTTTATAGGTCTCATGGCAGCAAACATGCACTTAATGCAGCGCACTCTCCATTATGAAACAAAGAAAAAATACCCGAACGAATATCCTCGGAGCGAATTCGGAGAAACTCTCTTATCAACTTCTCTTAGATGAGTTATGGCTGGTGAGGTGTCCACCGTGAAATACTGCTTTTTACATGAGCCAAAGCTGTTCAGTTTCTTTGCAGACGCTATTGTCTGCTCTTTCTAATAGAAGCAGAAGCGCTTGTAAGCTTTTTCGGAATTATTTAACATTTGTAGTTGTTCTGTCTGTTCTCAAAACTTCGCCTGATTTTATAAACCCCTGAAGTATTTATCAAACACATCTTCATATTCAAGTGCCGTGTCCGCTTCACATGTTGGCTATCATAACTGCTATTTTAACTTTATTCGCAGCTGCTCTATAGAGTAATCTTGTACTTGAGTTGAATCATTAGTGTACGTTCCAGAATTTCTTCTTCCTTCTATTATTAATTTTAGTAGTCCGATACGACCAAAATATCCAAATTGACGACATTTGATGATATCAATGTTCTTCTATATTTTGGTTTGTTTAATTTTTTGTTCTAATTTTGACAGCTGTTTAGGTATGTTTATTATAATGTAGGAGGGATATATAAGCAGACCGCTAACTTTATGGGTCCCTTTTCGATCCCCTTCTTTCCTCGAATTTATTTTATACAACCGATTTGTAATTTACGAATGCTTTTCAAGTCTCGTGCTACCACTAGCCTTTACTGTCGACTGTACCTTTACATAGATTGTCGACTGGTGACTGCCAACCTTCTGCCTCATCACGGAGTCTCTTGTAGTATAAGTACACCAAGTCATTAACATTTAACAAGTGTCTGGTGGACCTAAGCCTTATGCTAGCCAGTGCTGGACGCTGCCACACAATGTGCGCTACCGTCTGAGCCTCTTCCACAGGAGTATCTTTGGAGACTGACTGCGAGGTTTTCTTGTAAATTTTTTCAGAATTCCTCCATTGGTCAATAATCAGCAGAGTTCCTACCGAAATTCACCGCTCCACCTCTTGCGAGGCTTCAGTGTTCATCCCTATCGGAATCTCACGGTCCATCGCCTTAGAGGTACCTTTAAAGATTGACCAGTCGCCCCCCCCCCCCCCCCCCGGGGCAGTCTTGTGCATCTCTTTCGGATTCTTTCCTTGGCCAATTAAACCGTAGTTTCTTCAGAGATTAATCTCTCCGCCTCTTGCGACGCTTCATAAGTCATCCCCGAAATGGCGAAAATAATGTCCGTCCACCACACAGAGCTCCACATGCTCGGGTAAGTCTGTATAAAAACCGGAGATCGACTAGTATCCAGAGTTCGCATACTTGAGACCAAGCCTTTCATCCCTGGTATATGCCGTTCCACGGTGGATTAGGGATTTTTTATAAGAGAGCGTTAACTTCTCTCTTATTTAGCCAGACTCCTTGCAGAGACGGGAACCTGCTACCGGCCACCAGCACGTGGGAAGTATAAGCCAGAACTTCTGGCAATGCCCCTAGTTACGGCAAGCCATATATTTGTGCCTGTCAGCTGAAGACCGCTGTTTAGGTAAACTTTCGATTAAAATAGAAGATGACAATGATTTACTTGCAATTCAACTGGTAATACAAATAGCTACAAACACTGTAATGTTTGGCTAATAACATAATTCTCTCGGTAATTAGAAGTTGAATTACGAATGCGAGAGTAAATTACGAAAAAAATGCATAAGAAAACAATGTTGTATCCCATAGAAAGATTCTCGTTCTGAATTGCGAATTACCAATGTAATACTATCCACAAAACGCGATTGTAGACAGCCCGCAATTAACAATCAATGCAACAGCAAAAAAACGATTGAACTTTTTGTTTGGGTAAATATTTATATTTAACCATTTGGGTGGTTTCCTATTTGCCGTCGGCCTGGATCAGCGCTTGCTTCATAGGTACTTTATCTAAAACAGTATCAAAATACAGGCGATTGATTCATTTGGTATAAAAAAGGTATAATATTAACAGCTTCCACTGAAGACGAAGGAAAAAATCAAGTTAAGCCGTAGAAAAGTCTATGTTTCATTTTAGACTGATTTATTTAAATAAAACTTTAAGGTCACAAAATAAATGGTTACCTTTTGAAAATTCAATTTCTTCTGATGGCCTTAATGGTTGCATCTATTCTGTCCGAACTTCGTGGCGGCCCTATGACTACTGATGGCAACAAATTATTATTCGATTAATTAATCATGTGATTAATCAAACCGAGAAATCGGAAAACAATAATCGAGTAATTTAGCTAACGTTGAAATAAACCTAAACAAATTTTTTCGTGCGGAACTGACACTGAAGATAACACATAGCCGAAACCGGGTTTACTCCAAACCACACTTGACAAGGTATGACAAAAATTCGTTCCAAAAATCTACATAAATAAAATTCTTTCTTTGACTTAGAGTTTAAGAGGTTTTAAAATCGATTTGTTTGAAATAGAATTTAAAAGAGTTTAGAAAGGCTCTTAAATCGGTTAATATATTCCTTTTTCGTAGCGTTTGTGTCTATATTGGAAGAAAGGAGCTCAGATGGTACAGAAGTGCAAATCAGAAACAATCTTGTTGTGCAAGGGTGTGAATCCTAGGGTACATTGCTTTCATTTCATCCTGTGCGTTAAAAACATTTCGTTTTAATTCGAGAACTGGAGCATTGAGAAACAAGCTTCGCTCACAGGGTACACTAAAGAGATAAACTCACCAGCACAGCCGATGACCTTTAAAATGATTGGATGCCAAATTGCATATTAAAAAAATTCGCCATTTCCGACACATTTTTCTTATATTGAATTTGACATTCGTAAAGAAGACGGAAATGCTTTGAATTCGCCCGTAAGTCTACCTGTTATCATTATGCCCTGCTTAGCTCATCTTGAAGATTTGTAGCAGTGTGGAATAAACTGATTCGATGCCAAATTCCGTATAAAAAATGCTTCGTCATTGCCTGTAAATGTTTAATATATGGAGTTACCTGTTATCAATTTACTTTGATTTGCAGTCTTTTTTCTTTTTCGCTTGTGAGCCAAAGATTTGTGGTGAGCCCATAAATCGAATTCAACATCAATAGAAGACGTAGCGATTCCACTATCGTCTGAAGGAGCAATTTCAACCATTTCGCTTCTTACATCTTTCAAAATCGCAAATAGCGGTAATGAACCTTGGAAATTAATTTTTTTTCGAAACTGCCATTAAAAATGATTGTCCCATATTCCTAAGCTGGTTCGAAATTGTTATTCTTAATAGATTCGCCACGAAATTTGTTTGCAATATACCAGAAAAAAACTTTAGCGGCATATTATAGACCTCGATTAATCGATAGAGAAGTTAACTGAACAAAAAAATCGATTATAATTCGGTTTGCGATTATTCTTTTCATTACTACCTACGCCATCATCAAGAAATTAGCAAATGATTTAAGGGCTGAGCTCAGTTAAGCCCACTTTTGACCAGTGCTCATAGATCCAATCGCTTACAGTCAACCACAGCGTTGACATTATTGTCGGGAAAGGGAAATTAAATTTAGCCCACTAAAAATTCCATCTCGTTAACTACTTTTGGTCACATGCTAAATGGCTTATTTAGTACTAATCTGATGATACTGGCCGACAAAAAATTGTTTTTCTCCTTCTTTAAATAAAAATTTGATGAATGGCTTTACTTGCTTAATGATAATCAGCTTTTCAAATTTTTTTTATTCAACGTGATTAATAAGACCCAATTTATGATGCGGTTCCTCCATAAAACACCAAATGACGCGGCGTAAAATTATCTCACAAATTTCCTAAAAATTTTGCTATTTTAAATTTTTGTGTGGATTTTTAAAAAACAAACATTTTTAATGTTGTTAAAAAAAATTTGTTTCGCCCCTTATTTCTGAGTACCTTCGAAACCGTTGAGATTATAAAAAACATAATTATGGCACATTGTTATTAAAGTAGGATGGATGTTGAAGCTAACCCTAACTTTATGGGTGCATTTCGACTCCCTTCTTTCATTGAATTGATTTCAGGCAACTGATTTGTAATTTACGACTATGATCAGACTGTCGACCGTCTTTCTCATCACGGATTTCAGGCAGCCGATTTGAAATATACGAATACGATTTCAGACTGTCGACCGTCTTCCTCATCACGGGTCTCTTGTAATTCACATTTGCATTCACATTTAACAAGTATCTGCCCGTGGTCTTAAGTCTTTTGCTAGCCAGTGCTGGAAATTCACACATACTGTGCGCTACCGTCTCAGTATCTTCCTTAGGAGTACCATTGAATACAGACCCGGTCACCCTTTGCTGGTACATACGCAATCTTTTGTCTGAATATTGCATGAGCATTCTTTATGAATGTGGCTGAATTTCGTTGATGCAGCGTTTGATTCACTTCTGTAATACATACGTATTACGTATGGTTGTCGGCGTCTTGACATAGACCTTTGACTTCAAGTAACCCCATAACCTCAATTCTGATCACCAAAACGAGAGAGTACAGGAGCAGAAAAGATCTCAGAAAGTAATTGAAATCACCTATTAGCCCCATCAACAGGCGATAACACATCATGTTGCGATATCGAGCACCAGTAAATGTCACTGCTTGGCCAGTCTTATTTTTGAGATATTGTCTAGCCACAAATTTGTTCGTACATGGAAACATCGTTAGCAGAATAACGGGAAGAAATTTGAGCGAGCGCATAAACACATTTTTATATAATTTGCCTGTGTGTATTTTGTTTGTATGGTGGCACAACAGCGTCGTGCGAACGACGTTGTTTGAACACGAACAGACCATCAATAGTCTTCATCAACGGTCTTCAAATGGCAGCAAATTCAAATCTTCGGACGCCCTTTATAGGTCTTAATGCTATAATTTGCCTAAAACGATCATCATTATACTTTTTATTAACGTCCATATCTCATTTTAGACTTTCTGCTGAAGGACGATTATTGGGGTGGAATGTGCCACCAGATGAAATACGCCATATACCAGAGCATTGGTTGCAGTTTCAGGAACCTCCTGAGTCTATGCATTACCTGCTAGCCATGTTGTATATATTTTTCACCATCATGTCAGTAATAGGAAATGGTCTAGTCATATGGGTTTTTACAGCGTAAGTAAATTGCTCATATATCTTAACATATGTATGTATGTGTGCTCAATTCAAAACTCAATTTTATTTTTCAGAGCCAAATCTTTGCGCACCCCCTCTAACGTGTTGGTGATAAATTTAGCTCTCTGCGATTTTCTCATGATGGCGAAAACACCGATTTTCATTTACAACAGTTTTAAACGTGGCTTTGCCTTAGGCAACTTGGGTTGTCAGATATTTGCCATCGTGGGTTCGTATACAGGCATAGGGGCAAGTCTGACTAACGCATTTATTGCTTATGATCGCTTTAATGTTATAACACGCCCATTGGAGGGTAAAATGACACACGGCAAAGCAATTGTCATGATCATTTTTATTTACTTGTATGCCACACCGTTTATTGTGGCCTGTGCAACCGAAAGTTGGGGACGTTTCGTGCCGGGTAAGTTGAAAAATCCTAAATCGATCTTAAAATTATTAAATCTGTGGCAATAAGTATTAAGTGCTGAAGTCGACTTAAGCTGGAAACGAGATCATAGCTTCATTGTGATTTCCCAAATGAAAAGTATATCCTCCTAGCAAAATGTTACTAATTTAGCTGATATTGTAACATATTTCTGCTAATCTTTTTCATTTGGAACAGTAACTTAATTTCAGCTTTAAATTTTGTTAGAAACAAAATGAACATAGGTTGTTTATAAAAAAACTATTTTTTTTCAAAAGTATGTATATAATAAGCTAACTTAAATGTGATCATGTCTCTCATGTAAAACTACAAAATGACACTTAAGCACTTTTTCCTTATTGACACAGAAATATTTTTTACATTTACGATAAGAAGGCAAGATAATTGTCGGGTGAAGGGTGTTTTTTATAGACCTTTGTAATCAAATAAAACACTGATATAGATTTTATTTTATGTAATATTATTTCATGTATTTAGTACATTGTAATGGGTGGTCGTTGACGGCTTTATGTTCATATTTCTATTGGGTTTTGGGTTTTAAAAATTGAAATAAAACACACAAAATTTGCAAAAGATGGTCCACTCGTCAGCTTCAATTTTGGCATACTTTTTCCAGTATTTTGTCCGGTATCTTACTATTTGCACCTGTATTATATTCCGGGGCTGACAAGCGACTGCACGTATCCGCACAAAAAATAGTATAGACTGGTAAAATCGTATGATCTTGGCGGCCAATGGACTGCTCCGAAAGGTGAGATTATTTACTCACCAAACTCGCCTCTCAATAGGTTCATGGTATCGCGTGCCGTGTGGCATGTGGCACCATCTTGTTGAAACCACATGTTACCAAGTCCAATTCTTCCATTTTATTCAACAAAAAAGTCACACTGTTACCTTATTTACTTACGAATTCGCCCGTGTAGATAAAATTATTGGAAGTCGCTTATATTACAACAAACCAGTGCGCCTCCTTCTACTATATGCTACTATATATGCTATATATTTTGAGTACTTTTGAATTGAGAAATCACAATGGAGCTATTAGCTTGTTATCAACTTAAGTCGACTGAAGTAATTATTCCTTACTGTCACAGATAGTTATAAAGCCTTGTCGCGAACTAGGATATCGGCTTTTATTTAAAACTAGACGATACATAAATTTATAGAAAAATTTAAAATATTGTAGAAGGAATAACGTTTATTATTGTAAAATTATATGTACGTCCATATGTGTGCCCACATAGGCTAGTTAGTAGTATGATAGTCCATTATTTGGATGTTTTTCGCTACAACGGGTGAAGGTCTTCGTCACCATGCTCGTAAGTTAAATAGCATTCGTAATTGTATTGCACGTGTATTAAATGTGAACGCATCATTAGCTGGATGATATTGCTGACTCCTACTTCACTACCTAGCTGTCTTTGGAGGTACTTTCTGTCGAAACTTAATCCAGGACAGAAGAACATGTTCGGCATCTTGGCAACGCGGACATAAAGGTGTGCCAATGACTCCGAAGCCGTATAGCGTTGTATATTACTCCATGTCCCCCAGCCACTTTTTTACGTCCGTGATGTGTAGATCTATCTTGCTTTTGTGGTGGTAGATCATCTTCTTTAACTTATTGACGGAATTATGTCTTCGTAATACCGTGTTTAGATACATATAACTACGCTCTCTTTTGCTAAGAGGTCCACCATAATCAGAAACAGTGCTGTATGCACAACAAACTCTTAGTGCAGTCAGTCTGTACACTGAATTTAGCTTCCTACAGTATGTCTTAAACTTCATAGAGTCAGACCATATAAGTATGTAGGTGAAGCTTATAGTATTTTCACTACTCCTGCTAGTATCATACTTTTATTGTATTTAGGTCCTACGAAGAGATACAGCAGGTATCCTGGCCTTTATTTCGACGTACATATGTATTTATGCGACTATTGAAAGACGATGTGTGTGTGTGTGTACATACATGTATGTATCTACATATGAATGGATGTATGTACATGGCGAGGAATGTACAATAGAGTACAATAGAGAGGAATGTACAACAGCAGACGCGTAATCTGGAAAAAAAATCAAACAGTTATGCAATTACACAAACGAAATACACACCGGCAAAATAAAAAGTATGTATGTGTGTGTGCGTTCTTCTGTAAACACCCGTACACAAACTAGGCCAAAAGCATCCATACGATCTTGATGAGATAAAATATTATAATCGATCTGAACATAAACATCTACAAGTATTTTTTTAAACAGAAGACCAGGAATACATTTTCTCTTTATATTTTGCAGACGCTATCTCAATTTTTGGCCAGTCAAGACGTAGTGTAATACACTACTAACTAGACCCCACAACTCACAATATTATTACCACGATTCTATTTTCAAACACCATTGTTGGATCTTAATAACATTTTCTGCTATCAAATTCCAAATTGAGTAAGCCAAATTGCATATGTATGAACACCAAATTGTATAACTCAATTATGGCATGTTCACTATTTGTAGAAACATAATATAGAAATGCAAATACATACATAGTTTTAAAATAGTTTGACCATCGAAATAAAAGACACATGTGATATACATTTTTATTTTTTATTTCATTTTATATATTACGGTATTATTTAGAGATCAACTAACCTAGGGAAAATATATATCGGTACATATAATTTTGTGTCGGCCTTTCCTTCAGCTTATATTTAGATAAATTATTAATTTGTTGTTTTAAATCTATTCCCTTAATTATTTTTTTTCATATATATATTTTTAATATTTCTATATTAAACTTATAAATTAAACTCAATATTTAAAGTGTTAGCCACTGTGGGGATTGAGTAAAAAAATTAATAAGCCTGAACTCTTTATAACTTTTTGCTTTATTTTTCTGTTAATTATATGAAAATATTTCCGTTTATATTCTAAGCATACACACCGCATAAAATTTAGGTTTTTTTTATAATTTATGGTACACTTTACAAAACGTTGAATTTAGAAGTAATACATTAAAATATTAAGCCATTAATTGTAATATCCGTCCCTTTATTTATATATTTTTTAATTCGAGGAAGTGTGGGAGAGAACAGCTAAAACATTTATATAAATAATTTATTAAGATTACAATTAGATTTAAGTTTAAATAAAATCAAATTAAACAATATTTAAAAATAAATTAAGTTTTCTTTTTTTATAACAAACTAATATTTTCAAAAAAATTAATTTAATCATAGTTTATAAAATATTCCTTCGTTTTGCCTTTTTTCATTTAAATATGTGTTGGAAAATATAATGAAAATTGCTAAGTTAGATGTAAACATAACTGATAATTGATAGATTGCATAATAAAAGCAAGAAAATATAGTCCATAGAACCAGCTAAATAGAGTATTAAACTTTGTGTGTCGTCTCACGTCTACTAAGTGTAGGGTAATACATATCCAGCTCCCTGTATAAAGGTACCATTAGTAGTGCAGCTAAACCATACCCGAAAACCCAGTCGTAATTTGATAATTTTGTGAAAAAATATATAATAAATAGTAACATGTTAAAATGTAGTGTTTTAAATCTCTTTCTTGCTTGTTTTTTTTTAATTTTTAAATCTATAACTTATTTTTTTATCACCAAAATTGTTGGTCTTAGATTACAAAACAAAAATTTGAAAAATTAATAAAGCCGAGAAAGTTTTTTTTGTTTTAAATAATAACTTCCTTAGTTATAAAAAATATACAGGGTTTATAAACCCTTCATATTTTATATAACTAAGGTAGTAATTCCATAAAATTTTTTGACTGTCTAATAAGAAACTACTTTTAACACACAAAAATACGCAACAATGGATAGTAGGTTTGCCAAAAGTTAATTTGTAATTAAAATGGCTTTGATTGAAATATAATTATGTAACGCTTTGATTTTAATATAATATCTGCCATAACCATTTTGGGCCTTTAAATTGGTTTTCAATAGCGCAGATTAGGTTTTTATATAAAAAGTTAAATTTTTTAGATGATTCTTTAAATTAAACTTAAACAAAACAATAAAATAATATAATACAATTTAAAATTATTTGCTACAAAGCTTTCATAATACACGTCCTCGTATTATTTGCAAAGAAAATTGAAATTGCTTTAAAAAAATTGCATAATCTATAAAAAATACGTAATAGAAAAATAAAAATCAAAGAAAGATATTTATACCAAATTTTAAAAAGAAAAGTTTTTTAAACTTTATGGGCCTTTTTTTTATAAAACGCAACGCAACGTCAGAATCTATTGGAAAACAAAAGAAATTTTTAATAAAATTTTGAAATTTATAGGCCCCAAAAAATCAAAAATTAAATGAAAAACAGTGAGAAATTTCAAAAATATTTGACATTTGTTTTTATGTTCCATTTAAATTTTGGCGTTGTTTGCGATTTATAAAATTAAGCCCTATATTATAATGACTTTTTGTATTATATATGATGTATGTATGTATATTTTCATATTTTAACATTGACATAATTATGTTTCTTGCATTTATTAATGTCATATGCATGTTGTAAGCATGAAATATAAAGTTATTAAAAGTCTATATATGTATGCACGTACATACATATGTACCTTCTCATTTATATATAAGCAGATGTTTTTTTTAGAGATTTTATTAAATTCTTCCACAACTAGTACTTGATTATACAATTGAAATCGTGACATTGATACCTAAATTACCATTGTCGGCAAACAGTTGGGCAATTGAAGTATCAAAGACCAGACAGTCGGAATTGTGTATGGCTGAGGCAACACCTTCGTGTATGGAACGTGGCATAGCTTCCCAAGTCAAACGTCTACGGTTACCATTTAATTCCAAACGATAAACAAAATTTTCTGCCTCTTTGCGGGATCCTATAAGCTGAACAATGGCAAAAAATTGTTGATGACCATCATATTTCTCTTGTTTTTCTAGCACCAACATAAAGTGATGACCGAAACATGACTGCATCATGACCCAATCAACGGCTCCGGGTAAATTTATGTCTGTGGCTAAAAAGACAATGTCCTCACCTTGCAGTGTTGTTATGCTTTTGTGTGACATCATTAAATGTTGCATGACTAGATCAAGCGGTCCCTGCCATTTACAGGAGGCACCAGGACAAGGGCACAAATACGGTCGACATTCGCAGGTCTCTTCATGTTCCGTTTTTTCTGTGTACAGCAATGAAGCTGTGCAACCATAGCCCGAATGTTTACATGGGAATTTGACATTCGAAGCAACTTTTTCCATGGCCAAGTTGCGTATATTGGCCAAAGGACCGCGACATGTTGGACAGCAGGTGAGTTTAGATCGGCACGATACACACACTAAATGACCACTAGAACACTGCAGTATGGGTGGTAAGACATAGTCGAAGCACACCGGGCATTCAAACAATGATGTTAGATCGGTCGACATACCGACATCACCACCACCGGCAGACGATAGAGATGAACTAGACGACGAAGATGTATTGGCTGAGGTATTTCCAGTACTTGAGTTGCCTGCAGCAGTAGCAGTTGGAGTTTCACGACGTTTAGGATTTATTTTATTAGACATTGGACTTTAATATTTTGTCAGTTTATAAATCTGTCCGCTTCTTTATGGTTGCTTTCAATATATTTTTCTGTTGGATTATTTTCAATATTTGGCAGTTTTTTAACTTATTAATGTTTTGGTCGTTACTGTTGTTAATGGCGTAGAAATTAAAAAATTAAACAATACTCCTGTTAACTAATTGTTAAGTCTCATTGTGATTTTACATTAAAAAGGTAGTGTGATCTGAAAAGAGAAAACGCAACAAAATACATTAATATTATATCATAAAAATTACATTCTTAGGAAATAGTTGCTGAGCCTTTAGGGTTATTACAAATTTTTCATGTTTTAATCGGGTATATGTATTATATGCAACACATGGTTAGCTTAATAAATAGGTATGCAACAATATAAACCTTTCTGTACGTTCACAAGTTCAAGAGTTAATGCGAAGTTTGCTGTTGAGTTGTAATGCAAGGATTGTTTTTAAACGTTTCATTTTATCGGTCTAGTTTAACGAATCACAATATTATATATCATGACACCGATTTTTTTTTTCTTGTAATCGTATTAATTAATTAATATGATTTATTTTACCTTTTGGGTTTCCGACCTACCGTAAAGTGCATTAAATTTCAAGCTCAAATTGATTTATTATTATCTTTATACGTTAAAACAACTTAAGGCTAATACTTTATTAGTAATACCACGTTTATACGAACGTCTTATTAGCGACTAATAATTATTTGTAAATACTAAACTATGGAGATTGTTGTTGTCTTTTGTTTTTCAATTCGCGCTCTTCAACTTGAAATTATTTATAATGTAGGGGGATATCGAAGCAGACCACAAACTTTTTTGGCCCCTTTTCGATGCTCTTCTTTCTTCGATTTGATTTAAGCAACCGATTTGTAGTTTACCAACACCTTACTCTCATTAAAGTCTCCTGAGGGTGATAATCAACCCTTCTTTCTCATCATGGAGTCTTGTTAATTGCTAGCATTTGTCTAAGTCTTAGATCCACCACGGAATTCACGCTTAGCAAGTGTCTACCCGTGTTCCTAATCCTAATTTTAGCCAGTGGTGGAAACTCACACACAGTGTCCGTTACCTTCTAAGCCTATCCGCAGCAGTATCGTGTCACACTGACCCGTCCACCCTTTGCAAGGTATTATTGTCCATCTTTTCAGAATTCCTCCATTAGCCAAAACACACCAAAGTTCCTTCCCACCTTTAAAAATAGACCAGTCCACCGACTTGTCCATCTCTTCCAGATTCCTTTCTAGGCCAATTAAAACCGTAGTTTTTTCAAAGACTAATCCCTCCGCCTCTTGCGAGGCTTCCTGAATCATCCCTGTAATGGAGAAAAAGATATTCGTCCACTCTCACATAGTTCCATATGCACGGGTAAGTCTGTATATTAAACTGGAGATCGACTGGTATCCAGAGAATGTTAATGTCTCTTCGACCTACTTAATTAGAGAAACAAACGAAGGAAATACAAAGGCAGCTATTGAACAACTGAACACGTCGACGGGTTAACCCTCGTGCTGAGAATTTATTAGTAGTTGATTTTGTTGCTTTTTTACATAAAAAACTATTAAAAGCCTGAGCCGCTGAAAATTCTCAAGCGCCACCGCTACACACCCGAAAGTATAGTTTCGGCTTCTTTCTCTGCTATGACACACTGTAATGAGCAAGGCGGCACATTCAACAAAGCGACTGCATCGGAAGACATTACCAATGCAACTACATTTTCTTTTCCATCGCAGTTGTCAAACTTCATACAAAAAAATTAGAATTCATATATTTTCATTTTTTATATAGAGAGTTTTACAACTGCAATAAAGAATACAATATACATAAAATTATATTGGCTTGGTGCTGCCTTCCGATCAAGTCAAATTGTTGAATGTGTGTCGGTAATGGGTATATTTTATTTGGTATCCTTCTACATTACAGCAATGTAATGTAATACACAGCCAACGATACTAAAATGAAAGTAAAGTGAGAGAAATGATTGTGAAAGAAATTTTGACCTGATTTTTACAATAGTAAGCACGCACCAGAGATCGATACAAAAATCCATATGTATGTAAAAACTGTTGCAAGTGATAATTAATTGACCCATAATTGTATAAAACCTAAAATATTTAGGGAACAAAAGTCAATTGGATTCAAAAATATCTCTTTGGCGACACTAGTTATTATGAAATCATTTCCATTAGCCATTACTGAAAAATAGGTGTCCATGGAGAACGAAAAAATAAACAGAAGATGGCACGAAGCCAAAAACTGAAATTCGTTCCAATTATCTATACTAAAAGGATTGATTTTAATGGCATTTTTTTCATAAATACTTTAGTTTTTAACCTTTATTATTAATTAATTATCCCTTAGAGAATCTGGTCCCTGGTTCTTACTGCAGGCTTTTGAAAATAAGGTCAACATTTCTCTCACTGTTAAATCGATAACAGTTCTCTGTTCAGTGCAGAACCAGCTCTGTTAATATATTCGGTTTGTGTATCTGGTATTTATCTTCACATACATATTATACTGTTACGTTTATTACTACAATAAACGTTATTTTGTAGGGTTCGCTTAATTGCAAATATTACAATAAACACTCCTTTATGATCTTATCAGTACACAACTTTATTCGGCAATTAAGACTCTATTTACAACTGTACTAAGTACTAATTCACACTGTACACTTAATACTTTTGTATGCACAGATATTCACTCTATTAAATCTCAGAGTCAACTCTTTCTTCTGCGGTGGACGGCGCCTTAATATACAGATCTCGGCCGCTTCTTGAAACATCCCGAACATACGCGAAATTGCGCATCAGTTATTTCAGTTGCTGGCTTAGTAGTCTTGTATATGTGTTTGTGTGTGTATCTTTAATTTACTTTTTGCTTGCTGTTTTATTGAATCGCGGTTCGGGGACATTTCTGCTACGCAATTTGTTTTTGCTTTATGTTTATGTTATTGCGTATTTATACAATAGGTCGTTTGACACATCTTTGACTATTACTTTGTAACAATACCATGTTCTTTCTATACTACCAGTGCATTTAAATGGCATCCTTAAAACAAAATACTAAAACCAAATCTGGGCAAGTTCCGATGTAAAGACGCACTGAAACTCGATAGACGTAATGATGATTGGTCATAGTAAAAGTAGCAGTAGAGGCCCTTAATATTAGTCAGTAATTTTGTGTTTGCAAAAACAATATATGTATATAAAAAATGTCCTTGAAATTTACAGTTAATGAAACAATAACAAATATTTTATATTAAAATATCTACATAACTTAAAAGATTAGGAAACCAAATAATTTGTTTCTTATGTGCGTAGCAAAAGCAGATTTAAATGAAATGAACCAATAAAACAATATGTAATTAATATTTGTACATACAAGTTTGTATATACATATGTACATATTTTTAAGTTGATCTCCTCAGGTTTCTTACCATTACAATGTAATGTAATTTTTATTGGCCTGGATAATTTTATATTTTTTCACTAAATATTCATTACGTTTCTTAACTTAGAAAACATACTTAAAAGGCGCCGGGTTAGCAGACCATATATACTATTATTCTACTTTATATTTTATATACACATATGTACATATGTATATACAAATGTTCATGTATATTTGAATTCATTTATATACATACAAATGTACCTATGTACATAATAAAATATAATTCAAAACCTTGTAAGTATTTTTTCAAAGATTGCAAATTTACCACGTAATTTTGTAGACAAGTTTAGCTCTTAGTTTGTAGGTACTATGTTCGTACATATGATCAGATCAGATATAATTTGTTTTTTTTTCATATTTAAAAATACCTAATGGATTTTTAATTCAATTCACTATTTATGCGAATTAAGCAATTCTTTGAATTGCGGAACGATGTCTCCTTACTATACTAAAATTGTTGTAACTATTATTGCAAAAACCTGAGACCTAAGTATAGTCTAATATGTTAAGACATTTTTTTAATTTATATTTTCTGTATCAACTAAAGCTAAAAGCCAAACACTTACATATTATTTACAACAGCATAGTGAGTACTTTATTTCTTGAATGGTTGCATTCATATGAATGTTTTTGTTTTCCTCAGTGTTTTTTAATGAAATTCAGGTGGTTGCAAAGATATGGTCAATCTTTTCTTTCTACTTTACCCTGTCCATTTGAGGAATGAAAAAAAAACGGTAGTAAATTATAAATTATTTGTGTATAGATGGCTGAAGGAGAATACGTAGTGTTTAATTTTACAATTTGCGTATTTATTTGCGTGTATGCAAGAGGAAATAAAATTATATTTGAAGAAGAAACTTAGTAATTGAACTTTTACGATTAAAATTACTATTGTTAATGTAGTTTGTTATAGCATTTATATTATATGATTAATTTGTTCACTTCTTTCACTTATTCAATTTCTTTTACATTTATAGGACATACTTATGTACATATTTTTCAATAATCATTCATCATACTTTATTTAACACGTTTAATATCAGGCATCATCTGTTTAACGCTGACGTTTTGTATGTGTATGTACAAATTGTTTTTGCTTTTTATATATAAATATGTATGTTGGGTGTAATTTTATACTTTTTTATTAGTGAAATGTAGATTATACTGTTCCCACAATTTTTAATTGATAATATACATATAATCTTCCATTAACCATCACTGTTTTTAATTAGAGTTGTTAGTATTTGTAGAAAATCTTTGTTCATTATCAATTTTGTTCTTTTAAGCGTCTTGCATTGTGCAGCTTTCAAAATATTTCTATTTTTGTCTTATTTAGAATGGATGTCGTATTTTAGTCGTTGGTGATTACTGACAGTTTTCTCAACTAAAATTTTTTATTTCTTTAACTCTTACTATAAATATATATATATATATATATATTCAACACAACATGTCATTTATATTGCGTATTTATATTTTTGTAATTTCTGTTAATAATTTATTTTTCTCTAATACTAAAATTTTTTCTTTGATTTTTTTTTATCTATAAAAGTTTTATCGTGGAAATTGCAATATTGCTTTTTAATGACTACTACTAAATATACTTGGTTGCTTAAAAAGGAACATTTTCAGAGTGTTAGCATTTTTTGGATATATGTCCAAGTGGCTACTAGAATATCAAAAAATACCCCAAATAACACCTAAATTAGCAGTGTATTATTAACATATTGTTACAAAAAAAATACATTATTGTATACGCCTTATTTCAACGCGTAATTGATTTATTTAAATAAGAAAGACTTGTATTTTTCTAAGTTGTCATTAAAATTACTAACATATGAATCAGCTAAAAAAAATTAATCCCAAAATTTTGCTAAGAAATCGCCTGATCCGACAGCATTAAAGTTTTCTAAAGGTTATTGTGAATGATACAAAAAATGCCGCTATATACACTCTTGATTATAGTATGTGTTGACTAGCCATAATTATGTTTGCACATTGAGAGCGCCTTTCAAAAACAACGACAGAAAATGTGTTCGTGGACTTCTGTTTAAAGAAACCGTATAGAAGTTTAGTTTCAGCATAATTTTTTGCCTCTCAACGGGATTGCATGGATGCTTTTAGCATAGGTTATGACGGGTGTTTACAGACGAGCTCACAACACATACATACATTTTTATTTTCTCTGTGTATTTTGCTTGTATAATGGCATGACAGAGTTATGCGAAGTATTGTTCGGACAACTCTGAACATGAAGCAACCACGAGCAGAGGCGGACTTGACTAACCATTTTTCCGTGCGAGCAGCAAAATATGCGATGGCTGAACAGATTTCTGGCTAGTCTACTTTTTATTTTATTAAAATACTAGCCAAGCCCGGCGCGCGTTGCTATGCCCCTTAATGAGATCAATATGTGGGCAAAGTTTCATAAAAATCGGTCCAATGCGAGTACCTCAAAATTATAACTTTTTGTATGGGCGTGGTCCTGCCCACTTTTCTAATCAGAAAAATCGATCTAGTGCAAGTAGCTAAAAATATACTCTTATTTTTTATGGGCGTGAAATTGCCCTCTTTTCTAATTACGAAATTGTATAATCATGAGAGTTCAATATGTGTGCAAAGTTTCAGAAAAATCGGTCAAGTGCAAGTAGCTGAAAAATTAATATTTATTTTGTATGGGCGTATTTCATTTTTATGTAAGTACAGCGGTCAAAAAAATAATTTGAAGCATTTAGCTGTATTTTTTTATTGCAGTGAATGTATTCTCTTATTAAAAGTTACAAAAATGAATAATATTTAAAGATGTGAGATAATTGTGCGTGTTTTATAAAAATCGCTAACATTTAAAAGCAAAAAAAGTATTTGACATCACTCATTTTTTGTGGCATTAATATGTTGAATATGCGTATTGTTGTTGTTGTAAATACCGTTAGGAGTTTAGATCAAAGCTGTTTTCAAGAATTATTTTCATTTAGTTTCACGTAATTACAAAAATGGGACGCAAAAGAGGAGAAACTTCTATTGAAATAAAAAAATTTAATAATCCACCATTTTGAATTAGGCAAATCGGAAAATTCTATTTCAGAAATCGGACTACTATCCAATATATATTAAAAAAACATAAAGCAGCAAAAACTGTTAAAAAAAAGCACAGAAGTGGTCGTCCACGGAAACTTATAGAGGTACATGAGCGACAAATTGTGCGTGAAGTAAAAAAAAATCCCCGAGTTAATGCATCAACATTAGCCAAAAATACTCAGGAATATGTAGGCATATCAGTTACTCCCAAACAATGAGAAAGGTTTTAAAGAAGCACCAATTTAATGCACGATCGGCTAGGAAGAAACCTCACATCTCTAAGAAAAATCGAAATATCCGATTAGAGTTCGCCAAAAAGTACGCAAATAAGCCAGTAGAGTTCTGGATGAATGTAATTTTTGCTTATGAAAGCAAATACAATATTTTTGGAAGTGATGGCAAGGTTCTAGTATGTCGAAAACCAAATACAGAGTTGGAGGAAAGAAATATGGTGCCAACGGTTAAACACGGTGGAGGTGGTGTTATGGTCTGGGGATGTATGGCGGCATTAGGAGTGAGTAATTTATCATTCATTGATGGAATTATGGATCATTCGAAAGATATTGACCTTTTGAAGGAAAATTTGTGTCCAAGCGCAGAAAAATTAGGACTTGCAGGCAAATTTAAATTTTAGCAAGATAATGATCCAAAACATCCTGCAATGAATACAAAACTATGGCTTTTGTACAATTGCCCGGAAGTGATAAAAACGCCGCCACAATCTCCAAATCTTAACTCAATTGAACACCTTTGGGGTCATCGGAAAAAAAATTAAGATCTCGCGAGTTTACATATAAAAACCAGATGAAGGGAATTCTGCACGGCGAATGGTATAAAATTAGTCCAGGATACACAATGTCATTGGTAAACTCATTGCCTAAACGTTTAAAAGAGGTTATACGACACAATGGAAGAGCATCTCGTTACTAGAATTACAATAAGAGTTGATTTTTAAAATAATTTTTGAAATGTCGAATACTTTTTTTGTTTCTGTTTTTTAGCTTAAATTGTAAATATTATGTCTTTTTGTATTAGTAATTGTAAATATCTCATTTTTTTATTGAATTATATTCTTTGTTCCTTAGTAAATAAAATTTTATGTAAATTTTGACACTAAACAAAATCTACTTAGTTTGTTTTTATTGAAAAACAAATAAAATTTTATCTATGTCGAATACTTTTTTGACCGCTGTATATGTAGTGTTGCGAGGCTAGAAACCAAATGACCATTCAAAGCACACAACAAAAACATAGGCGACAAACTTGTTGTATATGTAGAGTATTTATATAGATTATATATTCCTCGTTTTATTCTGCTTTATGTTAAAATTATATCTAAAAGAAAAAAAAGCCCCACTCGTTTTAGTAACCGGCTGAAAGAAGCAAATGAATATGAGGAAAAATTAACAAAACTTATAGTAACCATGTGTATGTTGTGCCAGCTGTTTGTATTTGTGTTTTACTTACGTAGTAGGGTGTAGTCGATAGTACGCCGAAATCAAGAGCTGGAAACGCCACAAACAAAAAGATACAAGGTTGTATTTATCATTCAGATCTGTTAAAAACGCAGTGAGAAAAAAAGAGTTATTTTCAAAACCTAAAAATGAATGATAAATATATCCCGTCTTAAAAACATGAAAGCCTGGCAGAAGAAAAATACTGAAGCCGCCACCGAATATAATAGAAAGGAGGAAGATAAAGAAAAGATTTAATTAACTATTATTTGTTATTATAAATAAACCGCCGAACAGTGGCACATATTTTGAGAAGGCGGCCAAAAAGCATTTTTTTGTGGTTACCGATCTCAGTGTTTTCTTATTCATTTGAAAGTAAACACCAGTAAACCTCGAAAGGCAAAAATTTAGATCTCTTTCCAACTATAACACACTGAACAGGGTGATCCAAAATAGACTTTCTGAATATTTTGTTAAAATGATTTTTTTTTAGTAAATTCTAATTTTCAAATTACTATAACTTTTTTGTTTTAAAAGATATTAAATCAAAATAAATTGTTTTTAATTATGCAGTTTGCTAGTTATCAGTGCTAGCAAAATACAGTCGTTACGTTTTTTAGAAGTTTTTGAATATTTTACTTTAAAAAAGGTCAAAATTCTTCAAAAATCTCGTGCTTAATAGGGCATAATTCCCTCCCGTCAAACCACGTCAAAAAGATATTACTCTGTGTTATAGCCCAAAACCTCCCCTACACACCTATACCCCATTATATGTGCGTCCGGTTGCGCCCGTGTGCACCAGAGGAATTTTTCTGACCAAAGGTCAGGTATTTTGTACAAAAATTATCAATACATACGAAATTTTTCAAAAAACATTTTTTTCTACAGAGTTATTTTTGAATTATTTGAACTTTTTAACACAAAGGTAAAGCCAAATTTTTTTAAATCTCCTTGAAAGATGGCGTTTATAATTTTTGCGATGGAATCTAGTAATATACAAATGCACTATATTGTACCCATCACTTTTTCAAAATCTAAATATTCAATGAAATTTTGGTTCAATAAGATCATAAAGAATTATGAATGCAGAATAATGAAATAATTAAAAAGGAAGTCTTAAATAAAATACGTGAATGTACATGTTTATTACGGCACTCTTTCAAAGTTTTATTACCACATAGGTAGGGATATGTAAGCTAGTTCCTTTCTTAATTGAATAACACAATTTTGTACACAAAAGATGTGCGCACACACTGCATGGGATGATCTGTACCTGATTATTCTTAGTACCTGTTTATTTTTGCCACATAGGTTATAATGTGTAACTGCATGTGGGTAAAATTATTATATAAATATTAAAAAAAAATCGTGTCCGTATTAGTCTTAAAGTGTTCGCAAAACGCGAAACGCATACTAATTGCACAAAAATATACGAACACACAAATTAGGGCAGAAAATTTGTATTTAACAAAAAAAGACATGGAAGTAAATTTTAAAATGTGTCTAACAATGATTGATGGAAAAGTTGCCAAATTTTAACGGAAACAAAGTCGTCGTCAAGCTGCATTATATGCCGAAAGACATCCAACCAAGGAAGCTTACGAAATTGGATTGTCGCCTCTTCATATTAGGTTTTGTTTTATGGAGCATATTCTTAAATTGGGTAATGATTTGGAATTTGGTCCTTCAGGCGAAACCATAAGAAACAGTAAAGAAAATACAGAAAAACGAAAGAAAAAAAGAACAAATTCAAGAAAGATATCTTCAGCTAGGCCTTATAATCGACCAACCTAAACAAGGAGAAGGAAATTCGAATGATGAAGATTTTTTTCCGATCCAGAAACTGCAGCATCTATCACAGGTGTAGATTATGAGTTAATAAGATGATTCATGCAGCAGAAAGATAAATGCAAAAAAATTTGGAGATTACGCCAATAAAAGAGCTGCACTTTACAATGAAAAATACTCTTGGAGATATATGTCTTCAAGGGTTCATAAAATTTTGTGTCATGGGGAACAAATCATTCAACATAATAAGCTACCAATAGGAGATCTGTCTGAAGAAGAGCAAGAAAATAGGAACAAAGACTACAGATTCTTTCGTGAACATAGCACAAGAAATATGTCTAGATGTTGTACTAATGAAGACCTTATCACCATTTTGGACTTCAGATCCATATATGTCCAACATTCGACAAAAATGGAAAACACCTCCAGTCGAATTAGAAGAGGAGGCTAAACAACTATTAGAAGATGAAAATCAATGCTATTTAGAAGAAATTTTTACTAAAATTGCTTAATGTATAGTGGCTCTTTGATTTGAAAGTATACGCATGTATGTAAATTAATCAATATTTATTTTATAAATTGTTATAGAAATATTTAAAAATAAAATAAAACTTTAACTAAAATAGGATTTTTTCATTCAAACTTTTCGTTATTAAGAAAATTTTAACTTTTTAAAAATTTTTTATTTCGAAAAGCTGTTTAAAAAACCAACCTCTGGCCCTTGTTGCTTTTAAGCTTGAAAATATTACGTGGGCCAAAATTTGGCGTTTCCTGACAAGATTTAGTTTACAAAACTATTAATAATTATAATTTGTAACAATAAGAATAGGACATATGAAAAAATTTTTTTTAAATGCTTCAACACTCCTCTTTTATACTCAAATTCAATTAATAATGGTAACGAATATTAAACCATTCGTAACTTTTTTTGTCGGTCGACTTTTATGCTTTTTATATTAAATAAATAATAATTGAATTATTAATAATAACTGGGTAAAGATTTACTTTCTATTAGTGTTAAGATACAACATACATATATATAGGAAGAAGTTTTGAAGTGATAATGAAAGAAATATCAGAAATGATCGCGGAAAATCACAATAGCTAAAATCTAAAATCTCAAAAAACAACTCCATAAATATCAAAGAAAAAATTTTTAAATTTAAATAAAAATCAGAAAAAAAGAAAAAATAGTGAGTTCACGAAATTTTATAATTAGTGTTAAATTCTATTTCAGTAGCATAACCAGTCTTGAGAATAAAATTAGCGCCGTAAAATAGGCTAGACAAATTACCATATTAAATATATTATATTATTGTGAACGGGATAAACGGAAATAAAAGAAATACGATTAAGGAAGTTCATATCGGTAGAGTTTTTTTTGTGTAGATCAAAACTCTAGGAGATAAAAAATGTGCCTAGGACGAAGTGCTAGACTTAGGGAGCTCCTTCAGGTTAGGTAGAGAAAAAAAATTCAGGACTGATCTGAACCCGAATTTAAAAAATAATAAGTCAGAATTCAAGAGTTTATAAGTGAGTCTCCATTTATTTTGTATTTTAAGTTATAAACAAAAAAAAAACATATATTCCATTGTTAAACAAAAATTTAAATAGTGAATAGTAAAACACAAATAATAATTATAGGAACTATTAGATTGTAACTAGTTTTAAGATAGTGTAATAAATATATGTTAAAATAGAGAAAGGAAATGATGAAGTGCTAAATAACTGTGTTTGGGGCTGGTAAGGTAAGGTGAGTGTGGTGTGAAAGTGAGTTTAATGGAGTCACGTAACCAACGTAGTGGAACACAGTGACTATGGAAGGGTTAGGGCGGCTGGAGGTCTACACCTGCCTCCCATTCAAGATGTGAGTTTTTTTTTCTCAGAGTTAAATTTTTTTTCGTTAAGTGCAAATACAAACCTTCTTTTTTGATGTACAATTTTGGAACAAATTTCCGTCATCCCTTGTCAAGTTTGGTTTGGAGACAAACCGGTTTCGGCTATGTACCATCTTCAGTGTCATTTTTCGTTCTTTTTTTATTGATGCGTCCTTTTGGGCTAGAGGTGAGGGACTAATGTACCCCCTCCTGAGACCGAAAGTTAGCCGAATGTTCGCTCTAGTGCAACACAAGGTCACGTAACCGTAGATGGGCGTAGCCCCGCCCACTTTTTTTAAATTACCACCCATAAACACTTCCTGGAATGTGTACAACAACTTGCCAAAGTTTGAGTCCGTTCGGCTTTACGGTTTCGGAGTCTATAGCTAACACACACACAGACAGAGTTTCACTTTTATATACATATATAGATTTGGTAACGAATTTTTTCTTTCTTCATTACTTGGGTTAAATAGAGGATGTTTGCAATAAAAATATACAGAGAATGCTGATGACATCTGTAGTGGCACAGAAAATGCATGTATTCCATTATATCTAATACTTAATCTTTTCAGTATTAAAATCTTATATTCAATTTTTCTATCTCTTAATTGAAAAAAATAAACTTAGGCCTGAATAAAATTATGTATATGTATAATTAACAAGTTTTTATTGTATCATTTCAGAGGGCTATTTAACATCCTGCACTTTCGATTATTTAACCGACAATTTCGACACACGTCTTTTTGTTGGTACAATATTCTTCTTTAGTTTTGTATGTCCTACGACCATGATCATATACTATTATAGTCAAATTGTGAGCCACGTCTTTAGTCACGAAAAGACCCTAAGAGAACAAGCGAAAAAAATGAATGTTGAATCATTGAGATCAAATGTTGATAAAAATAAAGATACAGCTGAAATTCGTATTGCCAAAGCAGCCATAACAATATGTTTTCTCTTCTTTGTATCGTGGACCCCATACGGTGTTATGTCTCTAATAGGAGCGTTTGGCGATAAAAGTCTGCTAACGCCGAGCGTAACAATGCTACCAGCTTGTACTTGTAAAATGGTAGCTTGTATTGACCCATTCGTGTATGCGATAAGTCATCCAAAATACCGTATGGAATTACAAAAGCGTTTGCCTTGGTTGGCCTTAAATGAAAAAGCACCCGAAACTGCGAGCACAGCCTCAACAACAAATTCAACGCAACAATCGGATCAAACTCAACAACAAACCACAGCGGCTTAATTATAAAACCTTATAGTATAAGTTCAATTATTTATTGTATAAAATAAAATAAGACCATTGATGATGACACATACCCGAACTTGGCTTACTCTTCGAATATTAATACACCGCTTTCGAATCAAACGATGAGAAAGAATCTTTTAAATATGGCGGTTTAAGTCATATTTAATAATTTATTAAAGTTATATTTAAAATATGTACACTTACGTATTTTTATTTGATTTGTAGCTGATTTTATTTTAAATCCAACTTACACATCCCTTAAATAAAATAGTCGTTATTGCATACTTATACTGAAGATAAAGAGGTTTTATTAGAAATAATAAAGGTGAGTCAACATTCATTAATATCACATATGACAGCTCAATATATAAAAATAATGATGACATACGTGCATATAGGGATCCAGGCCAAGTTCAGGCCTATGCCGTTACGCTTCGCTGACCCGACGAAATTGCCGACTAGCCCTTTTTGTCTCAGGAGGTCCTCAACAAACGTCAGGGAAGAAGAAGTAACGCAAAAAAATTGAAGACTTAAACAAATTGCACACTCTACTACACATACATGACCACCGACAAGACTTTTTAGAGACAGGTGTGGTCTCTATGGCGCCCTCCCAACCATGTCGCATAGGAAAAACTCCTTTTTTTATATTTGCCACCATTATCCATTATTGCCTTTGCCAAAAAAAAATTGTTTACTCCATTTTTTTATATTTGTTTTCGGACAATACCGCCTTATCTGTCTGCCATTACCCGCAACAATGCACACAGTATATATATTACACGATTCCGTTCTCTCTGTTTTTACCCATTAGTTTAATCATGGAATAGTAAAACTTGAAACATAAATGACCTACATATACATTTGCGAGGTTCGCAAGTTTTGCCATAAAAGCTTTACGAGATATGAAGTGTAAGAAATGCATATTTTAGTAACTGTTCACTGTCTCACTCACCAATATTATGATGTATAAAAGTAGGTCTTGGGTTACAAGTAATTAAAAAAATCTGAATGCAACTTTTTATGTAGGAGGTGCCCCCTTATTGGTATGGGGATTTGGTATAACTCAACCGAAAACTTAAAGTTAGAAGAAGTTTTATACTTACATACAAGAATTATTGTCGTAAAAAAAAACTTGGAAAAAGGAGTCAGATCCTATCCAAACTTGGTACTCATTTTAACCTCAGTACTTATAAAGGTCTAAAATTTTGGATATGAGGTTAGCCTTATTTCCACATTTATGTTTTTGCGAGGTAATAGTATCGAAATTTCAGATTGTTGTATACAATAACGAGTAGTTGATCGAATGCCGTCTCATTAAACGTTATTTTCGATAGGTTACTTCTGCGATCATTTGACTTGTTCTGAGAACTAGTTTTTATGAAAAACCTCGGTTTTGAATTGTGACTTTTTTTGATTTAGGGTGCGATATGCTCATTGCTATGCTAGATGGTCTCTGTAAACCATGATGTGTGCTAATTTTTTAAGCAATAACTATAAATAGGAAAATAAAGCACTATTTTAGCATTTAGTCACTATTACTAATCTTCGGAAATCATGTAATTTCGCATGAATATATTCGTACATTCATAATTTGGTCTCCGAATATCTTGTGTATCTTTTACATTTTTAAACAAATTTCGTTTCGAACGAAACCGCATGCCGTTATCTGGTTATTCGAAACGTCACGAAATTTCATTCGATACGTAAGATTATTCAATCACAAGTACGATGATTTAGCCACTGACTTCTGATTTGTATTCAGCGACTTCGAAAACACGTCATGAAACCTCATGGGTTTTCGAGACTATTGTACGATGGGGGTTACTATTCTTACTGCTGTAATAGTTTGCAGTTATTTGCTTCTACTGATAACGAATGTAAATTTTAGTGTTACCAGCAGTATCATTTAAAAATTACTATCAGGATAGTTAGATCTTAAAAAAATATTTACATTAATTGTTATTGAAAGTTATAGACCTGAAGGCACTGTTATACGTACAATATATAATGTGATATTTGGATCGAGATCCGTGATCCGGATTACAACATATTCAGTTATTCTGCGATATGGGTTGGGATCCATAAAATTTCAATTAATAGCGTCATACTGAACCACGGTCAATATATGTGCATATATTGTACGTGTAGCAATGCCCTAAAAGTCCAAAAACAGTTTTTGTTTTAGTATAATTCAATTGCAAAAGGGATACTGACAATTAATTAGTATTTGCTTAACATTCAGTTCTTAAACATGCAGTAGTGACTTTTCTGTTAAAGATATATTGTTTAAATCGGCAAAAATACTTATTATGTTGTTCGTTTTTATTATTACAACGAATGTGGTACACATATTCAAATAGTTAATAGTACTAGTCTATCAGAGGATTACAGATTTGATTCCGTCCAAAGACTCTGGCCTGTTTAAATACGAGTGAAAGTCTACGTCACTATTTTAAGTTAGAATATAATTTGTAACTATATTAAAACATTTAATAAATAAATTTAAAAAAAAAATTAACGAACATGAATAATCTTCACAGAGTGAAATTAAGCAACTAATATGATGGGCAATCCTAGATGATTACCCAAAACCATTGCGAGATATATTATGCGTTCGACAAGCTCAATGGCCTCACTATGAGTTCTAAACAGCATAGCTTTAGTTTTAGAAAAAGTTTACACAGAGGTTACTATCTCCCATACTGAAAAACATTAGACAATACGATTTTCGCTTCGTATTTAAAAACAACCCGTAAGCCATAATTGTATATCATCGGCAAAGACGAAAAATTGTCACTCAAAACTATGTTCACTAGATGAACAACTCTTCACATATAGTGAACATAGTTTTGAGTGACAATTTTTCGTCTTTGCCGACGATATACAATTATATATATATATATATGTGGCACCACCGATGTGATACCGGCTACTCAACGCACCAACTACCCGGGTGCTAAAAAATGTTTTTGGTTTAGCACTAGAACACGAGCAAAAACGCTGAATTCTCCTTTTGTATATATATAGTTGTAATATATATATAGTTTGTATTTAAATAAATTTGAGTTTTGTCTTAATAAATATTTGAAATCCTAATCGATTCCTTTTTTATTGGTTGAATAGCACAAATCACCAAATTGGTGACCCCGCTTTGAAACCGATTTGCATAAGGAAACTTTTTGCAAATTTCTCACAAAAAAAAATTGCAAATCATTGGAATTTTACTTGGATTTCCGCCATCTTGTTTTTTTTTTTGGTGCAGCGTGTCTGGGGTTAACTTGTTAGCCATTTTTGCGTTTATTAACAAGTGTTTGCGTGACATTGGGTAAAAAAGAATATGTCTCATGATGAGGCAGGGCGCGCAGCCGCTAACGATAGTGGCCTTTCGCAATCGTCTTCTGCCAATGTCAGCGCCGTGTATGCCAGGTTGCCGGTGCCCGTAATGTCGTGCACGAACATCGAGGCTTGGTTTACCACTATGTATTTCTGGTTCACAGCTTCTGGCATAATCGCCGATAAACAGAAAACCGCAACAATATTAGCAGCGATGGCTCCAAATGTTATTACCCAGTTGGCTGATGTAATTGTAACGCTGCCACAACCAGACCGCTTCGACTACGTAAAACAAAAAATTATTGATCACTTTGCTGATAGTGAGCAGCGTCGCCTCAACCGTCTTTTATCAGATCTGCCGTTGGGGTATTTCGAAATCTGAGTTGTATTTCGAAATGAAGAGCATTGCTAGCAACACGCTTGGAGACGCAGCGTTAAAAGGTCTTTGGGCAAAACGTTTGCTAGAATTTGCCCAGCCGGTGGTCGCTGCCTCGTCTGGCCCCCCAACTGAATTCACAAGAATTGCCGATTCAATTGTCGATGCCATGGCACCGAACCAAATTCAACGTGTTCAGTCGCAAGCACCAAACGAAATCAGCGAACTTCGTGCAGCTGTAATTGAGTTAAGCAAAAAATTTGAAAGATTTTCGACACGATCACGCTCACGCGGACCAAGTATACAACGCGACCGCTCTAAAAGTCGTCAAGCATATCAAAGCGACACATCTAATAATGAATGCTGGTACCGTAAAAAGTATGGCCGCAACGCTCAAAAGTGCCGAAGCCCATGCAGAAATAAGCGTCGGCAGAGTACGCAGCGCGCAGCCGTCGCTTCCAACAACTGACATGGTAGACAGGTGGAGGATGCAAGCGAAAGTTTCCCCACCGAATGTCAAATTTTTCGCTTACAGGTGAGAGACATATATAGCAATAAAAATTTTCTGGTCGATAGTGGCGCCGATGTATCCGTCCTAATATTAACGTCGAAGTCGTTTGATGTCCGTCCGACAGCTGTTGTTTTATACGCCGCTAATGCTTCTCCTATCAAGGTCATCGAAGAAAAGCGCATTAAATTGGACCTACGCTTGCGCCGAGACTTTCACTGGTCTTTTGTAGTCGCAGACGTGACGTCACCGATCATCGGCTCTGACTTCATCAAATACTACGATATGTTAATCCACCTGCATCGTAATCGATTGATCGACAACATAACCGGACTCGCCTCACAACTTACATCGCCATCGCATTTCGAAGCAGCCGTTATCAAAACGTACGATACAAATAATTCTTTCGCCGACATTTTGGAGCAATTCGCTGACATTACCAAGCTCACGCCGTATGGTTCAACTACAAAATCTTCTATTTCGCACAAAATTGAAACAACTGGTCAGCCCGTTTTTTGCCGGCCGAGACGTCTTTCACCAGAGAAGCTTTTGGCCGCTAAATCTGAGTTTGATTTTTTAATAAAAACTGGTATTTGTCAATCGTCTAACAGCAATTGGTCAAGCCCGCTCCATATGGTAAAAAAGGGCGACAGTACCTGGAGGCCATGCGGAGACTACCGTGCTCTAACAACAAATCTGAGAGGTAGGAAAATTTTTTCAAAGATTGACCTTCAGAAAGCCTTCCACCAGGTACCGATATTTCCCGATGACGTCCCGAAAACGGCAATTAGTACCCCATTCGGCCTCTACGAGTTCAAGTTCATGACTTTCGGCCTGTGCAACGCCGCACAAACGTTTCAAAGGTTAATAAACAAGGTGTTGCGAGGCCTTGATTTCGTTTTTCCCTACATCGACGACATTTGCGTCGCATCAGCTTTAGCCGAACAGCATCGTCAGGATCTAATTGTAGTTTTTCGTCGTCTTCGAGACAATCATCTCACAATAAATGTTTGCATGCGAATTTGGGAAAAGCGAAATAAAATTTCTCGGACATTTGGTCAACGCTGACGGCATTCGCCCTCTGCCCGAAAAAGTTGCAGCTGTACTCGATTTTCCAAAACCGAAAGTGGCTCAAGAGCTTAAAAGGTTTATCGCTATGGTAAACTTTTACAGGAAGTTCTTGCCACATGCGATCTCGTATCAAATGCAACTGCAACAACTTATCATCGGCAATAAGAAAAACGACCGCAGCCTGCTGAGATGGGATTCGTCTACAGAAGCTGCTTTCGACCGCTGTAAAAGCGAACTGCCCAACGCTGCTCTCTTAGCGCATCCTGCTTCTGACGCCGAGCTGGCGTTGTATGTTGATGCTTCTGATATAGCGGTGGGGACAGCCTTACATCAAAAAATTAATGGAAGCCTCCAACCTTTGGCATTTTATTCTAAAAAGTTTACATGTACTCAACAAAAATATTCAACGTACAATCGGGAGCTAGCAGCAATGTATCAGGCCGTGTGTCATTTCCGTTACATGATAGAAGGACGGCGGTGTTACATAGTTACCGATCACCGACCGCTTATTTTTGCGTTTCAACAAAAACTTCAAAAAGCCTCGCCCCGCAGAATTCGTCAGCTCGATTTTATCAGTCAGTTCACGACAGATATTCGCCACACGCCTGGTTTAGCAAACGTCACTGCCGACGCGCTGTCCCGCATCGACTCAATAAGTCAAATCGTAGATTACTCTCGTATTGCAGCGGCTCAACTAATGGACGAAGAGCTTCAAAAAATGATTAAAAACGAAGGTACTACATCAAATTCTCTGAAATTGAAATATTTTCCAACCCCGGTTGCAACGATGAGCTTATCTGTGACACAGCAACATCTCGAGTTCGCCCTTGAATCCCGAAGGAGTTCCGGCAACAAATTTTAGCAAAAATCCACGATTTGTCTCATCCAGGTGTTCGGGCCACAACCAAACTCGTCACCAGTCGATTTTGTTGGCCTGGGATCTGGAAAGATGCTGCTGTTTTCGTACGAAATTGCTTACAATGCCAGCGCTCGAAAGTTCAGCAACATACTCGTTCAGCTCCCGCCAAATATGAGCCGACGAAAGAACGCTTCGCTCATATTAACATAGACATCGTTGGTCCGTTCCCGTTATGTGAAGGACAACGATATTGCCTAACAATTATTGACCGTTTCACTCGTTGGCCGGAGGCAATTCCGATTCCTGACATGTCCGCTGATGCAGTCCTTAAAGCTCTCCTAGCTCAGTGGATTTCGAGGTTTGGTGTCCCAGCTCGGATAACTTCGGATCGTGGCCGCCAATTTGAATCTGCAGTTTTCACAGAATTTGTAAATACAATTGGAGCAACACATCTTCGTACTACACCGTATCATCCGCAGTCCAACGGCATCAATGAGTGGTGGCACCGCACATTTAAGGCAGCCATTTTATGTCATAATCCAGCACGATGGGTGCACCAGCTGCCAACTGTTTTGCTTGGACTACGGGTTGCTTTCAAGCCAGATTTAAAAGCATCGCCAGCTGAGTTGGTTTACGGCTCCACTTTAACAATTCCTGGAGAATTTTTTCACCGAGCTAAGATCTCCGACTCTGCCAGCGAGCTTATCACCGATTTTCGATCAGTAATGCAGAAGCTTAAGCCAACCGATACATCCCACCATGCTATGCCCCGCACATTCATTTCGAAAACCTAAAAAATTCATCGCACGCCTTCGTCCGCAACAACTCGATACGGCCTTCGCTTACGCATCCCTACGACGGTCCATACCAAATTTTAAAACGCTTCGACAAATATTTTACAATTTTGATACGAGGTCGACCAAATAACATCAGTATCGACCGTTTAAAACCGGCTTTTACCGAAACCAGTGATCTCATCGATTGCTCACTTGCTCCAGATGTACCCAACGCTTGCCATGACAGCAGTGAGCAACAGGAAATTTTACCTGATAGCGTAATTCAAAAAGTTCCTAGCAACAACGATCTCAACTCCAGCCCAGCTTTAAACTTTTCACCTGAAATAACACAACCTAAAGCTACTTCAAGTGGTCGCCGGGTTACGGTTCCTTTGAGGTTCAGATGAGCTCCCTCTGGCGGGGGAATGCTGTGGCACCACCGTTGTGATACCGGCAACTCAACACACCAACTACCCGGGTGCTAAAAAATGTTTTTTGTTTAGCACTAGAACACGAGCAAAAAAGCTGAATTCTCCTTTTTTTCCTCTAAGATCGTTTAACTCAACAATAGTTTGTATTTAAATACATTTGAGTTTTGTCTTAATAAATATTTGAAATCCTAATCGATTCCTTTTTTATTGGTTGAATAACACAAATCACCAAATATATATATATATATATATATATATATATCCTTATTGAAAGCCCAATTGGAACAAATTGTTAACCTTTCAAATCTTAAGCTTTAAGTAGGGATGCATCGATACACCTTTTTATACTCAAAGAAAAATATCAGCGATACCGCTATGGCAGTGAATTTAAAATCAAAGTAAATCAAATTTATAATGTATATATCGCACACTAAATAAAAAACAGTAAAAATAGCATTATATCGAGAAACCCGAAATATCGGCGCCAGACCAAGTTCGCGAAACATAAGGACTCTACGTATAGGTAACCTCATAGGCCATAGTTTCACCATAAAAGCTTCCCGAGATATGAACAATATATGTATAATACCATCCCATTTCTACAGAACATGCTAGCTTGGCAAATTTTTTTAACTTTCTAATATGGGAAAGGATTATGGGCAAAATGTCTCCAAACGACCATGTTGCCTAGAAATGAGATGGTATTGTACATATGAAGAACTTGGTTCTCATTTTGATCTCAGCACTTTTTACGGCCAAAATTTTTGGATATGAGCTTTGCCTTATTTTCATATTTCTGTTTTTGCGCGGATATATTATTTCAATAAATATAACCAACTATTTGCTTATCAAAATAACTGAACAGATTTATTTATATTTGTTGAAATTACGTTCTGTAACAGACTGGAAAAATTTTCTACAATTTCAGTTTTTTCAGATGGTTTTGTAAATGAAAATCATTACAATAACGTACGCCTGTCTGATAATATTACTTTTTTCTACACTACATTCAGACAAGGGCACATCTTCGTCCCCTAAACCTTAAAATATCGTTATTTATATTTTACTACTGCACTTCTTTTATTTCTATTGCATAATTAATTAATCTTGCATAACCCTTTAATTAAAAATAACTTTTATATTCAAATTTAATTTTTTGTGAAAATGGTTATATTCTTTATTTTACAGAGTAATTTCTCTTCAAATTACAATGTTTTTTGTTTGTTTTATTTTTGTACGGTACAAAAAATATTTGTACAATAAAACCAAAGATTTGTATATATATTTGCGATTAACATATCTGTTAAATCGTATATATTTATTATTTATAGTTAGTATTATGGCTGCGTCTCATTTTCCATTAAGAGCAGTGTGCAGTTTTATTATAGCAAGATAGTCATTGTATGAGAGCTGTCCATTTTTAGATTTATTTTGCACACGTTGTAGTTTTTCCATGATTTGATCTTTTCCAGCTGCTAAGCGCACACAATCGTCCAAATAGCGCATTGATTCACGTGACCAAAATGGTGATGGCAATTTGGAATCACGCAATTTGCTATCGTTAATTGTGATGGGGTTTTCAGAAGATATTTCGGAGAGCAAAGTTTCGTGATTCGCACTAAGAGGTGGAGGCATTATCTTTTGTGTACGATTTTTAGACGTCTCGTTTGCGTTGGGGGTTGAATATGTTAGACTTATTGACGAATTTTTCGTTGTCTTAACGAACATCGATGTGTTTTCAGCTCGTTTATTAGTACACGTGGTAGATGATGCGTTATTAGAAGTTGGTTTTGTTTTATTATTGAATGAGGAATTGTTATTAACTTTTTGCACTGTGGGCGACATAGTTCTCTTTGGTGCAGTGGTGGCAGAAGAAGAAGATGTGTTAGCAATATTCGGATTTTGTTGACGTTTTAAAAGTTTCGCTTTTTCGTTCATAAAATTAGGGTCAAATTGTTTAGCTGATTGTTTATCCGTATTAGTTATATTTGTCACCGCGGCTGTACTTTCTTGTTCTAGTTTTTGTTTTTGCTCTTCACTAAAACTCGTATTCAATAATTTTTGTCCCATTAGTATAGGATCAATATTAAGTTGGGGCATACGATTTTTTGATATTAGTTTATTGTAAGTATCAACTAATTTTTGATAATTTTCATGCCGGTAAGAGGAAAATATAAATTTCCAGTGATCCGTTATTTCAGAACGTAGTTCTGATGGCGCAACATCCGTATTTACGTCATTTAATAATTTTTTTAAATTTATTAAAAGTTTATCTAAATGCTTGGTACCATCCAGCAAACCAGCCTGACCCACAAGTATCATATTCAATGACTTACGTACTTTTTCCGCTAATTTATATCCAGTTTTAGTTTGTTGTCTTTCAAGGAATTGTAAACGTTTAAGCAAATGATTAACGTTGCCTATATTATTCATGAGTTGGGCGATGTTGTCCCGCAAGAACCTTATTAATACACAGGTACGTTTCGGAACATTTATATTACTTTTCACTTGCTTCTCATTTCTTTCATCTTCCAGTTGGCGAAATTTGATTAGTAATTCTCTTTGAAATCTATCTTGGTTAATAGGCAAACCAAAAATTAGCAAGACATACCCAACAGAACTGAAGTCAAGACGTGCTTTAAGCTTGTGGGCTTGGGAAGTTTTCACCAAAAATGAATTACCTGCAGGAGAAAGCAAGTATTTGCTATGGAAATGAGTTAAATATATTTTAGCCTCAGAGGGTAGTTCAGGCAATGGACTAAAAGTTCTACGATTCTCTTCCGTCTCGCAATCCGATTCAACTGATGTTACAAACATTTTTGAAATACCATTAAGAGTATTTTCGTTATCACCATGTTGATTATTCTGTTCCTCAGTTGAATCGATTAGGGGTATAAAATCTGGTAATATCTCCGTTTTATAAGGTGTGGGTTTTGAACTCTCTATCATTAGACTGTTCTTATTCCGCCCATTATCAATTGATATTTCTGTCAAAGGTGGAGCATCCGCTGAGCTTGAAGCAACATCAAAATGTTCAGAAAAACTATAATTTGAATCAGAATCTAATACTATAGGTGATTCCTTTTGCGAATTTAGTGTGAAAGGTGTGGCTAACGAAGCTGGAGTTGTGTTTTTTGGCGATTTAAAATTTTCATTTTGACGTTCCGCCGTATTAGGTCTTTCATTTATTGTATTTAAATGCAAATGTTTCATATCACCTTCCATCACTGTACCGCTAAGCACTTCCACGTCATTGTCACTTTTGTCTTCTACGTTGATAACATTCTTCTCTATATGCTTCTCATTGCATGGTTGATCGGCGTTGCCACTTTCGGTAATTTCCTGAACCTTTGAACGAAAACAAAAATTAAAATATTTCCCAATACACTATACAAAATTAATATAATCAGCACAAGTTAAGATAACTTCTATGCAAAAATGTTCCTTTATACTAAAATTAAAATTTTAAATATTTTCTTATACTATTTTAATAATCATATGTATGATATTAAGGATTATATCAAAAAAACTTTTGAAATTTAAAATTTATTCAAAATTGTAAAAAAAAAATTATTAAACCGCTTCTGAACCGTTCAAATAAAATGTTTTTATTGAAATTGTTTTGTCATCGTTCTAATAATTTAACAGAAAAAGTTAGTGTTGTAAAACTTAATTCTCAACCAAAGAAAAATTGGGAAATAACTCAGTCTCGTATTACATTTGTCTTAAATGTTGGGTTAAGTAGAAGATGTTTACAGTTAGACACACAATAAGTAGATAAGACACGAATAGTGTGTAGCGGCATAGAAAATGCATTCCATTCAGCTAGATGTCTAATAAAATTAAAACTTTTACTGTATTCAAAGGTGTAATATTAAATAAATTCTCTTTCTGAATAGAAAGAAAAACGAACTCATGCCTAGAAATTAAATTACTTAATATTAATAATTGTAGTTCGTCAAAGTTAGCTCAAAAACAATAAACATAATTGAAAAATATTTCAATACCCTTTATAAATTCAAAATTTTCAAAAATATAAGAAATAAACGGTTTTATTATTTAGGTTCGTTAATCGATTTACATATACTTATGTAATAATGTATCTCACGTCATATGATAGTAAATTTAAACTAATTGCGAAATGGTGGTTGCAGGAAAAATGACTTATATTTTATTGAGTTGCAACGATTGCACTTCAAAATGTTCGGCGGCGGAAAACGAATTTAGGCTAGCGTAAAAATAATTCTAATACAGTGCAGTGTGTTTACAAATGATAGCACATTTGCTAATATGCGAATCAATTTTCTATAAGATTGCAACTATGCATGCTTTAATTATTATTATTTAATTATAAGTATTAATATGTTCTTTTTGTACAAATAAACTTCTTTAGACAAAACTGTCATTGTTGGAAATATCGTTATTAAAACCCCTTAAATCGCATTACCTATCATATTAAAGCGTTAAAATTATATAGCACAAATGCAACAAAGTGTTTTAACTAAACGTGTCGTTTTAATATAACATATTATATTTATTTGTATTAACCCATTCACTGCCAATGACGAGTATACTGGCCTTTGGCAGATTGTCATGCATTGCCAAGACGAGTTTATTCGTCCTACTTTAAATATGTTATAACATAATGGCTTTTGAATTAGCAAATGTTTTGTGGCCACAAACATATATGTAGAAATGTAAAAAACTTGAAAAAATACTACAAATAATCGACGCCGTTATTGACAAAGTTGTGTCTTACATTTTCATTATTTAATACATCTGCGTGATTTTAATTTTGTTTTTCTACTAAAGCGCACGCAAATACGAAAAATTTTATGTCGAGTCTTGCTGCCTTCCCATTGCCAATGACGAGTATACTCGTCTTTGGTTTTAATGCTTGTAAATGATTATGTATGATAATATATGTGCTCTTACCAAGAAAAAGCAGTTCTTTGGTAAACAATAACACTCAAAATATAAATGGCACTCAAAATGGAATTGCCTTTATATAATTTAGGCTTGTCAGCGAATGGGTTAAAAACATTAGTGATAAGCAAAATGCCTCGTGGAAAAGTACAAAGTGAATTTGAAAAATTTCGAATTTTAACACTCTTAGAAAATGGTACATCAAAAGCAAAAAATTGCAATTCAAATCAGCAGACGGTAATTATGCCAATAATAAAGGCAGTGGTAGGAAAAAAGTTAAGTGAACACTAACGCCGATTTATTTTGAATGCAGCATGCAACCTGCACTAGAACCTGTACCCAACTTGCTGGGTGAGTTTTTAACAAAGTGTGTAAAACGGCCATTTGGAATATTCTTAACTCTTTCAAACATATTGAACGATAAATGCACACTTGGAGTTTTGCAAAAATGAGTAAAAATTAGTGAAATGTACGTTGTTTAATGTCGTGTTAGCAATTTGAATTTATTTTCTTTGTTTTAAAAGATAATTTTTTCAGATGAAAATAAGAACCAAAAAGTTGGGTAGACGTTTCCTGACGAGGTGGCCTAACAAAAAAAAAAAAGGAATTTTTATAATTGTGGGGGCTTTGTTAAAGTAATTTTTCATATGGTTTAAAAAATTCGAGCATAAGTTTTTCTAAAAAGTTGGGTAAAGGTTTTCTGGTCTAAGCAACCAGCGAAAAGCGAATAGAGACAACCTTACCCACCCTCAACAAATAAATTGCATTTTTATAATAAAACGAGTTGGGATAAAAAATTAGATAGGAATTGTATATGCTGGCGTGACCTAAGAAACCTTGGTGGCGGTTCTGTTATGATTTATGGTGCGTTTACTGAAGAATGTTGTCGGGGATTGCATATCGTGCCAACCAAAATAAATTTTATTTAAAATTTTAGGATAACTATTATTAAAGATTCAAAATATCAAAAATATGTTTAATAAACTTGTACCTGATTCGGAGCATTATCCTTTGATTCGATATTTATTTGATTAATTGTACCAACTTTTAAATATGGGTTTGCTTCATATTTCTTTGAAAGCCGTATGGCCTTTTTAGCAGAGGTATCGGCTATTTCCATAGTCACCGTATTTATGTTCCGTTTCCGTTTGAATAAATAATCCATGCCTACGGCCTTCAAAAAGCGACCATAATATTTATTAGAAGAAGTGCGTTCCACTATATCGAATTTGTATTCTTGAAACGGTTCATACATAAGATTCAAAGCAATGCCATTGTATGGAGATTTAACGGCTACGTCGCTATAGGACTTTTGATGTGATTTAACGGTACTAGTTATGGCAGGATATTCCGAAAATCGTACCGCACTGCGACAATTATCAGATATATGACCGCGAGCGCCGCAAACGCAACAATATTTACGAGGATTGTAATCAATACTATTGTTAGGATGAATATTTGGCTCAGTCTACAACAAAATTAAACAAGGTAATTAAATAAATTACAATTTTATTTTATGTAAAAAACTTACGGTTGAATGATATCGACGCCATTTATCGGGACAGTAGTCTAAAGAATGACCTCGTATTTGACAAATGGGGCATGTAAGCCGGTTTTGATAAGAACAAGCATGACAAATTTTGGTAAATACTTGTGTCTTGTTACCGCACTACGCATAAAATCAAAACATTAATGAACTTTACATTTATTTTAAAAAATAACTTACTCTCAAACATATGGTATTTGGACAGCGTGGTTCACAATGACCACTATCCCCGCACATATAACAAATCATAGGCTTTCTAGGCCTTTTACACTTGGAACGCATGTGTCCAAATTCACAGCAATTTGTACACTTTATATTATTTCGTTTGTTCGTTCTAATATTAAAACGATCTTGCGTATATATTTTCCACAAACTTTTATCAGCTTTAAAGAAATTATAACACTTATCTTTTAGTTTGGAGACCCTTAATATTATTTTTTAATACTTACGATTCAGCTTCTGCAATATTTTACTTAGCATAAAATGTTCTCCATTCCACGATTCATTATAAAACTTGCGCATTTCATCATTCCAGCCAATGCCGCCAGGTTTCCTTCGACCACGAGTATAGATGACGTTGTAAATAGGAGAACCATTTTCGTCAAGTGTTCTTGATTGAGACTTATGCGTTTTCGATTTATTTTGGGAATACTTAATTATTTGAGCTTCCTCGTTCGGTAATGATTTATATATGAAATCTTTTTCTCTGTCGCTGCCAGATGAATCGGTAATATCAGCCGGAGGCAATGTGTTTGCATCTGGTCTATCTAGCTGATCAATGGTTTCAAAAATGTCGTTTAATTCATTAACAATATCATTAGGCAAGGCTATGTCGTCTGTGTCTGATTTATTGTTTTTTTCTCTCGCACTATGTTGCGCTAATATTTTTTCAGCAATCTCTCGGGCTGTAGGAATATTTTCAGTTTCACTTTCCTCACCTTCCTCAAGAACCTGGGTTCCATGTTCATCTTCTTGTCCTTGAGCCAAATTATTTAATGTGGCAATAAATTGTGTATCTGACATATGATTAGTTGGTGCTGCCTTATTACCTGACTTACGTTTGTGCAAAATGGGAGAACAACACGCTAAAGTTCGTCTAGTTTTTCGTGTTTTGAAACGTTCTACTGCTATGCCTTTAGATATAAATGGAATAGCGGTACGCGATAATTTGTGTTCATCTTCCTCGACTTCATCATCTTCTTCGTTATCAGAACTAGAAGCAATAATTTCATTATTTTGATCTAATTCTTTATTGCTACTGGAAGCCCGACGTTTACGCAAACGTTTGGTTCTTTGACTACAAATACCAATGTCTTCCACTTCATCTGCACTTGTGTCTATTTGCCGTATAACTGTTGAATTGTTAGCTCCTTTTGAGTAAACACTATCCGTTATATCCGATTCGCTATCGTAAACATCTAAGGCTCTAAATTGGCCTTGGTCCACACGATAGTCTCTTGGTGGCGATTGTCGCTTAGTTGGTTTAGGTGTAGCAAACTCCAAAGGAAAGTTAGTTTCCGTGTTTTCTTTTTGTACCTGTTCCATATTATAATCTAATTTATTTTCTTTATTCTCCAAAGAAATTGTTGCATCAACTTGTTTTGATTTATCAGGAATTTCTAGCAAACTATTAATATCAGAAGTAAGTACGAGCAGATCTTCATCATCTGCCGTACCACTGGCCCCTAATAACAACCGACTTCGATCTGTTTGCCCTATAAAATCATCAGATGATTGTATAGAACATGGCGATGTACAACGTGATGAATTCTCCAAACGTTTTTCACTCCCTTCTGCAGCTGCTAAAATTTGAGTGGATGTTTTTTGAGGTTTTATAAAACCAGCAGTTGATAACAGTTGCACATCTGTTGAATCTAAAGCATTTTCCTCATCATCAATTCTAATCGATACATTATCATTATCACCTTCATCGGCGCTATCGTCTACGGTGAATGTGGGTGGTGGTACTGTTGGTACCATTATAATATCGCTGCTGTCGGATTCATTATCCGAATCTAAATCAATTACTTCGGTTCGCTTTATTTTATTCGCTATTGCAGCAGACTTCTGGGCTTTTTTGGATTTTTGCTTTTTTTCTTCGTAACGTTTAGCTTTTTGTAGTTTCAGTTCTTGTCTAGCGAATAGTCCCTGCTTTATATTTATTGAGGACATTTTAGAATTTTTAGCATTAATATTATTCCATTTGCTGTTTGCTTTTTTACTCTGGCGACTTTTTTTTCGTTCCATCCAATCGGCAACAGGATTTATTTTCAAATTCGATATTTCTGCTGGATGGTTTTGTTTTACACTGCATTGGACTGCTTTCATAGTTTTACATTTTTTAATTTCGTTACATGATGACGGCGAAGGTGAAATATCTTTCGGATTATTTGTAAATGTAGATTTTTCTGCATATATAGAATAAAAGAAAAGTAAACAAAACAATTAATACAACAATTTATTTAATAAAAATAAAATAATTTATTTAATTCATTAATTTTCGAGCTTTAGGAGTTTAATACCATTTTTAACACGATTTTATTATTTGTATTCGATATTTCGCTACACATTTATGTAGCATCAACAGGAAATAAATTATATTTATTTCTCATTGTACAAAGTTTAAAAATTTTCGAAACCAAATAACATTAAAACTTAATAATAATTTTACATTTATATGTACGTATTTAAACAAAATTTATTTGTAAAAGAAAATTTATATTCAATTATATTGTTATTTTATGTATTCACTGCTTATATATGAGCGACATTATCTGTATATGCCTTATAATTAATTCTTTCGGATGTTTGTTTTACAAATTTCTAATATACAACGTCGCTTATAATTCTTCTCAGTGTTTAATACTGATGCATTTTCAAAGTTAGGATAATGAATTACTACATATTTTGTCCGGTTATTCTAGTATTTAGCATATTTTATCGTTCCTGGTAAATATGGTAACGACTTATAAATCCTGGGCCTTATTACACTTCCAGTATTAAGATGGTTTCTATTTTTAAAATGATTAATTAATCTATAAAAAGGTTGTTTCGCAAAGCTTTTATAAATTAATATGTTTCTAATCCTTTTTTTTCTTTCTGTGAAACTCCTTATCACTTATCGTTAAAACCCTTTCTGTCAAATTTTTAGCTACTAATAATGATTCTTTTGCTGGGCTTTGAAAAATAGTGTATAATTCTTCCAGATGTTCTTGGCTTTTGATATCCATACTTTATTAAATTGTTGCACCGTCTTATTATTAATGTATATAATTAAGGAAGTTTGAAATCTTTTCATATTCTTTTGTAAATATAATGTTATTAATGCAAAACAAATCATCCACATACTTAGTCATTATTTTTGGTGCAATATTTATTTTTCAATACAAGTGACCAAGAAGTTCTCCATAATTATGTCCGCTACAATTGGAGAAGCCCTTACCACGAATTCTGTCAATCAGTAGTTATCAAATCCAAAAAAAATGTGCAAGCAAGAATGGGGTTGTTTATCATCTTGAACATTTTAAGACAGTTGGAATAAGAAGAAAATGTGTTCTTTCTGCTGGAGCCAGATTATTAGCAATGAAAACTTATCATGATGATGCAGCACATATTGGATGGTACAAGTTATTTTTAGAATGTAGGAAGAACAATACTGGCGAAAAGTCGGAAAGACTTTTAAAAAATACGTTAGCGGTTGTAGAGCCTATGCTGTAGCTAAATCCCATACGTGACCCAGAGTTGGTCTATATCAAACGGGAAATAAGCAAAGTAAACCATTGAAGATTTGGCACATTGATCATGATAAATCAAATAAGTGTACTGAGATATTGGCAGTCATTGATGCATTGGCAAAATACTGATCCTTCTTTCCAATGCTGCCTGGCGCGAAATATTTATGAAAATTGGAAAGCCTATATAAATTATAGCCGACATCATTGATATTTCAAGAGTTTTTAGAATCCAACTTCATCTTACAGCCGCAGGTATGCCAAGGGGTAATGGACAGATAGAGAATGTCATGAGAACATTATATTATCTTATTAGAAGTGCTTTAACAAACGTAGAAGAAAACAATTGGGCTATGGTTTTACAATAGGTTTAAGCGGTTTTTATTGACACAGTCAGTTCGGCAACAGGATTCACACCAAATGTTATGATTGGCTTTAGACTTCCCGCCGAAGAAGTGATGATTAAATGCATACTTGAAACCCCATTTATTTCTTGCTCTAATGTTGAGTCTAACGTGAACGAAAACTTGAAGAACAAATACGCTAATAGTAAAGATTCGTGACAATATTGTAATCCTAAATACTTATAAAGCAGGCACCGGGAAATTGTGTGCTAAATATATCGGTCCATAGGAAATGCTTAATACTTCTCAACGAAAAATATCTACTGAAAAGGTTATATAAAAGAACCGAAATAAGAAATATAGCTGCACATGAGCAATTAAGATATTGGCTGGAAAAATCCAATTGACGATCCGATATTTAATGAAAAATTTATTTGTTAAATGGGACATTGAATAGAGAACTTGGTATATTGGTCTTGAAATGGTTGGTGGATTTGATAAAGTGAACCTTATAAATGATCTGTCAATTTGTTCAAGTAAATCTTGAATGGTTGTCTAATTTGTTGAATTGTTTTACAAAAGACGGCTTATATGAGCAATTATTTTATATCTAGTTTTTTAATTATTATCTCTATTTATTAAAATAGTTTAAAATTGGAATTAATAACTTGTGATGCGAGGCCGCATTGAATTCATTCAACCATAATGCACGATGTTAATTGTGAGTCACTATAGCGAAATGATAACGGATTTATTGTGGCCAGAAATTAAGGATATGTATTTGGACGATATGTGGTTCCAACAGAATGCAGCCACTTGCCACACAGCCAACGAAACAATGGCTCTTTGCGCGAGAGATTCAATGGTAGTGTTATCACACTTCAATGTGCAAACTGTAATAATTAACATTCCTCCGCTGAGTTGACAATCTTCGGCCGAGTGTAACTCCGGTCGTTCCCGGAGCGAAGATCGAATTGTCGTGGTCTGTCTTTTGTTAAATCAATAACACAATTTCCGAATACGTAAGTGGAAAATTATAAACCTAATTATCCATCAACACCAATCGGGAATTATTTTGGTTCCAGGTTCCTCGTAATAATAAATCGAGGAGATGAATCCCACTCTCCATGCTTAAAAAACTGATTCAAAGAACTTTAATATAAATCACTTTTATAAACGGAGAAAATTGTCTTGGAACCAACACAATAATCCCCATACCCCAGCCTAACGTTTGCTTGTAAAAGAATGGAAACCTTCTTGTACTGAATGTGGCTGGGATATTACTATTAAGCACATTCTTTTATTGTGCACACAATATGAGAATATTAGAATTACCATTTTAGGTACGTGTAATCCGATAATACTGCTATAAACTACTTCCGTCCTATATTTAATTAAAATCTAAGATTTTATTACAAGAATAAGAATTATTATTTAATTATTAGTATTAAATTATTACTATCTTTTATCACCTAGAGCCGATGGCCTGTGTAGCTAGCTTGTGATCTTTTTAATTGTATTAGTAGCTTGTAATTTAATTACTTTTGTAATAAATAATAGTAATAATACTTATTTTTATGCAAGATAGTGACCTAAACTAGATTAAGCCAGAACACTGAATAATTGTGAATTAAAAAATATACCTGCATGTGACATATATTGTTTGGATTGCAGTTGATTTTGAGATTTATTGGAATATGAGGGCTCATGACGTCGTTGTTCATTTTTATTATATGGAGTTGTAAAAGTATTACGTATTAAACGCCGCATAGAATTCTGAATTTTTTTGTCCTCTTGCTCCCCTTTTTTAGCAGTATGCTCATCACTGGCCCAATAACGTCTCGACAAAATTCTATTGATATTCGATGACGTTTCATGAATTTGATCAGGAGCCTTGTCATTGCCATTATTTATACCAATCATTTGTCCGCCTTCAGTTTGTGAAATCTGTTTTTTATTCTGTACATTTAGTTTATCTATTGCCTCATGATGTATTTGTGAATATAAACGTGCCTCCAATTCATTAAGATCTTCCACATTCTCAATATCGACCTGTTATATGTTTGAATTTGTTTATATGTTCACTTTTCGTTAATTATAACTATACTTACTTTGTCCATATTGAAGTATATTCTTGTTTAGATTATAATCCTCTGTGGTTTAGATTTATCCTCTAAATGTAAATTTTGGAAATTGGTAGAAAAGATTTCATTATAAATTTTTCAAAGAAATAATAAAGAGAACAGCAACTGCAGTTTTTTATTTTTATCTCTCATGTTCTTAGGGTTGCCGTGGCGATATAAAAAACCGCAAAAATGGAACTTTCAGAAAAACTAACAAATATAGGACTTGTGTGATTAAGGACAGTTTCGGGACGTTTTTTGGAATGTTCGTGGTCAAACAATGTTGGCCGAACGATTCTTTTCACAACGCCATCACACAAACAAAATACACACAGGCAAAATAAAAAATGTGTGTGTATGATGTTCTTGTTTAGTTTTATCATAATTTTTTGCCTCTCATCCATAACAGAAGATCATGAACACATTTTCTCTCGTTAATTTGCAGACACTTTGTATGTGCGAACAAATTTATGGGTACCCTAGACTGCGCTGGTGAGCACAGAACAGTCGCGTCTAGTTAGTAGTCCATAATTGCGTTCGTTTTGTTACCCAAGCAAAAGAGAAAAAGTATAATTATAAAAAATGTATCGTTCACAGGTAATGAACGAACCAGAGTTGCATTTGTAATCCAAGCTATACAAAATTTTGTTCTCAACAAAAAGTTAATATTTTTAATGAAAACTGTTTAAAATTATAAGATGACATTCATGTTTCGACAAATAATGCATTTGTTCAGACATGGACCTTAATTGCGCAATTACGGAATTTATAAAATGAAGGTCTTAATTGAAGTTATTTTACCATACAATAATTCGATTAATAAATTGAGCAATTAGTACTTATTTGCAATATCAATTGCCATATTCTCAATGCTACACTGGCAAAGTGTGTTTTAATTCACACGTTGCTCCAAAATTCGTCTTATAGCCGCCCCATTATATAACCAACAAGTTGCTGACATTTTTACAAGTTTTCTGAAACGTTCGCTGTCAATACCAATGATGAAACCGTTTTTGAAACTGCACAGATATAGAAAATGCTAACTGTATTTGTTTTGGTTACATTTTCGTAACTATTGAGGTCTAATTATCGTAACTTTCGATACATATCACTCGTAAGGGCATGCATTAAAGAATTTTCTTTCCCTCTCTGATAGTACTTTTCAATTAAGTTCTAAAGTAACATCCCTTTTTAAATGTTGCTTACATACATACGAATGGAAATTTTTAAGGTGATGAATCGAAAAAAAAATTCCTAGGTCGACTTGAGAATTATATTCAAAGAGGACTTCAACATGTTTTTAATAAATTGTAGCTTTTTCTTCAATTAGTGAAAATATTTGTTTACTTTTTATTATACTTACATATACCTATATTTTGCATTTTATTTTAAAAATGTAACCTTCTTGGGATGCACGATGTAACTTTTCGCAATCTACCTATGGCAACACTGGTGAACTGTCAAGTTTATTGCTTTATGTCTAAGCCGGGCCACGTATAATATACATTAAAGACAAACAAATGTAAGTTAATTTATTTACTAAAAGAAAATCTAAAATTTAAAAAAATTTTCTTATAGAATGGAGGCCTCAATGCAACGCTATGTATCGCCTATTAACCCAGCTGTCTTTCCACATTTGGCTACAGTATTACTCGTTATTGGCACATTCTTTACGGCTTGGTTCTTTATCTTTGTAGTATCACGACCTAAAAATACCAAAGAAAAGACACTCTTCAAAGAACTTGCAATCAGCTTATGTGCATCAGTATTTTTGGGTTTTGGTATAATGTTTCTAATGTTAGCAGTGGGTATTTATATATAAATGATAAACATAAAATGGAACTTACTCGTCGAAGAAGGCACCGGAAATGAAATTGTAATACTGGCTAAACTAATTAAACGGAATATGCAATTTTTTGATAAACATTCAATCTAATCCGTTTTTTGAACCCCAATTTGTAATAAATAAAAAATTTAAGTAAATAGATAAAACTGCTGTACATATTAACAAAGTGCATATCACGGCTTCGGCTATGTGCCATCTTCAGTGTCATTTTTCGTTCTACTTATCATATGTTATTAATGGTTATAGATTATTTTGTGATGTTTATAGTACATTGAGAAGCAAAAATCAGTACGCCGACCAGAATTAATTAACTTAAGAATTACTTATTCGTAAATGCATTATTTTCTCTTTTTTTTTCAAAGTACCACAAACGAAAAAGAGTACATTAGAAACTAATAACTCTGGACTGAAAGAAAATTGTATTTTGATATCTTAGCTCTAATCCATTCGTTAAAAATTTGACACAAAATTTTTATTTTTCAAAGATTTTTCGATGAGGAAACTTTTTTTTATATTCATACCTTTTAAGTTACATAACGGTTGTTTGTTAAAATTTCAGAAAGCCTGGGGGAAATCACGGCATTTGAAATAATCGAAATTTATATAAAATTAAAAAAATCGAATATGTAAAAAAAACTACTTCAATTTATAAAAGTTATATAAAGCAGATCTCCATATATGTAGATTTGTTTATACAACTTTTATACATACATACTTAAAATGAAACGAAAATAATTTAATATAAACAATTTTTTAAAGTAATGCCAATTTGTTATCAGCAATGAAAAAGAAAGATAATTAAATAAAATAGGGATCTCAAACAAGTTTTCTATGATATATGAAATCCAACTTGTCCAAACTGGCTTGATCAAAAATCTATTAAAATTATACCTATGTATAATGTCCAGAAACTGCAATGGCTATATGAAACGCTAATAACTCTTTAAAATTTTGTTTTTAACATGCAGGTCTATATGTATTTCTTGATTAAATTAGAATATATTAAATACGTTGGTTGATTTTTCGTAATATATAATTTGATTATTAATATGTATAACTATAATTAAATATTATTTTATAATTTCAAATTAACGACTTCTTGTTTTGTTTGTGATCATTCTGCTTAATTTTAAACTTTAAAAAAATTTAATACATTTTTTGCTACTACCGGCAATGACATGAATGTAAAAAATGTTGTCTGAATTTTATGTTTACAGTGATAAATTAGTGTTGTATATTAACCAGCTAGACCAGCCTTTTGTCTGCACTTTTGCATGATGGCACGCAACATAAACTGTTTGCGAGACAACTGGCGAACGTGTTTTAAAAATGTTTCCAAATCAATGACACTACTGCGTAAAGCTTCACCTAAATAATAAATGGCATCTTCAGCGGCTGCTTCCTCAGCATAAGCGTTTAGTAATCTTAAAAAATATTTAAAAAGAAAATAATCGTCACAAAAAAAGTTCAACTTGAATTGCTGGTTGGTTGCACCAACGGCCTAAACATATTGCAACTTACTGTTTGTATAGTGGTGCTGTTGTCGTAACGGCTTCATCTGGATCAATGCCTTCAGAATTTTCTAAAGATTCTAGGATCTTTTCCAATTCTTGTTCTTTGTCTCGTAACATATTAATATTTTTTTGTAAATCAACCTACATAAGTTAAGTTTAAAACATAAACAGAATTTCATATAAACCAATAAAATTATATTCATTTTACCTCCTCTCTTTGCAAACGGCTAATAATTGAATCAATTTTAGTACTGCCTTCAACCAGTTCTTGTTTGGTACGATTAAGTGTATCGATTTCAGCTTGGTATTGATTAACTTTCTCCTGCAAACGACGTCGTAGTTTATCTTCAACAGCACTTTTAAGCGAAGCCTTAATGTGCTCCTCGGTTATGGTACCAGTCGAATTCGTATTTGAAAGATTCTTCAAAGAATGTATTGGTATTAAATATTTTAATATTATAAATTTCAGAGCCTTACATATCCTGAATTATAGCCCGGAACGGATGGAAAGTTCATATAGGGAGGGTATGCGGCGCTACCTCCTGAAGTTGCTGCTGGCATGGCATTGTTAGGAGATGAAGAATATGGCGGATAGCCACCAAAATTACTTGATGGGTATGAAGGAAATGCACCGCCCGCTGTAGGATACGGTAAATTATATGAGCCACCTGATGCTGTTGATGTATTAATATTACTGGCACCTCCAGGTTGTGGCATAAAAGCTAAAGTTAAAAATAATATTGGTTCATCAGATATAAAGGATTCTGTTAAGCTGAATTTTATTATTAAATTTATAATTTTTACTATTACGCTGCTTTAACAAACTTAGATTTTTACTCTGTTTTACAAACATAAACTCGGCCTTTCTCCCTAATAATACATTTAAAGCCTAAAGGATGCAAAAATTACACTGAAGATGGCATAAAACTGCGAACAACTCAACTACACTGGTTAATAGATCCTCACTCAACCTTGGCTTTAGAATGCAAAGTCCTCTTATACAAACCCGTTAAAGCCTATATATGGCATTCAGTTGTAGGGTACTGCTTGCGCATCAAACATTCAGAAGTTACAAAGAAGACAGTCTAGGACTTTACGACTTATTGTATGCGCCCCTGGTATATAAGAAATAAAAATATCCATAGAGATCTAGAAGTTCCCACTATCCAGGAAGAAGTAAAAAGATACACCCCAAAATACGTAAACAAACTAGAGATCCACCTTAACACTCTTGTTCGCAATTATTGCAATTTCGCGGGCACCGGGGACTAAAAAAGACTGACACATTGAGCTTGACGATTATATTATAATAAATAATATTTTAGAGATAAGATTTTAATACTTATTGTAATTTTCTTTTAGAAAGATTCAATAAAATAAAATACAGCTTAAAAGAAAATGATTTTATTTAAAAGAAAAGATTCAATAAAAAAAATATTAAAAGTTAAAAAAAAAATTATTTACATAACAAGATGTTAAAATTATCGCTCAAGAAAAATCATTAATTATTAAAGTATTTTCCAAGCTAGATAATAGTGATAAATAAAATTTGAAAGATATTTTACAGAAAGGGAGACGGAAAGGTAAAAACGTACACATTAGGAAATCTACTTATCTTCAGACTTTATAGGAAACAGTTATAAAATTTAATGAAAAGTAGTTTGTTAATAACACTGATGTAGATATCCCTAATGAGGTACAATGTATAAACATTCACTGTATATACGAGTAATTTGCAGTTTTAAAAATGATAACGGACGGAGATTGCAGAAGGACGCTAGAAAATTGAAGAACAAGAGATAGCCAGAACTAGGTTAACTATAATCATTTTAACAAAATGAGATTGACAAATAGGGATATGTTTATGTTGGATAAAGTTAAAATAAGAGAAAGGTAACACTACAGCAGCTTTAAAGAAGAAAGATGATGACATCAGAATTAAAAAAATTGTAGGAGATACTACGAAATGTCAGTAAGTAGGTAAGGATTCAACGAATAAATTGCAGAAGATAAATAATGAAATGCTATAAGGACTTTTTAAGAAGATAAATATTACGATTTTTGAGAAAAAGAAATTAGGGACAAATATTGCGACTTCACCCAGATTGTATGGTATTACTAAGATTCACAAACTAGAGTTACCCTTAAGACAAATTTGTTCATTTGCCAATTCACCATCATACGAATACTGCAAATATGTTACAAAAATGTTGAAGAGAATTAGTGAGTTTTCTAAGTATAATATTAACGACTCTGGAATTTACCAATAATGTTAAAAGCTTCAAAATAATGGAAAATGAGTTTATTTTGATGTGTCATTATTTTCTAGTATACCAGTTGATTTAGCAATAACAATAATAAAAAAGAGGGCTTATTTTTAAGTACTCTTAAATATATATTTTTATAGCAATGTTTTTGAGAAGTTACTGGACACGTGTATTGGGAAATTAAGAAAATAATTAATTGTTTTGCATTATTTGTGAATGTGCAATTGATAATATTTTGGAAACATTCAATACCTTTAATAACCTTAAATTTACATAAGAAAATTAATATGATTCCAAACTTCTTACTTATGTGCGATAATAAGACGGGGCAACAATTTTATAAGCCAACAGCATCTGGAAGAAATATTAACCATTTTTCTAAGCACAGTAACAGAACATCATAAGAACAGCTAAAAAATTGGTAGAAAGAATTTTAACGATAAGTGACAGAGAGTTTCACAAGAAGAATAAAGACAAGATTAGGAATATATTATTTGATAACAATTTTCCAAAAGAACTTTCTTGTAGATTAATAATCGTTTTCCAAATACAAGAAATCATAATACAAAAAGCGCAATAGAGCCAAGGATTTATAAGTCGTTAGCTTATGTATCTGGAATATCAAGTTCAATTACCAATTACGTGTAATTGGGAATTTTTTCTTACGGTTCAATTTTTGTTCGAGTACTTTTTTTATACTTGCGTAACTAAATGCGGAATCGTAATCGAAATGAAGAATTGTAATCTAAATTCAGAATAGAGCTAATTGTTTTCACTGTGTGCTTACATTTTGCACTTCTTTTCAAAATTGCACAAATTTTCTCAAATATTGGCTGTTATTACATATTTCAATAACAATCAATTAATATTGCCATAAATAAAGAACATGACGGTATAAATTGGATATACTACTGTGGGCAAAAACTAGCAAGACTTTGTTCATAATTTTAATTTCTTTATTTATTCTGCCAAATCTATTTCGTCCCCCTCAAAGTAATCAAAGTAATTTTTCTCAGTGCTTGGACATACAACGAGTAGTTTGGTTTAGTGTGTGGTACGTTACTAGGTTTTGTACTAGCTATGGATAGTTATATATCGGTATGGTAAGCCTTATATCGGTCATATTCGGGTTTACGTACGTTTATGAATTATTTTTGGTGTGTTGGAAGACTTTACAGCCCCTAATGTTTGCAGTGTGGTTTTCACCGCAATCGATGCATTTTTTTAAGTTGGGATCAGTTTTGGAAAAAAAATGCCCCCTGAAGTACGGTGGGCGTTACCGCAAACAGCGTATACAAATAGTAGTTTGCAGTAAGTTTTGGAGTGCTCGAATTCCTGGCAATAACTGCTCTTTTACCATTATTCTTCTGTTAAGTAGATATCGTAATTTGTAAACTGTGTGGACGGAGTTTTTAGATGTTATCTGAGGTGCATTAAATACAATCTCAACACGATGCATTGCTTAGAGAACTTTAGTCTTGTTTTGAAGATTGTGCACTGACCTTACGATGTAACCTTCCGGATCTATGGCACATTTTATTTCCTCAGTGGGAACAGAACTGTCAATATCCTGCACAACAATACTAAAACCTTTAGCACTTTTTAATTGATATCTTTAATTTTCTGATCTTTGAATCTTTGTTTCTTGGATTTGTCCCCGTCGAATGGAGGCGTCGTAGAAATGTTTACAATGGTATTGGACGAGCAAACTCGCGCAAGTTGATTGATAAAGGTTTTCGTTGCCTGACAGCGCGTTGTAGAAACATGAATAAAAAGCATAAGGTACGTTACTGAGACAATTTATGATAAAAACAAGTTAAACGTCAATCTAAATATTACTGGAAACGAATAGGGTTGCTATTAAAATTTCTTCATCTATTCCAACATCATCTCGAAGTAAGGAGAGTAACGAAGTGGCTTTGGCCAAACACAAAGCGGCAGTACATTTACTGTGCTTAACCATCAAACAAGCTTAACTGTCACCACGTCTGCTGGGATCTCTTTAGACGCTAAATATTCAATGCTGTTGTTTCGATTCTGTTGTTCCTGTTTTATGAAATGATGTCCCACGTCAATATGTTTTGTGCGTGGGTGAAAACCAAAACTTGATGCTGGCTTCTATGCACTCTATCGTTAAAAAGTTTTATGGAATTATATTTCACACTCCCTCAAGTATAAAGCATCATTAGTAGCTTCAGAGAAAGCTATTCGGATTCGATACTTGAAACGGAAAGTGTCATTGGCAGCTTGCCAATGTTAGTCATTTAAATTTTGTATTAAACTGACTTAACAAATTTACGGAATACGCTATATCCGGACAAGTGTTCATGCTAAATACATTAGAGCATCAACAGGGCTTTGGTATGAATACTTAATTATCACATCTTCACAAAGATTTTGAGGCTTTTGCAGCTTACTATTAAATCTCTCCAAAAATTTTGGGTTAGAAATACGTTGATTTCAGCATTCTGTTGAAATTTTAACCCTAAGCACACCTTAACGGGACCAACATTATTCATTTTGTAAGATTCTATCAACGACTTCTTGTTATCCGTTAGACAGGATTTGTTATTTGATGCGATTAACAAATGATCCGCATATACCGTGAGAAGCTTGAAGCATTTATTTTCTTCATTTACAAATGAACAAGGATTCTACTTAGACGGCTCTAGATTAAATTGTCGTAATATATACGTCAACTTCTTATACCATTTTAGACCGGACTGACGTAGACTAAAGAGTGCCTTCACTATTCTGCGATCTGGATACTTATAACAAAACAATGCGCTTAGCCATTTCCCTACTAACTTTTTAGCTTTATGAGATTTAATGTCTTTGAAAACATTTTTAACCAGTTCACCATTAAGGCAGGAGGTCACTACGTCCAATTGAGGTATTTCAAGATACATTTTAGCTGACAACGCTGTATGTAATCTAACTGAGGCTGATCGCACCATAGGTCGAACCTTTTCTTTCCATCTTTTGCTCGAAACAGGAAACGATTGCCTATAAAAAAGAAAAGTTCCTTTTTTATGAGTGTTAGACAATTTCTTTGGCTCTGTTTCCAATCTGCGTTACAAACTTATCTTCAATTGTCGTTACTCATGATTTATGCCTAGTTTACACAAATTTAGTAATTGTAGCAGAAATTTTAGAAATCACCAAATTGAAGTCGTCGAAACCTTTAAATTCAACAGCCTTCATTTTTATGTTTAAGGTATCGTAATTTTCTGCATTATGCATCTGAATATTCGCGACTGTATCCGACATATTGTTTGTTGATTTGTTTTTCCGACAGGGTACTCTGATATGTTTGGAACGATTTTCCGTCATCCCTTGTCAATTTTGTCAATATAAACAATTAAGGGACATAAATGTTTTACCTGCTACCTACCCATACTATACGGATGACTAGCTAAATAACTTAAAACACGTACGAATTAACACACGTCTTACCTGCTACCTGCCCACATAAGACCGATGGCTAACTGACTATAAAACGTGAACGAATTAACATACAACAATTCAGAACGATAAAAATGGCAATGAAGATGGCGACTAGCCGAACCCGGTTTGTCTCCAAACCAAAATTGACAAGGGATGACGGAAAATCGTTCCAAACATATATATCCGACATATCTTTTGTTTTAATCATCTTCTCATTGACAAAAATAATTATTATATCTGTTTATTCAACCGACACTTTTGTTTGGATTATTTACTTTCCGCAAGGCTCTCTTTGCCCATAATCTGTTACAATGGAAGTCATACATAAAAAGAACAAAGCACATTATTCAGTCTATTTATGAAACATAGAACACAACCGTCAAGCCAATTATTACTGAAAACTTATAAGTTTGCCAATCGAGCCCAATAATGGGCTCATTAAACTTATTTTCATTTTTAAACATTGTTTTTTTTTGTTTGCGATTGGCCATAAAATAATAGTTTTCTATATGTAGTGCGCTGTAGAATGATATTACAAAATGAAGTAAAAGCTCTTCAAAGGACGTGTTAAATCTAGTGCTTGGCAATATGCATATTATACAATATTTTAAGAACGTGATGTCTTGCGGGATATAAAAGATGTAGGTTTCAGCAGATCAGCAAAAATTAGAGATCATTACCTTACAGAAGAAAGTGAGCAATAGGGTAATGAAGCCGTCGATAACGAGTGAACCACACACTTTCCAATAAAAAGTGACAAATACAAGTTTTAGGAATATAATTTTTGCAGAGTAAACTTATAGAGCTAATATGAGGGCCAAATACTAGATGATTACCTAAAAGAACTTAATGAGTTTTCATGTGCTCTACAAACTCAATTATAATGGTGAAGTTAATCAGAGGAGGTTTAAAAAGCACAGTCTTAGTTTTATAAGTTTTACGAAGATTACTATACTACATCGATGAGTTGCAAATGATCTGTAAATAATAATTGTATATTGTCCGTAAATACGAAGGGTTTACATTCAAAAACCTGTTGCGAAGAAGTCGTGCATTTATAGCATAAACAATAGAAGGTTATAATTGAGCTCTGTGGTTGAAAATTTATATAAATATGCTATATTTCCACCAAATGTGAATTACTTACATCCTGCTGGATATTGTGCGCCCGTAACTTGATCTTTGGGGAGCGAATACACTGGTGGATGCTCTCCAAAAGTAAGAATCATTACTTGAATCAACGACAGCAAATCACTAGAACGCTATGTTATAAAATAAGTTTTAAGAAATACATTACACAAATTGAGAAATATAAAATTGACTTACAGATTGCCAATCATGCAAATATGGCAAGTAGATTCTTCCATTATGATCTACATACATGGATACTTTTATTCGCATGGTCGGTGTTGGTTTTACAAAACAAATAGGGGCATTCATAGGATGAGTGTCCATAAGCCAAATACAAATGGGTATATAATACGTATTGTCTGTAAATGAGATATTACGTTTTATAAAAGAATTACTTAATCCTTACAAACACAACAAATAAACACGAATTACATACTTTTATACACAACGGGTATAGTACCATTTAAATTAAATAACTCCTTTGAATTACCGTCATTAAAGACTGAAAATGTATGAGAATAACAAAGAATTTGAAGTTGCAGAAAATTGAACTAAAACCATTTTTTCGATCTTACCAAACATTTCTAAATTGTATCTTAAACTACGATAATTTGTTAAGACAGTAATTACTTCCTTCTTTGCGGCATTAAGATGTTTATACTGTAATTGTTATTAGATCATTAAATAATTTCATCAAATATATTAACTTTAATAAGCTACCCAGCATATGACCCATACATAAACATTTATTTTTCTATGGCCTTTTGACACAACATACCTTTGATAATAACTTGGTAATTTGTGACTCCTCCAACGTCGGTGCCATCTTTATTTAACTGTCCTTTTATATTGTTTGCGATTTCTTATAAATAATGAGATAACCCTCAAAATATAATAAAGTTTATTTGTAATTCCTAGTTTTTCTTCTAAAAATTTTTGACGTTTCTTCGATGAGTAATTTAAAAAATGTTGTCCAAACAAGGTGTTGCCATTTGTTTGCAGTAAAATATACGTCCCCTTGGTTACTTTCGGCTAGTTGGCAATATACCAGTGGGAAACTTCTCGGCGGCTTAACAGCTTGCGCAGTACATGATATTTGTGCTTCATATTGTAGATAAATGTTAGATAAATAAACACAAAAAATCTACCAATACGATAAAATCGACTGAATACTGAAAAGAAATTATTCGTAGTGTTCTGTGTGTGGAATTTTTTTGTTTGTCATTGATATTGCTCGCTCTCAGCATATGTGTATTTTGTTTGTGCGATGGTAGACAGAATTGTGCGAACAACTGTTCGGACAACAGTAAATACGAATCATAGATATAACTGTGATACGATTAGGCCATCAACAGCGGCGACTACTACTACTACTAGACGGAATTACTTAGAACAACCTTTCTTATAAAAAAGTGATAAAAAATCTTATTGTTTCTAACTTGCAATCGTGTTATTTAAAAATGTTGTACATAAAAACGTATAATGATTACACGCTTTTTAAAACGTCATTGTTGGGTATTCTGTTTTTATTCTGCGGTTGCATTGGTGATTTCCGATGCAGTTAATAATGGATGCCTATAATACTAAAGTAACCAAAGTAACTCATTATCACCCTTCTCGTGACGCCTCTGATTACATTGTGCTATATGAGTAAAACAGCTCTTATCGTACAAGACTTATTTTAAGTTGATTGACTGTTAAATTTCATATAAAAATGTTTCATCTTTTCCAGTATATTTTTTATATATGGAGTTCTACATCCGCAAACAAGTTGGAAATACTTTGAATTCGCCCTTGAGCCTACCTGTTATCATTTGTGTTAATGTTAACTTCATATTTACATACTTCTATATATAGTGTGACTGTGTGGAGCTTTACTGTTTAATTCGACTCGAAACTAAAAGCTTTCGAATAATTTGTGTGCGTAATACATTGTTTCGACAATATTCTCTTTCGAATTGAAATACTCGGAAACGCCCTAGTAAAAATGCATAATCTATGAATAAAATCACCCTGTCGGAAAATCAAATGAAGAATAATCTATGACAGTTTATATAGTTGATGCTAAACAATTGTAAACTAATACTTTGTAACAGAAAAAGCTCATATAAACTGTGTTTAATTTCGTGTACATGTCATTATGCCAATATTACATCCATATGTAAAACGTATATACATAAGGCGATTCCTATCAAATATAACCTGTGTTATTCATATGTGCAGTAACATGTGTTGTATTTTTTTAGAACACCTATTTTCATGTGCAAAACCATGGTGTAATGAGTTACAAGGTGAATGCATAAGGGGAACAAATGAAATAATATAAATAATAATAATAATATAATTACAGGAGTTTTTGTTTGTGTAAAAGTAGAGAACACTTCTCAAAATCAAATTACTAAAATAAAAAGCAGAAAAAGTCAAACATAAAATAAAAAGTGAAAGACATAAAACATTTCATAAAAATTAAAAAAATTAACCTATTTTTTACACTTCTCACAGACACCCAAACCGCACAATAAAAATTCAAAACGAGGCTTTTTAAGCGCAAAACTTGATAAATGGCAACGTTTTTTGAATTAAAAAAATTTCTAAATTTATTTATTTATTTATTGCATCCCTGCACAACAAGACCAAATCTTATAATTATAGTGTATGGGTATTAATTTAAATACGATATTAACGTTATCATAAGTGAAGTAACACATATATGTTACATAATTGAATCAAATAGCGGTTACAGATCTAGATAATATATAATAATATTGATAACAAGTAATTATATATTAGTAGATATTCATAAGCTAATGAAATGTTTAGCGAATCAAAAGCAAATTTAGTTAAAAATAATACAAAATAAGTATGGTTTACATAAGTGGTTTTATGGAATTAAAAAGATGTTCACTCACATGAATATACACATATACATATTAAAATAATCTAAAAAGAATTTTAATTAAAATATTCATACAGAAATTTTTTGAAAGACGTTGCGTTGTCGTTTAGTTGTTGATTGTGTGGAAGAGCATTCCAAAGGCGTATAGTATGTAGAAAGAACTGCCATTCTGAAACGAGGCATTTGTGTTTAGGAATGATAATCTGTTTACCCCTTAGCGATCTAGCGAATCTTATTCTCCTAAATATATATTGTGGTGTTTCAGTGTACACGATCTTATGGAGGAAAACTAAAGCCCTGATCCTTAAGAAGTTAGCAAAAACCACCCCATATAAAGAACCTGCGTATGCCGAAACATGATCCCTCCTGCCCAGATTATATACATATCTTACAATGTTGTTATATAAAACCTCAAGTTCTCTCCAACTAGCGCTATCGCAGCCATAAAATAATTCGCACCCATAAGTAAGGCTTGGAATTAAATACGCTTTAGCAAGTAGCATTCTCACTCTCAGAGGTGTGACATATTGGACAATCCATAACGTTCTCAATTTGGTATATAATTTGGCAATCAATGTATTGACATGGCTTGACCATGTTAAGTTGCTGTTAAATACGACTCCAAGATTCTTTGCAGTGACCACTACCTTAATTTTCTCCTGGTTAATGACAATATCATCACTTAAAATTGGGTGCGTTGTTTTTTTGTGAATTACCAGACACTTTGATTTGCTAGGATCTAAAAAAAGACGATTAGCAGATACCCATTTATAAATGTTATCCAAATCATAATTGAGCTTTCTGATATTTTCCACGATAGACTGAGCTGGACTACTAAGCCAGAGCTGTACGTCATCAGCATACATATGAATATCACAGTGGGACAGATTAGTTGGCAAATCATTAGCGTAAATCGAGAAAAGAAGTGGCGCCAGAATCGAACCTTGGCGAACATCTCTTGTCAGTTGTCTGGGATTAGAAATCATATCATTCGCATATACCGACTGTAAGCGATTAGTAAGGTAGGAGTATACAAGCCGAACTGCACGTCTAAGCTTGTGACATAATATTCCGTGGTCAACCATATCAAACGCTTTTGAGTGATCGAGAAGCACCAAGAAATTTGACTGTCATCTAAATTGCATCTGATGCACTCCGAAACATTCACCAACGCAGTCACGCAACTGTGGTTTGGCCGGAAACCTGAATGTTTATCAGACAACAAGTTATTAAAATAAACAAGCACTTATTTTTCGATACAAGATTTTCTCAAAGGCCTTCGAGAGAAAACTTAGTATGGCTATTGGACGATATTCATCGTTAGATTTGGGTACGGGAATTATCTTCGCATGTTTCCATTTCACATGAAAATAGCTTTTTATAAACCTGGGATGCATATTATCCAGACCACTTGCATTCGATTTTATCTCTGAGAAGTTTGATAAAACATCAATCTGACTCACACATGAAAAACTGAAAAAATTCATATTCACTATACTATTATCATTAACAGTCAAGGCTCTGTCACGTTCTCCCATTGCATGCTCTACTGGCCCATCTTTAGTAAAAATTTCATTAAGCTCATTAACATCAGCAGATATGTCCACAGTCATAGCAGTTCTCCCAACCCCAATATCCCTTATAGTCTGCGAAGTGCGTCTTGATTCAAGTGCAGAACCAAATCTATTAGAATAATAGCTAAATTTAGCGGACTTTATCATCCTGTTCGTGCTAGTCCTGACAGTACGGAACACAGCCATCAGTTCTGGTGTACGAAAACGCTTCCAGCGTGAGTAGGCCAAATCTCGACGTTTAATACTCTCTTTTATTCCGGAATTGAACCATGGCTTTTTTGTCGCTACAACAGTTTTAGTCCTAATAGGTACCGGGTCGTCATATAACCTCGATAAATTTTGCTCGAGAAACCTGTAAAAAACTCTTTCTAGAACGTCATAATCAAGGTTCATAAAATCACGATAGGAGTAGGTTCGATACCATATAATGTGTGGAAAAACATGGAGCAGATATTTGATCATATAATTTTATTTTTGTGGTGTCACCTACAAAAATAAGATCCAGAAGAGTACTATTACTCTCAGTGAAATGAGTAGGAAAAGTGGTATTTGAGGGTATGAGACCCAATGTACTCATTTCCTCCCTAAAAGATTGGAGTTGAAATCTCCCGCAATAATCACGTCACTATATCGTATTACCTGAGACTCAATATTACCTATAAAGCTGCTGTAGTCAACTGAGCCATTTGGCCTATACACACAACCTACCAACATTTTCCTGCCAAAAGACGAAATTTCAATAAAAATATGCTCAATTCTGTCGTTCAAATTAGTTCTGCTACATAGCTTGCAGGTTATGTAATTTCTGACATAATTGGCCACACCTCCTCCTCTTCCTGCTAGTCTATCAGATCTAAAAATTCTATAGCCCGATAATGACATAGCACTATTAGTTATCGCCTCATCTAGCCATGTCTCTGAAACGCAAACAATATCAACATTCGAGTCTTCAAAGATCCACCTAAATTCGTCAATCTTCGGTCGCAAACTTTGGGCATTTAAGTGGCATATTTGAATTCCCTTTCTTTGCTTAGCCAAAATCTTTACTACAGTACTCGTTACGCAATTGGACCTCCCTTCAAACGTTTCACTTATCAAAGAAGATAAAGTAATATATTGCTATTTAAAAAATATTCTGACCTAAACACAACGCAAGAAATTTCAAATCTGTGTTTATAAAAAATTATAGTTCTTTTAAACAAGTAAATATCAGTGGGCATAAATATATTTATAGATTTAGCTTTTTGTTTGCAAATACAACATAGAAAATAGCAACTAAGAGTAACAATAGGAAATGTAAGCAACGTTAAAAGCAGGCTAATACTGTACAGTTTGTTAGCCTCGAAAAAGCTGCTGCAGCTCCTCAGGAAACTCTACTAGCAAAGGTTCATCGGAATCAAGCTTTTTTACGTAGACAAGTCCACGCAGAGTATAAACACTTTTCAGACATTTATTCTTCTTCATTTTTAAAGCTTCTTGAAATATTTTATGATTGTGAGGCGTTAAATTTTCATTAACGAAAATAGGAGCTGTACTGTCGAAACCAGCGTGCCGTAGACATAAGTTACCTTTGTTTTCTCGTCTGTACGTTGCAATTGTCTTCAGTAGAAAATTTCTTAAGTACGGCGACTGCATTTTTACGATTATTACGTTATCTTTTGGTATATATGTTTTATTATCTTTATATATTTTGTTATGTCTGTATACACTATCAGTTTGCGGCGTTGCAATGTTTAAACTATTGCAGATATTACTAAAAATATCATGTAAGTTTTCATTTTCTTTGTAGGGTACACCACTGATTCGTATACTCCCAGCCACTACTGAATTGTTTTGTTTATTGAAGTCCCCTTTCAGACCAGCAAAGTTTTCTTTGACAAAGTTTCTTGAATTCTCTTTTAAACTTTGTCTTGTGTTCAGACAGGATAATTTTACTTGGACAAAGTCTGTTTCTTTTGTTTGTCAAATATAAAGAGCAGCCATATTAATTCGATTTACGAACTAAAAACACAAAAGGAATTTGCGAGTACAACGAGTTTTGTACCAACCCCCGCTCTCTTTTCCTCCCTCCTCAACAAACTCAAGACTTTGCAAAGAAACTTTGCTGGTCTGAAAGGGGTCGAACTCTATTTTTATGTCTATTATCTCACGTTTAATGTTTTTGAGATCAGAAGCATCTGTCTCTAATTTAGCTATACTGTTTTTGATGGCATTGATTGTTGTAGTTTCCAGCATTGTTACTCTTTCAGTTAGAGCATTTAATTCGGTTTGAAATAAAACAATTCTCTTGTCAATTTCACTCAAGAGTTCTTCTTTATGTTGTTTGAATTTATTTTCGATCATAACGTTCAGTTGTTCTGTTAATTTGTTGAACCTATTGTCTAGTAAAGTCACTAATTTAAAAAGTGACTCAGTTACTAGAGGACGATGAACTTTACTTGAATTTAATAAATGAGAGTCTTGTAAAATTGCTCTTAAACGATTATTCGTGGGAGTAATTGTATTTGGAGTTGTTTCACTTCCACTGCTCAACTCTTTCATATCGTTGTTATTAGTTTTTTCACCTGTTGTTATTGTAGATTTCTGTTGTTTATTATTATTTGTTACTTTTCTGCGTGATGTATGCTTATTTCTATTTTTTGTTAAGTAACAAACCGTTAAATTTATTGGTTTAAAGTTGAGTAGTTAATACATATGTGTTACAATTTTAAAAGAGATATATTTAGTTTTATTTTTTAATTTTTTATGTTTAAAAGTTTTTTAATTTTATTAGACATCTAGCTGAATGGAATGCATTTTCTATGCCGCTACACACGTTATCAAAATTCTTCGTGTCTTATCTACAAATTGTGTGCCTAAACATCTTCTACTGTTTTCAAGGTTGTCCATATTAATAAATAATTCTCTTTCTGAATAGAAAGAAAAACGAACTCGTGCCTAAAAACTAAAATTACTTAATAATTAATAATATTTGCAGTTCGGAAAAAACAAGAAAACTTAAATGTTACTATTATATTTAGAATGATAAAACCAATATCACATTTAATAATTTTTAAAATCGATATAAAAAGGTGTCGAATGTAGATTAATTTTGGGAAACATTTCTTTACCAATATCAAATCATTTAAACTCAAAACACAGACCAAGAGATAGGAATAAAATAATATAAAAGAAATGAACTGAAATTAATGAAAATGTATTAAACCAAATTTGATGTCAAATGCCAAACATTTTCGGTTTTAATTCCTTTGACTTGCAATAGCAATCATATGTATTTTCGTACAGGCCACTAATTAGCGCTCATACAATTAATTACTATTTGGTTGACATCACTGTCTGTGTTTTGCAGTTGCTATTCAAGTTACCACAGATATAAGAAAGTAGGAAACTGAAGAGGATACCGAATTCTTGTCAATAGCCTTTTTGCACATGTTTAACATCTTCACAGATATAACACATCTTTGTAAGATGTTCCTTTCTCCTTTTGTTTCACCCAACATCTTTCGATATTTTTAGTGTCAACACTAGAAAAATTACATTAAAATAAAAACAATGTTAAAAAATATAATGAGCATCTTCTCCAGCAAATAGCAGATAAGCTGCAAGAAGCTGGACTGTTTTAAATTTAATTATTTTGTTTTTAAATAAATTTTGGAATGAATAGCAAACGATGCATAGTAGGTACATATTAACGGTAATGTGTAAAATTCTAAAAAGAATTTATAAAATAAGATGTATTACTGTCGTCCGGTTGCGAGTGGGCTTCAGTCTGGTCGAATTTCAACTTTCATTTATAAGGCTGTTGTCTCTTCTACGCGAAAGTCCTCTTTAAAGAATTTCGTGCTTCTATTTGGAATATCTTTCGCACAAGAAGTTCCGTATCGATTCTAAAGTGCTACATTATAATGGTTTTTACATAAAATCTTTATCAATTAAACAACAAGAATTTTAATTGCATGTACTAAGAAATGTCCAGAGTTCGTGAATTCTTCACCATCTTCATCCTCCAGCATAACCTTTTACGGCCGAAATTTTTGGTTAAGAACTTGGCCTTATTTTCACATTTATGTTTTTGTGCGGATTACATTTATACTATACCACTTGTAGTATTCTACAAAAAATGTATTAAATTATTCAAGCTTGAAGATCTTTTTTATATTAAATCTTTTTTATTCGATATTTCGCTACTTCATTGTGTAACATCATTAGGTAATGGAGGAGAATTAAATTCTTGATTTACAGGCCGCCTGACGTAACGGTTTCCGCCCGGATCACTCCAAACTACTGTCTTCCACTCACGTTCAGTCCAGGCTCAATATGACGTCGCAAAGTCAAGCCGTTGTTTCCGCTGTATTTTTGTCAAAAGCGGTTTTTTTTCATGCCATGTAGACCAGCTTGCACTAAACGGCGGGATAAGGTGCGTGACGACACTTGGACATTTTTAGCTCCTTTGTTTCGCGCTGAATTTGTCTGGATGTCTTCCTTGGGTCTGCTCTCAATATATTGACAATTTTTACGTCTACGTCAGCAGATGTTTTTTTTTGCCTATTTTTTCGGGGAAGGTTTGCAAATGATTTATGATGCTTAAGGTGTTGCAAAGCATCAAGAACCATTTTTTTGGGCAGTGGAGATGTGCAACAATCTCGCTATATGATTTGCCATTATCACGAAGGGCTGATATAGCGCTTCTCTCCTCTGGAGTACAACTTTTACTTTTTCCCATAACAAGTTTTGAAAAATAATATTTAAAATATTTATGCTCTAAAAACACAATACAAAACAAATTACAATTTTTATTAATTTTTCAAAATTTTTAATAAAACTATTTGCTTTAATCGGCGTCACTCACCAAAAATGTGTACGTTTCTAATTAGTTGACGCAAATTTTGAAAAAGATAACGTTACACATAACGAACTGCACAGCAATAATTGAGCGAACTTGAGTGAATTTAGTCATTAATAGATCATTAATCATAATCAAAAATTATAGAGGAAAAGTAACGGTAAACATACATACATTTGTTGAAATGTTAAACAGAGTCTTAAAAATAAGTGCGTTTCTAATTAGTTGTCAACAGCTGTATGTGTATATAAAAATTGACTATAAGTGCAAAGCACTGATGTGCTATTTCAGAATGCTGTCGTATTTGTGCTCTTGCTGTTTTTGTTGCTATCGTATATTTAATAGCACGAGCATAACAATAGCATAAACATATTAAACGAGAAAGAAGTGCTGTTCTGTGACATGTTAAATCATTGCTAAAGAAACGTATAGAAGTTATACCAATATTGAGTACTTTTTCAGTGCTATTGCTATTTCGCAGTTAGTATTTTAAACATAGGTATTCTTTAGACTTGTTTTGCCAAGTTCTAAAAATAAGAATTCAGTAAAAAGCCAATTTTGTAAACGGTATTTAAAAAGTTTCTTTTTAAAAAAATTTTATTCATATATCTCGGTATTTTGTACAAGTCAAATAATCAATTAATTACAACTCAAAATTGTATGTAGAACAGATGATATTTAACAATAGATAAATTTTAAATAAAAAATTCCTCAGAATATTCAATTAAAAAAATATGTAATTACGATTTCATTGATTGATTGCTTGCTTGATATTATCAATTAGCAGATCAGTTGAAGTAACTATATATAAATGTATGTAAAAAGAGTAGTAAGAGATTTTATTTAGATGAGTATAAAATTCAATGGCTTATTTCGACTTTTAAGGATGTATTGGATGATTTGAATTGTGTATGGAGAGGTCATGTAATCGCAGAATTATTTTATTATCTTGGTATGTCTGTAAAAAAATATAAAAACATAATTTTAAAATAAGTATTGTATGAAGTTAAAAATTTTAGAATGGAAAAAAATGAAAGCGATCTTAAGCGAGTTGATTAATATAAAAAAAATAAACTAAGCTTTGAACTATAAGGACTATATATGGGTTGGAGGCGCAAACCTCTTCCCTAATGACTTGCAAGATGTTTTTCCTATTTAGGACTTCAATATAAAAAAGAAAAATGTTTAATATACATACTACATATGTGCATTATGTTTCATTTATTTAATTTATTATTTTAATATCAGTTTTGTATATTTAGTACACATATTGTATTTTGTTATTATATTTAAGTTCTACAAAAAATCTTTTCTAAAATGTTATTTATATATTTCTTTTATAAATGTATGTGTGTATATGTACGAACTCGTATAATAGGAATAATGGGTTTAATTTCTTATTGCATTTTTTGTTCTTTAATTTGATTGAATTTTGTTTTCTCTTATTTATTTTAAAGATACAATTATAAAAATAAATTATCTTCAGTTTTTATTATTTTCGTTTGTTCTATGTATATTTATGTCCAATATGTGGAATATGTGTTTGTTTTCATCTTATTGTTTATATTTATTAACTATAAATGTTTTCTGCAGATCTTTAAATGATTTTTTAATAGGAAGTATTATTTTAAAATACCATTAGAAGCAAACAATTTTAAATTGAAAAAAAAAAAACATTTTTTATATAGGTAAACTTTGTCATCCAAAGCATGAATCGTGTGAGCATGGACTAGCGATTTCACAAACAATAACAGAAAATAACTCAGCCATATTAAAACGATGGAGTTTGGTGAAATCAATATTTTAAGTTTATTTCATGTTCTGTTACATCAAGTAGAAGTCATTGATAACTTCATTTTTCTAAGTGCGTTTCCCCCAGTTATTTTTTTATTGATATAACCACAATAAAGTATGATTGTTGATCTGAAAAACATTTGTTAAGATCCCATCAACAGCCATTTTGTTTTAGGACCAGTTGCGGTGGTCATATGCCAGAAATTATATTCAAATAAAAACGGCGAAATAAATTCATAAATACCAAATAACAAATTGGAGGCTACTTTACAAAAATGATATGTGTTTGTTTAAAAATACAAATTTTTCAATAAAAAATTTAATGCTTAAACTTTACTTCTTTAACTATGATTATTGGCCCTATGATCCTTATAGGATCTAAAAGAAATAATAATAACAATGTATAATTGAAAACGTTCAGGTTTTTAAATTAATTCTCATACGACTCTTTAAAAGTAACTTAGAATAACAGAAATAGTTCCACAAATAATGTTGTTCCGATTAAGTATTTAATACAAACATTTTAGGTTTTGCTGGACATTATAAATAAGTGGTTTCCGTTACAGTTTTGCAAACATTTTATAAACATTATTTTTGCCCTTATTAATCATACAAAAATTGATGACAAAATTGGTAAAAAAAAAATAAAATGTTTCTTCTTTATTTTAAATAAAAAATTTTAAAAATGTATCCAAAAATATTTTTAAATTTTATATACAAACTGGTTTTTAAAACTTCAAAAATAAGTACTGTATTGTACTTTACAGTTTACGATGTAAATGTTGTCGTTCGCGTATAAGCATATTTTTAAAAACTGTCACAGATACTACTTATTCGGAACAAAACCTTCAACTACAGCAAACAAAATTAATTTTGTAAAAATCTTGTAAAGAAAAACAAGCAAGGCGAATTAAAACAGGTAAACTCACCAGCGCATCCGCTTTTTTATATGGAGTTTGATATCCGCAACGAATCAATATTTGTTTCTTTGTGTTTTTACTCTTCTTATTCAACAAGTGAAGTCTTATCCATAGGTTCGTAGTCTTGTTTTACAAAAATCTTTATTTAAATTCCTAAAATTAAAATCGCGAACTCAATACGTTTTACATATTTTACAATTTTTGCATTCACTTTTTCCATTTTTGTTTGTTCAGGAAGTCAAATTCAAGGCGAATTATAACAGATAAACTAAAGGCAAATTCATAACAGGTAGACAGACTTACGGGCGAATTCAAGGCATTTCTGGCTCATTTGCGGATGTCATACTCCATATACAAAAAGTACCTGAAATGGCAAAAAAAAACTTATATTGAATTTGACATCCAATAAGTTAAAAACAAGTCATCAGCTGTGCTGAGTTTATCTGTTTTATTTTACCTTAGGTAAACTTACCAAGGTAAGATGATGACTTATTTAAAATGATTGGTCATCATATTCTATATTTAAATTTTTTCCGCCACTTTTGTATGCACCTTTTTAAACTGTTATTAATAATTTCGGGAAGAAATATTGAATTTATATTTAAATACTGTACATATGTATTTTCTCTCTTTGCTTCTCTGTGTATCGTAGTTTGTATACAAGCAAGATTGTGTGTATTTGCCTACATACATATATGTATGTCTCTAATTTAAATGTATTTTTTGTTAACTCGATATTATATAGTGGAACAACTTATATTATGGGCAGCTACTGTAGTCTATATTGAAATTTATTTATCTTAAAATATATGAGAAGCCATTTTTATTTTTAAGCCAGATTTTTTTAAATTTGAAAATAAGTATGTTGGTTCTTATATTACGCTAGCCCATTTTATTATTCAATTGATTAGATCCACATAATTTTTGTTACTTAGCATGCCATATACATACGTATTTTGATATTTTGTCGGTAGAACAAAAATTGTACCCCGAGTGGATAGCGCATTTAATTGAGCTCAAAAGCATATCAAACATTTTCGTAGAGTAAAATGCAACGGCATTTTTAGCATAATTTGTTCGAAAAATTAAATAAAGGGAATTTTGTCATTTGTTCATTACTCATTAAACTAATTTTATATAAACATTTATTTATTTATTATTTAACAAACATATTTTTAATTATTTTATTAAGTTTTAATATTTTAAGCATTTTAGTAGAGGGTCTGTTTTCTACGGTTTACAATAATTTCAAATATACGATGTTTTGATAAGGTGATTGTAAATTCTTTTTCTTCTTTAATGACTTAAATAAGTGCCTGGTTGCTATTGAATTGTGTTCCTCCTACATACACGTTCTAGGTAAGCCAATTATAAATAGTTCCAATTGTGTTAAGATCGGGAGAATAAGATGGCGAACAAAGAACACAAATGTTTTGGCTTGAACATTTTTCAGCTCTGGCATTAAGTATAGGGGCATTATCATCTTGTGGAATCCATGAAATCGGCCCAACTTGCCCCAATTAGTTTTGTAAAAACAGAATTAAGCAGTTTGAGAGGAATTCCCAGTCTTCCTGCCGCTTAAAATTGTAATTCTATTGTTCCATAGTACGTTACAGCACTACGCAGCTCAATACTGCCCTCTCTGCTGTGGTGGAGGTTAAGAAACTACTCTTTATCTCAAATCATGCAAATATTAGTTCTATCCATCCGTCCGGGTTGAACTTCTTTTCAACAGTGAAAGCCAAAACTTTTAAATAATTGAGGTGACTCCTTTTTTCTACACTGCACGTCATATAGCCGCTGGAAAATTGTAATCGATTTTGTTTTCGTGTCTCATTTTGTTAAATATATTTATTATTTACATGCTTGTGTGCCAGCGTCCGTACTAATTTTTGAATCCGAAAGGTTTACGTTCGAAGCAATTCTGTGAACTTTCATCGTTTTTACCGGATTTCAAGCTTTTACAACTCTTCCTTTGTAGTTTTGTCTCTCATGTATTTGCAAGCGGTTATGCGGTTGCAACAAATTCCGCGGCCGTTGGCATATCAGGAACTATTTAACGACAAATACATATTTATTTTAGATCTTTCCGCAATACTTTGAATTTTTGTTTTAACCCTTGTTTAGTAATTGTGAATTAAAAACCACAGAATATAAACAGAATACCCAACAATGACATTTGAAAAAGCGTGTAATCAGGTGTCATGCGTTTTTACGTACAAAATTTTAAATTAACCCGATTACATGAAAGAGAGAGCTTAATTAGAAACGATAAGGTTTTTTAAAGGTTTTTTATCTCTCTTATATAATCGAGGTAATGTTGTTGTGAGTTGTCGCGTCTAGTTAGTAGTCTATGATTTAAACAGCATATAATAGTTCGAAGTGAAAATCAAGCCTTACTAGTTAAAAAAAAAAATCAACTTTAAAATACAGTGTAGGTACAATTAAATGAACTCAAAAATAAAACATTGTTTTCTTAATTTTACCTTCAGAACATTGTTTGATATGCTTTTGAGCTCAATTAAATACGCTATTCGCTGGTAGCACAATTTATATTCTACCCATATCAAAATATATGGCTTGCTAATTAACAAAAATTATTTCGGTCAATTGAACATGAAAGCTATTTAACCGTATTGATATAGAGAATAATGTTTAAATTATTCATTGTACCATTTCTGCTTATTGTATTATTCACTAATTTCCTACCTCAGAGTTAATTGGCATTTGGCGAGAGGGATTTCAAATTTCATAAACATAATTTTAAAACTGTATAAGCCTTTATATAAATGTTCTCCTTAATTCGTTATTTTTATATTCCAAATGAACATCATACATCCAACTATGATGAACATAATTTCCTTGGCACATGACATTGGAATTAAAAAATGATAAATGCCACCAAATTTACACCGCAAAAAATTTAGTTATTCTCTAAGCAATTTTAATTTGAAAAATTATATACTGGAATTTAAAATACTGCAAATCAATAGCATATGATTGTATTTTTAACCATTTTAATGGTAAACGCTGAGTGTTAATGATACAATAGTCATAACGAACGAATTAACTGGATGCAACTATGACAATTATATTTTAAAAACGTTTAGTTTTTTCTAGAATTCAGAACATATCTTCTTAATTTTATTTAAATTAAGCTTCCATATAGGACACACACCGTAAAATTTCCAGTAGACTAGACCTTCCTTATATGTTCAGCCAATAATAGGACGTTCTCTAAAGAGCTTAAGATCAAGAAGGGAGAACATTGCAAAAATAATCAAGTATTTTTCGCTCACTACTCTTTTATGTTGATTTACAACCGATGATTCAGCCCAGTTTTATGCCATGCTTTCGAAGTTTTATACAATTTTTGTTAAAATAGCCGTTTAGTACTTAATAATTTTTTTGAAATGACGATTTAACATTTTCCTGTTTTAAGGGCATTTTTTCGCAAAATAATTATCGATCGGTTTGAATTGTTACTGAATATAACGAAATCATAAGAAATTAAAGCAGCTTCTTGTTATACCCAACTTTCGCGTTTTTTTTTTCAATTAATAAGTGGTGTGTGCGTTCTTACTAATAATTAATAGTATTGGATATTTATTTGCAAAATCTAAGTATTTGACAAACTAAAGTAATATACATATACTTTTTAATATCTTTTTTTGTTAATTATAATAATTAATTTAGTTTTGTGTTAAATATATATGTATTTAATTCATTAATAATAAAAAAATTTCATTTAGTCGATATTATTTAAAAATATATAAATAAAAAGTCGTGGCAAAAACATCGTTTGAATGTTCGTTACCATATTCTCACTCTGCTATGTTCTCAGTTTAAAATATGTTTAAGTAGATGTTACTTTTAACTTAGTTCTTTCTATTCGAATACACAAATAAAAAAAGAATCTGATCTGCAAATTGGAAATTTTAAAAGTGGAGAGAAAATAGTCGGTGCATGTGGCTTAGTTATACACATTGTTAATGATGAATTTAAGCCAATTTTGAATAGGCATAAACACATATAACACCCACAATAACACCTGCTGTTATATAAGTAATTAATGACCTTCGTTTTTTCGCCGTTTGTTTGTTGTCCTCATTTTCACGTTGTTTTCTTTTGATTTCGTTAACTTTTTGTTCAATATTTGCCTGCCGCTCGGCACGTTTTCTACGTCGTATCTCAGTGTCAGGACTAGAATAAAAATATTTTAAATCAAGTTTTAATTAGTAAATATAAAAAAATGTCTGTAATTGTGACTACCTTGTAAATCCGCTGTTTGCACTTTCTACGCCATTAATTTTCATGGATTCATGTTCCTCCCTTTGATCGTTCGTTTTGACGTTATTGTGGTGCTGTTGTTGGTAATGATGGTGGTTATTTTTATCTTTACTTCTGATTTTGTTATAATTGGCCTTATCTATAACCTCTACATCGTCGTTGCCTTCTTCATTATCATCATGGTCAATAGCATCTTCTTCACTATAATCATTTTCAAAGTATTCATTTTCGTCACTATCCGATTCGTGTACACGATTCAATGAATTATTTTGTGTTGGCAGTGGTGGAAGTGGTCGATTTGTCATGCTTATATTATTTTCCGCACTCTTCTCATTGTTGATGAAATTGTTCAAAGCGTCTTTGTTCGTGTTGTCATTGTCGGGAGCGTATAAGTCATCGTTAAAACTAACACTGGCTGGTATTTTAGGCAATGGTTTACCATGAGAACTTGCCAGATTAAGCCTTAAAATGCCATCAGCTCCACTACCAGCCAACGGTAAGAGAGAATGGGTACGCGGTGGTAAAGGCGGTGGTGTTTCATCTATAATATATTGCTCATTATTTCGACTATCATCACTGGTAATTATTGGCAATTCATGGTAATCAATAAATTTCTTTTAAAAGAGAAAAATATATCAATAAACGTTAGTAACCAAATTAAATAAATCGAAATATATGTAATAAAAGCAATATTTAATTTTTTTTTTTTTTTTAACTGGTGTGGTTAAAATTCATTTTTGTAGTGAAACCAAAAAATGTTTCCTTTCCTAATTATTTATAAAAAAAAAATGTAAGGAAAAAGGGCAAGTTCCATAACGTCTGTTGGAGAGAAGATAAAATTGCAAACGCCTAAATTTCACATGGCCAAAAATATATTAATAAAGTTATGCGCATACAAACAAAAAAAAAACCACTGCTCATCAGTAAGCTTGTTGATGCATTATTGAAATTTGAGTGTTTTTAGTAATTGAAATTATTTATACACTATGCAAAACCCATATTCGTACACCCGCTAAAAATAGAGAAATTACAAAATATTCAATATAATACTAAGGTTTTTTTAAATTTTCACATAAATTTATTATTTTTATGGCAAGAGACTAATTATATATATTTATCTTATAAATTAAGCGCTAAATGACGAAGAATTCATATAATGTTTAACAAAACCCGTATTCGTACAGAGTAACGACTTCAATAAAATTAAAAATATTATACATAAGGATTAAAATTAGTATTTTGTTGGATATCCTTTTTGCTTTATGACAGCTTGGCATTTAGACGTCTTGGCATCGATTCCACTAGTTTGGAAGTTAGTTGTGGTGATATTTTAAACCATTCTGTCCTCAAAGCTTTTTTTAGGTCGTTTACGTTTCTAATGTCGTAATGTTTTAATTTTTTCTTGAAAATTGACCACAAATTCTCAATAGGATTGAGATCTGGACTTTGAGGTGGTGTTTTGAGGTATTTGGGGCAGTTGTACAGAATCCAAAGTCGGGAATCCAGCGCTGTATGTTTGGGATCATTATCTTGCTGAAAGATAAAATCCCTGGAAATGCCCATTTTTTCCGCACTTTGCTTCACATTTTTCTTTAAAATATTTATATAGTCCCTTGCTGTCATAATTCCATCAATGAAATGTAGATTCCCAACTCCTGATGCAGAAAAGCAACCCCAAACCATTACCGAGCCTCCACCATGCTTGAATGTGGGAATTAGGTTATTACGTAATAAGCTCGTGTTCTTCTCTCGCCAAATTTTAGCACGTCAATCCGATAATTTTATATTAAATTTGGACTCGTCCGTAAAAATGACTCGTTTCCAGAAGTTAAAATCCTTATTTTGGTACTTTTTAGCAAACGCAACCCGTTTTTGTTTATTAATCTTGCTTACAAATGGTTTTCTAACAGCATACCGACTTTTGAATCCAATTTTTTTGATGTAATTTCGAACTGTTAGAGGTGTAACTTGAATTCCAAAGTTCTGTTCGAAACTTACAGTCAGTGCAACGCCACTTATAGAAGGATCAATGCGAATTTGGCGACGTAGGAATGAGCAGTGTCTTCTTGTTAACTTACACCGGTTTACATTTCGTTGCGATTTTTTAAACTGTCCACTTCTTTTATATTTCGACACCACGTATTGGATAGTAGAAGCACTGCGCTTCATTATTTTGGCAATTTCCCGTAAAGATTTTCCATCAATGTGTAGATCTATTATTATTTTTCGCTTTTCATTTGATTTTCTGCCCATGTTGAATTTTCCCAACTTTTTATAATAATTCAACTGACTATGGTATTTTATAAAAACACAGATTGTAACAAAAAAAGGGGAACCACACAAATACAACAGAGTTTAAAACTCCCACTAACAGCAAGAAAATAATGACGTTACCAGCTGTACGAATACGGTTTTTGTTATCCATTATGTGAATACACCGCCATCTAGAGGTAGATTTACAAGATATTTATATATTACTTGTATTTTGTCATAAAAACAATAAAGAGATATGAAATTTTTAAAAATTTGCTTATGCGTTGAATATTTTGTAAATTTTCTTATTTTTATCGGGTGTACGAATATGGGTTTTGCATACTGTATATTGAGATTTTTTTAAATACTTTGTTCGAAAATCGAAACGGAATAGTCGAAATTGCTTAAATTAGTGGAAATAAGTTCTATAGCATAGAAAAAGTTCTCATTAGGAATGATTTTTAAATTTTAGACCTCGATATTTTAGGTATAAAAGATACTACGGACAAAATATTTTTACCGGTTTAGGTTATATATACATACATACATACATACATACATACATAGTACGTGTTTTCAGGAAGAACAACATGGAGACACATTAAATTATCAAATAAATATTTGAAGTGTATATTTGTTTAGTTTTGATACAGTAGTAAACTCTCAGTACTGCAAAGTATTTGGATGTTTTGGAACTCACCTTTATATTATTAAACTACATTTTTTTAGCTACACTATCAAAGAAAAACTTTTTCCCTTTTTTTACTAAATGAAATAATGAGAATACAAAATTGAATACAAACCGGATCTTTAAGTAATTTAATGCCTTCAATAATGGCTTGATATGAAAAATACAATTGATCTGCGGTTTGTATGAGACCCATACGATATCTACGCAATTCACATAAAACATCTTGAACAGATACATGTTCAACACCTTCCTTGTCGACCTAAAAGTTGAAAATAATTAGTGTTAGTTCTTAATAATAAATTTCAAATACAAAAAAAACTTACCAAAACTAAACAACAATCAACCAAACAGAATGTACCCGAACGACCAATGCCAGCGCTACAGTGTACAACAGCAGGACCGATATCAGGGTCTAAAGCACCCGAATCGCGTACTTGTTTAAGGAATTGCAAAAAAGCCACTGGTGAACTAGGAATTCCGAAATCTGGCCATGTTGTATAATGGAATTGTATTATTTCACGACTTTGATTCGATTCAATATCAGTTAATCTTTATGAAAAAACAATTGTATACAAAATATCTCTCAAAAAGAAAATAAAATAAACACCTACTTAAACCACCTCACACAGAAGTTTTTGTACTCTTCACAGCGCAAAAACTCTATGGTCAATTTAACTTCATTCAATTTAAGAGCATTTTCTAAACCTTTACGTTCTGGCCAATATAAATGACATTTAACTTGCTTCTTTTCCATTAATTTATTTAACATCAATATAGCTTTTGTCTTTTGCTCCCAAACCATTAACCAGAAATGACCAACTGTATCACCTAGCGGTCCTTGCGTTAAGATATATTTACGATCAGCTCGTTCAAGCTAGTGGGTTACAATAAATTAACGTTTATATATTTAAATTCATAAAATCTAAATAGTACCTTTACTAAGTTGGCGTTAATGTAGTCCACGTCGCCTCTGTGTATGATAATTCGTGAATGATCGTAAGGATTCACATCTCGGTATCTGTTCAGACAACGATTTTGTGGTTTTTCTGATTCAATAGTACCAAAATGTTTTTCATTTGCCTCGCGTTCACATTTTTCTCGTATTTCCTGAAAGAATATTTAAGAATAACGATATACTCTGAAATTGTGATTTTAAAATAATAGCTTGAAGCCACTAAATTAACAGTAATGGTTCCGCGGAAATCAACTAATACAAGCTAACAAAATGTTATATTCAATATAATATCCAACTTGAAATTTGCTGCAAAAAAATAAACATTAAAATTTAGATTTTCTATCTCTCTTCACTTTACTATTTATTATCGCTTCTCGTAATAATTGGTTTGGTGGAATTTAAATAAGTCCGAATTTATTAAGTTGAATTTAGCTCGTCACTAAATAGAATAGTTTTCGATTTCTGTGCAATCTTTAATAATAAAAAACACGTTTATGCTATCTTAACTTTTTTTAGATGTGCCTTTTAGGTCAATAGTGCGTTTTCGGCCGGTATGTAACCTTTTAAATTATTTTTCATTATTTTCTAGCGTGCACATTTATTTAAATGTAAAGATTTTACAACCTAACAAATATTAACAAATTGATGTTTTGGGCAAATGGAGCAATTTTCCTATCGCCACGTGTGGAAGTTTTTCGTTGGCGCCCTCCTAAATCATTTACAGTTAAATATTTTGTCGACTTGTCCTTTTTCTTTTAGCAATCTGCAAACTTCTGATCCGTTATTGGTATACTTTTTTTAGAAACCAATGCTTGCTTTTCTCCCCTTTTTAAAACTTTAATTATTTGAAACTTTAAACTTTGGAAATATTTACCTGTAGTCATTATTTTTTAAATATAAACACATTCTTCTTAAATATTATTATGTCTTATTTTCCATTATTACTCAAAAGCCTCAAAATAAAAATAATTTAAAAAAAAACGGCAAATAGGGTTTTTATGTAATTGCATCTCATGAATGAAAACATTTTTTTTAATAGTTTATATCCCCATAAAAGACTGCCTTCTAATTAATATCTTGAAATAAATAACTTTATTTTAACTTTTTTGTATTTTAGCGGCTTTTAAAATATGGCGTGCTGATTCGCAGAAGACAAATTACGAAAACGTTTTTTTTTTTCGATTAGAAGATTTTATCCTGAAGAGTTAAAGAAAGTACATAGTAAAAAGTTTTAGTTTGATTATAATACCCAACCGTTGTGTAATATACACTTATGTAATATAACAGTCCATTCAAAAATACTATAGGATCCCACATAGATGGCGTTACTAGAATTTTTCCTTATGATTTTTATTTAGTACAAACCTTCAAACGATACGTGTATAAATTTGGCAGCAATCTATCTGACTATTAATTCGTAAGTTATAGCATTTTGTGCAGCGCAACTTTTGTTATTGAAAAAAAAAATTAAAAAAGTGTATTTCGAGTTTTGCTAAAGCATTGTTTTTTTATGAAAAAAATTACAGTGGAAACCAAACAATGGTTTGATAAACACTCTGCTCGTGGTCGTACCAGCACAAATGATGCAGAGCGCAGTGGATGCCCCAATGAGGCTGTTATTTCAGAAAATATAAAAAAAAATCCACAAATTGGTTATGAACGATCTCATAATGAATGCTGGAAAGAAATTTAAGTCCAATAATGAAGTAATCGTTAAAACTGAGGCCTTTTTTGACGAAAAAGAGAAATTGTACAATAAAAGTGGTATTGAAAAGTGGGAAAATCGCTATACTCGTTGTATCGACTTTTGTCAAAAATTTTGTTTTGTTCTTACTTATTCTAAATCTAAAAAAGTATTAAATATATTCTATTATAGTATTTTTATAAAGATATTTAAGATATGAAGAAATTTGTTTTTAACTTTATTTTTCAGAGCTTAAAATGAATACCAATATTTGTATATTAGGTTTATTTACTCTTTTTTGGGAGTTACAATAAATCCAAAAATATTAAAATTCATTATTTAGTTTTTCATTTCATTTATTTGCTATAATCGAGCCAATGGGGGCCATATATGTATGATTAATAAAGTGATTTGCAATTGTAATGAATAATAAAAATATAATAAAACAAACAGATTAAATAAATTGATAAGAATTCAAATTAAATGGTTAACAAGAATAGCATAGAATATTTATATGTTGAATATTTATATATATTTATACATAAATAACACAAAATTAAACTCTTGGTATACAACTAACTTATATTTTAAAGCAAAATAACACACACCATGGGCAATTAGTTAAATAAGTGCATGTCTACGAAATGTGTTACTTTTCTTTGAAAAGCAATACAGTAGATAAGACAAATATTGTACCGCTAAAGGAGGGCGGTTGTGATATATACACTAGTATGAATAGAAGCTAGTAACTAGACGTCTGCATCTTCTCCACACAATCACCAGAACTTGGTTCTCATTTTGATCTCAGTACTTTTTACGGCCGACAATTTTGAATAAGCACTTGGCCTTATTTTAACATTTATGTTTTTGTGCGGAGCTGAGTCGTTTTTTCTAAGTTATTTTTGTTTGTTAATGTATGTATAAAACCTCTTTTAACTTAAATCTTACAGTCAGTTAGGTTATACCAAATTTCAGCTCTTTAACTATAGTGGAAGTGCCCCATAATATTTTTACACCTTCATATCTCGGGAAGCGTTTATGGGAAAACTTGGACTACCTATGCGTAGAGTTCTTGAACTTGGCCTGGTGCACTACCGTGCGCCTTAAACCCCAGAGTCCCTACATTTTCTAAGTAAAAATTAACCATTATTTTCTAAGCGAAATATAAAGCTTGAAAAATAATTTTTAAAGTTATTGATTTAAAATCATTTTACAATTCCCTAAAAATTCGCATATTTTAAGGTATTGTAAAACATTATCTGTGTCTGCCTTAAAATTAATTCTTTGTGTACATTAAGGCAGCCACAGATAATGTTGCACAGATATATAGACACTTAGTTCATAGAATAAGATAATTAATATAAGTATGTTTTTATTGTTTTTTCCGAACTACAAATATTATTAATTATTAAGTAATTTTAATTTTTAGGCATGAGTTCGTTTTTTCTTTCTATTCAGAAAGAGAAAATGCATTCCATTCAGCTAGATGTCTAATAAAATTAAAAAAAACTTTTACTGTTTTCAAAAGGTTGTCCATATTAAATAAATAATTATCTTTCTGAATAGAAAGAAAAAACGAAATCATGCCTAAAAATTAAAATTACTTAATAATTAATAATATAAGTATGTTTTTAGGTTTTTTGGATTATGTTATATTATTTAAATAAGTTTGGTACACATGTTAATACAATTGTAACATTTTAACAACATTTTTAATGTTAAGTTTCGTTAACTGTATTTACATTTTTCTTAATATTTTTAAACCTCATGTTATATTTGTTTTATGTTAACTTTGGAAAATGTTTGAATTTTTGTGACAATAATTTTTTCATAAACATATAATTTGTTCGTTATTTTTATTATGTGTGTGAAGATAAATATGCCGAGTTAAATATGTTTCGACGTAACCGCTTACGTCAAAACATATTTAACTGAAAAGTCAAATATTTTCTGACTTAATATCGAATCTGGAAATGATTTGCAATAATATACGTTTTACATACGTATACGTGAATTTAAACATAAAATAAAAAATTTTTAATAAAAATAAATAAAACAAGTAAACAACTAAAAGATTGATATACGATCTCTGAGGGACTTATTGGCATAATTGGAAATTTTTTAAAAAAATTTACAAATACAATTGAGAAATGGCACTTAGATGCTCCTATAGTGTGGACTGTTGGCTTCATTCTCCATTTGGTCTAGATGAGTGACAAAGTAAGATGTGTCCAAATATGCCAACAAATCCCTCAGAGAACTTAGAAAATTTTATAAGTTACATTTTAAAATTTTTATAAAAAATTTCACAAATATAATTGAGAAATGTCACTTAGATGCTCCTATAGTGTGGACTGTTGGCTTCATTCTCCGTTTGGTCCAGATGAGTGACAAAGCAAGATGTGCCCAAATATGCCAAAAAATCCCTCAGAGAACGTATATCAATCTTTTAGTTGTTCACTTGTTTTATTTATTTTTATTAAAACAATTTTATTTTATGTTTAAATTCACATATACGTATGTAAAACGTATATTATTGCAAATCATTTCCAGATTCGATATTAAGTCAGAAAATATTTGACTTTTCAGTTAAATATGTTTCTACGGCAAAACATATTTAACTGAAAAGTTTAACTGAAAGCGGATACGTCGAAACATATTTAACTCGGCATATTTATCTTCACACACATATTTGTATTTCCTGATGATGCTACACAATGGAGTAGTGAAATATCGAAAAATAAAAATATAATTTTTAAAAAAGACCTTCAAGCTTGGACAATTTTAAATAAATTAAATTTAAAAAAAAGGTCAAGAACAGCTATAATGTTTAAAAAAAATATTATTAATGAATTTTTTTATTAATTTGTATTATTAACCATATATGTTCCAATTGGGATCGGTTAAGTCGAATATATAAATAAATAAGTAGTTATTTAAAAAAAAAATAACAACAAAAAATGTGTGGTCTTAATATGCTTAGTACGTACATATTTATACATGTAGTTAAAATTTAATTCATAATGCAACATAATAAGATCATTTTATTATTTGTCTTGCTTCATGCTTCATAGTTAATAAGGTGACTTTTCCATTTATTATTACTTTTTTACGTTACAAAAACATGTACTCGTACAGTGAAATAAATGAAAGGAGGTTGTTATTTGAATTCTTTGAAATGTACTTAGCTAAGAAATTGTGTTAAACGTTAAGGTTAATTTTAATTCTAATTTGGCTATTAAATGAAGATATAACTAAGATCTAAATCGGCATATCCCTTATTTTGTTTATAATTAATATTGCAATGGTGTTTGGATTATGCAAAGTAATTTTCTTAATCTAACTTTAATCATGCAATATACTTAAGCTAGCTTAACTAATTCTACAGTCAGTCGGAGCAACAGTGTCCAAAACAATGTATAAAAAATACCGCAACTCGGGTTGATGTATTGCCGAAAAAGGTTAATTAGTTTGGAACTTATATAGACAGAATTACGAACTAAGAGTAGGAACCAGTACCTTGGTGGTATATATAAATAAGCATACTCGCAGCTGAATGAAATAAAGAAAAAGGTTATACTTTATAAACACACGGTGATAATTTGGATAAAAAATATAAATGACTGCACCATTGAAAATTGGAAACTTTTTTCAATAAAAAGAAATAATAATAAGTTTTTGCAGACGCAGTTTTGAAACACATGTTTGGGCAACTTTTCGAATACGGTAGAATGGAACTAAAATATTTAGGGTTAATTATTCTCTACTCTTAATAAACAATTATTATAAAAAAAAGATGAGTGGCACAAGTAAACAATTTTCTAAACTTTCAAACTCTAACTACGGTACGTGAAAATACAATGTGGAGTTGTTATTGCTGAAAGGGAATTATAGGATATCATTACTGCAACTGTTCCAGTTTCTCCAGACGAAAAATGGATTTTGCTCACGCAAATGGGAAAGTAAGAGCTCTCAAAAGCTACAAAGCAATCTAGCAACAAAGTAAATCTTCTTCGATAACGGTTAACGAAGAAAATGGGCGCTGGCCAATTGATGGTAGTACACATATCGATATGTTTTAATATTGTGATTTGGGTGAGAAAATGAGAGATTTGTTGCTTTTTACTGGGCAGTTTAGCAGATGAATATAATTAACTTCACCTATGGAAATTCGTACGTAAGATTTAACATGTAACTTCGTCAAAGAAAAATTGCTTAAAGAATTTAAAAGGAAATTCAATCCAAATTTGAAAAAGAAGTTTGTTCCCAAATGTTGTTCTTGTAGTAAGTGTGCTCATATGAAAGAATTGTCCAAAAATTAAATTGAATGGTAATAATCGGGGAAAAATTTTAAATAGTGGTTAAAATTTAATAGTTTGCTTTAGAGTTATATCAACAAAAGCTGATATAGAAAGGTTAGTAAATTGATTCTGAAGCAAGTCACATGAGTTTCGTGAACCAAACGTCAGAGTTAAAGACAACAAAACAAAAAATCATTTATATTTATTTTATTGATAATTGTAAAAAATTTAGTTTTCAACATAATCTCCTTTTAACTAAATACACTTAGTCCAACGTTTCTCCAGTTTTTGTATCCCTTCCAAAAATTAGGATTTTTCGAGGTCCTTAAAATAGGAATAGTTTTGTCAACAATTTCATCATTAGAGCTAAATCTCTTTTCACCGAGCCATTTCTTTAGGTTTGGAAATAGGAAGTAGTCACTAGGGGATAAATCCGGAGTTTTGCCATTAAAACTGCACACTTTCTTTAATATACTGTACTATTATACCAAGAAAATATATATATTTAATATGAATTCAGATTATTTTTTATTATTTTTGCTAGAAAATGTTAAAAATAATTCTATTCTGTTAACATAACATTGCTTTGCGAGAGATACATATGTAAGTTAACCCGGGTTAGTAAAAACGAAGCTAACTGACGGAGCTATCTTCACACACATTATAAAACAAAGGGATATCGAATTACCCACAATATCTACAAGGTAGCAAGCATTTGAAACATTGCACGAAACCATATTCAGATCGAGACTGGGCAAGTGAAGTAAGTAATAGAAAATCTACAAGTGGGCTTGTATTTAAATTTGGAGTTGCAGCAATGAAATAAAAGCGGGAAAAAATAAATTCAAAAACTTTTGTGGAAGCTACAAGTCTTAAAAAAATTGAAATTAGCAAACATATTAACGTTAAATACTATTTTGTAAAATACATGTTTAAAGGCAATCAAATTTGTTATGAATTTTGCCAAACTGATCAGATGTAGGCGGATTTATTTATTAAACCTTTATAATTTTAAAAATTTATAGAATTGGTGGGTTTAACTCAATTTCAGATAATTAATATTTTATTTAAAAAAAATTGTTTTTACTTAATATTTTTTACAGTATTTGTTAAATTGAGATTAGGTGTTAATACAAATTTATAACAAAATATTGTACTTTAAACAACTTGTACTATTATATCATAGAAGCATATATATATATTAACTTTTTGTCAAAGAAAATTATTATTGAAACATTTTCATTAGACCAAATTTTTACAGACGAAAACGAAGAAAATACTAAAAGCAGCATTTGAACAGGTATAAATGTCGTCGCCGACAGCGCGCTGCTGCAGATATTTCTACCAGCTTCCACCGGCTAAAAAACACCCGATGTTCTTATTTTTTGGGTTTTACCATTTTTTATTTTGTGTTACTTGAGGGATTTTTAATTTTTGAAAAGGAACGAAAGCAATATTTTTATAACAACTTTTTGTCGATATGAAAAAACTGCGACAATTAAAAACCCTTCATTAATGAACATTTCTATTTGATGTTTAAACAAATTAAATCAGAAAAATTATAAAACATAAAAAATTAAACAAAACGGCTAAATTTATTACCAAAAATTAAATTGGCATAATTTGGTTGACACATTTTTTGTAGTATCATCACAAAACGTAATTTTTAAAAACATGAGTTACTTGGGATTGTATATTATTAATAACAAGAAAAGTGTGTACATATGTATATACTGGCGCACTTGAATTATCATTGCAAAAAAAACTATATTTTAAAATCAAACAACAAGAACAATGCAAATAAGTTTAAAAAAAAACCAAAGAGGGTTTTTGTTAGTTAAAAATACAAATATTAATTTCTACTGTCTAGGTAGGTATAAGGTGAGTGAGTTAAAGATGCTTTTATGTGCACACTCATCAAGTTTTCGTGGAAATCGAATTTCTCCGTATAATGAAAGAAGGAGTAACGCCAAACAACAAAAACGCAATAAGTAGACAAACAACAACATCAAATTTTAAAAATATTAGTTAGGTAGATGATTATTTTAATAGATATATAACCAAATAACAACTTGTAAAGTAGATTTCCCTAAGATTAATAAATAAAGTTCCTAGCATTGGACATATATATACTTATGTTTTTCTCAGGGTTTAAAATGATACACGAATATTTTTGATCCAGCTTACCTGATATAAACGTTGCCATCCATTACGATCTACTGTAACTTTTTTATATTCCAATTCAATATTATTGGACGTCGACGATTCTAGTGGTGGAGTATCGTTGCTATTTCCATCACCTAACATATTAGCTACTGTATTTGTAAAACTGTTGCTAATATCAGCACTAATATTTGTGTCACTTATACCAGCAGAAGTCGACGATGGTGTTGTAGATGATGATGAATTCGAATTTGAAGTAGAAGTCATTGCCACTTCAGACTCAAAGTGAATGTACGCTTCTTTGTATATGTTTTCAAATACTTTATTAAAAAAATATATATTTATTTCTTTATTTTGGCTAAATGGCGATCTAGCAATCTTGTGTATGCAGTTATCTACACACAGATATTGTAGTAGCCGTAGTACTTTTTTTTGTTAATGCTCTTGTTGCTTTTATTATAATTTTGTTTCTATTGCTGTTGCTATTACCCTGCATTAGTTTTTTTTTCCATTAAGCACGTATTTAAACCTTTTTGTTTTTGTTTTCCAATTCATAGAAATTTAAGGATGTAAATGAAAAATAGTAGAACACACGCACAAATTAATTACAATTTTTTTTATATATACTTTTTCAAAATTCACATGAAATTGAAACTTCTTTTACTGCCTTCTTTTCTTTTCATTATTCTGCGATCCACACAACACATTGATTATGTTATATTTTTTTAAGTATCGAGACTTATATCGTATAAATTTTCATAATATTTTTAGCATTTTTATGCAAAAATATTAATCAAAACTTGTTACAAATGAAATAAAGCCCAATTAAATTTACAACTTTTTCTCTTTTCTTTTAGCAAAACTGTAGGCAATGGCAAAATGTAGAATAATGGATGCACGAGACAAGTGTTGTTGCGTTGCACTTTATATTTCAACTTGGTTGTTAAATAAAGTACTAAATAGGGTTGCATTAAGATTTCTCTTAACGGAGAAAATATTTTATAGAAATCGGACGTCTACATATTGAACCAGATCTCTAACATTGCGTTTTCACTAAAATAAAAAAAAATATTCTGAAATTGAACAGGAACATCTACACCTATTTTCAACATAAAAGGATGCTCCGACAGCGTATACATACATATTTTTTATGTGTATTTTTTTTTTTTTAGGATGGCAGGACAACTGTTCGGAGAAAGTTGTTTGATACGAAAAAACCATCAACAGCGACGGTCTTTACACTACGTCTGGACTAGCTACAAATTTGTTCGCACATGGAGAGAGCTTCGACAGAATAACGGGGAAAATGTCTTCGTGGTCTTCTGTGTGGAGAATACGCGTAGATGTTCCTGTTTAGTGTTAGCATAAATTTTTCAATATACGTATTGTCAGAACAACAATTGTAACTCTTAAACTGGACATGAAAAATAAAAATAGATATCGTCAAAAGCTAATCCACTACCATTTAATACTTGAAAAAAAATCAGAAAAACTTGGAACTTACAAATAAATTATATTTTCATTGAGGAACCCCACAGCATTAAAGTAAATTTTTTACACGATAAAAAAATTATATATTCCATAAAAATTAATATTTAAAGCTGTCAATTTTTATTGTGTTTTATTACACAAAATTTGTTTATATATATATATATTTTTATTCATCTTATTTACAATCTATCCAAGGATAATAAGTAAATTTTGTAAAATAAGAAAATAACATTCAATAACATAATAACTCCAATAAGAACGACAATATACAAGAACAAAAATTGTTAAAGTTATTTCAAAAATTTATAACATATACATTATATACAAAAATCTTAAAGTTTTATCTATATTAATATCTACATATATGTACACAGAATTTTATTTATGTATTGTATAATTAATTAGGTTCGAAATGGCAAGTCTAATATTTGGTTTCTTTTCAGTCTTCTTACTTCGTTTGTGTCATCTAGCAGCATTATTGCCAATGGGTTACAATGGTTACTCAGCTTCTCCATCGCTATATTTAGTAATTTCTTCTTTAACCATCGGAATTGATATATTTATTTTCTATTGTTTTTTTTCGAACTACAAATATTATTAATTATTAAATAATTTAAATTTTTAGGCATGAGTTCGTTTTTCTTTCTATTCAGAAAGAGGTTTAACATTTAAGACAAATGGAAAAAGGGCACGGCGAGAAATTTATATACATAATAATATAGATGTTTCCTTCATCATAATCAATTGGATACTAAAATAGATCCATCCAAGATGTAACTAAAATACATACAATGCTTTCATTGCCAACCAATGGTTGGCTAAAAGCAAATTGCATATGGTAACCTAGAATTCAATAACAGAAAAGGTTAGTGTTGCAAAACTTCATTCACAACCAAGGAAAAATACTATAATTTGAAAAATTCAAAAATTGAGAAATAACTCATTCTCGTATTCAATGTGTTTTAAATGTTGGTATAAGTAGAAGATGTTTGTAGATAAGACACGAAGAATGTTGATAACGTGTGTAGCGGCATAGAAAATGCATTCAAATCAGCTAGATGTAGATGTCTAATAAAATTAAAACTAACTGTTTTCAAGGTTTATCCATATTAAATAAATAATTCTCTTTCTGAATAGAAAGAAAAACGAACTCATGCCTAAAAATTAAAATTACTTAATAATTAATATATTTATTTTCGTTCCTATAAATTTAAAATTATCTGCAAAGTACTTTGAATACTACTAAATAAATAAAATATATGTTTGGAGGCAATTGTACAACAAATACGTACAATAGATTAAGCCTGTTGTTCTAAACTTTTATTGGAAATGTGATACCAAGAGTGTCTCGCAATGCATTATAGAAAAGTACAATTAACCATTTTTTATATAAACGAAACTAAAAACAAACAAAAAATAAAACCAAACGCAATCAATTTTTAAAAAACCTAAATTTAAGGTTCAATAAAGATATTCTTTTTGTATGATTGGGAATTTTTAAGTTCTAGTAACAAATCATGAAAAAACAAAGAGTTTACATTCAAACTCATTTTATATAGTATAAACCAATCTGTGAAACTGCGTCCTTTTAAAATATTAAGCATTTGAAAATAAGAAATATCATTTGCACGAATGCGCAACAATTGAACACGCATTGGCAAGCAAAAGGCCAAAACTATATCGTATATAATTTTCACAATAGCCAAGTTTATAATTAAAATGAACCAAAACCAAAGAAAAGCAAAGATTTTCTCATTGAGAATATTAAGAGGCAACATACACAAGGCATCGTTATTGTTGATAGAACCGCCCAAACCAAATGTGTATATAGTACATTTTGCCAGTTTAGGGAAAATCTGTGATGTATGGTAGTCCCATATTTCCCAATTATTAAGCGATATTTTCGATAATGTACTAAAATATCGAGACCAAAAGCCGCCCAGGAAAACATCCAAAAATATTATATTGCAAATCTGAAAAAAATATGTAATTTATTTTAGAATTTTAAAATATACCATACTTACACTTATGCACAGATTTAACAACTCGCATATAAAATATTTAAAAACATAATTTCTGTGGAAGAGTTTGTTGTTTGAGTTAAAATAAGTTACCAATAAAGCGCATTTGTCTCTAATATCTTTCGGGCACATAATTGCTGGAGCTGATAGAATATAATTATTACTTCCGCCAAGAAAAACGTCTAAAAATCTTACCTATTGGTAAACATAATTGTTCTAAAAGTTTGCCTTCCCACATTTTCCAAAGATATGATGGTAAATAAAAGAAAAATGCTTCCAACAGTATAATAATAACAACCCACTGATAATAACGCAATGATAAACGTTCGACGGCGTTTGTTGCCACACCAACACTAATAGTACTCCGAGCATCTGTCGTAGTTGTGGGTACTATAAACGTACCAAATGTCCAGCAGTATGAATGAACAAATTCGGCAAATTTCAGATCTGCCATACAATGTATGGGATCACCAAAGTATTGTTTGGCCGATAGGAGCAGAGCAAATGCCAGCAGTATGACCATTGTACATTTGGAATGTAAAATAAAGATAGTATCATATATATTTACTGTTTTGAATTGCAAGAATTTGGCTAAAGGTTTCGCTGAATCAATCATTTTCCAATATTAACAATCAAATCATTCAAATTGTTATTGATACAGATTTCAGTTTAACTTTAGAACTTTCAGGTTTTAAACTTTCAGGTTATATTCTATTACATTTAAATAGAATAACTCAAAATATTGTGATAACTGGGTAGGTTAAATAACTTTAAAAATCATGCAAGGTAGATAAATCGTTGAAAAATAGTGTTTCCAGATGCAAAAAAGTTGCGAAAATTTATCTACGGAAAACACATTTCGGTAAAAAACTAAATGGCATTTTTACTGAAATAATATGTACTATAAACAAAATATGTTTATTTTCCATTTCGCAAAGTTGTATATCTTAAATTTTTTAGTACGTTTGAATGTATGTACCTTCAAATTCGTATATATGTATATACAAAAATCAGAACATTTAGAAAATGAAATGTATTTGTTTGGAATATCCTCTGAAAACCGCTTTATTAGTTTTCTCTAAATATAACTTAAAAATATATATTTTACATTTTAACAATTCCTCTTCAACGTCACCGTTAAATTTAAATCAATTTATTTAAATTATATTTTGATGTTACACTTGCCACGTAAATATCAAATTAATAATGTGTAAATAATGTATCAACCTATCGGGTAGTTTGTAAAAATCCTATTGAGCATTATATATACAGTTTCTACGAATTGTAATATAAACCAGATGTAGGTATTGCGTTCAGGAGGTTAACTACAATTTTGCATAACACTATTACTTCCTCTTCGTGCGGCTACTATCCTTCGTTCGTTTTACTTATTAGGCTGTTTAGAGAAGCTATTAGTTTAAGCAAACTCGAATTATATAAATACCGAAGAGGAATTACAATGAAAAACGTTTGTGTCACCGTAAATACAAGTTCTTAAATTTGGACAAGAGCCACTGCTCTTTAAAGACTAACAATAAAGCAGTATTATCTTGCGTCTGCTTTCGAAATGTGCTTTAGACCTATTTTGCTATTTTAGTTGAAATTGTAGTTTAGTCCCTAAAAATATAATACAGCAGTGATTTAGCAAAAACACTACCTTGTCTCCATCTTCACAACAGCGGATGATGGGTCTTCGTTATTAGTCTCGATGAGCTAAGATAGAATATAATATAAGATTGTATTTTATAATTCATGTTTATAAAACAATTTAATAGAACATACCTAATATCATGTAGAAAACTCGCAAAAATAGATGGAAGATAACAGAGGATAATAAAATATTGACACTCTTTTTTTAATTTAAGAGAGCGTTTGAAACCATTAATAGATATATTTTAATTCAAGAACTATACATGTATCGCATCAAGGGAAATGAATTGAATTGGTTAAGATCTTATCTAACTGATAGAATGCAAATTGTGAAAGTAAATAATATAAAATCACATGTAATAGAAAACAACTTTGGTGTTCCACAGGGTTCAATGCTAGGGGAACTATTAATTATTGTAAATATATAAATGATTTATCTTATATCCTAAAAATGAAAAATAGTTCGTAACGCCGATTAAACATTAATATATTATGTATATTAATAAAATATAACGCACAACATGAATAAAGTGAATTTACGGCTGAAAATGAATGAACTTAAATTAAATGAAAACACAACGAAAGTAATGCAAATAAATGTGAGTAATAAAATAACATTTAAAATTAGTGATAAAAAATTTGAAAACGTCGATCAAATTAAATATATCGGTTTTATATTAGATTAGAAATTAAAATTTAAAGAACACATTGAATACATATATAGGAAAGTCGGTAAGAAATCTGATTTTCCAAAAGAACTAGAAATAAAATCTCGTTACTAACAGCGATAAAAATACATAATTCGATTATAAAACTTCAATTTGAATTTGGCTCAGCAATTCTATATACTCGTATGTATTGTACAGTAAACCAAATAAACAGTCCTTAAATTGCAAAATTGCTTGGATGGAAAAAATTAAAACTGGTAACGCACTCGAATATCTCACGGAACAACTCAATTTTGTTGGAAAAATACAACCGTATCAACTAAAGAACGAAGAACTCCTTAGGATCCATAGAGCAACAAATATGGGAATACAGCGATCATTCTTTCACAAAGGGTTTCAATTATATAATATGCTACCTAATAAGTTGAAAAAATTCTACAAAATTGTAAATTTATTAAGAACTAATAATGTGCATCTAAATTCGTAATATATATTCGAAAAATAATGTAAAAGTATATTAAATACTACTAATTTTTTTAATTGGTTGGGTTAATCCTTTCCCGTAGTCATACACCTAGGCCAGTTCTTCGTCCCTTTTTCTAATATAAATAACGCTATTTTAATAGATGTCAAGAAAAAAATAAAAAAGAGTGCGAATTCAAATTGACAAATTTTAAAAGATGTGCTTATTTCGAAGGTAAGGTTTGTACAATATTCTTGATAAATCACTTTTGAATCATCCTTTTAAAATTTGTAATAGATCATATTGATATTCAAAAACTTACACATACTTTAAGGCTTACATAATATTTGCAGCCGGTACCGTTATAATTTTAGTATTTTTGTTGTCATTTTTTATTTACAAAAACAATGCAACAGAAGAACAAATAAAGAAACTGAAATAAAGCACATATGTACATATTTATTAATTCACAAAATATTTCCGTTTAGAATATAAAAAAGATTTCTGATTTGTAAATATCAAAAAATTAATCATTAAAATATAGAGCAAAATGTGTTTTAATGCAAACATTTTGTAATTGGTCAAAAGAAAAAAGAAAATTCAGAAAATTATTAAACATCTTTTGGAATTAAATTTCTCATCTGACGACAACACCATGTATGCTGCGGTCAAGCCTTTATCAAAATATTTGCAATTTAAGTCAGTACATATTTATGACTTTATTTTTACCCTTCACTCGAAGTGTACTGTTGTTATACTGCTAACATGTTCGTTCCTTCTGTCGGCTAAACAATACTTCGGTGATCCCATAACTTGTATAAGTGATGATAAAAATATTGAATATGTTAATTCCTATTGCTGGACATTAGGAACATATATTCTGAACTATTACGATTTGAATATGCAAATAAATGTGGTGAGAAACATGACAAGTAGTTCGAATGATCTTATACGTGATAAGGGATATGCTATATCGGAAGGTAAGCTTTTGCTAATACCAAACTTTGCTAGCTTTTTTACCGAGTTATTTGTTGTTTTTGTTTATACTTTCTTTGTAGGAGTTGGTCCTGAAAAACCGGGTTTAACTGAACGAGTTTATTTGCGTTACTACCAATGGATTATTTTAATCTTACTTTTACAATCATTAGTTTTTTACTTTCCCTCATTCCTTTGGAAAGTGTGGGAGGGTCAACGTTTAAAACAATTATGTTCGGAAGTCGGTAAGTGAATTATTTTATATAAATTTTACTATATGTACATATAGTAAGTGATTTTTATTTGCACAATATTGTTTTGAGAAATCATTGGTTGTGTGTGTACAAGTATGAAAAACATTTGTAGTTTTGAACGGTATACCAAAATTCATGCAAGATTTTAATTCTGCAAATAACAAACACATTTTTTTCGAGTTAAGTTATTGATAAGCGTTGAGTGACAATATATGTATGTTTATATGAGTGGAACTGATCTTATTGATGTATGTAAATCCTGGATTTTTCAAAAAGTATGGCTCAATGACTCATCAGAGAAAAGAGTAACACGTTTGTGAATGTAGTTGTTTTAAAATAATGTACGATAGTTACTTTGCGCATTTCGCTGGTTCCTTTAGCCAGCTCATCAGGTAACCATAAGCCAACTCTTTAGAAAAACTAGTAATGTCTTACACTTTTTATCAAACAAACTGAGAAAGTTGAAAAAACTTGAAAACAATAACATTGAAATAAAACGAAAAAATTGTTTCTACATTTGGCTAGTTGTTTGCCAACTAAATAAAACAATTAAAATCATTTAAGTTTTAGTTATTTAATAGAACACATAGGGCCATAAATGAGAAATACATTGTAAATTCATGCAATGATATGTTTTTATAATTATTGAGATACATAGATATGTGTATATAAAACTTTTTTTTACTAAAATAAAGCTTAACTCATTACACTTGGGAACGGATAGTAGTAGCTCAACTTTAAATTATTTTTGAAATATTGTCATATGCAAACGCCCTTTCTTTCGTTTTTCCTAACACTCAACTGCCAGATGTCAAAATTTGTCCTTCTTTTTGGTTGCAACAGTACCGCACAAATGGCGACAAATTCAAATCTTGCTTGAACTTTAGGATACCCTTTAATTAGCGTTTTTTAGCTGAAATGTATTTCTTGATTTGATATTCAGACAGGGTGTTTTGATGTAGAATTTTGGTACGAATTTCCGTCATCCCTTGTCAAGTTTGGTATGGAGACAAACCGGTTTCGGCTATGTGCCATCTTCAGTGTCATTTTTCGATCTCAGAACGATGATGAGGAAGATGACGGAAATTCGTTCCAAAATTCTACAAATATTGTTGTAATATATCTAGTAAAGTTTTCTCTATATCCGCGGGAAATGATAAATTAAAAGAATGCAATATTTATAGGATAGTTCTAAATCAATTCAACAAAAAAAAAAAAAAAAAATAATCCAGGAACCTAGTATTTTGTGTACGGTATTTTGCTACCAAAAGAAACAGAGGTCAGTAAACAAGGTTTATTCAGCAGCGCTGAATCTTACGCACCCCTTTTTCAAATATTCATTTACCTTTTATTTCCATTTCCCAGACAACTAAAAATCCTGGTAAATCCTAAATCCTAATTGTATCACTCGTAATAATATATTCTAAAATGTTGATTCTTCGGAAAGAAATAAACTTTATGATCTATGTATATAAAAATGTAATGGAAGCGAAAGAAAAGCTGAATTCATAAAACAGCACTGTAGTAAATATGTATGTGTACGAAAGTGATCATAGTGCAAGCGAAGACAACGATAAACTCCTTGCCTTAGCTTTTAGCTTTCATAAGTTCCGTACTATTTTTGAATACGAATCGCTTATTTCGCAACTATTTTTTGATCAGAATAATATTATCACAACAGAACTTTAGCTATTTACACTTGCAAGCTTGCTTCGGAACGCAAGCAATTCTTCACTCTGCATTTTAAACTACAAAATAGAAATGCACAGCATTTGGGTCCTGCCTAAAAACTCGTGATTAATATTCTTTAATTAGGCGAGCGTGAATGAGTTGGAAAAATTGGGTACGGTAGCATACATATCGCACACTCACTTCAAAGGTGACACCAGTCAAAATTTGTAATTTTTCAGAAAACGAAAAAAAAACTATTTTTAAAGCGTAAAAAATATTATGAATTAAAATTTTAAAGTGAAAGCAATGAATAAAATTAAAAAAAGAAATACATAAAAAAAAAGATAAAATACATATAAAAAAACATTAAATGAAGAAATTATTTCAACATATGCTTGTAATACACTTTATAGCTTGCTAGGCTAAAGTGCGGCCCAAAGGCAAATTATGAAAATATTTATATACACTGATGGACTTCAGTATAGGCTGCAAGATAAAACAAATTCTAATCTTTTTCATATTGAGGAATAACGAGTTTCTATTTTATGAACATATCTGCGGACTTTTGACAAAAACTCTTAAGTCGAGATAAGAAATTTTGTAATATTTATATTTTTAAAGGTAATTTCTTAAGAAGCGCCTTTTGATTTAATCGGCATGTTTCCATGATATAGGGTGGTCCCACCAAAACGCACAATGTTAAGTGTAAATAAAACAAAAAGTTTTCATAGAATTATCTTAATATTTTTTTATTATGATAGAAGGATCTACGACAATTATGTATAAAACAAAATATCGGCCAACGAGCATGCACAGGTGTTTTCACATTTTTAAATTTGATTTAAGTTCTTTTGTCAAAAGTCCACAGATGTAACGCGAATAACAAAACAAAAGAACATTAAATTTCAAACTGAATTCTTTACTTGTAAAGCAACAACGAAAAATATTAAAAAAAAATCTTCCGTTGGACAAAAGTATAGGCACAATATCTTACACTATCATGGGAATTTATGTTTCGAATTATGTGTGCACCCATTTGCGCGTGAAATTTTTATAGAATTACAATATTGTATTTAGTTTATTCCATTTTGTTTTATTTTCCTAGCTCTTGTATCAAATTCTTTCAAAACGTGTGAATAATTCATATTCATTTTGGATATTTGCTAATAAAATTAAAATATATGTGAAATTGCTTTTTAGATGGCCTCCATGTCATTACAAAAACAAGTAATAAAAAAGAAGAAAGTTTGAAGATGAAAAAAGAGTTTTTAATGAACACGGACGCAGAAATACTTTTTTATTCAGGAATAATATTAAACACTTTGCTTAATTTGTAGCGACTTTGTCCTAGTTTTTACAGACGGCAATTTAAAACAACATTATAATCAAAAGCATGCCACGTAATATGATGTACATATATCTCGTCATTTGCCGTAAAGATAAAATCACAGAATTAAAAAAGGCCTTATCGTCTTAATATTTTTTTTTTAAAGACAGCTACTCAAAATAATAACATTGTAAAAGCAAGTTATGTCGTAACAAATTTAATAGCAAAAAAATCAAAACCTTTTATTGATGGCGAATTTACAAAAGAATGTGTAGAAAGCTTGGCAAACATAATTAGCCCGGAAAAAAATTTGGACTTTATTACACCAAAATTTAGCCACAAGAATTGAAGAGTTGGAAAATTTAATGGAAATTCGTTAAAAAGAAAATATATAAACTTTAAATTATATTCGTCAGCCATGGACGAAAGAAGCACTGACACTTCTGATACAGCATAATTGACAATTTTTATCAGAGAAAACTTAGTTAGTTAAAGGACACAACCAAGTCAGTAGATTTAATCGCTGTATTAAACTCGGTGATGAAAAGCTTTTCTTTATCTTGATAGAATAGTGTTGTACATCAGGGCAATATATGTGGAAAAATTTTAAAAATAGAAAGTATTTTAGGCGTTGTTATAAAAACCATTAATTTTATACAAGCAAAAGGACTTAATCATAGACAATTTCAATAGTCTCTTAAGGAAATGGGAACTGAATTTGCAAATGTTATTTGTTATACAGAACTAAAATGCTTCCGTAAGGGAAAAATGCTCAAACGATTTTACGATTTAAGAACTGAAATAAAAATATTTATAGAAACAAAAGGGAGACATGATGTGACTGAATTTGAAGACGAAGAAAAGAAGTTTTGCATGATCTAAATTGAGACTTCAAGGAAAAAATCAATTTATTAATAAAACGTTCCAAACAATAAACCTCGTAGTTGCACAAAATATGCAAAATATGTTGCATTAATTTTTGATTTAATTATATGGTTGGAAAGTAGATTTTAAGATTTTAGAAAAAATTAAGAACATTACAAAAGATTTTTTGCCCCATTTTCTCTATAAAAAATAAATTACCTTAAAATCTTCAAATGGAATGCATTGAACTGCAAAGTTACATTTAACTGAGAATCAAATTTGGAAATGTTTCTTTACTGGCGTTTTATAAAGATTACCTATCCCGCGATAATTTTCACAATCATGCTTTATTAATGTCTTCAGCTTTTGTCAGTATCTATATATATGTATGAACAATTATTTTCAAGAATGAACCATACAAAATACAAAAATAGGACAAAGATCACAGACAAACATCTTGAAAATGTATTAAGTATTGCAACCTTGTCTGTTGAACCCGGTATTGATTTGATTATTCAACAAAACCAAATTTATTCATCTCATTAATTTGAATTTGTTCCATCTTTATGAAATTCAAATTAAATTAATCGAAACTTTTAACTTTTTTTTTTTAAATTTTAAAATAAATATGTACCTATTCATATTAAAAAAAATTAAATTAATCGAAAGAAGTTAATTTATTTTAATAATACTATGTAATTATTTTTTGTTTCAATTTGAAAAATATTGTATATGTGGTCCAGCAACATTTTTTTTTTGCAATGTGGCAGAATATGTATTTTGCAGAATTTACAGTAACAAAAATAAGTTAACAATAAGCAATTTCCATACATAAACGTAATATTAAGAAATTGTGTGTTGTATCGCCTTTGAAGTGGGTGTGCGAGTGGTTGTTTAAGAGTTTTTTGGTATTTTTAAAAATATGTTCTTTTGCATGATAATGCTTATTTATGCACATGTTATAATGCGCAATGCGCTTAGATGGTTTTAATTATTCTTTTCTTTTTTTCTTCTATTATACAGGTGATGCCCTTGTATCCGAAGACGTTTACATATCAAGAAGAAAATTGTTGGTTAAATATTTTACTTCTAATTATAAAGACATACATTTTTGCTACAATTCTCGTTATCTATTTTGTGAAACATTAAATTTTATCATTAGCGTGTTGAATATATTAATGCTGGAAGTCTTTCTAAACGGATTTTGGTCTAAATATGTACTAGCTATGGCTGCTATACCAAGTTACGATTGGACTAAATGGAATGTATTGACTTCACGCATTTTTCCCAAGATCTCCAAATGTCATATGGCTAAGTACGGTTATTCTGGTACTAAGATATCACTGGATATTCTCTGCTTATTGCCGCTTAATATTTTAAATGAGAAACTATTTGCTTTTCTTTGGTGCTGGTTCATCGTCATGTGCATAATGGCCGGTTTAAATTTGGTTTATCGCGGTATGTTGATGTGTAGTGAATCATTTCGTTTACAACTATTGCATACAAAATTGGGTGTAATGCCTAAATCACAAGTTCGTTGTGCTACTAAGGGAATGACTTATAGTGATTGGTTTGTGCTATTCAAAGTCAGCTCAAACATCAATCCCATGTTGTTTCGTGACCTAATGAAAGATCTATATGAAAATCGCACGCACAAGGCGAAATCTTTGGGTTTCAATGTGTGACAAACATGAAATATTTTCACTTAAATAAAAATGCCTTTGTATAAAATATAATTGCTATACATATTCAAGATTATCTTATAAAAATTATTTGTGAAAACTATAAACACAACTTCCTATAATTGAATAGTTTTATAAGTTGTAAAATGCCTGTTAAATATAGACGCATTACCGCATTATACAATACTTAATTGTAGCGTATTTATGTATACGTGCCTTAATATTAAAATTTGAGGTTTATGTTTCGTATTACTGCTGCGCATTTGAAATAACATAAATGAATTTTTAAGTTTCCTTTAATTTTTCTTTTATATTAACATATCTGTAGATATGATTTGTGAATTTATATTATTTTTATATATTTTTAATATATTTTTTAGATCTTTGTGAAGCTGTAAATAATTCAAGCGAAAAAACATATTTTATAATGAATAATAATTTGAAAATAAACTATTTTCTGTATACATATGTATGTATAGATATATTTTCAAATTTACGAATGTATTTTGGCTATAGTATTTGGTAGCATGTGTTTTTTGTTGTATTCTTAAACAAAACATACTTACGGGCAAATAGTCGAACAGGACTGACCAAATAATCAAATTATCCCTGCGACCGTTAGTCGCCTTCAAGAACTCCAGTCACGGATTAACAAACGAATTATTAATAATATCCATAATAAAAATATTTTAGACAGACAGGGCTTGAGAAACTCAACTGCTCAAATAGGTCTCCTGTAGTTACTGGGGTCAAAGAATTCTTGATATTAACTACGTGGGCTCTGTAAATCATGGCATTCTTGAACTCAATGTGAATATCGGTTGGCCGATCGTCAACGGTAGATACTTTATACTGAAGAAAGCTGCACTGATCATATAGCTTGGTGACAACTCTTGTGATTTCAATGGAGGTGTGCAGTCTCTTACTGAACAAAGTAACTGTCTTCATTCGTGGCCTAGACAATGCTAAATCAGTCACGAGGCTGCATAGATAGGCCCGTATATTAATAATAAAGTTTTTTGAAAACTAAGAGTAGATACCCGCCAACTGAATTTAAGAACAGACTTGACCATTGGACCTTTGCTTCGGAATGCCAGTTGTATCAATCGGACGATTTTTGCCAAGGGGTTTTTTCCCAGAGCTGTTACAACAAGAACAGGAACAACGGAATTGAATCTGTCCGTATAGACTTCGACTACTTACGTGTCTTCAAACAGATATTTGTGGTTTTATACCTATGCAGACAAACCTGTGTTGGTTAGGGGAATGTGAGAGCAGTAGTAAATAATTTTAGAAATACTGGTTGTTCCATGCTTCTGCTTGAACACCCAGCTATGGGCCGACTGATTAGCCCAAGTTATTCTGATATATTGATACACATATTTTAAAAGTTCAGTAACTTTAAAATCAAAGTTTCGAAGTTGAATGACCCCTTTAGGCAAATAACACACGCATATTAATTTTTTTTTTTTTTTTAATTTTTTTGTTATAAATAATATTGCAACTTAAAAGGCACGCAGCAGTAAAATAACTTTCTATTTCGTTCACCTTACACTTGACTTCAGTAAAAGCCGTTTTACTTTCTTCGTATGTAAAGTCAGCAGTTAACTGCAAGCAAATCAATATTTTCATTAATACAATAATTAAAAAAAAAATACTTACAACAGCATAAATATAAGTTGCAATAACACTGTTATTAATTGGGTCGATTTAACTGCGAATAGTTTGTGTATTTTTATTGTTGTATATACAACAAATATGCAACGTTGTCCCACTTTTGAAATGCTTCATAAACCGAGCAAATGGCCATCAACAGGTTCAGTTACCTTACGTATTATTACGCGAACGGAAGTAAATGTTTTAATCGAATTTAGTGTCGTTTTTGGTCATTAATGTATAAAAAATAAAGTTTCTGAAAATTGTATTGGTTACCACGCATTATTATGGATTACTAGCCTTAAAACTTACAGCAAATGGAAAAAAGGCTTTAAAAGTGATATTTGATCCTGTCTAGCTTTTAATAATATCAAAAATATCGGAGCCATATAAACAAATTAAAAAAAAGTGATAGTGTATTTGAAACTAGATAAAAATACAAAAAGGATAACAAAAATAATATAAATTTGTATTCAAAGATATGTCAACAAAAGTAAAAATAACAAGTGATGGTAAATACAATTTAAATATATATCATGCCGTTTTATATTAATATATCCTTGCTTAAATCCCTAACATAGAAGAATAAAAGAAAGTATTATGTATGTCCTTTAATGCAAGGCGCTGCGACAATGCGCTAGTGAATTAATTTAAGCTAAAAAGAAAATAAATAAACCCAAGTAAATTAAAAGGAATTTTCAAATTCATAAACCACGATAATTATTTAAAAAAAGAAAAATATAACAAGTGAAATATTTGTTTACAGTACTTGTCAATAAATATTTTATAAATGAAAAAAATAATCTTATGAGGTTAAAAAAATTTAAATATGTTATTTAACGTTATACTACGTATGTTTTTAAATGGTAAATTTAAAAAAGAATTGTTATCCTTGGTCCGTCAGCAGCCAACCAATAGCAATGAATGGAAACAAGAAAAACTTTCTTTTGAAAGCGAAGCAAATAAAAAAAATTTATTAAATTTTATAATCAAGGATATTACAAAAAGTATAATATTGCAGTAAAAAGTATATGTAAAAGTATGCTAAGCAATATATATAATAAGTGAATAAAAGATGATAAAAGGAACAACATAAGTAGATGATTTTATTTGAAAGATAATTTTCTGTTATTCAATGACGTGCACGTCTAATGCGTGTGCGTGTAGATTCAAAGGACATCTGTAGCTATATTTTTATTACTATAAAACAACGCAGTGGTATGGCGTGCTAGCTATGTACGTGTATATTCGATAGATCGTCAAGCCCTAAGCGTAACAGTGGTGCGGAGAGGTCAGCAATAAGTACTGAAGAATTCAGTAGAGTTAAATCATAATTCATATTTTTCTTGTACTTATATGCAAAAGTTTGACAAAACAACATTTATGATGTTGCTTTTGATTTTCCCTCACTCATTGCATATGGACGTTGAAAATAAGTATGCTTCGTATACGGATCGTTATGAGGTTGTATGTTTACTTTGTTGCGTTATTTGGGTACTTCCCATTTTAAGCGCCGTTTTTTCACTAAAGTTTAACAAAAACATAAAGATGTTTTATTTTGTCTACACTTTTTCAGCAACGATTCGTTGCTGATCTCTGGTGGTGATATTCTTTAATAGTTAGCGCAAGAACTATCTTAAAAGCACTACTAAACTCGTCACTTCTTATTTGGCAGTCCTTTCCCTATTCCGTATTTCATTTGTGTATAAAAGTAAAATATAAATTAAATTTTAACACTAGAAATATGGTTCATGTTTATTTATTGATTTATTATTATAAGTTACTTAAAACAGTCGAAACAAAAATATTCAGTTCATTAAAAAGATTCTATATTGATAGCCTCTTTGCCGCAATAAGTTTAAAATGCTGTTGTTTCTTTGTGAAGCTAAATGTCTTTCCTTAATCGTTCTCCAGGATTCCTAGAATAGAATCTGAAAAAAATGTAAATTTTATATTCATCTCTATATGAAATGTAAATAATTATCTAAAAGAACATTTTTATGATTTAAATGGTATTTCTCCTGTACTCACTCCATTGATATTATAGTCCTCTGTAGTCGTTGTTTTCATTAAACTTTAAATATCTTTAAGGATTTTATTAAAAGCTGCAAAAAATCTATTAATTTCTTTTTTCACTGTTTTCCACTTTCATTATTTGTAATTCTTTAAAAATCGTCAGTTCCTAATTTGCACGATCTTCTAACATGTTAATTAACTACTTCCCACTTCATAAGAAGATGGCACAAAACCCGAAACCAGTTTGTCTTTAAACCAAACTTGACAAGGGATGACGGAAATTCGTTCCAAAAATCTACATCAAATCACCCTGTCGGAATATCAAATCAATAATCAAAAGTCTATAATTTATTGCTGCAAGAAGGGGTTTCGTAGGAATAGTTATTATTTCAAACAAAACTGAAGCTGAAAGTCCAGACGACGCATTTCTGCATTTCAAGTTACATGCAATGCTTTCCCTTCTTTTTAAAATTTTGTTCATTAAAAAAGTAGCAAAGTAATCCACGATACACACAAATTTATCGATAGAATTGCCGATTACAAAAGTAGATACTAGACTACACTGATTCCACTTATTTGACAGAAGCGTAGATTGCGAAAAAGCTTAGAACGCGTGGTGTGGACCTTCAGTTTTACTGCTCTGGATCATTAACCGCACAAAGAACACCGAACATCTGCTTGAGATAAATCCTATCGCAAAGTTTGGAATTTCCTAAATGAAAGTAAAGCTCTATTAAAGCAGATTTTGCATATGTTATAATCGTCCCCGTTATGTATTGCGAGTGAAATGAAAACGTGTAATTAAAAAATTAGCTGTTTTGTATTCCACATATTTTCCTTATTTTTTCGAAACTTCGACAATCTTTATGGAAACATGTTGCCTCTTATGTTAATAAGCCAGAGTATTCAAACAAGTCTATTCAGATGCGTTACTTTAAAACTTTTTGTTGAAAAAAAATGAAAATGTAACGAAACCCTTTTATTAATATTAATACAAAATTAGCATTTTAACATCTAAATAAAGTTTTATTCAAGATCTGATTCTAATTTATTCCACTAACCTTTTTTGTTCGAAACGAAACGAAAGATATAATTCTGAAATCCAAATAAAATATTGCGGATTGTTGTTCTGTATTCCGAATACAGAACAGCACTGGATGAAATGCGAAGATGTAGTCGTATGGAATCAGTATCTGGCTAACAATGTATACGTGGTTTGCTTAAAAGAAAAGGTGAAGGTTGAATGTTTTTTGAAAAGTATTTATTTATTCATCAATATCCATTTTGTCCCCTTCAACGTAGTCCACCTCAGCTATACTGCACTTATGCCAGCTCTTCTTCCAATCCTCAAAGCACGTCTGATTTTCGGTATGGCCATCAGCTCGTTCTTCGATTCTGACTTTATCTCATCAATTGTGTCAAAACGCTTCCCTTTTATTGGTCTTCAGTTTTGGGAAAAGGAAAAAGTCGCAGGGAGCCAACTCTGGCGAATAAAGTGGTTTAGGAATGATTAAGATGTTGTTTTTAGCCAAAAAATCATATTCTTTGATCCATTCAAAAATCGAAGAACACACACAAACGTGATTAACCTTTTCAGTTGTCGACAACAAACTACTAATCCAAATTTGTTGATAATGCCAACGTATGACTAACACATGTGTACCAACATAACAACAACAAAATATAAAATATTAAAATTGTATATGGCGTTGAGAAAATAGGCTACTTTAAATAGCAGCAGGTTTAAATTATTTTAAAAATCTCATATTAGAATTGCTTTTTAAGTATTGAGAAAAGCGATTTAAATCTTATAAAAATAATAGTGTTTCATATTTGAATTTTTTTACATTTCGAACATCCAAATATTTTTGAGACGGATGCCGTTGCTCCGAAACCGAAGAAAAGCCATGCAGTATATCTTATACAATTATACATACATATGTATGGCTTTGTGAATATTAGTAAATACTTATAATTACAACAATATTATGGTCATTTCTTTTTCCAGTCATTAGTATTGAATTACCTGTACTTTGTTTTTAATTGCAACACATTTTATTTCTCCCTCTTTTTATTTGCTATTGTGGACATTTCAAAACTTGTTGCTAAATTTCTGTGTAATTTATTTTTCTGTTTCTTTTTTTATTTTCTCAAGAATTACTTTTTTTTCCACATACGAGTCGTGGTACTAGAAAGAAAATGCAGCAGATTACTTCACGAAAATCACAAAAAATTTAATTTAATATTTTTTTTTTGTAAAGAACCACAGCTAGGTAATAAGACGTACATATATGTGCGCTCTTGCGTATTATGGAAATAGTAGTAATCAGGTATGTTCTGCAAATCACGTGATTTCAAATCACATGTGGTTTTGAAATCACATGTGTGATATTTTCCTGTTCTGTAAATCACACGGTTTTTGTCTTTTTCTGTGTGGTTTTTACTTTTCGAAAGCACATGGAAACAGCTGATTCCTTTATCTGTATTGTTTTGTTTACAATAAAAATTAAAGTGAAAATAAGTACAAATACCTGGAGGTATTCTGTTGGCATTAATAAAAATAAAAAGAAATCAGCTAAAAGATCAGCGTATAAAGAAACGTTGTTTACGAGATTTGTCGAATCCAATGGACATGAATGAAGCACTGTAAGGAAAAAACGATTGCAGTAGTACATTGTATTAAAGGAAAATGGTTTTTAGATTCATCTCATATTACCGTTTGAATAAGAGTGCTTTTCAAATGTTATTGACCGATTTAGCACCGCACCTCAATTAATCAACATCAATGTGTTCTATTCCGGAGAGTATTCAACTTGCTGCTGTGCTTAGATTCTTAGCAGTTGGATCGTACCAAGGCGTTATACAATAAAAATTTAAAACTCTGACAAGCATCAGTGTGTTTTCGAAGAAGATAAGCAGCTGATATAAGTAAAATCACAAGCAAAACCAAACAACAACCTCACAACAGAAAAAGTGCCTTTAAAAATTATATATTTTTAAGTATTTTTTATATTAAATAATTTAGTTTTGCATAAAAATCAATCAAAAAAACTATTAAACTATTTATTTAAACATTTTGTTATAAGGCCCACAATATAATAACCACAAAAATAAGCAAGTGATTTAAAAACACCAGTGGCTGAGGTGACCGATTTAAAATCACAAATTTTTGTGCACATCACATTGGTAAAAAGTGATTTGCAGAACATACCTGAATGAAAAAAAAACAAAGGGCGGCTTTAAACGTCTACCGTTTTTTTATTAGCATTTACTAAAAAAAATAATGCATTTAGAACGCGAGTATGAAATCATGATCGAACTTCGCTAAAACTCAATTGAGATGGATACTCTCACTGATTTCCTCGTTAAATACAATTTGTGGGGTACGTCTTCCACAACCGATTTCAATGCAGTTCAATACCCAATCAGTATTCAAGTCATCTATTGTGTCACTCAGATAATAATCATATAACATTTCTTCCAAAATATGTAAAGTGCTCTGTACAGCGTCTTCCTTCGTTCTGTTAAAACAATAGTTCTCGCCCATCAAGGTAATTTTTAAGAATGAACCAAATTCAAAAGTACTGCTCAACAAAATTTCACTTATTTAGTTAAATTTGCTCTCCTATAAAACGGCAAAATCAGACTTAAGCAGTTCTTCCTTATTGACACAGATGTTATGGCGAGCGAATAATTTCTTGAAAATAGAACTTTTTGTTTTCGATTTAAGTATATGCCAAAAAAAAACTTGGCTGAGGTAAACAAATTATATTATTATTGTAGATAATAACAATATGATTCTCTTAGAACGAAAGAAAAATTAAAAATGTATCTTTCTAAGGTACGAACATATGCGGCTAAATGCATGGAATGTTTAAAAGCCAACGCGCTATTCACTTAAGTTACAGCATCCTCATACTTTGATGAAACACCAACAAAATTTCACATATTTTAACAACATTTTATGTTGTTAATGGTACAATTTTTACGGACGAAATTTATTTTATGATTAAATGTGAACAATAACTTGATTACTCCAACCAACTAAAGTAATATTTAAAATGTTCTCGTATAACCATTATATATTTGTCACGACAATATATTGTTGTAGAGAACATAAAATGATTGTATTGTCCATGCCACAACCATATTTTTTCATTGCGTATATGATTAAAATAAAGATAATTTAATTGCAATATTTAAATTAAATTGTGTTTTATTCCATTTTAATAATCTATACCTAAAGAAACATTTTAAGGTATATACAAGTATTTTAGCTACAGTGGAAATAAATGTGTATGGACGCATCTTTACAATACGTGTATAACTACATATGTACGTACGTGTATGTGTGCATGTATGTATGTAGCATATGCATCATTATGTGTTATTTAAGGCATCACAACAGCTGCGTATTAAAGTAAGTTTCTAGTCTAAAATGATACCGAGAATATAAAAAATTCAAACTTATTTTGCATAAACTGCAGCCAGCTTGAACAGCTCTTGCACATATCAAATTGCCCCCTTCGAAATCAGATTTTTATGATTGTGTCAGTAAAAAAAGTATTGGTTGATGTTGGCAAAAAACCTTTTAATTTTCTATAACTTCAATATAGAAATTTGAAGCAAACTTGATGTGTGTGCACGCAAATACGTCAAATGTCATTTTAGGTTAGTTTCCGAAGGAAAAACATTTTTGGTTTACTTTCCGAAGCGACAACACTTTCCAAAAATTTTTTTGAACTACTCTTTCACCCAAAGACGCCTTTTTTGGTTTTCTTAATTGCGTGCGCCAGTGCAACAGCCATCTATTTGGGCCATATTTCCCAGAATCAAGTATTTGCAACTTTCAAAAAAAAAAAAAAAAATTGAAAATATTCTGGGATCAGCAAATTATATGTTCCTCTTTTTCAAAGCACCTTTAGAATGAACTTTGATGGTACAAATTTGATGTGTGGCTGTGCTAAGCAAAACAATATATTACCAACACATTTAATAATTTTGATGAGGCAGTTTGATGTTTGTCCTGAGGATAAATTTCCTTTATCGTCCTTGAAAATTAGCATGCGCTTGAGTGACATAAAAGTCTGACAATTTTCGGTTTTTGCATTCTCTATATTTAGCTTAATCCACACTTAACTAACATAAATAGGATATTTAATACGCACTACTGGAAAGAAGCACAGTTCGCAGAATAATACGGAAGGGAGACGTGAAATCTATTTTGCATTATTTTGTTAATTTCTAGATGAAATTCATAACTATTGAGCACGCCCTATTATCCATTTTTAATGTCGTTGAAGTTTTATAAAGCAGTGAGGTAGAGGGATAGATAGAGGAAGCTTCAATGTTTAACAGCTTAGCATAATTTCAATGTCTAATTAGGTGCTTTAATTTGAAGCTTCTATAGTTATATTATTTATTATTTTACTTTGCGGATGATTTAACATAGTGCTATAAAGTAAACAATTTCGAGTGCACGAACACTAAGGCGATCGTTAAATTATGAATATTGATAAAAACTTATGCTGTTAAATTTCGAGGTCAATCGAGTCAAGTTAAGACGTGCCACAAGCGCGCGGCCAAATGGCATAAGTGCTATACAAAATTCCGTATGCTGCAAAAATAGACAGAATTTTTAAAGCACGTTTGTCTTAAATATAAAATTTTTATAGAACCCATGTCATATTGTGTCACTATGAAATTGAATGATATATCATTCACGTCCCGGAACGTGGTAATTTATAAAGAACGCCTTCGCTATATTGCTCCTTCCAAAGTATTCGCCTGCCATTATTACTTATATTTGTGCTTGAGCTTAGCAATTGTAAGACGACGTCCTTGTTTCTTATATCTCCCGACTTTTTTTTCGCATCATTGTGCCGACGGGCACTATTCACTACACCCAAAGAAGAAGTGCTTATCTGATATCTTTTCCATGCTGTATATAATACTAATAAAATATATTTTCTTGATTTTTGCGTAGAACTGGAAACTCCTCGTTCAAGATCACAGCGAAAATGCAGCTGTCTAATATTAACAAAGATATTGCCTTTATCTCTTATTGTATTCCTTTTTATTCTAACGTCAATTATTTATCATGGAATAGTCCTGGAGCGTATAGGTGAGTCCTGATAAAAAAAAAACTAAAGAAGAGTATGCACTAAATCCTCAACATTTTACTGACAGATAAATTAAGGCAGACGATTACGCAAAATATGAAACATTACCAGCTAAAGAATCCCTCAAATGTGGAACTTAAATTACCAAACCACTTGCAGCTGATAAGAGATACTCAATTAAAAAGCATGGGACTTATACATGGTTTTGACGTTAACGAAGACGATGCTCGTAATTTTCGTATAAAGCATAAAAAAATATACTTTATCAAAAAGAGAATTAAGCGAGAAGAAAACGAAGACCAGTTTAATACATTAGATCCCATAAGAATGCATCAAAATTCATTGGATTTAAAGAGCCTGTACGCAAAAGTAAGAAACAAACGTACCAAACAGGCTATAAGTAAGTTAGAGAATGAATATAAGCGATGTAAAAAGGAATCGAATGGTAAAAGTGACTGTTCGGCGTCCTTTATGCGCATGTACAATTTGGCTCGAGAAATTAGTGAAAAAATGGAAAAGATGAAGGCAATTTTTAAGGACAGTGAAGTTTTGTTGCGATCCTACTCAAGCTCAACCAGCAATGAGTCGAACTTAGAAACCTCTAATAAAGAACAGACTGCAACAATCGAAGACAGTGTTACACCGGAAAATGATAAACCTAGTAAAATCAGTTGGCTATTAAATACCAATGATTTTAATAGTTCCGAGGGTACACCAAACACAACAAACGAAAGTACATCTATCTCAACTATGAATACGAAGAATACTTTGGAAAATGATAAAAGTTATACAAATAAAATAACATATTTAACCTATACAAATTCTTATAACAAAAGTGGCGTTGAGGTTGATTCTACCACTGAATGCCTTAAAGGAACAACATCAGATAGAGTAAACACTGATGATAGGTCTACCACCTTAACTAGTATGAAAGAAGAAAAGTTAAGAAAAATCAGTTCGACCGAGGGTATTCGCCTCTCTACTACAAGTCGTACTACACCCATTGATAGTGCAGTTGCGCAAGTCACAGAGAAAATGTTTAGTTCTTCAGCGGCAGTCGAAAATCATACGATTAAGTTTCATATTGAACGTAAACTACATTTCGATTGGATATTAGATAGTGAGGAGGTGAAGGATGATATAACTGAAGGTGACAGCAATATTACTTACACCACAGCAATGCCTGTAAAGATATCCTCTGTTCAACATCTCTACCCCACCAAGCCTAAGCCTATAAAATACAGCTGGATTATTGACAGTGATGATAACAGTTCTGAATCTAATAGCACTGCAAAACCTTTAACTACAATAGCGGTTGATCGAATAGTTAAAGTTGAGAGTGAGAGGTGTAAAGCTACTTTCAAAGATGGTATTTGCAAATTATCTTCGACAGAAAGCAAGCAGAGATTTGAAAACAATGATCAGCATCCCTTAGATAATCCAAGTAGTTTAGAAAATATGTTAGAGAGTTTGGAAAGTAGTGATCAAATTACTGAAAAATTAAATAAAACGTTGGATTCTTTTGATCCTAATGATTGGAAAATAAAATCTCAGCACTTGGCTGTTAATAATCAAGAAGATATTATGGATTCCTTTGAAAATATTAATGCGAAACATATTGCAAGATTCGGCCCAAAATTTAACCCAGCGAATCCTAATAATTTAGGAGGTAAGTAAGAAATTTTTATTGTTAAATATATATTCATTGCGACTATGTACATCGCCTTCATAGCTGACAAACAATTCATGACTTTTTGCGAACGCATGGCTAAACGAATACGTGGTAAGGGCTCATACACAGCTGTTAGTCAGCCACCACCGCAACCCGTATCCAAGACGGAATCTCATACAAATTCTCCGCCAGCACAATTTTCCAGTCGCGCTCCCCTTGGTGGATTTCCGGTAACAGGTGAAACCATGAAGGCTTCAGCTCAATTTATGTTCAATCCTAATTTTGGCATGCCTACAATACCAATCTGTTTTTATGTTTCACCGATTAATGTACGTATGATCCATCAAGGACCGTTGTGGAATCCCGGCTACTTCGGCAATCTGGGTGGGTTTGCTGGCCCAAGTGGTGGATTTATGGGAGGTGTAGGTGGTCCTGGAGGTATATTTTTTATACCACAAAATTTCGGAACAACTGGTAATTTCTTCGGTCAAACCAGTGCCACCGCACAAGGGTAAACGAGATTTTATAGTTAAATTTTTACCAGTTTCAGGGCGAATTTGAATTTAAATTTACAGCTTCCAAGGAAACTTTCCAAATATTTTCACCAAAAATACATCGCCACAAAAACCACAACAACAACAGCAGCAACAAGCAGATCAGCAAAAACAATTTTTCTGCACATACATGCAAAATAATGGTAATTCTGGTAGTACCGGTGGTGTGGGAGGAGGTGGCGTAAATAGGCCCGTTAATGCAGCAAACAGTATAGGATTCTCAAATGCTAATTTTAAAATGCGCAGCGGGCATTCTAACAACTCCTTATCTTCTGATATAATCTATGCTTCCTATGCTGAGCTTCCCGATCATTTAGGGCGCCAAGACAATTTCATATGTGAACTGCCGGGACAGTTGGCTTGTTATGGTGGAAACGAATGTATACAGGAAAGTTCTTGGTGTGATGGTTCGGTGGATTGTTCAGATGGTAGCGATGAGGCCGCCTGCACTTGCCGGCAACGTATAGACAATGATCGTGTTTGTGACGGTTACGCCGATTGTCCTATGGCTGAAGATGAAATTGGTTGTTTTGGTTGTGAGGAAAATATGTATTCGTGTTATGAACATCCTTTAGAATACGAAATGAACAATCGTTCGATAGTGTCCATGTGCTATACTAAGTTGGAGAAATGTGACGGTTTTACCAATTGCCTAAATGGAAAAGATGAAGTGGAATGTAGTTTACTAGTTAATAATACAGCACATCACATGGTAAAGAATCAACCCAAATAATATAAATCATTTTACATAATCTATATATTTTAGTCTCATTCCGTCTCTACTTTCGAGGGGTTTCTCTACCGCAACTATCGCGGTGAATGGTATCCTGTTTGTAACAATGGTGAAAAGTGGGCTCTGGAAGCGTGTCAAAATGAAGGTGGCTATGTTGGTAGACCGATTATAAAATTTAATCCGTTGTCTTTGCCCGGACCATTCATAGAACCCTCTCATATTGGTACTGTTCATTTTCCTCAATCATGCCATATGCGTGACAGTCTGCATGCATTGGCTGATCATGTGCCGTATGTCCACTGCACGCCTATAAAGTGTGGCCTAACTAAACGTAGTTCTACAAGGTTATTGTCAAGAAAATCCAAACGATTTGCCAAACTTCAAGCAGCTGCAGATTTAAAGAACAAAAGGGAAATTGATAATGAGGGAGGACGCATTGTTGGCGGAACATTTAGTAAGCCCTTGGAATGGCCTTTTGTTGTTGCTATTTATAGAAATGGTAATTTTCATTGTGGTGGCACTATTTACTCGACGCAATGGGTGAGTATATAAGTACCTACACCTAGTCTTAAAGTATTCTGTCAACCCTATGTATTTTTGTGTATTTTCACAGATAATCAGTGCTGCACATTGTGTAATAAATTATCCTAAATACTATTATGAGGTACATGCCGGCGTTCTGAGGCGCTCAAGTTTTTCTTTATCGACGCAAATACAACCGGTTTCTCATGTGATTGTACATCAGGGCTACGAACGTCATACTATGCGCAATGATTTGTCTTTGTTACGTATGGTGAATCCACTGCAGTTTAATCGTTGGGTGAAACCAATTTGTCTACCAAGTATTGGTCGCACGACCGTGGGGAATGATTGGATTTGGGGACCGGAAGAGAACACCTTATGTACGACTGTTGGTTGGGGAGCTATTAGAGAAAAAGGGCCTGGAAGTAAGTAAAACATAAATATGATCCTTTAATTATAATTATAGGATCAGCTGACTATTTGGTGAGATTATTGAATTTATGGTCTTCATCATTACTCTTATTATAACTGAAACTGTGAGTTGTGTTTGCGACACTATATTTATTCTTTTCTAAGAGTTTGTGAGTTAGTCTTTTTTAAAATAATAATTGTTTATTTTTGCTGTACCTTTCTAATATGAATATTACCTCATTTCATGTATTTTAGCATAGCTTCTTAAAGGCTTTTACCATTTTAATTATACGTTCCTGCTCCAGAAAACTTCTTTGACTACATATCTGGTGTGTTTTAAATTCGTATTTTTTATTTTGAATCATTTATGGGACTTATATTTTTACTCGTACGAGGTCAACTCAAGCTTATTTCCTGGCCAGATTGTGATATGTAGTTTTACTAGAAGAATCTAAGTTATTATCCAATTTTTTTTTTTTTTAATTTTTGTCTTTATAACATTCAAAAACTATTTGTACTTCAGTTAGTTTTTATACTATCATATTAAATATACATGTGTATATAGTATGTATGTAAATATTAATACAATTCACAAACGCCTTGTATTATTGTATAGTGTATTAAAATATACCCTTGGTGTACTTATTTGTGAACAGTCAACTTTATTGTATTTTGGTATTATTGTATTGCTAATGGGAAAAAATTATAAACGTCATTAGTGCCATAAAATTGCATGAGGATTGGGAATTTGAAATTAATAACAATTAGACTTATAGGTAAAAAAGTGTCATTAGCAAAAGAGTATATGCTAAATAATAATTTATATTTCAAAAGATATTCCATAAATAAGTTGTAGTTTTAAAATTATACGTGCAAATTAAGAACGTCCAATTTAAACACAAATTTATCAAACAATTTATCAAACAAATAGTACGGTCACAATACAACATCTAAAAAACTTATGAAATGAAGTTGTATTATACGAGTACTATGAGATTTTTATACAAAATTACCAATAACAAAATTACAATACAGTATTATTATGCAATAACATGCAATCAATACAACAATTTGTGAATTGAAAAATAATTTATATAATTTTTTTTCATTTTATGTTTTTATCACAAGACGCTACACTGTTGGATTGATTTTATTGAAACTTTCACAACGATCTATGGTAAAAATTCACGTATGTGAAAACGCAGTTTCGTTTTTTAATTATTTTGACTAGTTTACCATAGTGTTTTTGGCTTAAATCCATTATATGAATTACATTATACAGGGTGTCCGCCGGGAAGGTATACTACTTTGTTTATAATTTTTGATTAAATGAAAGAGAATGGATCGTATATTGATAAATGTTTTATTTAATGTCGGCAATTATGTATGGAATACAATATCAGATAAATGTCCGCCTCTGTTAGCCTTACAAATGCGAGCCCTTTTGAACACATTTTTCATTACATTCTCACACATTACACGCTGTATTTCATTAATTTCATCACGAATATTTTGTTTGAGTTGCTCCAGCGTTTCTGGATTATTTGCTTTTCAGATATCCCCACAAAAAGAAGTCCGGAGCAGTCAAATCAGGCGACCGTGGAGCCAATCAACATCACCATTCCTTGAGATAACTTGTTGTGGAAAGAGGTCTCGCTGTAATTCCATTGTAATCCTGGCTGTATGCGATGTGGCGTCGTCTTGTTGAAACCACATGTTAGTCAAGCCCAAAGCATGCAGTTGTAGCGTTAAAAAGTTTTTACGATATCGCTCCCCATTGACAGTTACCGTTACGTCGTTTTCAATTTCAAAGAAGTAAGGTCCAGTCATTCCTTCTGACCAAATTGCACACCAGACTGTCACTTTTAATGGATGCGAAGGTGACTGATGAATAATTTGAGGGGTTTCCATTGCCCAGAACCGACTATTCTGTTTATTCACATATCCATTCAAATGAAAATGTGCCTCGTCACTCATTATGATTTTTTCATGTAGCATCCATCCTGTTGGCATATGTACGGTTTTCTGGAAGGAACTCTTACGTCAACTGAATCTTAAATGGAAACAAATGCAAATCCTTGTGCAAAATTGTGGCCAAAGTTGTTCTTTGAAGACCAAGCTCCTGAGCACGGTGTCGAATTGAGGTTGATGGATTGTTTTGAACACTTGAACAGCAGTAATGTTTTCAGCCGATCTTGCAGTACGTTGTGGTCCATGCTTGGGCCTATCAGCGGTAGTCCCGCCTTCTTCGAGATCATTCACTACACGATAAATAGTGCGTCTTGTTGGCACGTTGTTTCTCCCAAAAATTTAGGGAACTGTAATAGGGAAAGTCTTAAAACTTTGTAAATATTGTTATGTTATTCGTCCGTATAGTTCAACTAAAAATGCGCACGATTAGAATTGTGACACCTCCCAGGACAGGTAGAGAACTATAACAAATAAAGTTATGCAATTTTGTAGGCATTATATTGTTATCAGTTCGCATAGGATAAAAAAATGGAGACTTTCGGAACAGTGGGCGTATCTCCTCCCGTACAAGGCTTATATTTCTTATTACATCTAATAACAAGAGTTTTTAAGCTTTGTGAGAGTTATAAGTGCGCAGCGCGAAATGGAGGAAATCTGAACAGTGGGTGGTGCACCTCCCGCACAAAGTAAATATTTTATAGAAACTAATCGCACTTTATAATTTCATCGCATATTATAGTTAAAAATTGGTGTGTCTAATAATATATCGTATATTTGGAAAGAAATATATCGTATATTCGGATAAAATATCCTGTATTTGGAAAATACTAGTGCGAGTCTTTAAACTTTCTATAAGTAATTTGAATATACAAAAATATACGTGATCAAGTCAAAAATTAGCGGGATCGCAATAATAGGCCGGGTACCTTCAATACAAAGTATTATTTTATTACAATAAGGATAGCGCAGTACAACGTAGTTAAAAGTTATAGTTGCAAGTATTTCGCCACTGTGGAGCTGTGCGCTTCAAAAAGTTTTAATAGACGGTATATTAGAATAACTCTACGAACAAATATTTAAACAATTTGCGTTTTGTTAAAAAAATATTTCCTTTAAATGGTTTTATAAACTTTACATTTTATATATTTCAGGTGACTATCTACGCCAAGTAACGGTACCCATTCGTAAAGCTTGCACGGAAAAGGACGACAAAGAAGCAGAAGATATTTGTGCCGGTGATCCGGGTGGTGGACGGGATGCTTGTCAAGGTGATTCGGGTGGTCCGCTGTTTTGTCGCAGTGTTACTGATAACGACGAGTGGTACTTGGCTGGTATTGTTAGTCATGGAAATGGTTGTGCTAGACCAAGAGAATTCGGAGCATATACGAGATTGGCTTTGTATGTAGATTGGATTGAAATGGCAATGCGTCCTAGTTTTTTGCCCAATGTACAGCCGCAACAAATGTGTCCCGGTTATGTTTGTATTTGGGGTGGCAAACGTTGTATACCTCAAGGAAAACGTTGCGATCGTATAGTTAATTGTTTAGGTGGTGAAGATGAAGTGGGTTGTATATATAACTTTATCCCCGATTTAGGAAGTGTACGAAATGCTTCGTCAACAACAGAAAGTGATTACTTTCCTCTAAACGATGATAAAATAACTACCCAAATTAGTATATTGGAAAATATGTTAGAGAGGGGATTAGTTGGGGATCACGCTGATGAAACAACGAAGAAATTAAAAATTGTTGAAACCACAACTTTTGTTAATGACCATGTAAACAATAAAGTCAAAATGAACAAAACTTCGAGTTTTAATGGTTTTGAATCGACAACTGATATTTCTATTGACACATCTGACCCTGCTGAGATCGCCGATCACACTCAAGAATCTACTTTTACAACAGAATCCTCAGTAGATATCACTACATTCGTACCTTCTTCTAGTGTTGATCTTGATAAGTTTAGCACTTTGGCGGTAGATTTATTCGAAAGTACAACTGATATTAGTTTCTTGGATGAAACTACTATGGAAACAAAAGGAGATTTTTCGGGAGATAGTACAACAGATGATTCTTTTATTACAACACCAATATTTCCAAAGACTGATACGACAACGGAAAATAGTTACATAACAACTTTTATACCTACAGCTACCGATCACTCAATTGAAGTAAATTCGACGACAACAAATACACCACCACAAAAATTTATCTGCAAAAAGTAAGTTGTATTTATTTTATATTTAAATAGAGTAAATTACACACTAATCCACGTTTTTGGAATGGATCAACTGACAGGCATATATTGAATTCAAATCTGCGCTTCGGTCTTTTCAATTAATTTGGGTTTTTTGAGATAAACCGTTATATTCAAAATAAAATATCGAGGAAGTTGTGGCGAAAACTTAAAGTATATATTTTTTTCTAAATTCAAAAAAAAAAATAGAATAGAAAAACACTGTTCACATCCCGGGAGCATATAGGAGAATATGTGATTTTATTCACAACAATGAGTAACGGTACTTCAATTTGACAAGAACTGTGATATGCATATGTTAAGTATAACAGGAGGTATGTCTTTTACACTTCTGGTGTAATTTTTGTACACTTGAGAATACCGACAATGTATGCAGAAAAGAAAGATATTTCAATGACGATTCTAAAACGTCCATTAAAAATTGCTTCTAAGCCCTTTGACTTAGCACTTCTGGTTTCTTATATTGTGTCACTATTAATTTTGTTTACCCTCACCCACAAAGTGCAACTTTTTTTCGTTTTTTACATAGCACATAGATTGAAGCTTCAGACAAGCCATTAACAAAGATATACAAAATGTTACAATAGAACTATACATAAATAGGCAATACATGTATACGAAAGAAAAAATGCAGTATTTGCAGGCGGGGGAAAAATGTTCAAGGGCGGTTTATAATCGTATTTTATTTCTACCCTAGGAGGTATCTGGTACAATTTTTTTTATGGGAGCAAAAAGAAAAAAAAGCTTGCAGTGTGATAAAAAATTAATACTTTTAATGGCGGACGTAAATAATTTTTGGTTGGTTATTTGGTCCATTGTACACAATTGGTCATTAGATGTGAAAGATCCGTGATATCAGAGATCGAATACAGAATGTTACTTCCGATGAAAAAAACCAACAAAGGTTAAATTAAAGTCGTATTCCAACTATTAACAACGAGATGCTATATGTTATGATCGGACTTAAGGTGGCTACACCATGTGAAAAACGAAAAGTGATGAGTCCAGTGGCGTGGAACAAATTTGAAGAGCTTCTTCTCAAGTCCTCTAATAATTTTTTTTAATAATATATTCATTTAATTAAATGTATGTTAACAGCTTATGTTTTGTTAAAAAAAATTAAGTTTGTGGAATATAGACAACATTGCTGCGAGAGCGAACGCCTCAAAATGAGAGCCCTCCAAGTAAAATACATTCAATCCACGACTGCCTAACTTATCGATTTTTTAATGTAAAATCGTGGAGTAAAACCCATTTTGTTCCAGTTCTGTTTCATTCATCAAAGGTAATTTTAATGGGATAGAGGACAAACCGTTCTCGAGTGATGCTAATAAATGTCGTGCTGCTTCCTTTATTTTAAATATAACGGTATATCTCGTAAGCTAGAACCAATCCAAAAGTTGACCTAAATTTGTAAACTTTTGTTATTAATGAAAATATGGGAACATGCAGGTTTTCTTAATAACAATTTTACCTAATTTTTAATCATTACAATATATTTCTTTACAGAATACCACAGGTTATTAACCTTTCACATCGTTGTGATAGTAATGTTGATTGTGAAGACGGGACAGATGAAGATGGCTGCAGTTGTCGGGAACTTTTAAAGGTAATTCTACAGAAAGTAAATTTTTTATCAGTCAGTGCGGAAAATTTGTAAAGTTCTCAAATTTTAGAGAATCGGTTGAACCTCATGGCATCTATTAAAGTAAAGAGTAGCGTAAAATTTCATTCACGAAATTAATAAATAAGTGTATATGATAAAATATTTCCAGCTTCTGGGTTGTAGTTTCCTCAAAATTTTTCGACTAATAACAATATTAGCGTTTTTTCTCAGTGAAATAAACACTTTTTATTTCTTTTTATCCGTGCCTGTTTTTTCTGCTTAAGGTTTTTAATTATAGTGACTTATTTTTGTAATACTTTTTTTTTTAATTAAAACGTTAAAAATGAATACTTAAATACCATAATGCACAGTGGTTGCCATAGGCCAAAAATCAAAAATCAAAAAAAAAAAAAATCAAAATTTTCAAATCAAAATGGGCTTTGCAAACAAATATTTGTCGAAACTTCAGGCTGTCGTATTTGTTTTTTGTTTATTCTACCGGAGCTTTTTAAAAATAGTTCATTAGCTTTTTCCATTTAGCAGCCAGAAAATTAAACTTCATTTAGGCCAACTTAAATATTGTGAAAAGTTATTTGAATTTCAATTGAATATAATAATATAATTAAACTTAAACATAACTCGCATTATAACTCGTATTGTATTTTGTGCAAATCGTTGTTTTAGATAAGTAAGATTTTGGGGTTTCTCGGTTCGTCTCTTAAGTGTTTAGTTAAGGCATTTTTTACATACTATTTTTTAATATTTTAAGATTATAAAATTGTTCAGTGTAGCTGTAGAGAGCTGCAGAGACTCGTGTAGTATTTCATAACGTAACCCAAGCTCTTTCTTTTTAATCAGTTATTTTATTTTTTCTGGTGTGTTTAATTATTGGTTTACTTGTTTACTTAATTCATTATTTCTCTAGACACAACTTACCAATGCATTTCCAAAATGTTCAGAAATGAGTGAAAGACATTGAACATGCGGGTTATGAGTCAGATCTGGATGGGCTTGCAAAAATGTATTAATTGCGTTTGTAATTATTATTAATGTTTTGGCATAAATGCAAGCGCAAAAAATCAGCAGTATTAAAAAACCATTCGGATTTGCTCGAATCTTGGACGTAATTGGAAATAGATTTTACTGACACTTCAAAAAGTTGGACGCATCGACGACTAGCGGAGCTGGCAAAACATGACCACTCAGCTGCTTCCATTTTGCGTTCTTCTTTCAGTCACATGCTTTGTTTTTCGAAGCAAATGTTGATGGAGTTTTATTGCTTTTAATGGAAGCTGCGAAAAAGTTTAAAAAGTTAAAACTGAAAGCTATACATATAAAATTATAGTAAGCTAATTAAATTTTTAACAATGGAATTCATTTAGTTTTTTTTTTGTGGGCCATGTACATTGACTATTGTTGTATTTATTATTTTTCTAAATCTTTTACCTTGTGGTTTACCTTTTAACGACGTCCATTTTTACACATCGATTTTATAGTCTAGAGATATTACAAGAACCATTTTAGCCCGGTATCATTATTATTTTGTTAACTTTCATTTTTGGGGAAGGAATCGACGTTCACGTACCCAACCACGCTTTTTAAATATAACCACTGTGCAATGCTTGGTTTAAGAGGTATCAGTTTTGTTAAGTTCACATTGCAAAAAGTTCAAAAATCTTCCGTTTTTATTTTTGTTTGTTCCTTTTCTTTAAAAAATGATACAATGTATTAATTTCTGCATTTAGAAAATTTTATTTTTAACAATTATGCCGACTGGTTTTGGTACATTTTCGTCGTATTGGTTGAGAATATTCTTATGGATGTGTGTTGACTGTGTTTTGACGTGGGACAAACTTTGCTTAAATTTCATATTGTGCAAGCCGCTATTGCAGCAAAGCCCATTAATTTTCTATTCATTTATATTCTTTGGTTAGAGCTGATGAAACCAATTTGTAACAATTTTAGTCTGACGCTTTAGTTTCAGAGTTTCAAAAGATCGTTACCAGTAGACCTACTATCTGATTTACACGATCAATTTCGGTATGTTGTACTTTTATTTTTCGGCGTGTTGCCAATATTGCTTAACAACTGCGCTGTTTATGCCGGCTTCAGCTTGCTTTGGTATTTTCACCTGCTTAATAAAAAATACTAGTTGCATTACTCGACCATCTCTATCATCTTGATTTTTTGCTTTTTGCGCAATTATTATAAAATAATAAATTATATCATTAATCTTTGTTTTTTGACATTTTCGTTTTACTTTATATGATATTTCGGTTTTCCTTAAGGGTGCATAGATAAGTACCATATATACAAATGTATGTATGTATAATATACATATGTATGCATATATTATTAAAAAAAAATCTACCTTATTATCTTATTCTATTTGCAATAACACATTTTTTATATTTTCTTCACATCAATATATTAGGACCAATACAGCGTTTTGGTCTGCGATGGTAAAACGGATTGTAAAGATTTAACCGATGAGGATAATTGCGGTAAGCTTAATAAAATTTGCAGGCACAAACAGAGAAAACTATTGTAATTACATACATATGAACATGCATACATATATTTTTATTAGGAAACTGCACCAGTGACGAATTTTTATGCCCTCTATCAAAAACTTGCTTGTCGTTGGCAAAACGCTGTGACAATATTATAGATTGTGAATTTAAAGAAGATGAACAAGATTGTTGTAAGTATCTACATAAAATGTATATTTTTCTTGTACACGGATCTGATAATAAATCATCAATTCTTTTTATACCAGTCGCTCTTACCAATGGGAAAGAAGTGCTATTAGATTTCAATAAGAGACCGGCTTTAAACACTGCTGGTATATTTTCGCGTAATACAAATGGCGTTTGGCGTACTGTGTGCACCTACGAAACGTCATATAGTGAACATAATGCCAAGACGGCAGCTGAAGTATGTGCCTTATTGGGATTTAAAGGTGTCAAATTTTATAACACCACTGAAACGAGCGAACATGAACACATTGTACCAATTAGTCCAGAAATTATTTCACGTCCAAGATTTCATGACGAAGTGGTTTCAGCTGTCAGTGATAATCTACACTTTTCTCATGTTAAAAACATATTCTCTAAGGATATGAAAATTAACTTAAGATCAATACGAATTGAAAGGACCAAAGAATCTTGCTTAGCTTTATATGTTGAATGTAATCCCAAATCCAATCGTACAGAGCCGGTAAAAACTATTAGTGCTGGATCACCGAAACCTCAAAATGCTTTAATAGTGCCACATATAAGGCCGGTTATACAGACCTACAATAAGCCGAATGTTTTTGTAAGGCCTCACGTACCCACAGTAGTGGTAAATAAAAAGGAAGAAATCTTGCATAAGTTAACTAAAGTTATTGATACGAAGAAGAACTCCAGTGTTTTAATAGATAAAAATTTATACGATGCCATAGAAGAACTACATTGGCCATGGTTGGTGGATGTCTATGCAAATGGTAAACTCTGGTGTTTGGGAGTGTTGATGGATAACCATTGGATAATGGTACATGAATCGTGTGATTTCGGCATAAGGTGAGTTTGATAACGTTTATAATCGGTTTGATAAATTGTCATTTGATTTAACATCAGATTTAATATGGATTATATGGTGGCTTTGTTTGGTGGAGGAAAAACCAAGCATACCCCACATAAGAGTAATCACGAAGCAATCCATAGAATAGATTGTTCTGAAGCTGTGCCTAACAGTGATGTTCTCTTATTACATTTGGAAAGACCTGTTCGGTTTACACGTTTTATAATGCCAACATTTATACCAGATAGGTAATAGGGCACATCATCAGTCATTCTTTTAACAAAAATTCATAATGTTTTTTCCCCCGCTCTTTAGGGATAATCAACCCAAAGATGAGTGTATTGCAGTTTTGCATGACAATTTGCAAGGCCGCATTAAAACCGTTTCACTAAAAGAAGAAAATTATGACAAACAACGTTGCAGCTCGGGCAAAAGTTGCTATCGTCTGATAGAAAAAAATCCACCCATGAAATTATTAAGGGAAACCAGTGTAAGTGCTGAAGATGTTGTTAACATATCGGAGGAAGTGATACTGCGCGATTCGCAGAGTTCCGAAGAGAATGGAGTACTTTCGAAATATACGAGCTGCTTGCAGTTCGGAAGTAAATATTTTAATACAACAGGCTTTGAGCCTATTGATCAGGGTATCTTAGTCTGCCGTAGTAATGATACCGGCTGGTACCCAAATGCTCTCTTTTCCTACAACAATACAAATTGTAATAGTTTTAAGCAGGCCTTTGCCATGCGAACTTTGGAAGAGTCCTATAAATCCATTCACGAGAAATTAGGTAAGAAAAAAGTCTTTACTTTTGTAAAGGATGGATTAAAATAATGTTGTATTTCTTCAGAAAACTCACAATGCAGATATGTCAATGACCCTCCATTATGCTCTGGCTTTAGGTGTCCTTTAGGTGCATGTCTAAATGCAAGTCAAATTTGTGACGGCCGTTTTGACTGTCATGATGGTAGTGACGAAAATGTCGAAATGTGTAAACGGCTCAGTAAATGTAAGTCTTCAAAATCTTTCAAAATTGTACAGAAATTTGTACTTTAAGAAAATTGTTTACAGCTTGTGGTCCTTCAGAAATGAAATGTCGGAGCGATAATAAATGTTTGCCGAAAACTAAATTTTGTGATCATATACCAGACTGTGAAGACTTGACAGATGAGCCAACAATATGTTCCTGTTTTACTTATCTAAGGTAAATTTTATATATAAATATTTTATTTTTATACTGCGATTCTACAGATTCAAATAATTTGTTTTTGAGGCGCCGTAAATTTTAGAAACAGTGACTATTTTCAGTTATCAGCGATGTTTTAAGTGTTTTCATTCTTAAATTTTATTATTTTAAAAACTTTAACAATTTTAATTCCAGCTTCTGTTTTTAAAAAAGTTTTTTTTTAGGTTTTTATAATTTATTTTTATAAATTACAAGGTTTTCGCTGCTTCTATAAATTTTGGTGTTGAAATATTAAATTTTTTTTTAAATAAAATTTATGATTTTCAATGAAGTGAGTAATTTTTTCAAATTATTTTTTTTATACTTACATTTTAAATTTATTAAAAACATAACCATTATACAGTACATACACATTTGTACAATATATAAAATAAAAACAAGAACTTTGTATCATGTAATGAATACTGAATAGCATTCATATGTATATCGTGATTTTGATATTGTACAAACATTTTACAGTGTATTCAAACAGATGTGCATATGTAAATTAAAGTTACATAACTATATAATTTTGAAAGGACACAAGTCAGCTTTGAGATATGCTTCCAAAAAACAAGAGTTTTTCAAGGTGTTTGCGCGGTAAACGATTCGAAATGCACTGATGGTTGCACTTGCTTTTGAAAACAGTCTTTTGCATTGGACGAAGTCTCCTGTAATATGCAAATACAATAGTGCCTGTTTACATAATGTTGGGAATAAATGTTGTGAATTTTCCCATTCTAAAAGAGGATTGACACTTAATGCCGAAACATAGTTAGACATATATACGAAAACCTCACCTGCTTGTGAATTGCAACGTTGTCGCTTTTGACCATTTCCTTGGTGTTTGTGGTGTAGCCAAAAATTGAAATCTTCGATTATAACATCATCTACTGGTTGTTAATGAAATGTCTTCCTTAACAAAGTTTCCGAACTTTTGTATGGATCTCGCACACGCATTCGGATCTTTAAAGCGGAGGTTTTTAAAACGCGGATCTAGATTGGTTCCTAAAGCTGCACATGTATTAAATACTGTCATACCAAATCTATTACTTTTATTCACCCAATATGTGGAAAAACTTTGTAAATTGGATGTGAGACAACTTATCATTGGCATAATCCTGGTATAATCTTGGAAAGGTCTGCTTTAAAGATCCTTTGATAACAAATTCAAAAGGCTTCAACAAATAAATTATTTGTTTTAATATATCAAGATTATAGCCAGCCGTCATTTCAGGACTACCTGTGCAGAAGTTCTTAGCAAAATTCGAGCAGAAGTTCTAAGCAAAATTTCGACATATCTATATGCCTCTCCGACAATAATTTTTTTGTGTTTGCTTCCGGAACCCCCTGTTTTTTTCTAAGTTTGTCAGACTGAACGACACTATTTTTGATCCATTTGACGATTTCATTTACTTTTTGTTAATATCCACAACTGGGGACAAAGAAGTATAATTGTGGAAGAATCCACAATTAAATTTATGATACTTACAAAGCATGATAATTATCGCGAATCAACCAAATTACCACAATTATCTCTCTTTATGGTGGTAATACTGACGCTTAAAAACCTATTTTGATTTATTCTCCCCGACCATATGTCAAGCGTGACACATATTCTTTGACAATTAACATGACAACTAGCTACTTTTAATATCATAAGAAAAAAACGGAGTATTCAATCATTTTAAACATTTTTTTATCTTTTGATCATTTTGATCATTTTTGAAATAAATTTTTTTATTTAATAATATGAGGAAAGAATTATTATCATAAGATTTGTATGCTAATATGATTTAAGCACTCGTTGACCGCTAGCGGCTCTTTCGACTAATACCTACTTGGTACTCGGTCATAAAATATCGGTTACAAAAGTTATAATTTCCAGCAGTCAAAATAATTGCATAATGCCTACATTTCGGACGAAATTATAATTTCTTAAGGACACTTAAGAAATTATATACTTAGCAACCCTTGCAAGGGACAAGCTACGCGATCTACCAGGATATATTTTCCCCGAATTTGGAAATTTGTGGAAATTTTTTATTGATTTTCTTTAACTGATAAAATGTTGTGAAAATCATTATAGTATTTTACATAATTTTTGAAATTGATTTTGTAAAATTACAAATTTTCTATGTGTTCTTGATTTCGTCAAATTTTACGCGATTTTTCTAAACTTTAAATTGATAATTTGTTTTATTATCTCGTAATACTAACATCTCTTTTACTGACAGTATCTACAGCTGACGGCATAGCAATTAGTTAAAAAAAGGTGCAATGTTTTGTTTTGACTAATTTTTAAATTAAAGATGAGTGTTTTATTCCAATTTGTATTAACAGTTCGTTGTGTTGTCGTAACCTTGTGTTTAAATAGATATTTTTTAACAATGCAAAAATAGATATGTATGCAAAAATACATATGCACCTCTGTATATATTGTGTGAAAACCTGCTGGAGATGAAACTAGAGCCTAGCTATAATTTTACTAGTAGAAAAATCACCAGTACTAGTTCTCAATTGATTAAGCTTGCAAAATTACTACATAGTGCAAGTGCTTCTAGACGTAAACTAGTATACTTGGACTCGATTAGGTGCTTAAGAACCAGTTTATCACCAGGGCTTTTATATAGAAAAAGTCACAAATACCCAAATTGGTACACACAATTTGTATCAACCTGCAAGTGGTGCCCTTGGACTACTTCAAGAACTATTAATCAATCATCAGCACTATTATTTTTCCATAAAAACTCTTAACTCTAATTTTACTAGTAAATTTGAAGCAATTAACGCCTAATCGCCTACAGGGAATAAATGGAATTACAAACATATTTGCAGTTTGTTAATTTATAAAAATATTTAATTTCAGAGCCACTGATCCTTCAAAAATATGTGACGGAGTAAGAAATTGCTGGGATAAAAGCGATGAGAGTCCGGTATTTTGTAATTGTACTGTAGATCGTTTTCAATGTGGACCGTAAGTTAAAACACACGCAAATCATTGCAAGCCTCTTAATAATAAAACATTATTTGCAGGTCTTCTAAAGAGTGTATACCCCGTGAGTTTGTGTGCGATAAAGAAATAGATTGCCCTAATGGTGAAGATGAGCGCTATTGTTTTGGCCTTGAACATCCAATAATTACAAACCATAACGATAATTTGCAACACAAGTAACAGCATAGAATAAACCATTTTTAAAACTTTTTTTCAACCAAAAATCTTTAATTATTGCAGACCATACCTAAAGCCACCCCAATATGGACAAGTTATAGAACAAGAGTATGGTATTTGGCATACGAAATGTTTTCCCAAGTCAACACCACCCGATATGTCGGAGGTAAGACAAATATGCCAGAAACTGGGCTACAGTCCATACCGGCAGCCCAGTTATCGTCTTATTGATGATGCTCTTAACGATGTGGTCTTAACTAAAGAAACACCTGATCAACGTGGTCGTTCGTTTAGCAGTGATCCTTTGGAGGGTAAATATCTCCCCTCTACTAAAGCCGTTATAACAACAAAGTTTTCACCACTGCTTCTAAATGAAGAACTAACGCTGTTCGTTAAACCAAGTCGACCAATTGCGCAGTTGGTTCGCTGGAGTCCTACGGATTCGGCGAATTGCTTAAGGTTAGAAATCAAGTGTTCATAGTAGTGTAGTTACAAAATTGTCTAGATTTTAAAATTTTTAATGTTAGTTTTAAAATTTTATTGCATTTATACTTTTTTATATTCTTTATTTTTTTGCGCATTACTTTTGTAAGTAGTCTAAGTGGATACATATTATATGGATTGCAGAGTTTGTCAAATATATGTAATTCGTCTATAAAACCTTTTTCATATATTCTCGTTATTTTCGGGGCAGATAAGATTTCCCTACAGTTTGAAATTATTATTGGTAAAAGTTTGAACAATCCGACAGAATATTCGATAACAACTTAATCAACATCCATTGAAGGCCCAAATCTCACCCAGAGTAATACTGCATTAAGTTCGTAGTCTTAAATATTAATTTCGCATTGTCATCAGAATTTTAGTAGTTCGTAAAAATCTCAAAGGTTTAATTTGCAGAGAGATGTATACAAGTTGGTCCATTTTTGGAGAAAAAAAAACTAAAAATATGGATGTTTATTGTGCAATATTTTTCGCAATATTTCAAAGGCTGCGCGCGTACGCTTGTAGTATCAAATATAACTGCAAATTAAGAACAACAGAAAAGGAATTTCGAAATCTTTTAAATTATTGAAATATTATACAGGTCAACAAAAAATGTTTGGACGGCATGATATTTCTTAGTCAATGGGGATACATTGGTTCTCGAGATATAAGGAATGAAGGAGTTTGTACTCGTACCACGAAATTTCCCATAACTCCACAACTAACAAGCAGTTAAATTTAATAAAACTTGCATTACCTTTAAATTATTTTAATCTAAATTTTATACATGCCTTATTGTTTCGGAAATATTAAAAAAGTTTTTGCAAAAGATTTTTTTTCTAGCAAAGTTTTTTTTTCTAAAATTTTTTTAAAAAATTCGTAAAAAATTAAAAAGGTTAAAAAAAAATAACTAATATGAGAAGAAATGTGGTATTAACACTAACATCTACTTAGCTTTGAGTTGTTACTTAACCTGATCAACGGATGGATCTTTGTCAGTAACAAGGGCTGGAAAATCTTTATCCTTCGTTCTGAAAAAAAATAAAATTTATGCATTTGTATCGTCATGTATTGTATCTGAAATCTCTTTCACTCTTTTTTACAAGAGATTAGATCAAAGTAAATTATACTCAATACATTGTGTCCCTATACTACCACACTATGTGAAAATGCAATCCTGATCATATGAAAACGGCTCTTTAAAGGTCTGATACTCTTTCGGAATTAAAAATGCTGCTGAACCGATCGATTATCAAAACATTATACATAACATTATATTTTGTTTGGATTTCAGGATAACTGATCGCGGAGCTCATTTATGTTCCCCCCGTAAACAATGACCCATGATGTTTTTTCCATAGCCTGCGCCACCCTCACTAATACTTACTTGTAATTTATTCTTAATACCTTCATTCAAACAGCTACTAATTCATTTATTATTAGGACATTTTTATTAGTTGAGTGTTAATATTTCAACAGTAAGTTAAGGGAAAAGGATTAACAAAAATTATAAACAATTTTTCTTAACATCGAAATTCTGTAACAAAGTAATAATTTATTAAGTAGATTTTAAAAATAATTTATAGCATTTTAAAATATGATTAGTTCAGATGAAGAACAATGTGAACAAATGCATTAATCCCAAATGAAATAATTTTGCTATTTAGTTATTCTTATCATGTGAAAGTATTGAAATTATATTTCTACGAAATGTCTTCGTTATTTCGTTTACTTGATTTGTAACAAATTTATTTTATTTTATTTATTTATTTCATGTTATCATTAGATTTTAGTTAAAATTATATCTATTTGCCTAGTTAATCTAATCATATTACGTACATAATTTAATGTAGTTAGAATTTATTTATTTACTTTGCTTATATATTTAGCCAGGTATAAAAATTATTTAATTAATTACAAAACAACACAGGTTGATTTATTTAAAATTTATATGTATATTTTTTAATATAAGAGGAATTAAAGCACTTAAATGTTATGGAAAAGATATTCGGGATTTTGTTAAGCAACCTTTTTGGTGGATTTTATTTATATATAGTTTTTTTTTATTTGCAACATTTCAGTTTAAATTAAATCTAATATTTAGATGTAATTCAACAAATTTAAATGCCATAAAATAAACCTTTTTAAAGTAATAAAGTCATACTACAAAATGAAATATATTGAATGGTCTATTGCAAGCTTAAGCCCTTTCAGAAGTATTTTTAATTCAACACTTTTAATTCCTCATTCACATGCCTTAATTGGTGAATAAGGTCTAAACCCATAACCGATTTTTTAAATGAGAGTTTGCAAATTTACACATGAGATGAAGGAACAACAAAAATCAATGATTGAAAAGGGAGAAACGTATCCGATGAAGCCGTAGACAAATTTTACTCTGTTATTGTGTCAGGGTTTGGCAAAGACGTTACGTCAAGTATAAATTATCAATTAAAAATTCATCTTGATATGCTTCAACACAAGGGTTTCAAATGCGGAAATCACTGGATTTTAATTTTTTCCGCGTGGTTTTAATTTTTCGTAAACACCAGAAACCGCTGATTTTTGTGATTTGTATTTTCTTTGTTTATTATGTTATATTCTTAGTGAAAATATTAAAAGTTAAGTTATTAAAAATACTGGTTGCTAGTTTATTGACAGTAATTGTATAAATATACATGAGGGATGGTAGATCTCATAATTAAGAGGGAGCAATTGGCGAATGCGAAAGGGTTATTTTTCTAACTTAATTAAGTTATTCATTCATCCGTTATTGCAATGAACAGATGAGTGATTCTAGTTAAAGTTACTTTCCAACGCAATCCTTTTGCCCGGTCAGTCCCCTCGAAATGTCTTTCTGCAATTTAAAGAAAATATAAATGGTGCAACATTTTTCAAAGATAATCATGTGAAATCCGCAGTGCTCGGGTGTTCTTCTATTTATAATACATATGTAGGTATGGCTGGAAAAATATGTATCAACCTAAAAAGAGACTATTTTAAACAATCAAAAGATTTTTAAACCGCTCTCGTAGGAAATTGTTTAACAACTTTAAGTTTTAGGATTCTGAACTACAATGTACCCTAAACTAGAGTTTATACATACACTCTTGCGCGGATGAGTAGAACCACTTAAATTTCCGTTTGATAGCCATATCTATTTGAATTTTTTGTCGGTAGCGAAAATTTTACTAAGATTGGAAAGAACATTTTCTTAAGATTACAAATATATCAAGAACAAAAATAAAGTTTTTTCAGCACTATCGTTCATATGATTAGAAATAACCACTTTACTAATTTAAATTAAAAATACATTATTTTATAATTTAATAAAAAAGTTTATTTTTTAAAATAACGTCACCGAGAAGCTTTTTTATTGAATCATGAAGTGTCTTTAAATAATCCAAGGAAATCTGAAAATAGCATTAACTTTATGGAAAGTTGATTGTTAAAGAGTCTTGAAGGTTTCTCCAGCCATTTTTGCACTTTGAGGCGACGTAAAAATAGCTCTTCTTTTCTTATATCGTGAAAATAATAATTGTAACCGTCTGGGACGTCGAAATTCAATTTACTTTCGTCACTTCAGACCACAGTGCGTCAATCATTAACATGACCTCTTACTTGAATGTCTCATGTCATATGATTGCTAGCAAATTATAATCGATTTGCTCTACAATGGCTCTTTTCACTGTTGAGATACTTGCCTCATGATTTTTTGGTTTCTGATTGGAGTTAAAGCTGTTTGTAATTCTTTTCATGGTTTTCAATATCTTTTAAGTATCCGAGTACAGTTTTATGACTTCGCCCAATTTTCGCGCAATGGCCTGACAGGAATAACTTTGTGAACGAAAAATATTTTGGAAAAGTTGGAAACAAGTTAAAAACGTAAAGAGGTTCTTTTGGAAAACGACCTTATAAATACTGTTGTCTTAAACTTTAATGTTGTTGTTATTATTCTTGTAATCTGAAGAAAGGTCTCTTTCTGATAGTAGTAAAATTTCAGATGTTGACAACAAATTTAAAAAGATATGGTCTACTAAAAACAGAAATTCAGGTGATTCTAATCATCTGCTCGAGAGTGTATGTATGTATGTATGTATTTTAGGAAAAATCGTTATTAATTTTCAAAATGAAAATTTCTTATGGCGGCTCTGCAAGTCGAATCGTTGATGGCTGCCATTTCGAGTCAGTTATTTTTACAATGCCACCAGTAACGTCCGTATATTGGTCTAAAGTTTCACCATATTTCCTCCTTTATGTGTGCGTTAGAACAACTTTGTTTGCTCCAAGATTTATTTTTCCAATATTATATCGATTGGCGGTGAATTACGTAAGTAATAAAAACATTTCGCACGCGGTATTCATAAGCTAAATACGATTGAACACCCGAACCAACCGAAAGAGCCATATTCGTGCAAATTGACAGACAATTATAAGCGAAATTGCCTTTTTGGTTGACAAAATATAATTAACCTTTGATTCTGGATTTTCTATTGCGACAGGGTGGTTTGATGTAGATTTTTGGAACGAATTTCCGTCATCCCTTGTCATTTAAGTAACAGATCATCCTCTTAATTTGTTGAATTACATCTTTTATTTCTCTAAATTTTAAATTTGGCCAAGAAATACTGTAGATAGATTGTAAATTTGTGTTTTATAGTTTTTAGTTAAATTTTTTAATTTGAAAAAGAGATAACAACAAACAACCGTTACAAAATGATTATTAGTTTTATGTTTTATTATTAGGAAGGTAAAAATAAATTGGTTTCAATAATCTTCTAATCAATAGTACTAATTATTTTATATATGTATAACAATAGATATTCTTTATGCGTAAAATAGAAATGTTTTCTGAGCAACTTAAGTGTAAATAGTTAATGTTCTGTGTAGATTGTTGATCTTTGGTGCAGTTTTCGTTTAAATTTATCATTTAATTTGAGTATAAATAGTAAAAATTTCTTTATTACGAGTAGTTGACTTATATACAATTTTTAAGTTTTAAGTTTTTGCTGTTTACAAAAATATTTTAAAACTTATTCTACAATGGCATATTTTTTTTTATATATTTATAGCTTAAGTAAGTTTTTAGTTAGTAAAAGTGACTTAATATGTATACAATAGTTAAAAGCTTTTGTTTTATAATTTTAAATATTCGATCCCAGGAAAAGCAGCACTGGTTCCTTAACTAAAACTAGAACGCATATAAATATAGCACTTGCGTTGCGTCGAATGATTTTCGTTGGATAATTTTTCCTTTGGAAAGACATTCCGAAACGTTTATGCACTTGGCACCTCTGAGAGTAGTGTCGACATGCAGTAAATGAATATTATTATCAACTTGATCGAACCAAAAATCAATTCAAGAAGATTAATGTTTTTTAAAATCATATTAAATTCTTTAGGCAGTCCCTTCAGTAAAGAAAAAAAAAGAAATTCTTTTTGAAAATATTTCCAAACCCATTTCTAAAATAAGAACAAGCAAGAGAAATAAGAAAAACTCATGGAGTTTTCTTGTCTTAAATAAAATGTTACCCTGTTAAAGGGTACATGCTTAACACGCCCTTATTATGTGGGATATTATACAGATCTTAAAAAGCAATTCCCTTCGCACATTAAAATTTAAAAAAAAACCCTACCTTTTGTGAGTATAAACACATTTCGACTATAACGAAAGGGTAACAAATGTTTTCTATTTTTTCTAGAAAAAAAAAAAACACTATCAGCCATTTATTGTAAAATAGCGAGAGTCGGAAAACTGTATTCGATACATTGGTCCACCATATATGCAATAGCCCTCGTTTCGGGACCGAAGACAATATCCGACATATCGGCTCTACATGCAGGCCCTTAAGGTAACTAAGGGCTTTTTTAAATTGTCTGATAAATGGCAGCCCTTAAATCGATTTCGGTACACAAAGGAATATAGAATTTATATCCAAATAAATATATCGAAACGAGCAAATGGAATGGCAATGTTCTACAAGTCTTTTCCTCCTGTTTGAAAGAGGAAAAATGTAAACCTTATCTCAGGGTTTTTAAATAAAACTTTTTTATAAAAAAGAGCTTGTTTATTTTTCGGTTCCAGTAGCATGTCTTACATCTATCTCGAATATGAAAAATTCAAATCAGATATTAAAAGGGTTCTTCTTTAAAATCTTTATTGTAGCAAATTCTTAAGAATCACAATTAGTGAATTTCGTCATTAATTAATTTCAAACACTTCTCATTATATGCGTTCTAGGAATCGATTTGACTTGAGAACCAGTTCCACACATTTTCCTGCTGTTTTTTTCTCTTTATTTTAGCCTCTTTACTGTTTAAGTCCTACTCGTATTACAATTTTTTTTTTGTTAGATTTAGCAAATTGAATACAAGTTGTTATTTGTTAAGGATATTAGGTTTATAATTTGAGGAGTTTTATTACTTTTATTATTTAATATATCATATTCTATAAGAGTTTATTTGCTTACAAGACAAATTTAGTTTTTAGTAGAGCTCATTTAAAAATCTTAACATTTTTCTAATTAGTTTTTTATTTGATACAACCGTTTTTAAATTCTAAGCATACATTTTTTTATTTTACACATTTATGGAAAAATTTGATAAAAATAGTAGAAGTTGTATAGGAACAGGGGAGATAACAAATTTAAAATGTTTACGATAACTACTTCATTCCACTCGCAACGTATTTGCAAAACTTAAATCGTTAGAACATTGTTTTTAATTTAATGTGAAGATCAGGACAATAGATTAAAAATTCAGCATTTAAAAAAAGACTTCTTAAGCAGCTGGTAGACTCTTCAATATTAAATTTTAATATTTGCATTTGTGTTAGTAAAAAATATTCAAGCTTGTCAATGTAACTCATCAATATTCATTTTTATGTGATTTTCAATAATCAAGACATACGATATGCTAATATATAAAATGATGGCAAATAAAAAAGTGTTGTAATGCTATAGCATTAGCAGTAGCAATTAAAAAAAATAAAAAGGAAAAAAATCGATTCTGGATGAAGGACTGGTTAAAAACAAGGAACTATTTCGTAATTTTTTTTTATGGTTGGATGGAAATGCATTTCCAGCGGTTGGATATTTTTCTTTACATTTCTCCAAAAGTATATCATGATGAGCATTTTTCATTTTTCATAATTTTGTCGCTTTTTTCTTTGGTTTCCGCATTCCAGAATCGGAGATTCCTAACGTCTGTGCCAAACCGTTCGCAACGAGCGATATAAGTGAATTAATTTATAAAATTTCTTTTATATTAAAATTAAAATTTTCATATTTATATTAAAAACTTTCGACGTGTTTACTTGAACTAGTTCAATATATATAAAAAAAAAATCATACTCTTTATGTTATTCTTCAATATTGCACACAATGTATGTGTGTGACTAATTTTTGTAAACAAACGAACACAAACTCAGATATTGTCTAGCAGCCGCTTTAGGGTGCTGTTATGCTTACTTTCAAAACGATTAAAAAATATATTGGTCCTTCTGTGCGCTTAATATCTCGCTGACGGTATTTTGAAACTATATTAATTTATTTTCCATTTAATGTTGCTTTGAAATTTATGCTCCAAATAAGCAATTTAATGTATAATGTATTTTAAGTACATTTTTATGATATAAAATATTATTTTAGTAATACATCACAAAATTAGCAGTTGAAAGAAGTAATTTTTGGATACAATTAATTCACAGATTGTTCATAATATCTCTGATATCTCTGCGTTAAAATATAAGTTTATTTACAAAATTGGGAACATTCTGCAATATTCAATAATTAATTTATTCTATTTTAGTTAAGCTTATTGTAATACTTATAGTTTTATTATAATTTTACTAATTAATTCTAATTTGGATGACAGTAGAAATATCGAATTACTGATCTATTCTCTTTTTTTTTTATTACGTTGTCATGAAACACAATATTTGCTCTCATATGATTTATTTCTAATTTTGTTTTTCTTTTATGTACAAAAAATTAAATAAAAATAAATTTTTAATACATTTTTCAATTACTTATAAATCTAACTACTCGTTTGGTTTTTGTATTCAATTAATCAATAAAATTTTTTTAACAAACCAAAAAAAAAATACTTTTATTAATCGATTTTTTTCTAATAACTATGACTAATTGGTGCGAGTTTTGTTTTTTTTTTTGCCTGTTTTATTTACATTATGACTAAATTTGTTACAATTAATTAAATATAAAATTATAAAAACTCGTATAAAAATATTAATAGTAAATTATTTAACACAATAAATAACAATTTATTTAGTTAGCAACGAATCTAAGGCTTTTTATGGTATTAAAATATACACATAAATAACAATATACATATCAATAGAATATAAAATAAATTAACTAGTTTGCGCTTTTTAATAATAACAGAATTTTAATTGTTTCTAAAATGAAACGAATCTTGTAGTTCCAATTAAAGTATCTAATCAGTTATGCATTTGATAAGAGTTATGAACATGAATTAGATTAATTACAGTATACAATTGTGAACATTTGTTTATTGTTAGTTTAACGGTACAGTATACAGTGGCCGACAAAAGTCACCATACGAATCCAATATCAATGCTGTAGTTTTGTTAAAAAAAAATAAGTAAGAGAAAGAATATAAGAATGTATTGGTTGCTGTGTTTTTAAACTTTAATGTTTTGATTACAATTTCTTTAACCTTCTCATTTGGTTTGAAGAAACGCAACTTTAAGACATTTCTAGTTGGCTTAAGCAATCCTCAAAAAGCTCATACAGCTGAGCTGAGCTTATCTATCATCCAACAAAAAATTTCAATTTATTTATTAAAAAAATTGGGCTATAAATAGCAAATGGACTTTTAAAATAAGAAAGACATATTCTTTATGGCTTGTTGTACTTCGATTTTTGAATCAAATGTTTTGAAAGAATTGTTTACAACTATCTGAGATATTCTGAAAATCCCGAACTGTTTTGAAATCACGCACCGATTTAGTGTTGTTTTGCAATTCACTCGATTTTACGTTTTTCGGCGCGGTTTTAATTTATCGAAAACACGAGAAAACAGCTGAGTTTTTATTGTTTATTTTGTTACATTCTTAATGAAAATATTAAATGAAAATTAAGTAAATAACAAAGCCGGGAACTAGATCATTGTCAGTAATTTTTTTAGGAAAAAGAGTATTTAAAATTAGAGTCAATCAAAAGTTTACAAATCATAAAAAAAGGAAAATAATTGGATGTAAAAAATATGAATTAGAAAAAATTCGCTCACATTTTACACTTACTTGTTTCTAAATTTGCACCAAAATGATTTAATTATTGAGTATTATTAAATTGATTAACAAAAATAAATAAATTTAGTAATAAATAAAGTACATGATAGTAGAAATTGGATATATGAACATATACATATGTGTCACTTTCGCAACCTCAGAAATATCTTGGGAAAAAAACAAGCCAACTGACTGCCGAAGAGAAAAAGTAAATCAAGCAAACCAACTTCTTACAAAAACATTTGTTAAACCCAATATTATTACAAAAATAAATACAAAACATGTAATATTTAATATAAAATAAAGTTTTTATGAAATTCTTTCCGAAATATTTGGAGAATATAATGATTTTAAATTGGCAGTCATTTAGATGACCGCTTTATGCATGAGATTTTAAGAATTTTTGAGCGCGGGATACCTTTAAAGTGATTTAAAATAACTTTGACAAAAAAGTGATTTTCCGAACAGTCCTGTATAGTTTCTAAAAAAGTGCTGTGACCACCGTTCAACTAAATTAGTCTCCAAGTATTGTTTAGTGAAGAAAGAAATTTTATATTTAATTACGTGGCCGTGACACATTTTTTTTAAGTTTATTTAGTTAAACACAGTATTCATTTTGGTTTATAATTTTAAACATTTATCAAAATATCAATTTGAATTTGCATCGAAGAGATCTTGCGATAGTCTCCTAATGGTGTTGTGACGCACGTATGTGCGCCAGGTTTTTAAAAAGGTGTGAGATCCGTCTAATCTTATTATTTACGTCACCTATATCATACCGAAAATAGAACAGAACTCCCATGTATGGGCCGGTGCTTCAAAGTCTACTTTTAAACTTCTCGAACGCATACAAAACGGCAAAAAGGCTTATCAGTGACAGAAGTGTATCCAATTCACTATGAACAACACGTTCGTAATAGATTCGCTAGTGCGCAGCGCAACACAATACTAAATAAACTCGTTCTTAAGCTATACTATTCGTATGTGCAATAAACTCCCTGCAGAACTCATTCCTGTCACATTCAATGCTGGCAGGTTTAAATCGAATATCCCGCTATCCTCTTTCCTTTAAGCTTTTTTCCCCTAGATCCATAAATGTCATCTATATTTTCAAATAAAAAACATTGATCACACAGCGGTAACGATCTCCATTGACCGCAACGCGAGCTCAGGCTTCATTTTTGAAGAAATAAGGTCTAATGATGTCAGCAGCGTGTAAACCGCACGAAACGGTGCATTTTTTTAATGTCATGCTACCTGTAAGGCTGTTGTGGATTGGTTTAACTTCAGATGTATAATAGTTCGTTTATCAGTTAACCCTGTCGGAAGTTCCACCGGGCTTAAAAAACACCCTACGTGTCTATAATTTTCATTCCCGTTTATCAAAGTGAATTCAAAGCCGATATCTTTGCTATTTACGTGAAGTATTTAAAACCAATATACATATGCACATACAAATATACACACATACATACAAACATACATATATTCGTTCCTTTTAAGATATTTATAATTTTTTTTTTAATACTGACTTTTTGTAATGAAATAAATAATTATTAAATAGTTAGCAAATAAAATAAAAAAACAAATTTTAAAACGAAAATAGAAACATTTATTAATTGAAAGTAAAAACATATTATTGTTTGTTCAAGTTAATTAATTAATAAATTAAAGAAGTACATAATAGATAAAAACTACAGAAATTATAATAACAAAATAATAATTTTAATCAAAAAATGGCTTACTTTTATAAACAAATTATGTTTGAATTATATATAAGTAGGTATGCGATGGAAATTCATTTTTAAAACTAAACGATTTAAAACCGAACAAGGTTGAGATGTTGTTTTTTCGTTAAGTAAAAATTAGTTTTTAAAAATTTTTATTAGTGTTTGATAACTTTTTGGCTTGAAAAATATGTATATGAATCATATCCTTAGGAGTTGATTAAAAGTTACAATAATTTAAATTTGCTTACAAAGGATTCTCAAAATCGATCGAAACATCGTTATGAAATGGATCGATTTTCATCACATACCTGATTAAACCAACTTAAAGCAAATATTGTCGTCCTGATATTTTAAATAGCTTATCTGTCAAAGCAGTAACTCCTAAAAAAGCCAAGTGCAAAAAAGGTAAAGATATTAAATAAAATCACAAAAAACCATTTTAAAAATCCGGAAAGAAAATAACAGAATATGTAATATCATTTTTATTAAACACTTCCCATACATTGTATAATATTGCCAAAAATATTTTTATCTGTTTTTCAAATAATACGAAAAAAGAAAACTGCTTTGAATTGGTTTATAATCAACTTTTGAAATTATAAAATAAGGTCCTTAAAATATTTATATATGTAAATAATAACACACTTTTCTTAAACTCACTCGCAGCTTCGCTTGGAGGAGTTACATGTATTAAAATCTCTATTGGAGACCCTATTGTCGGTTGTAAAGTTATGAAATTTTACATCGAACTTAAGATTTTTAACGACAAAGAAATAAAACATGGTATTGTTTTTTTTTTTTCCTGAAAGATTGTTAATAAATTGACATTTACGAAAAATTTCAAAATTTTATTATTTACCTATTTTCATAAAGTCTAAAACTCTTTAGGTTATTTTAATATAAAATTAAATTTGTTTGCCAAAAGTATATCCACTTCTTGCTTAAAGGTTAAAATGTATGCAAACTTTAAAATAGAAATTTAAATTTTCGAACTTACTTCGTTTTAACAAGTTTCACTATTTGTGAATTAATAATTTAACAAATGAATTAATATTAGTTAAGAGAATAAAACTGCTGAGGTAACAGTAATAGTGCGTTACAGTAGATACATATTTCCGGCTCATAGATCTGTGGCTAAGACCGACTGAGGAGGCAAGCCACAAATTCTCCAGCCACAATTTCTACTCACTCCACACTAAACCAAATAATTTTTTAAATTTCTTCTAGGAAAGAACTTTCCGCAACAGCAGAGCTCTTATCTGTTCAACAGCAAACGAAATGTAAAAAAGCTCTTGGAAATTTCCATTATACAATATAAAAAAATTAAAAGAGGGCTTTCAAACGAACGAACAAAAAAACAGGTTATTTAAACAATTTAAGTCAACTCAAAACTCTTGGCTTAACGAATTTGAGCAGTAATGAGGAATAACGAGCGCAAGCCTCCTTGCATTCATGTTTTTTTCAATCGTTCAACACGAGCAACATAACTATAGTGTTGAGCGAAGTGCACCTAGCGAGGGCAAAAAAAATATAATTAATCGATTATTTAATCCTGTGATTAATCGAACCGAGAAATTATTAATTGAAATTAATTGGAAAACAATAATCGATTAATTTAACCAAGGTTATTATAAATAACATACCATATTATTTACAGTACATATTGCAAAAAACAAATAAATTTATTAAAATTCTTTATTTGGTTGAGAGTTTAAGAGATTTTTTAAATTGATTTGTTTAAAACAGAACTTTAAAATGAGATCTTAAAAGGCGCTTTGTAGTCAAGCCATTACTTTCTTTTTTCCGTTGCCGGTACGCTTGCTTAGGAGACAAGGCGCTCTGGTGGTACAGGAGTTCCAATCAGTGAACAATATGTTTGTTTTGGAAGGGTGCAAAGATTAGGAAAACAATGTTAATTTCATGTGTTAAGCACATTTCGTTTTAATTCGAGAACTGGAGCGTTGAGAAAGGAGCTTAGCTCACATGGAGGATTTCTGGAGCTTTTGTCCTTTCTTTTTCGCTTATAAGACACAAGACTTGTGCTGAGACCATAAACCAAATTCAACATTAATAGAAGACGATACGTTTTTACTTACAATAGTGTCGTCTGAATGAGCAATTTCAACCATTTTATTTCCTACGTCATAATCACTGATAGCGCTAATGGATCTTAAAAATGATTTTTTTTAAATCTTGAATCTAGCAGAGTTTATGCTGCCAGTAAAAGTGATTGGTCCATATTTTTAAACGGGCGTTCACACTAGGTTATTTTTAATTGATTTCTAACTAAATATATTAGAATTGTAATAGAAAACCAATTTTTGGCGGCATATTATGGGTCTTCATTTTTTTTTTTATTTGTTGCGATTATTTTCGAACTATTCGATTAATCGAAAGAGAAATTTCGATACAATTAAATAGCTAGCCACAATAATATTTTTCGATTAATCTTGTCATCACTAGGTATACTTGTATATCCACAACTGTTTGGTATCGCTGTTGGTTTTCTTTTCTGTTTTTTAAATGTTGAAAAATGTTAACTTTCATATAAAAAAAAAAACTTAAAATAAAAAAATATTTTTAGGAACACATGTTTCTACGTCACATGATATGATAAAAGGTTGTGAACTGTAAATTTCATTCCGCTCTTATTCCTTAAAAGAAAATGATTATAATTTATTAATTTTTACGTTTTTTACTAACTTTCACTTTGAAACACATAAACAAACAACGAACTATGAGCTTAAATAAGATATTCCATCAGAGGATTGGTAGAACGAAAAGAACAAAACTTAATTAGAAAGAGGTTGAAAACTTATTTTGACAATATTAATATCTGTATGTAATGCTCACGTAAAACAAAACTTAAAATAACAATTGATACTAAATTATATTTCTATTGTTGCACAAGTCCTTGCTACGAGAGAAAAAAAAACTTTTTTAAACTTTTGCTTATGGGCTGCTAATTCGTATAACTATACAAACATTAACAATTACAATATACAATAAACAAATTGTTACATACATACATATGTACATATGCCTAAGTATATACTTGGAGTATAATTTAACTGATTCTTTTTTAAGATAAACACAGCTTCTTTTTTGAGTGAGGTAAATTGAAAAAAGCAAAATAGAGAATATTATAACGATGCAAATAAGTCTACAAAAAAAAATGTAAAAAACTTGTCACTTCTCTCCAGCCGTTAGTCATACTCGAGTTACCGAAACTCTTCTTAATTTTTCGGATTCAGAAAAGGCATTTTGAAGACAGGCTTTTTAATGTTAGTTGAAGTTACTATTCTAGCTAATGCACTTGGCGGTGGAGTAGGCGGCAAAGGTGGATTTTGTTGCGAACGATCGACATGTGGTGGCAATTGCAAATTCAACGGATCATTCAAGCGTCTTAAATCATATTCAATTTCAGCTATTTGACGTTTCAATTGATTGTAGGTTTCAACATCGAAATTCTTCTTTTTGGCACGTTTGTACAAGGTTATGAGGTATTGGCGGTCTTTAACTTCGGGCATATTGTATTCCTTCAGAGCAAAGAAAATAAATTAAAGAGCGAAAAAGAGAAAGACAATCATTATTTTCGGCAACTTACAATTTTTGTTATGCAATAGTAGGCATACATGGCCATGGCCGTGCCATAGGTAACAAAATATGTAACTGGTTCCATAATATCCCAAGAATATTCCCACCATGTCAGTCTTGCTAAGATGCCAAACTGTACTGACATCAAACCTAAACCAACCCAGGTCATTATGTTCGCTTTACGTTCGGCTTGTGCGCTTAATTCGGTTTTCTCCTGCAAAGAAATGAAAAGAATATATATTTTTAAGTATTTTAACAACGAAGTAGCAAAATGGATTATTGACAGCAATCAATTTTCATCGAGAATTTAAAAAAAATGCACTCCTTTTCATTTATAATTAATGCACTTGGCATACCTTCGAAGGCAATAGGTCTCCAATCTATGAGTGAATAAAATATTTAGGCGAGGCCTTTCGTTAAAAATTAAATTATGAAAAAATTAGTTTAATTTTTAAGTTGACTTGTACAGTAGTAGCAAGTTGCATTGCAATCGTATTGAATTTACTTCTTCAAGAACGAAGAAAATCGCAACGTTTCAGTTAATGGAGCAATGATTACCGTGCCAAAAATTAGAGAATTGGACTTGGTTAATATGTGGTTTAAATAAGACGGTGCCACATGCCACACGGCATGCTACACCATGAAGCTATTGAGGGGTGAGTTTGGTGAGCAATTAATCTCACGTGTTGGAGCAGTCAATTCACCGCTAAGATCATGCGACCCCACTAGACTATTCTCCGTGAAGTCTATCGTGAACAAGAACAAGTCAGCCACAACTGCAGCACTGGAAGACAACATTACAGCTGCCACTGGTGAGACACCGACCGAAATTCTTGAAAAATTATGCCAAAATTGGAGCTCAAGGATGGACCAATAATGCCGTATATTTACATGTAATAATCTTAAAACAGTAAATGGCTCACATTCATTTAGCGGTCCAAATGAACATTTTTCACTTTTGCAAATTTTCTGTTTTGTTCCAATTTCCGAATTTTTCTAAAAGAAAATTAGAACAAGTATTCAAATCTTATCTCCAAAATATTATTTATTAATTATTACCAGTGTAAAATAACTAATTTATTGTATTCAAATATTAACAATAAAAATCTATCTACTATTGGGTAGGGAGAGCCGTGTGTCGCTAGGCTCAATGTGTAAGTTTTTTTTGTGCTCTTCACAAAAATGGAAACGGTGTATAGGGGTTTATCCTTCCATTTGTAATTTCTACAATATTTATTTCAGATCCTTATAGGTAGGGAAGTTCAATTGACGATGTCCGTCTGTCCGATGTTGAAATAAACTTTCTAACGGCGGTAGACAACCTACGATCTTGTTATTTGGACCATTTGATCAGTGCTTTTGGCAAATATTTGAAATCAGCCATATCGGCCCATAAGTTCCCGAGATATAAGCAAAAAAACAGTTTTCTGTTTTTTTTTTGCTACCAAATTAAACAATTTTTAAATAAACCTAAAAACTTTAAAAACTAGCAAAGAAAAAACCAAATTCCTTTAAAAATTGTTGAAAAAAAATTGTTTGTTAAAAAATTAAAAATTAATGAAAACCCGAAATTTTATTTTAAAAAATTTTGAAATTTTGGATATTCACCACAAAAATTTACATATAACCACAATTTTAAAATTTCACAAAAAATCCGAAAAATTTAAAAAAAAAACAATATTTTATTTCAACAAAATTGATGTTAAGTAAATACATAAAAAGTATAACATTTCACCACAAATGATGAATTCACGAACATAATTTTAAAATTCACCAAGATATTTAAAAATCATAAAAATTATAAATTTAACCGAAAATTTTAATTAATCTGTAAAATAAAAAAATTACCATAATTTAAAAATTCCCCGAAATTCGAAAATTCAACACACAGCACCAAACTCTATTTTAAAAAGTTTAACGTACAAAAATTACATAACATTCCAAAAAATTGTAAATTAAAAAAAAACCCGGATCGCACAAATCGCAAAAACTCGAAACCATAAAATCGAAAAACTGGAATAAAAACATGTATTTGCTAAAAAAAAATATTTAATAAAAAACTTAAATTTAACCAATTTACCAAAAATTCATATGCATTCAGAGAAAAGAAAAACAAACCGATCGAAAACGCTTATATTAAAACGAAAGGAGAGTTTAAATGTAAAATAATACGGCTAAAAGTGGAGCCCAAAATCAAATATCTAAACCTATCCTTTGCACTTTCATACTTTTCTGAGAGATATACAAGATATGGTACAGCCGAATATAGCTCTCTTAATTGTTTAGTGGCTGGTGCACATGAATTTGCAATAAAGCGCGTACTAGTGTTGGACCACTCGTTTGCTTACGTATGTATTTTACTAGTAAGTTTTTACTTTTCCCGAGATAGTGGGAACATCTTGATCTCTATGGATATTTTCATTTCTTATATACCAGGGCCCACATACGATAAGTCGTAAGATCCTGGACTGTCTTCTTTGTAAGAGCTGAATGTCCGATGCGCAAGCAGTACCCCACAGCTGAATGCCATATGACCATATTGGCTGTATAACGGATTTGTATAAAAGGATTTTGTATTCCGAAGTCCAGGTTGAATTAGATCCTATTAACCATTGTGGTGGAATTGTTCTTAGTTTTATGGCCGTTATTTTTGCTTCAATATGGCGGGACCAAGTAAGGCGTCGATGTGGGCGGATACCCAAATAATTAATGTGGGCTTCCGTTAGAATAGTGGTATTTGTTATTGTTATTTGTAAAAGGTTGTCTTCTGCGGATAAACGTTACATGAGCACATTTGGATGGATTTACCTTTATACTCAATTTCTTTAGTTAATATTCTAGCACTTTGATATGAGACTGAAGTTATTCGGTTGCAACTTTCGGGTCTTGGTTAACACTTATAAATGCTTGTCGTGCACACACATAGTCGTATATGTATTTAGGCTTGTTGTCTACTGTATGGTAGATGATATATAATATCGGCGCTAGTATACCACCTTGGGGGACCCCTGTTGAAATTTTCCCATTTTTAGAAAACTGATCCTTTGACCCTTCTTTAAACGTTCTATAGGTCGTCAGAAGCTTGTAGGAGTTTAGAAGTAGAACTCGAGTTATTTTCGTGTGCAGCCTATTATGCCAGACGCCTGGCAATGTCAATGAATAAAACTAAACAATATAGCTTATTTTCCAATGCCGATAGTATGTAAGGCGAAACTAAACCAATTATGAATAGCTTTAGCAGCAACTAAAAATAGTTTAAACTTAAGTTCATACTAAATATTACTGTCAATACCCGCCGCCAGTGGTTTTATATATTACAAATTGTTTAGATATGAAAATATTTTAAATCTTTTCAAAACTTACTCTTTCTAAAGGTGCTATTTGATATTTTAAATCTTCTAATTTTGTTGACAACTCCTGCTCCTTTTGTATGTGATATTCGCCTACATGTAAGGCTTCGTATAACTGAGGGGAAAAACATTTTTATTTCAATTGTAAATATTACAGAATCAAGACCTACCTGGGATACTAATGCTTTAATATCACCTAATTTATGTGCATCTTCAGCTTGCACTTTTTCCCGCTTTGGGGGAATTACTTCATATTTTTCATCGTTGATGTGTATCCTAAAAAATAAAACAATTAATTATAAAAAACAAATCAATATTACAAAGTATGAATTGATGAAGAAAATAATATAAAGCCAATAAATTTGACATATAACGTTAAGGTCCACAGCTCAACACAGTCATCAAGGAATGAAAATGTAAAGCGACGGAGAAAAAATGCGGAGAAGTTCCAGCTGCGTTTTGGCGAAACCTCCGGAGACTAGCTTATCCTCTAACAATATTTAATTTTACTTCTCATTTCCTTCCAAACTAAATGGAGAAATGCAGGCGTGGATCGAGTTTAATGTTTAAGGTAAAATTTTAAATAAAAACCAAAAACTTTTCCTAATTTGCTTTGGGCGAAACATTTATTAATTTATTAATCTTTCCCTCCCACTGGATTCGCCTTTGACTAAATAGTATGCTGAAAACTGTTTACCACGAGTTTCCGAGAACTTGTGAAGAAACGAAGCGAATGTTAACTATGCCGCTCCGTTTAGCAATACGATAATGCCGCCCTAGCTCAAAATGTTGGCAAATCCAAGAACTTCGTTTCCTGAGATTTATACAATAATGGAGCCTAAATTAAAGTCCCAACTGGAGAATATCGTTTATCAAAAGAATCAACCAATTTGAAAATATATATAACTTCATGGCTATTAAGTCAACAATTTGGAAATGATGCAGTTTAAAGTGTAAAAAGATTAAAGATTAACTTAGTCCGATCGCATTGTAAACTTACCAAAATGGTTCATCCATTAAACTTTCTATATTACAAGTCGATGCTATTCGAACGCCCTTTTTATTCAGCACAGTGGCACGATCAATGCCTCGATCCTCTGTTTTCAGCATTTCAACAAGATCTCCCACATTATGGGACAAGGGTTTCAAAGCAAAACGGCATTTTTCATTTCTACTAGGAAGCGGTATTGTTAGATGAGGCAAACCCTGTATATATTCAACGGATACATCACCTGTAAAACACAAAGATAATAAAGTTCAATACAAACTCAATTAAAGTTGGCACCAATTGTTTGTTAAAGAAAAAAGTAAGATTTACTAACAATTAAAAGAGAACCTTAGCTAATTATAGTTTCATGGTCCTATTCATCAAAACTTACAACAAGGATATAAGCACTTAATAAGCTAATTTGTATTCAAAAACGATTATTATGAAAGAATTTTATTGCAAGTTAAAAGTATGTGGACACCTGCAATAAATTGACTTGGTAATTTTTTTGGGAAACAACCAACTGCTTTAGCAGCAATACTCTTCCATAAACCAACAACTTCCATAAACCAACAAGTTCAAAGCCATCTTTTTCATTTATAATTTGTATTTTTTTATTGGTTTTCAATAAAACTAATCAAACAAATCAATGTAAATATAAAAATAATTTAGTGGTGTGTCAAGTTCCTATCCAAAAATTTCGGCCGTTAAAAGTACTGAGATCAAAATGAGGACCAAGTTCTTCATATGTACAATAACATCCTATTGATAGGTAACTTGCTAGCTTGGCAAATTTTTTTTAACTTTCTAATATTGGAAAGGATTATGGGCAAAATATCTCCAAACTACTGTGGCATCATCGTTGTGATACCGGCTACTCAACGCACCAACTAACCGGGTGCTAAAAAATGTTTTTTTGTTTAGCACTAGAACACGAGCAAAAAAGCTGAATTCTCCTTTTTTACGACAACGCGTCTAAGATCGTCTAACTCAACTATAGTTTGTATTTAAATAAATTTGAGTTTTGTCTTAATAAATATTTGAAATCCTAATCGATTCCTTTTTTATTGGTTGAATAACACAAATCACCAAATGTTGGCTAGAAACGGGATGATATTGTTCATATGAAGAACTTGGTCCTCATTTCAATCTCCGTACTTTTATCGACCGAAATTTTTGGATGGGACCTTCGCATTATGTTTACATTTATATTTTTGTACCGAAGTAAGTTGTGCAAATTATTAGTTACTAATTTTACTTAATCCAACAATTTATATCAAAAAACAAAAGTTAATTTTTTTAAAGCAATAAAAACCTATTTATAAATCCGACTACTCGGGTCAATTGACACATTTTTGTGCAATATTTGCTTAAAAATGTGATGGTCAGTACAAAATGTTAAAAACTGTTTATCAATACATTCTCTTTTTAAGTGTTTGTTAACTATTGTGTACTTTAAATCTAAAGTAGTTTGGCTTTTATGAATATGGCCGTGCGAGTTTTGTTTATTTTAATCGCTACTTTAATTATATTTTGCCAAATTTGAATCCGTTCAAACTTTTACTAGACTCGGTTTTTTATGTATTCAGTTATTCTTTTCTTAATGGGTTTTTGCGTAAAATATAGGCTTAGTTGCCAGTTGTTCCTTTAAATTAACAGTATAAGGATAAACTCAGACGAGACAAGTATTTGACGAAATAAACGTCAAAGCTCTTTGAAAACATATGACCACAAAGGAGATAGCTATTTTGCTCACGATGACAAACATTTTTTCCATTGGAAAGCATGTAAATGCATGTAAATTGTACGTGGCAAACAATAACATGATTAAGAGAGATTTTCGTTGAGTTTTATTTGCTTAACGAAAGTGCGAAACAGTACGGAAATTGTTAGGCTTGAGTTCGTTACTTACTCTTTCTGCTAAGAAAGAAAATTTGTTTGCTATGATTACTTTGAATACAGTAAAAATTAAAATTTTATTAGACAAATAGCAGAATGAAATGGATTTTCTATGCCGCTACGCACGTTACCAACATTCTTTGTGTCTTTTTTACTAATTGTGTGTACACTGTAAACAATATCTATTTAAGCCAATACTCAAGCCAAGTGGACAAAATTAGTAGAAAAACATAAAGAGTGTTAGTACCGCGCGTAGTGGCATATAAAATAATTATAGTTCGACTAAGTTACGTCAAACAATAAATTAATTTAAAAATAATAAACAAAAATTTACAAATCACGAGTTTTTAAATATCTTATTTTCTTCTACATTTTTAACAACCCACAAATATAGAAAATATTTTAATTTGTTTTATCGTTTTTGTTTTACAACTCAATGATGTACACAGTAGCGTTTTTCAGTACTTTTACCGATGAACAACATAAGCACAATATTGTTAGCCCTTTAGTTCATCACGGCCATTTAAGGTTGAATACGACAGGCTCTCATGGTAACTCCGACATGGTGCAATGAGCAGGGTCTAACCATAAATGGCAGTAAATCCGACGCTATGCTCTTCACTCGTTAGAGGAAGGGTATAGAGGTTGAATCCTTAATGCTTTTCGGATCGGAAATCAATGTGTCTGGGAAGGTGAATTATCTGGGCGTTGCCCTGATTAAGGAACATATATGGAATGAACACATCGAATCGAAGGTACGGAAAGCAAAAAGAATCTTGCATCTTTATGAAATCCAAAAGAAAGTTCGGAATCAAGTCCCACATTCCATTCTTCATGGTGATTCACGAACTCAATTCTATTATCTACCATAAATACCTCGACATCATAGAAAAATCTATAAATGGGACCAAAGATTACTAATTCAGTTTTAGACGAATTAAAGGTAAATGTTTTGTTGCTGGGAATTTAAAGATGAATTAGATGCACTACTCGATTAAGATCCGTGTTAAATACAGGAAGAATTTGCAGAGTCATTGGGAGTATTATTATAATCTAGGTGGGATATCGAAGCAGACTGCTAAATTTATGGTTTCATTTTCGACACCCTTGTCTCCACGAATTGATTTTAGGCAACCGATTTGTAATTTACTTACTCTCATTCTCGTGCTACCACTAGTCGTTACTCTCGACTCTAGTGATTTCAGACTGTCGACCTTTTCCTCATCAAGGAGTGTCTTGTTAATTGCTGGCATTTGTTAGATGTTAAGGTCCACCATGGCACCCACTTTTAACAAGAGTCTGCCAGCGCTGGACATTCCCACAAGATGTGCGCTGCCGTCTCAGCCTCTCCCTCATGAGTATCTCTGGAGACTGACCCGCCCGCCCATTGCGAGGTTTTCTTGTCCATCTCTTCAGAATTCTTCCATTAGCCAATAAACGCCAGAGCCAGGCATGTGCCCCTAAGCCATTTTTAAGTATGTGTTCTAATCGAAAGCATTTAACTCGGATGGTAAGTTTTTGTACTGTGGTGATTACAAATGTCCAAAAATTTTACTACCTCCAAAGCCTAGTACAAATTTTTAAGCAATTGACCATTGCATTTTTTAACAGACGTAAACTCAGGCTTTGTGCTAATCGAACACTTTTCACGCGGATATTTTTCTATATAACAAAAGCACTGCAAAATATACATATTCGCAATCTTTATTTTTGCTCTCTTTATTGAAGCAAATGAGAGAGTGAAAAAACGTTGTTTTTTAATGAAGAATGGACTTGAGAACAAGGTTACTTAATAAAAAAAAATATGAACGCACGAAGGAGGAAATTTAATAAAATAACAACGAAATATAAACAATTATTTTGTTGAGTCCAATAATAAATTGTTTCAATGTTATGTTCACTCAACCATTTTGTTCGGCATGTGAAAATTATTAAATTGTGTGGCGTAGTATGTCTTACATCTTCGTAAAATAATTTCCCTTTTATTACTATCCAATACCCATCAATTATAAAACTGCCAATTCAAATCAAATATTAAAAATCTTAGTATTAGAAATTATTAAGTCCAGCATTCTTTAAAATTTATATTCACCCCTATCGTAAACATTTTTTCCCTTTTCCCTAAGTTGCAATCGTAAACATATTTTTCCCATAAACTGTTTTCCCTTTTTTTTACAGTCAAATGGGATTAACATCCCTGAAAAAAATTAGGTTCAAACAACTTTTCCCTTATCGTGAGTGTATTTTTCCCTCGAAATATTTTCCCTTTTCCCATTAATTTGTTCACTTCTTTTTTGCTTGGGAGCTGCTTTAATTTAATTGGAATGTTACAAATTTTAACTAATTATTTTAGATCTAAAACTGTAACTAAGTACAAAACGATATCATGCTCAACGGAATCAAAGAAAATAGGACTATTGCATGTGGTTTTGTCAAAGCTCCACAAGATGTGGTGGCGAAATTTTAAAAATCGCTTACAGAAGAATTAAACAGTGCCGGCCCTCAAATTAAACAATGGTGATGTGCGTGCCATCTATACATCCCACGACTCCAGGTATCCCAAATTTACGGTGGAAATCTTGAGCTGCCTCTGCACTTTCTTCATCAGTCGGATAAGTTATCCACTTACCACAAAGTTGTTCCTCTAAAACATCTAATACTTGCGATAGTACTTCGCAGAAGGTTGATTGTGCCAGTCCAACTTCGTAATCCTTCGTACACTTTCTGGTATCCGCCTTCTGCAAAGAACCACAAGCAGGAGCAAAGTTTTATTATTGGCGTAATACCAAATGATTTTTTTGTAGTTGGCAGGTTATGGTCAAGAACTTCCAGAATAAATATAAAGCCAGCTTTATTTACCCTATAATGTTGAATAAATCTAATACAATAGTTATTTTAAAAATTTCACATGTTATTCACGATAGGGGTGATTATAAATGAATTTCAATAATTTAAAAAAAAAAAAAATCATCAGTGGATTGAAATTTAATTTTTTTTTATTTCGAACTTAAATTAGCGTGCATATCAACATAGACCTGCACTTGTTGTAGTGAAATAGACCAAAGCCTTTGATGAGAATCGAACTAATGACCGCTAGACTGATAGACTAGCACATTGCTAACTAGCCTACCGGGACACCCGGATTGAAACTTATCACGCACGATTTTGCTAGCCGAATCACATCACCCCCGCAAGAGATAAATAAATCATAAATCCCTCAGCCAGAAATTGGTTATCATTGATCTGTAGCGCTCATTTTGGCGATGATAGCCTTATCATGTCCTAAGATCCGCACGGAAATGTAACTTTTTATGGAGCACATCGTGTTGATGGATATTAAAGTTATTTTGGGGATTACGAATGATCAATTATAAGCACGAGCAGTTATATTTGCAAAAATATTCTTGTATGTGCTTTATGGGGTCGCAGATTTACATATTGACTAGATTTAATACAAGTAGAATAAGACAGGTGTATACTCTCCCTTTCGAGCGATGCTTACAAGTAGCAACCATTTCCAATAATATTAAAAACTTTTTAGTTTTTTGTTGTTTAATTGTTAAAGACAAAATAGTTAATTTGTTGCCAAGAGCAAACAACTTCTTAAGCATCTGTATATAAATGCCTCTTTTCATTACTATTCGCATAGTTTGTATTCAATTTCTGTAGTCTATTAAAACACATACGATACCTGTGTATCTAGACGTTTCCATACGCTACTGTGTGCAAGGAGTATAAGAAGAGAAGCAGAAGAATTTTATTTAAATTATAAAAATTCGCAAAAGCAGCCCTCAAATTATTTTTTGCTTCTGCCGACGGCTCTTGATCTCACATTTAATTTTTTTTTGGTCATCATATTCTTGTTTTAACTTGAATCTTCGTATGTTTTGGACATTACTAGAGCCCTTTACGTGAGGCGTCCTTACAAGAAAAAGAATCATTTATGCAATCGACGAAACAAGATCGAGTGCGTTACAGCACATGGTGAATTCTTTTCACATGTAGAATTTTGGAACGAATTTCCGTAATCCCTTGTCAAGTTTTTTCGTTCAAATGACACTGAAGATGGCACATAGCCGAAACCGGTTTGTCCCCAAACCAAACTTGACAAGGGATGACGGAAATTCGTTCCAAAATTCTACATCAAAACACCCTGTCGGAATATCAAATCAAGAATCTTTTCACATGCTTTATCCCAGTAATCAATTAATTCCACAAGGCTTATAATTCTGTATCAAATCCTTTTTTTTTGCGATGCCAGTGGAACTTCTATTTTTCAGTCGTTTTGTTATTTAATGTCTTTAAATTGACTGCTTGGTGCTCTCTAAATTATTTCGATTATCCAAAATGAATTTGTGTTATTCCCCTCGCACTAGTTTTATATTCGTATTTTTATTCTATTTATATAAATCCATCTCTGGGTGTGTATAACTTCAAGTGTTAACAAGAGTTTAAGGTTCCAAAAAAATACATAGCAATTCTCAGCTTGACTAAATGACTGACTTAGTTTTCAGCTGCAGACTGTAGAAACATTGGATATATTTAAACACACGTACCGTTCATTCATTGTATATTATAATAGGAGTACTAACATGCACACATACATACATACGTTTTATACATTTGTATATAAACTAACACATTTGCAATGCCTCAATGTTGCATTCTGCAAGAGTTTTATTTCGACCGGACCTATTTACTTCCTAGTAACTTTGTTGCGAGTTATCTGGACATTTCCTTTTAACAAAAATAATAAAATAAATTATTTCTTGTTAGTTTTTTTTTTTTTAAATGAAGATGATAGCTAAAGTTTGCTTTCCGTTGATGTTTTTTTTTTTTGTATAAGGTGTTTAAATAAGAGTGCACTATGGAAGTTATTGCAATAAATTCCTTGTTTCATGCGCGTTGTGGCAGGTGGCGCCGTCTTGCTTATTTCCATGTCGTCCAGGTCTATGCCGTCCACTTAAGGCCACAAAAATTTCGTTATCATGTAACGAATTCCGATCAGTCACGACCGAATTGATGTTTTCGGGTTTTCGGCGACATTCACGTGTACACCTCCAGCAATGTTTTCAAAAAACCGGTGCAAAGGACACTTACCCTCCATCATCGACCCGGTTTCTTCGTGAATTGTTAATACAGAAGGTGCACTTTCTTCAACGAAAATGACAACGCGCTCTTCTTTGTTGATAGCTGTTAACTATCAGAGTTGTCAGTTGCACAAAAAATTTTCCACTAAATTTAATTAGTGCATTCTTATTCAGACACCCTATACATGTAAAGTAATTGAAAGCAAACGCGCTATACAAGTTGTTATAGGTGGGGTTTCACCAAACGACTTCAAGATACCGTAAGGCTTCGCATTGTATCCTACACCAATGTTGTGTGCTTGCTCACAGACGTACGATAGTTTATGTTGTTCCATCTGTTGATATGGGTGGTATAGGTATTAAGGAACCAGAAGCTTGGCATGAAGATTTAGTGTAACTTTCGTTAGACTACATACATTTTTTAGATCGCCAAAAAAGTACTTAAGTACGTTGGATTTTTAAAACGGTGCAAGAAATACTTCACTCCATTTGATATCCTTATAATTTATGGCACCTATATCTGACCAAAAATTGAATACAAGTCTCATATTCAAAGTCTAATTTGTAGCTTCTCGACCGTGTACAAGAGAGGGCAAAGCTGCTTATCGCTGAAAGTAGTGCATCTGACTCTATTGACGTTATAAAGTGTCATTATTCTATCATTACTACATCGGAATTACCTCCAATGAAATTGGGCATCTTTCCCCTGATACCCGAATAAATGTACGTTTAAAACGTTCCTCATTAAAGGCTAATCCGTTCGTAGTAGATTCGTACGTGGACCGCACTACAGGCAAAACTCGTTTTTTAGCCGTATGTCTTTCTTGCCGCTTTAGATGTGGGAAAATTAAAATCGAACTTCCACATACACTACTCCCGCTATGCTCTTTCACATAACCAGAGAGCTGGCAAACAAAACAAAATCTTAAATATCCTCCATTGACCTGAAATAATGCCGAGTTTAATATTCACAAAACTTTTGTGTGTTAACGTGATTTTGGAAAGCTTTTTGTTAAAATGGGTTGAATACGACAAAACTTTAAAAAACGTATGTTTTTGTATGATAAACCACAAGGGCTGCGAGACCAGATCGTACGCTACCAACGAACGATTTGTTTAATAGCTGTTGTATAGTTTGAATCATATTGTTGCATGCAAAGACGTGTCATATCAAGTTGATGCAGGACTAACGGAGGCACTTGCTTTATCACTTTAACTAAGAAGGTAACAGTTTCGTAATGGTTTCCTTCTCCCACATGTCGAATATTTATAATCTCAAAAACGATAACCTTCTACGAGAACGAAATGAATATTGTGAACGATGATGGATGGCCTTACACAGGTAGCAACAAATTTGTCAGTACCAATTGCAATACAAATGCAATGAAGCGTATTATCAGTTGATATGGATTTAGTCATTGAATGGATTGCGGGAATTTCACGAACAGAACAATGTTTTTGCACTAAATCTGCGGAATTAGCGAGCGATTTTAGGGCCTCAGTTCATACATCCTTATCATAAAGACCCCTATCGCTGTTGGTTTCATGCCTGATTTGGTCCATTTTCAAACCCAAATGAAAACAGAGAATACGAGTGCCAAATTATTTTAATTGCTTTTAGCCATATTTCGATGCATTACAAACGGAATAATAAACCTATTATACCCAGACTTTTTGGGTATTATATATACTTTACACTTTAGCAATTTTTTTTTAGAATTTGTAATTGTAAAACATATAAATACATAAAATTGATAGTAAAAAAATATGAAGAACTTAAAAATACATTAATACTCGTATTGCAATGAAAAGCAAACTATTAGCTCAATAATTATTTAGAGCGAATCATTTCTATTAAAATACGCGTAAATATTCTCATACGATAGTGACGTTTAGTCACAGAAGGCGCCACTAACTGATGAGAGCGAATTTCTTTTTTATTGCCTATTTGCAACGAATATTAACCCTTAAACGCTCTGTTCAAAGGAAGAACGAGTAGAGTATGCGTAGCATTGTAGTGGCGAAAGCTTCAACTCGGTGTTGAAAATAGGTCAAATTTATTCTAGTGATTGTTTAGCAGAGCGATTAGTTGGAGGAACTTTGAAACGTATTCGAAATTCCTTTTCTTCATAAGATTTTAAGTTCTTCTTGCCTCAATTGGAAGGTATTAATGTTGGCTCCCAGACTATCCCGCGCTGCATACAATAAATTAATAATAACAGATTCCTTAATTTAGCTATTTCTAAATTTCCCCTATACTTAACGGTTTACGAGAGACAAGACAGAGTTACTCTTACGTAAAGTTGAACGTTACTTGATCAGTTTCCCTCAGATACACAAATCATGATCTTCTATATTAATATTATTTTGTTGTTTAAATTTATTATTATTTACCATTATGCCATTATGCCCAAATCTCTGCGAGATAGAAATAAAACGACTATTTGTTTACCTTCGTCAATAACTCGGAAATACTCTTAAATGAAAGTTTCGCGTTTTGTTTAAAACGTAGCGTTTTTGTGATCTCTACGTTTACGAATAAGTAACTTGGGTTTAAATCGATTGTTTTGGATATAATTAAGTCTTTTTTATTGAGTTTTTTTTTTTAATATGACTTTATATCAATCAAATTTTCAATAAACATATCTTTCATAGCACTGGCCATCGTTAGCATTAGACGGATTCTGCGGCAAAAGAATCAAGGCATCCAGCCAATTCTGCAAGGATCAAAACAAATGGTAGTCAGACGGGAAATTACACATTAACATTAGATCGGGCGAGCACTTTCATGAGCATCAGTATATGCGGAACGTTTTCCCCTTCAAATGGATCAATAAATGTCTGTGTAGCTCTTTTATGATAGTCTGATTAGGTTTTAGCAGCTCAATACCCTTTCGAACCATAAAAAAAAATATCTCACCATCTTTGAAGCATTGAAATAAATTCCTACAAGTGCTTTCAGAGAGAGCGTGCTCGCCATAAACTTCCACTAGAATACAGTGACCTTATGCAGTACTTTTCTTTTGAACAAATTAATGAAGGATAATTCCTCGCAAAAATACTTATTCTCGTTTAAAATGTTCCCTTTTGAATGCAATCCAGTAAAAATCACGTTGTTTTGATAAAGGCAATCGCTGTGTTCTTAATATTATTCACAGGTGTCTAAACTTTCGTATAAAAAAAATGTGTAGCCTCGTTGGCAATATATCACATGTGGAGCCATCTGTTGCCAAAGATCGAAAACTTTTTTGTACAGCCAACAGTATTTACCAAAATATGGTTGTTTCATTTCAATGTATACGAATGTATAATTTTTCGTACCGCTAACCACTGTGCAATAATATATTTTTTATTTCTTACTGTTCGTGTTGAGACTGTTACGCTGTCGTCAGGCGTATCGAAATAAATCGGTCAAAAACATAAAAACATTATTTCTTTAGTCTTGTAAAACGAAACATAAGCAGAAAAAAAACTGTAGAGAATTTTGTAAAATATTTAAAATAAACTGAAAATTAAAACACAACAACAAACAATTAATAATAAATTTTCACTTGAAAGAAAACGAAAAACTTAATTTGGGAGGTACTCGAGATGTGAAATTTGAATTTATTTATTGAAATTTTTTAAAAAGGAAATTATTTAAAGATTTTAAATGATTAAAGTATCAGGAAAGTTGAAGATTTTTTTATGTTGATACGTAACAATAAATGTTACTTAAAATTCCAAATGCTAGTTGGATTTGGACTTTGAAACACTGATTTAGAAAAAAGGGAAATTCCCGCGATCTTTTCCACTGGCATTCCCGAAAAACTGTTGTATAAATTGACAAATAAACAGGAAATTTAAAGTAGATCTTTAAATACTCGTACATGCAAACAAGATTAAGTTTTTATACAAAGTTTAACAATAAAAGTCTAATGGACGGATTTGTTTGTGGAACAATTTGATTCACCCAGATGTGCCCGCTCGTTTAATTCGAAAATGAACAAAGTTTCCAAATTACAGTGCAAACATTATGGGCAACACCTACAAAATTAGGAATAGATCAATACACGGCGAAAGAACATTTTTCCAAACGTATTATAAAAATGTTCCCTCGCAAAAAATGCTCATCCTGCAAATAATCGACCTTCTAAACGCACAATTTGCAATTAGGTCCAGAAGTTCAACAAACTGGTACAGTGTGTAACATAACATCTCAGCATGCTCCGTGAAGTTGTTGAAACAAAAATATTATTCAGGAAAGTGTGGCCGACAGCAGCATCTGGCTCTTCCCCATTCCACTACGCAGCGTATGAAAGATCGAAATCACCACGAATTGTAGCCGTGAGATCATCTACAGCGTCGTATCCAAACGTAAACATGTTAAGTCGAGTTTTTTGGGATTTTATTATTTTTGATGAAAAATAAAATTAATTACTTTTGATCTAATTATTTTACTCCCAATTCATTTTTATTACAAAATAATGCATTTTAATTTCTACATTGTTTACAGAATCAATCGTGAAACGGAAAGAGCAAACATGGTTGAGGTAACCATAATCCGCACAAACACTTAAATGTGAAAATAAGGCCAAGTTTGTATCCAAAAATTTCTGACGTTAAAAGTACTGAGATCAAAATGAGAACCAAGTTTTTGACATATACAATACCATCGCATTTCTAGGGAGAAGTAAAACAACTCGAATGGTTTCGTTTAATATACACCCTGTGTGCATTAGGCCTGATCTTGGTCTGTCGCACTACTGTGCGCCTTCATCTGAAAGCAACATATTGAATTATATGGTTGCAAAAAAATCATATTATTATTGTATATAATAACAATATGGTTGGTAGCGGCAGAGGTATTAATAAAGGCGGTTAAAGCTATTCAATGCTTAATAATCAACGCGCGCACCACTTAAGCCGCAGCACCCTCATACATTGATTAAACGGCAAAATAATTTCACATATTACGTCTTTTAAGATCATTTTATGGTTAGAGTTATTTTTGTATTTAATTTTTGCATATTTAAAATGGTTATAATTATAGTAAAAATTATATTGTTCAACTCAATGGGGTTGCAATTTTGATGGGTGGTAATCACGTAATGGTTAAATGTAAACTGTAAGTTGTTTCAATTAAACAATATGTTTTCAAATAATCATTATATGTTTGGCACAACATGCTTCTTTTCTTTGCGTGAAGCACTGATACTATTTAAAAGTAAGGACCAGGTAAGACGTTTTAATAAAGGGTGTCGAATAACACATCAGGCAAATGCAGATGGCAAACTATTGATAGTTACCTCCTTCGATATCTTTGATAGTTTGTTAGAAAACTTTCCATATTATCGAATTCTTTTAAGAATTCCTAATGTGTTTAAATTTAAGAAACGCAGAAATGTCTTCGTATAAACATATTTAAAATAAAAAGAAAGTAATTTATAAATATTTATAATGTTTATATAAAATTGCAGCGTCACTGGTGTTTTGTCAACTTAATTCTAAACCGATTGGCTAGCAGACGCAGGTTAGCCGATGTTGCCAGATAGAAAGCAAACTTTGAATTTATAAGCGTTAAGTGAGATCCGCCAAGATAAGAAAGTGGACCTTTCTTTATAAACCACGGTTGCCAGATTATTTAAAGTTAACTTTACTCCATTTAACATGAGAATACGATACGATATTTAAAAAAAGCCAGTTGAAAAGTATTTTAGAGATATATGGGAATTTTTATTTTTTAATTACAATCGTGTCGATATTGACAGTCTTTGGCGACCAAACTGTTGTTTATTATTCAGCCACTGTTGCCATATCACCAAGGCAAATTACGCGATTAGGTATTTTGTGAGAAAACTTTAGTTTATAAACACATCTTTTTCGAATTTAAATAGCGGATAACAGCAGCTGCAGGGCATGCAATGAGTACATCGACACAGCACTGCCCAGGTTTCGCACAAATAAGATTCCAGTATTTCAAGGTTGACACTTTACCACACTTAACCTATTGCAGTGGCATTGACTACAAAATTCTGGGGAACTTTGCTAGGGGCACCGATTTACTATGGTTATTTTTTCAATCTTTTTCATTTTGCTGAAACGATTTCAGAAGTATGGTTATCTCTCGCGGAGGTGAAGTAAATTGGCCAACAAGATCGTGTGATTTTCTGAAGTCTCTGCAGAAGAAGTACTGAAAATTAAGCCTCGCGGATGCGTGCTACCTTACGAAGCCGCGGCGGATGTTTGCAAATACATATTCCTTTACATAGGTTCCTGCACGATAAACCAAAACCAACGAAAACTGTTTATGCTTAAACCACGTGGAAATAATTTGTCACCTGTTTTATTGAAAAACCTGCTCACGTGGACAATGTCATTGAGGTGTTTGAAGAAAGAAAGAAAAACTCAGTAACCTTACATACAGGGCAGGCGAAGGAAGCAAACACATGCTTGGAGAGCGTATAAAATGTATTACAGACACTTAGAAAATTGTTAGTAAAACAACAAAGGTTTGACCTAACTTAATTTTTCAAGGTCTTCTTATCAATAACACTTTAATTAGCTGGATGGCTTTAAGCTTAAAAAGAGAAAAATTAACTGCACTGGCTGGTTCCTTTCTTTCCGCACTCGCCAATGCAACAAATATTAATACGAGTATCAACAACAATTTAATGCTTGACTTTGAAATTTAAAAATACAACTCAAAATTTTCTTCAATTACTTTTAATTGCTTTTCGCATGCACTTGCAAGACAAGTGAATGGTGGTGGCTGAAACGTTCAATAGGACGGTTGGCTGGTTTGGCGGGCTGACTTAACTGGCTGAATCGGTTGCTTCTTCGCCAAAACTGGGAATGTGGGTAACTAGTTAATGTTATGAACAACATGATTAACAAGCAGCCACCAACACATGTAACCAAATACGGTGGGTGTGTGTGTGTGTGTGTGGGTTTGTTTGGTACTACATACATACATATGTAGAATTAAGTGTTCGTTAGTTACTGAGTAAAGTAATTAATATTTTCATGCATTTTGATTTTTGGGATTTAAGAAACTTTAATAAAATAAAGAAAATGTTTTAGTAGTTTTTTTTAGTCTTTTTTCTACGTCTTTCTTCTTATTGCTCCTATGAAAGAAGTAAACACATTTAAACACTCACATAATTTAATAAAATTAAAAGAAAATATTTTATTTTATTTTCAGTTAACTTTCTGATTTTCGCGTTTAAAGACGTTTAATTTTTAACAAGAAGTAGAATTCCGGTTTAAAGTTAAAATAAAAATAATAAAATACGTTAAAACTAAAAAAGAAATCAGTTCAACGGTAAATTATAAATAAAAAATTATAAAATAAAGTGTTTCTCTAATAAAATATTTATGTCTTATACTCGTAACAAAAACGAAATAAATGACAAATAAAAGTTCTTGAATTTTAGTGGCCTCTTGAAAAGATTTGTTCAGCAAATTGAAAAGCAAAATAAATATGAAAAATACTCATTCTGCCAAAAAAGTCCTTGGACTGTAAAATATCCCATAAGTTTTCAAATGCCTGTTTAAAAATATGTGTGTGTATTTACGACTTAGTTGAGCGTATAAAATTGTTAAGGAATTTTCCTCGTTTCCTTTTATTCGTGGCCAAATATGTACATATGAGTGAATGTATGTATGCATGCCTGTGTGTATGTATGTTCCATAAAAACAACTGAACTTTTATTGATTGGAATTCTATGAATTTGTTGGTAAATTGTTGGAAAACATTTATGTTATTTGTAATTTTAAAAATATAAAGTATCGCAAAATATATTTAAATAAATTCCTAATCATGTTTTAAACCGCGTATGTATGTACTCGAATATTGAGTAAAGCAGTGAGTGTTTTAAAAAAGTCTATGGCAACAAGTGGGTTTTATGGGATGAAATGTATCATCCCATCTCAACAACTTCACATTGAAATAGAGTAGAAACAATTAAGTGAAAACAATATTTTTTAGGGCTTTAAAGAAAATTTTTAATCAATAAATCACTATTTGTGATTTAGTTTTATACCAGTTTCTCGATATTTCGATTATTCGAAATTCTCCAAAAACCGATTTCTTGATATCTGGAATATTTTAAATTTAAAAACCAAGGTTTTGGTTTAAAAAAGCATGAAAAAACCGATTCCAAGCCTAAAAATTAGATTATTTACGTCTATTTAATGCAGGCGATGGACAAAAGCCATCGTTACTTTGCTTCGTCATCGCTTGTAGAACCTGACATGCCTAAAATTTATCCACTTAATAAATCTAAGAATTGTCAATTATTATCAGTGTTTGCAGGTCCTGGAGAAATAAGGCTAAGTAGAGTTAGAAAAGACAAATATGCTAAATTGTCTAAAAAACGAGGCTGAAAAAGGCTAAGCTATTTTACGTAAACAAATCAACATTTCATTTATTGTTTAACGAAAAATAAATTACATATGTAACGTTATAAAAATAAGTCATAAAGGGGGTCTTTTCGACCCCCTTCGTTCCTTGATTTGATTTCAGCCAATCGATTTGTAATTCTTGACTACCTTACTTTCATCGAGTCTCGTGCAAACACTAGCCTTCAATCTAGACTATTGCGATTTCAGACTATCGAATGTTAACTATCGGCTCTCTTTATCATCAGAGAGTCTCTTGTAATTCCTAAGCCTTAGGTATTCACATTTAACAAGTGTCTGCCCTGTGGTCCTAAGCCTTATGCTAGCCAGTGCGTTACCTCCTTTACAGAGACACATCTTTTTATTTTTAGAACACATTCCAGCACTAGCTTGGAGTACACGTTCACTTCCGTTATGAGTATTATTACCTACTAGTTTGTCAAACGCAATGAGAACCCAAGCAACCCAAGTAATTCTGCCTGGCAAACGAATACGTACTCCCTCAGGATATGTGCAGCTCAGCTGAGTGTACACCTGCTCCTGCTCTGCAGTCCATAAGAGATCCATGAGTAAAAAATGCTGATGTCGTTCTCCATACACTCATTCTGTATAACGTCTTTCGCAATGAGTGTATAATATTAGCATTTGCATATGAGGATACTTATGTGTACGTCTATGACAATTTACATATATAAACGTTCACCCGCGGTTTCGCCCAACCTCTGTATCCCGCTCTGCTCCTAGTTGTGAACAAATTTATAGCCTATGTGACATGTTAACTACGAATCTGTTTCGCAATCGCAGAAGTTGCCCATAGCCGATAGATATATTTTGAAACAAATATATCGGCTATGGCTCCTTTAAGATGTATATCTATGTTTTCAATTTAAACAAAATCGTTTCCGCCGCTTAGCCACTAAAGCGTAACAAACAATCTTCCGAATTTATAATATTATTTACCGCCCCGACCCAAATCGAAGTACTTTAAATCGAAGTCCATTTTACATTTTTCTGAACTAATTTCGAAATCGGATTGGTGGTTCCTCAGAGTACCTGTGCAAACATAAACTCTTTATAATATTTATAAGCATATACGCAGAGATATTTAACAAAATATTTGAAATGATTTTAAGAATTTAAATAATTAAAAATAATATGTAAAAAAATAGTTTTTAAAAAGGCTAAAGTGAAAATAAAAAACCCGAAAAAAGCCACGAAGCTAACACATAATTTTCGAGGCTACAATATAAAAAGGAAACCAAATTTTCCTCGAAAAGGCTAACGTGAAACGCTGATCATTGTGTAATGTGTTTATTTAATTTTAATTGAAAAAAGAACAAAACTACTCTACTACTTCAAATTAACTTGCCTAAAAATAAATAACAAAAACTAAAAATTGTTCGTATTTCAACTGCACGAAAGTGTTGAAAAATATTTAAGACGAAGAATGGCACCAAAGATGGCACATAGCCGAAACCGGCTTGTCTCCTAACCAAACTTGATAAAAACCTCTATTTAAAATTATATTTCGTTACATGGGTTGTTATTATTGGTTTGTTTTCCATTTGACTTAAGAATCGGTTCTGCCTGGCATGTAATAATTACTTTATTACTTTCGATTTAATTTTTGGTTATTCTTCCATTGCACTATAGGCCAAATGACCACTTTTGCTATGCGAAATTAATAACGATTAAAGTGTTATAGTGTTTAAAGCCAAAATTGTAGCAAATGCAAAAAAAAAAATATTTTTAACAAATCTAAGGAAAAATTAACCCTTCGATGATCATTAACCCATCAGAAATGCGAAAAGTCATTTTAAACTTTTTTATTAGTCAAACTAGAAGAATCAGTAAACTTTAATTAATTTTGTAAACTTATTTCATCAAAATATTGACTGAAGTAGTGGATCAACATTTTTAATTTGTTTATACTCATTCTCTGTGTCAGTATTCTCTAGTGGGTCATCATAACTTAAGAGGTAGCTAACTTCCGATGGAAGGTGTAAAAGCGTATGTCGCTCTATTAAAAACCTCCTGAAGATTATTAAATCGAATGTTTTAAGCGTGATGCTACCTGTATGCTGTATAAATTTATGCAGCGATTTAGCGCCAGAACAACCAGTTGGAAGTACTGTGTATTCTACGATCTGTTTCAAATGCATTAAGACCTTGTCTACTGTAAATATCGTTCGTGAACAAGGATACAAATGTTTAAAAGCAGAACGTTTAAAACTTTTCAGCCGGCGATAGCAACCTTTGTGAAGGAAAAAAAAAACTTCAAAAACCCTCTAAATCTCCAAAGCTGGCAACAGTAGTGACGTATTTGTAGGCCAAGAGCCACTCAACCACTGCATACTATAAGAAAAAATTAAGAGTCACAGCAAAAATAATATTATTTTTTTTTAGATATGATGTTTAGATGTTTCGCCGAACTTCTTCTCTAGCTTGTACGATTCGTTTATTAGAGGGCTAAAAATTTACACTTCCTGTAGTGCGATTCACTAACTCTTAACGATTTGACAATCGCATAATTTGCGGAATTCACTAACTACTCGAAAACGATAGTATATTTTATACATTTTCTGACATTTTTTGCGCAACATTATTTTATTTTGATAAATAAATTTGTAAATTTTTGAATAAATAGCAAGTTAATAAATAGAAGTTCCCACATAACCTCCAAAAAAGTTTGTCTTGCCTTCTGAGAACTGGGGTATCCTAGGGTTCTCCAAATAGCCATGTGTTTATTCAACAGTTTCAACGTGCCATTTCTTTAGGTTTGAGTGAGGTATCAATTAGAAGTAATCATGGCAATTTGTCATGGCGACGATACCCTTGCACTCTCCTGACCAAAGAGCACATTTTCTATGGACATATGCTGTCGGCGTTTATTCAAGTCTTTGAATCAGTCCAGTAACTTGGCATTATATTCAATATTTACTCCTATTTAAAGACAACCAATGTGGATTATGCCGTGTGTATCCGCCAAAAGCCCATGTTTGTCTTTTTTGAACGGGAGAATCCAGTGTTTACACTTCTCTTTGGTCTACAGCATGCTGAATTAGATGCTTGTTTAATCAACAGTTACAAAACGGCGCAATAACTCTTACGATTGCGGTTGGAAAATGCTAAGTACTACTTCCAATTGTAGGCAAACGTGGTACTCATCGTTGCGGTTACTTTTTTGAAACCCAACTAATTATTTACAATTCAAATCACAAATGCATATGATCTGTCAATGTCTTTAAACAGTTTGTGTAATTTCATCATCTGATCGATCGGGAAATTTTTGTTTTACATTTTCTGTTGCAGTGACTTGAACTGAACGTCCAAAATCATTCACATCATCATTAGTACGTTCACAACGAAACTCATTAAATCACTTCCTTACCATTGCAATTAATGGTGCAGAATATCCATAGTAACTTGTAAGCTAATGACGACATTGACGTTTCGCTACCATTGACTAAAAGTTTAACCATTCATGATTTAATTGAATTTTCATAAATATTTAAAACGAACATACGACCAGTTTATTTTAATTACTGCTTGTTATTTATTAATTCTTAATCTCATTAAATAATCTGGCTTGTGACAGAAAACCGCACAGAATTTAAATAAAAAAATGAAAAGTGAAAATAAAAAAAAAAAAATAAACGAAACGAAATCACGCCACTAAATTTTGATTCTCATATTTCTTTACACCACTTCTTGTACGCCACGTACAGTGGTGGCCTTAAAATTACAGGAACGACGATTTTATTGAAATAAAATTTTTTTATTATTGGTGAAAAATGTAAATACTGATTAGGAAAATAGCAGAATGGAAATTAAATTTTTATTAGAAATGGAACTGTAAAAAATTACATTAAACGTTTAGCATTTTATTATATAGAACGGGGATTTACCATTTTTAAATTTTGTGTTGTTTTTTTATTTGTTGGACCAGTACGACCCCTACTCATCCAATGCATTGTGCTAGAAGTAGGCAAAAAGGTTAGGCGAAGAAAGGAGGATAGCGAGAGTAGTGATTTTGACATTTGGATTACAGGTTTATTTTAAATTTATATAATTCACATTGGCTCGTCAAAGTTAGGCTGAGCTGTTCGGTTTCATACTGTGATCTACGCTTTACTTCACATCTGTAATTTTTCAAACCATGCTCTCGGACATTCTTATTTTGTATAGTCGAAAGAGTAGATTCTAGGCGATTTTAAGTTTAAACTTTCAAAAATTTGTCACAAACTATGAAATTTTCGATCTTCTCGCGTAGTGATACCTATCTGCGTTTGGTTCAGTGTTAAGTAAAACCAGAGTTCAAAAAATTAACTTGTTCTTCTAATGTCATAGGCAGACACGTCAGATAAGTCTTTCAATACTTGAATGCCAAAAAAGCGCCCGTACATATCTGTTCACTTAGGGGTGATCTATCGAAGATTCTGTTCACTAGGGTAAAATCTCGATGGAGACCGCGTTCAAGTTGTTCTGTCAGTAGAAATTCTGATATTTCTTTCGTATACCCTGTGTTATATCAGTCAGTTAACAGCTGTTTTGACGGCCATTTCTTGAGCAATTGCTCAGATAGCTTACATTTTATTCTCGTTTAAAATCGAGGTATATATGTATATATCCTCATGTTCTCTCGATCTCAATACAGTCAAAAATGATTGAGCTATGAGTCTTTACTTTCAGAAACGTTTGGTATATGTACATTCTGAAATAGTCGCGATGGGATTTCTGTTTCTATGTTATTAGTTATACTGAACCTGAACGTCGAATTAAGAGCCAACTGCGCTATAGTAAAAGGAGTTTTTGAGGGCGGAGTACATATTTACCGCAATTGTAATTTTCAAACCTGAAGTACGGATCGTAGGTCACCTGGCAAGCGCTCCATCTAACCACTAACTGGTTTTTGCGAACGCCCTTCATCAAGCCTTAAAAGCCCTCGATTGGACTTCAGTGTGCCATTATTGCTTGTACCATATTCTTTGCCCCGTTAGACAACCTGACTTCCATTGCTTAAGGGTTGGTAACGGAAAGGACGGTATCTTGTATGTTCTTGAGCACAAAGTACGACTTTTTTTAATTGACTCCGCCTGCTGATTAGTCTTACTGATGACTTAAGATGGTGCGATAGATTACTCGGTATTTTACACACGCATAAGTTTTACACGTCAGAAAATATGTCCCGTGCAGTGAGTTAGTTAATTGCAAGATCATGCACTGTATTCTGCTCTATTCTAGAGCTGATAACTTTATTGGCAAGAAATTTCCATCACTGATAGGTAGTTGGCTTCTCCAGAGTCGATATAATAATCTCCGGTGCCACACTTTTATAGCCAGCCATATATTTTCTCTTGGAACTGTTTTAACCACTCCTGTGCACGCGGTGCTTGTATTCGGAATTGAAAAGCACTTAAATACATTTTCGTATTCCTTAAGACAATCGAACTTTAGGAAGTCTTTAAAGTAAACTTTGTAATTTTCTTGTCTTTAGTACGTAATTGTCATAGATATTACTTCCTTCAAGTTTATATAAAAGACTTAAAGAATGCTTGCGTTAAATCATTCCTAATATACAACAAGGCCACTTAGGTAATGAAGCTGTGTTGTAAATACATAAAAACTAAAAGTAACATTTTAAGAGACCCCCTAATGCCCGTAGATGCACTTCGGTCTCAGTATTTATGACCTCACTTGTGTATTTGCTTTTTCTACGAACAAAAATCAAACCAACGACGTTATTTCCCTTCAGCTAATGAAAAATAAGCAGTAGATGAATGAAGAGTTGTTTTCATTTTGCATTAATAGAGATTTTTATCCATGAAAAGCTTTTGACAAACAAACTTGTTTGCTTTAAAAATACAGTTTTTTGCACTGCAATGTTTTCTATATGAAACAAAGAAGGGCTGTGTTAAATAGCGCAAGAGGAAAACCACAAGCATTCATGAACATCCCACACAAGAGTACAACTCATGCACATTCGTGTAATTGTGAACCAACTCGGAAACGGAACTAAATGATTCACAGCATTTTTGTTGTTCACAGGGAGTTACAAACATACAAATTCATAAAACTAGTGACGAGTGCACACTTTAATACAATTAAAAGTGCTTTTAGACAAGTTTTTAGAAACGAAAAGAATTAAAAGAGTAATGAAAAGCCTCAAATGAAAAGAAACTAAATGTTCATTTTTAATAAGTGCCTGCTTTTATCACTTAATGCAAATGAAAGGCGATTATGATTTACTTTCTTTTTCTTTTCTTTACAATTTTACAGTTTTTGCTTTATTTAATTACGAGCATTTTCTGCTAAACATGTTTGATGGCAGTAACAAGTGGGTTAATTTAAAATTGGCATAAGATTAAAACATTTGAATATTAATGCTTTTCATGCGTATAAGAAATGTTTTGGTAGCAAACCAGACAAGTGGGAGGGATGTATAGGGTTATTCCTACATGTGATCTGGAGTGAAGAAAGGGACCTACTGTGCCGAAACAGGTTTTAAAGACAACCGGCGTCAGCATATTTGAAGATTTAGCATATTATTTTACACGAGAGTCGACCAAAGCCTCAAAACCGATTTTTGAGATAGTGAGTTCGCTGTATTAAGAACGTTTCCTGCACAACGAACAGAGATGACGAGGGTTGCTTTTGGCTTGGCCACTATATCAACCAGCAAAATATGGAATATCAGGTAGTTAAAATTTCCAAGTAATTGGAAAATCCGAGTTATCCCGAAAACATTACTGTATTCTGCGTTTGGCATTGTAAATGAGAAATTTCCCGGGTGCATAAGATCGTGTGATTTATCACAGCTAGATTTCTCTTTATATTTCGCAAATAATGAAGGGGTCCAAATGGCACTGTGGCTTTAGTAATAAAGCACGATGACTATTAAGCATTCGATGGCTTCCGGCGCCTAGGTTCTCATATCCCAGCGACTGCCAGTTAATAACATAAATTTTTCTTATATATATATATATATATATATATATATATATATATAGTTATGGAATAACCAACACCAACATATAAACTACTATTCTACTTTGTATCAATGTTATTTTCAGTTATTTTTCATAAACAAATGTATGATTTATTTACCCATTTTTTATAATTCTAAATATTGTCAACAAATTAAATTTGAAACGAAAAAATAAATTAGACTTAAATTCACAACGAAACTGTGAAGGTTGTTTTAATTAAATTATTCAATCGTCTTTATTTAACTGGCGCAGTCGGTAGGATACCCAGAACGATTTTGGGTATTCTGTAAAAAAGGACCTTACGAAAAAGGCTTAAGATCCCCCGTAAAAGGATCTAACCTAATTAATAAGTGAAGAAAAAAAAGGAAAAGTCGTGAAATATTAAAATCGTAATGGCGGCGGAAATATCCCCCTTAACATATCTGGGTCTAATCCCAAATTTCGACGGACAAAGTGGGAATTTAAATTCTTTCATCGCTGCCATCGACAACATATTACCCATGATGGAATCGTATACGGAGCCATCACAGAGAATGCTGCTAACGATAGTAAAAGGCAAGATAATAGGAAAAGCTAAAACTGCCATGGATATTCATCCTCACCTGACGACATGGGTGGAAATAAGGAGAATGTTGGAGACAAATTTTGGAGGATTATCTTCCCCCGAACAACTTTACGAGGACCTCAGAAATTCACAATACCGAGGTGATGTTATGGCTTTTTATTGCTATATTCAATTAAAACTATCCTTGCTAAATCAGCGTAACACTATGGATGGAAATCTTCTAGAAATAACCCATAACAACAGAACAGCGCTTAACGTTTTTATGAACAAGTTACCAATTCATCAAAAGACAGTGTTATGTGCGTTAAAACCATTATCGCTAGAAAAAGCATTACAGGAATTAGTAACAGCTGGCTTAATACATGCCAACCCTTCGAACCACCAGAAGTATCAAAAATCCCAAAAGGACCAACAGGCGAAACAACCAGATATAAATCAACAATTGCAACCGAAACCGTACTTTCATCGGCAACAGGATTATCATCAACCCAACCAATACCAGCATCGACCACAACGAAATTATCAGCAAAGACAATACACACAGCAACAGTGGCAACCTCGACGGCCGGCCCCAGAACCTATGGACGTCAGTGGACAAACGAGGCAAAATTATCATTTAGATAACCCCGATAAGTATAGAAGTAATAATACATTTAATAATTATCTTCCTGATGAATATAATATTTGTAATAATAGTTATAATCAAAGTTTCCAAAAACCAAATATTAATAATAGTAGTTCACCGTATAATATTTATAATAATTTCCATAGTAATGAAAGTAATGATAATCAGCACCAAAATTTTCGTCATATGGCCTCGACGGGACCTCCCGACGAAAAACCGAACTACCCTATGTTTTGTTCAGAAACGAGTTTAGAGCGACCAGAATTTTAGTAGACACAGGTTCCACAGAAAATATATTGGCGGAATCACACTGCCCTAAAAAATACATAACAAATCTTTCAAACCCGATATCAATCAAAACGGCATCTGGACACATACAGGTAAATAGAGAAGCAATCGTCCCAAGAAATGCAATGCCTATAACTGTAAAGAATGATCTTATATTTAGAATATTCGAATTTCATCCCACATTTGCGGGAATATTTGGTTCAACGTTATTAAAAGAAAATAACGCAGTAATTGATTATGAAAAAAAACCTTAATTATAAATAATCAAGAACTTTTGTTGTACTTTCAAGGGGACAATGAAGATGAAGAAAACGTTAGGATAGTTGACCTTCCTGAGTTATTTCATTTAGACGTTCTAGGAATTTCAGAACAATTAAGAATCGAACATTTAAATGCAGAAGAAAAAGAAAATATCAAGAAATTAGTTTGTAACTACGGTGATGTGTTCTATCATAAAGGCGATGACCTTTCCTTCACGAATGAAATAAAACACAACATTCCGACAAATGACTCAAGTCCCATATACTCACGAACATACAGATATCCTGAAATTCATAAGGAAGAAGTTAATCGTCAGATTAAAGAAATGTTAAAACAAGGTATCATTACGAACAGTTCATCTCCTTATAATGCTCCTATTTGGATTGTCCCCAAAAAAGAAGCCAAGGAGGGCAGTAAGGAATGGCGTATTGTAATTGATTACCGTAAACTCAATTCAGTCACAAAAGAGGATAAATTTCCTATACCTCTTATTGATGACATACTAAGTAAATTGGGTAGAGCAAATTACTTTTCTACACTTGATTTGACTAAAGGCTTCTACCAAATTGAAATGAATCCTGAAGATCAAGAGAAAACAGCTTTTTCTACATCAGATGGTCATTACGAATTCAAGAGAATGCCTTTCGGGCTAAAAAACGCTCCTGCAACGTTTCAGAGGATGATGAATAATGTTCTCAAAGAACACGTAAACAAAATATGTGTAGTTTACATGGATGACGTTTTAGTCTTTAGTACCTCCCTACAAGAGCATATCAACAACCTTAGTACAGTACTCAAAGCCTTAAGAGAAGCTAATCTGAAAGTTTCTTTAAACAAAAGTGATTTTCTAAAAAAAGAGACAGATTTCTTAGGACACGTAGTCACTTCAAACGGTGTCAAACCCAATCCTAATAAAGTAAAGTGTATCAAAGATTTTCCTATTCCAAAAACCATTAAGGAAATCCAAAGCTTTCTTGGACTAAGTGGCTATTATAGGAAGTTTATTCCTGACTATGCCAAGATAGCTAAACCCTTAACTATGAGACTTAAAAAGGATTCAAATATCAGTATAAACGATCATGACTATATAGAATCCTTTAATAAACTCAGGACCATTCTAATGTCTGATATGATATTAAGATACCCAAACTTCACAAAAAAATTTACCCTTACTTCAGATGCTAGCAATTTCGCTCTAGGAGCAGTTTTATCACAAGATAACGGACCCATAGCTTTTGCATCACGAACACTCAACAAACATGAAATCAACTATAGTACAATAGAAAAAGAATTATTAGCCATCGTATGGGCTACTAGTCAGTTCAGGCATTACCTCTACGGTAGAAAGTTTAAGCTTAATACTGACCATAAGCCGCTAATATGGTTATCCTCACTGAAAGAACCCAACTCAAAATTAATAAGATGGAAGATAAAACTAAATGAGTACGAGTTCGATATTAGTCATGTAGAGGGTAAAGAAAATAAGGTGACTGATGCCCTTTCAAGAATCAAATGTGAAGTAAATCTTTTCGAGTGTGATAAGTGTAATAAGAAATACACCCAAGCAACCAATCTCGGGATTCATAAAAGAATTGTACACCAAAACATTAGATTCGAATGCAATGTATGCAAACGTCAATTCAAAATGCAAAACTCGCTAAAACAGCACTTCAATAGTCAACACCCAAAACAAAAACTATCCTTTTCCAAAACGGATTCTAGGGATAATCAACCAGAAACAGTTGCGATAAACGATGATGATACAAAAAGGGGACAATCTCCTGTACCCACATTACATAGTGCTAGTGAAGATGGTATTGACTGCATTCCAATAACGGATAAGCCGTTGCAATACTACAAAAGGCAAATATTAATATTGAACGGTAATGAAGATAAGTATGAATTAATAGAAACATTTGACAAAAGAAAATATCAATTCACATATAAACAAGATAAAAAACTGGTTGAAAAAATTGTAGAAATCATAAACAATGAAGAAAATGTAACAATTTATTGTGAGAATGAGGAAATTTATTTAAAAATTCAAGAGGAGGTCATCAGGATGAGAGGTATAAAAAATCCAAAAATACTTAGAACGTATAAAATAGTAGAAAACGTTGATTTAGGAGACCTTATGGAAATTATCTTCAGACATCACAAGTTTGAGAATAACCATCCCGGGATAGAGAAAACTTACCAGGAATTGAAAGACGTATATTACTACCCCAATTTAAAACGTGAAATTACGAAAATAATTAATAATTGCGAGATATGCAATTTTAAAATAGAACGAAGACCAATTAAATTGCCATATGAAAAAACGGAGACACCAAAAAATCCTTATGAAATTTATCATGCTGATATTTGGTATATGAACAGAGATAAGAAGTATCTGACCATTATCGATAAATTCTCCAAATACGCACTTGTGCACGAAATAGAAGAAAGAACGCCTCTATGTTTAATTAAAGCTTTTACAATTGTGTTTAATTTAATGAAAGCACCGAAATTATTAATAACAGATAATGAAACAGCATTAACCACGGCAATATTTAAAGACTTTCTAAACAAAAGGAATATTGAGTTACATCTAACAACACCAAACAGACATACTGGAAACTCGGACATCGAGCGATTTCACAGCAGTCTGAATGAGAATATAAGGTTGTACAAAAAAAGAGAGGAAGAAAATGATATCGCCTACAATATTGACTTAGTTATTCAATCAAATTACACTTATAACAACACTATCCATCTAACAACTAGAAGAAAGCCAATAGACGTACATTTTTCAGGAGGTAGAGTTGATTTCAAAGATGTCTATAATCAAATTGAAAAAATTAAAGGAAAAACTTTAGAATACAGGAATAAAGATAGAAAAGATGCAGACGTTAATGAAAATTTCAAAAAAAATCCTAATGTTCAAAAAATGGAAGCAAGACAGGACAAAGTTGACGTCGAACAGATTGACGGAAAACGGTACAGAACAAGAAACAAACATTTACACATTTATAAAGATCAATTCTTAAAGCGAAAAAATTACAACAAATTAAGTACAATTTAATACACCTTGAAAAAACTGTTAATAAATTGAAGAAATTCGAAATAATAATATGACTCTTGAAAAGTTGCTAAGCATAACATTAGCAACACCCGGCAAATATTATCATTATTTTCATTATCCGCATCTCAATTATAACTTATAAAATATACAAAAAGTCACCTAAATGTTGTAATTTAAAGAAAAAATACCCATAACTATTTACTTTTTAGACTTATTTTATGTTTGTGAAAAAAAATTAATAATCTCTTTGCCCTACTTCCTTCGGAATATGGACAAAGATCTTCGTCTGGGGGAGTTATGGAATAACCAACACCAACATATAAACTACTATTCTACTTTGTATCAATGTTATTTTCAGTTATTTTTCATAAACAAATGTATGATTTATTTACCCATTTTTTATAATTCTAAATATTGTCAACAAATTAAATTTGAAACGAAAAAATAAATTAGACTTAAATTCACAACGAAACTGTGAAGGTTGTTTTAATTAAATTATTCAATCGTCTTTATTTAACTTATATATATATATATATATATATATATAATATAGCTTCTATTCATTTTAGTATATATCGCAGTTGCCTCCTCTGTCGGTATCACTCTATAGCACAAAATCTTCGGCGAAGTAATATAATTAACACACGGCAACACGGTTTTAAAAATAAACAACGCACCATTGCAGAGTTTTAAACACTGAAACTTTTCTATTCCCTCTACATCACTATCTGCAATCTCTAATCTATCCCTTTCCAAAGAATAATTATTAGTCACTATAAACTTCATATAAAAAAATGACTAGATCCAAGCAACATATTGAAAAAATTTATTTACTTTTACTCTTTTAGGTTCAATACTAAGCTTAATGAAGAAACTTCTAAATTCCAATCCATTCCATGCTTAAGCTTTTTTAGAAAAAAATTCTTATTGAAGGAAATTTTAGAAGTAGACTTTTGGAACGAATTTGCGTCATCCTTTGTCAAGTTTGATTTGGAGACAAACCAGTTTCGGCTATGTGCCATCTTCAGTGTCATTTTTCGTTCTCAGAGAACGAATCAAAGAACGAAAAATGTTTTTGGGGTCTTATTCTTTCCATTAAAAAAAAAAAAATAAAAAAAAGATAAATAAAAAAACTCTTATTATATTTGACATTTTAATTTAATTTTAGTACAACAATTCGCAAGCACTAGGTCTTTTTATAAAATTAATTTAATTAAACAATTTTATTTATTAATTGCAATATTTCGCTACGCCTCTGTGTAGCATCATCAGAAAAGAAATTCTATTACAAAAACGTCAATGATAATAAATTATAAAAATAGTTTTCATAATACTAAAAAAAAAGTTTTAAATTTCAAAAACAAATACACATACAAACCGAAAATAATTTTATATTTGAAAAAAGTTTCCAAACAAGTAAAAATACTTTTATTTTTGAAAATTTCTTCTATTTTTAAATTTTTTAATCAGTCTATAAGCAAGTTGTTTCGGAAAGCTATTTTCTAATAATATGCTTATAATCCTTTTTTTATGCTTCTGTCGCTTATCGTTGGAACCCTTTCTAGTAAATTTATAGCTGTACTTATAATTATTCTTTACTATGTTTAGAAAAATAGTTAACAATTCTCCCAGACGCTGTTGGCTTTTGCTACCAATCCATTATTGAATTGTTACCCCGTTTTATTATCAATGTATCCAAATAAGGAAGTTTGGAATCACATTCACTTTCTTTCGTTAACTCAATGTTATCCTTAAAGGGATTCGATGTATCCAAAACAAATCTACATACTTTGTCACTAGTCTTGGTTTAATACTTAATTTCCTAATACTCGTGTCCAGTAACTTCTCCATCACAATATCCACTAAAACTGGAGATCCCATCGGAAGACCTTCCTTTTGTATATATATCTTTTCGTTATATTGAAAATACCTATTTTCGTCTATACAAAATTTAAGAATACGCCAAAATAAGCCCTTCTTCATTTGTGTGTATTCCTTTATTATATTATACACTATTTCTCATTAAAGAAACTAACTACACTTTCATTATTTTCTATTCTCAAACTTTGCTGAATTCTAAACAGTCCTTAACATTACACTTCAAACACTCAGTAAACATTTTTTTATACTAAAGTCAGTGCAACTTATTTAAAGTTATTAAAATTATTACGACGTTTTGTACAAGAACTTTTGTTGTGAAGTTCTTTTAGAATTGTTTTGAAATAAATTACATGTGAGTAGTTTATACAGGGTGTCCGCCGGGAAGGCATACTACTTTGTTTTACCGCCATTTTGGGAAACATTAGTCTTGACAGTTCATATTTGGCAGTCGCGAAGTAGAGACGTGGCAAACAACGTGAAACAACGTGCCGACAAGACGCACTATTTATCGTGTAGTGAATGATTTCGAAGAAAGAAGGACTGTAGCTGATAGGCCCAAGCATGGACCACAATGTACTGCAAGATCGGCTGAAAACATTACTGCTGTTCAAGAAAGTGTTCAAAACAATCCATCAACCTCAATTCGACACCGTGCTCAGAAGGTTGGTCTTCAAAGGACAACTTTGGTCACAATTTTGCACAAAGATTTGCATTAGTTTCCATTTAAGATTCAGTTGTCACAAAAGCTTTTTCCAAAAGACTATTTACCAATAGGATGCTACAGCTGGCCATGAGTGATGAGGCACATTTTTATTTGAATGGATATGTGAATAAACAGAATAGTCGGTTCTGGGTAATGGAAAACCCTCAAATTATTTATCAGTCACCTTTGCATCCATTAAAAGTGACAGTCTGGTGTGCAATTTGGTCAGGAACATTTATCAATATACGATCCACTCTCTTTCATTTAATCAAAAATTATAAACAAACAAAGCAGTATACCTTCCCGGCGGACACCCTGTATTGTGGCTATAAAGTGGCTAAAGTCCCTCTACTTTTAAATTAAGATATTTAAGGGTTTGCATTTTAAGATGTTTAGAAATTTTAATGACAACTTTTGAAAAGAATTATTTGTATTTGTTATCTCAAGAGACTTAAGTATATTTTTCTCAGTTTAAATACTCGTATTTTAGTGCAAGCACTGAAAAATCGGCATTTGTCATTACGGTAAAGCGACTTATGCCACTTTAAAAGAAAAGTTTAGAAAAATTAATGACTTACAATAATTTTGATCGATGTAGTTTATTGAAGCTCATCATTGAAACAATAAAATAGCAGTAGAACAGGACTTACAGTTATCGTACTCGAATGAATCCAAGAAGGAAGACGTCTCATCTCATGTTTAATAATATTACATAAAAGTCCAATCAAATAATTATAATTAAATGTAGATATTACTACGATATAATTTACAAAATCACAGCTTTTTAAAAAATGCTGCAAAGACAGTGGAACCACTATACTTCGTACCTTATTAATTTGAAAATCTCAATAAATCGTAAAGAAATCGCTTTAAGTCGTAAAAATTGCATTGGGCGCCTTTGCTAATTTTTACCATACAAGGCCTGTGTAATCCGTTTAAATCGAAATCGCTTGTTGATAACCTCTTTTAGTGTTGCAAAAACAAAAGAGGATATCATTAAAATAAATAAATTGAAATAAAATGTTCTCATTTTTTATTTTTAACTCGATAAATCGAAATGTGGATATTTCGAAAACCACTACAATTCGTAAAAAAATTGCTGGTTCCTTGTGATAACGAATTAACGGGATTCTACTGTAGTTCAAAACAATACATCACACACACTTATCTCACTTTTAATAAAGCATAAATTCTATCTCTTTTTCACTGAGCGAAGCAATTAATTTCCTTAGTTCAGCAACTTATGACACTTTTTAAATAGACAGGTTTGTCATGTCGTTAAATAGCAAAGCTTCTCTCAAACAAAATCTCATTAGTTTTCAACATATGATACAAATTTTTGTATAAAGAAATATCAGCAAATTGTCATAATACCATTATTAACTTATGACTTATGTCGCTTTCCAAATTAACGGCATATATTGGACTTATTTCAAAGTTCTACTACCATCCAGTAGCTGAAAACCATTTTAATAGGTTGGTAAGTAGGGTAAAAATGCCAATCAAAAAGGTTTTTATGAATCATGGGGAACACAAGCAAAGAGTGAGAAATACAGTTGCAGTTCTATTAAAATTTAAAAAATATATTTCGTTGACTGAATTCCTGCAGTAGTTAATAGGCAGTGACAGTCCAAATATTCAATAAAAATCTTATAAAAAGAAGTGTAATAGACAAAACATGGGATCTGATTCGATGGAAAGTAAGCCATCTAAAGGCTTACTTTCTTCACAGTCAACGATTGGCGGCAATCAATGGGTACTGGGCTCCTTGAGTGCAATGCGGCACTTCGAGAATTGAAGACAAGTGAATTCCATTGAAATGTAGAGAGAAGCTGCTAAAAATGTTACCAATCAGCTGTGACTTTTATGTTTTGCAACAAGTAGTGCAAACTAAAACAACAACAATTCAAGGAAAATCTTTACAATTTCACTAATCTGCAATTTAAAATGCATTTTGAATAGAACTATTGTGTTAAACATGCAACAAGAAAATATGAATTATTCAATTTACACCTCTTATATTAAGCATGCCAGTCGGTCGTTAATGTGAAAATGCGTGTTTGTGCGCCACTGTCCTTGAGTATGGATAAGCCAAGCCGCCTTTTTTAAATGACCGAGAGTGAAAGAAGGCGTTTGAAATTTGCATATTTTGTAATGTCGTGGGTCAAACAATCTTGCTTTACGTGTGTTATAACACGCACAATAGGGCTAGCATTGTATTTTAACCCTTTTACACTGGTCTCAAAACAATTTTTGTTGTCAGACATTGAAAAAATTAAGAAGAATTTTTGGGATTTTATTCTTTCTATTAAAAAAAATTGTTTTTAGAAAATTTGTTATCCCAACTTATTTTATTACAAATAATGCAATTAATTTGTTGAGGGCGGAGAAGCAGTCTCTATACACATTTCGCTGGTAGCTTAGGCCAGCTCATCAGAAAATCTTAAACGTCTTATGCTCGAAATTCTTTAGACCAAATGAGAAATCCAAGTAAAATCAAGACAAAAACATCAAAGTTTTAACAAAATGCCCCCACAACAAACAATTTTTAGTTTATTTTTCTTACTTGCCCTACAACGTTTTTCATTAAGTTAATGCAGAATTATGGGCTGAAGGGTTCTGTAAAATGAAGTGCAGGTAGGTACCAAAAATTTAAATGAAACTGTCATACTAAATTAAATAAATTTGAAAATAAAGGGTATTTTTTTGACATCATATTGCACAACGTTCTGCAACGAAAGGGACGTGGTCATTCCTTTTAATCATATATAATGGCAGCATTGTGGAGTTCTGGCGAAACAACCAAAGCAAAACGGATCTAGGAATATCAACTACGGTAGTAAGATAACAGAGATAATAGACCCTTTAGAATCATCATCTCCTGCAAGGTTTTATTTCCTTTACTGGCATTTACAGATTCGATTCCAACTAAACATTCCTATACCTTTCGTGTGCTAATCTCTCCGTGTGGTAAAAATAACTCTTAAATAATGCTGTGCTAAAAGTCAGTTTCATGTTTCCACTATCATTACAAACAGTCAAATTTGTATGTTCGCAGTCTGCCATAACATTTATGTAAGGAAAAAGTAAAACTTTAAGGCCAGTGGCAATCGGTGTTCAAAACAGAAGTATCCTTTGAAACAATTACTTGAATTGTTATTACTTCGTGGTGCAGATATGCAAATAATCATGAAGTTAATATATAAAGTAAAAAGTTATGATTTGTTATATTAGGTTTTGTTAAGGAAGGGTGTCTTTTTCAACAATCTTTTGACTTGAGGCATATATCCTTCGATTGGGGTCGCTTTTTTTTTTCTTAGTTTACCATTCCAGGTTTGATGGTAAAAAATAAAAATATTATTTCTTTAAATAACGTTATAAGAGATTTCTTTATTTTGCTGATATAATTTTAGGGTCGCTACAGTAATTAATTCAAGTATGACCCCATTCATTTCCCATCAGTTTCAAGGTCAATTTAAATTTTGGAACGACTCTGGAAACACATTTCCCAACCACATGTAACTCGCTTGAGTCCAACTATGATAATTTTCATTTTTTTCATAGGCTCAAGTGCTTTTTTCTCACTTCACTAAATTCTAGCATTAAAGCCATAAGGGGCCGTAGATGGTATAAACGAAATTTAACATTAGTTAAAAAGCAACGCGTAAGAACGAACTTGTCGTGACGCATAAAGGAGGAAAATTTGTGTTTTAGATCGACTGAACTATTGCGACTCAGATGTCAATTTTAAAATCCCGAAAATCGAAAGTATGTATTATGTGCCCTTTGACTAACAAATAGAAAAAATATCTTTTGAAAAAAGTGATCATAAAACGTCGGTTTGGTTTTCTTTTTTAAATAAATTTACAGGCAGGTTTTTTTCAAAATTTTAAGAAGTGTTAAAAAAAAGTCGTTAAAAACTGACACAAAGGTTAAATTATTGAGTTCTAAGCCACTCCTTCAGGCTAAATTAGTTTGACAGCGATTACAAAATTTCTATTGAATATATCTACTCCGACCTATTTTTCGAATCGTCCAAATATAAGTCAAACAACGTAACCATAAATGATCATCATCTAGTTCTAAGCTATGATTAAAATTTCGAAATTATATGTTGCCGGAGAGTTAATTTCAAAATTTTTAACAATAGCCGAAAATAGATCGGATATGGGCACGACTATTCCACCATTTTTTTTACTTATCAGATACTCCGACACACAAGATAATAAAAACGTATTGTGCGGTTGGTGGCCTTTACCAAAAATAAGAAAATGTCACAAAAAGTAAAAAAATAAAATCAAGTAAGAGTATGTTCAGATATGCACCTTAGTTATGCAATTACGAACTTTTCGTAATTAAGAATATAATTGAGATCAATTTACCATACAAGAACTAAATTTAGCAATTAGTACTTAATTACACCATAAACTGAATCATATTTTTTTTTTGGTGAAGTGTGTTTAGCGAGCAAAAAGTTCTGTAAAATGAACACAATGAATATAACAGACACTAACTAGACCCGTTAACTTACAATAACATTAAAACGCATAATATATGATAACATGCTTTTTCAAACGCATATGTGTGAACACCAAATTTATAACGCAATTATATCTTTCCCTACCTTTTTTATAGGACCTCAATTCGAAATTGAGATTACAACAATTTGAAATTTAATTGGCTTAATTAGGGAGCATGTGTGAACAAACTGTAATGGTATTACTGCATACAGATGTTCTGGGGCCAAAGTGCAGAATTTCCAATTAAATTTTTAGGACAAACAATAAAAAAGATCTCAATTTAACAATAAAACTGTTACCTACCAACGTGATTTTGTTCGACATTATTCGTCACTTCTGTAGACGTTTTGTGGCACGGATAATGATTTTCTCTCACCGCAAGACACTGCCTGACATTTGCTTGCAACACATCAACTGATGACGATTTAGCGGCAGCAACAGAGTTCGGCGTAGATGTTTCAAATGATAATCTTTTGTAGCCCTTGTATTTGGTGTTAGTTTTTTCTTCATGTTGCAACAGTTCTTGTCGCTGTTGTTCATGTAATCCTGCAAACGTTTAATCAATTCGGATTTTTTACCGTTTGCCTTAAGGCCACAATTGCTACACAATGATTTTAATGCTGTCAACTTCATTTTAATTAAATTCATTTCTACCCGTATTTTCAATAAAAATTGTAATTGTCACGGAATCATGTAAATAAAGGGAAGCATGAAAAGAAATTAAAATTAAGACAAAAATATTTTCAGAAAGAGGGTTGAGTGGGGGAAGCGTTTGTGGGGTGGGTATCCAAATATTTTACAGAAAAGAAAAACATACGTTTTATTCTAGGAAAAAATACCTGTTAAAGTGATTTCATTATTTGGGGGAATGTTTTCAGTTTTATCATATTTCACATTGTTTTTGTCAACAATAAAAGTTTTCGCTTTGCCAGCTTTAGCAGACACTGCAGAACTAGAAGCAGCCTTTTTAAATGTATGAATAGATGTGGTTTTGGTTGATGCATTTGCGTTGCCTTGGAAAATAAAAGAAAATAAAGGAAAAATGGGGAAAATTGTTGGTTGATTTAAAGAAAACGATATGAAAAAAAAACACTAAAACAAAATTTTAATTTGAATAGAGAACATGAAGAATGTGTTCCAAAAAGAAAGGCACAAAGAACAAAAGGAAACTACGAATAAAAATAAAATGAACAATAATGCATTTAGGAAATGAAAAGTTTTAAAGTTAAACTGAAATTCACACAATGAAAACATAAACTGGAAATGAATTCAAATCGTGTTTAGTCGAATATGGTTTTTAATCTCATGAAGACTTTATGGAATTATTATTAAAATTATTCATAAATGAGAAGTTAAAGTTTTGAAAAAAATGTCTCCAGAGCAAAAAAAAAATATAACACCTGGCCCCTTTAATGACTCAAAAAATTTACCAACAATATAAACCGAACTCTTATTCTTATCATACTTTTTTAAATAATTAATGAATCATTATTAAATCGAGTTTCAGAGAATTGTAAATTTAGTTGGTTGAACGGATTTGTAGTTGATAAATTAGTGGTATGAATACTGGTAGCACTCAATGTACAGAAAGTTCCAGAAATAAGAAGTGTGACAAGATTTGGCATCCACTGTACAGACAGCGCCGTAACAACAACAAAACACAACACCTATAAAATCAGATACGATTCCAGGAAAGTAAATACACACGGAACAACAACAACGATATAACATTAACACGAATCAAGACAAATTTCAGGAATTGAGTAGTATGAATGAACAAAAACAATACCATAAGGAACAAAGCAGACAGTAGCTACAAAAACAAACATCATAATGAAAAAAACAGCAGAAAATATGTTTATAGCTAAAGCAGTATCTACTGGGTTCTTGCGTATTCTACAAGTTTCTACAAACTAGACGGCTTCTATAAAAAGTCTTGGATGGTCGAGCTAACAAATATTATCGAGTAAAACGTTAAAATGTGACAAGCGACTGTAAAGAAGTAACCGTGTTTACTTTAAATGTTAAAGTAAATAAAGTAACAGTATCTAAAAGTAAAATTCTGCCGTGTATATTATTTTAATAGACTTTACAATTAAAGGAACCTGCGAATAAATAAACGCATTTTAAAAAGGAGGTTAAAGCGTAATAATATATTATAATGTGTTCATTATTTGAAAGCATATTTGTTTGCCACAATTATGGAATATGGCCAACCATTTCAACTGTGAGGAGGGGGTTCCCCCTTATTTGTATCGGAAACTTCCACTATAGCTAGAGAGCTGAAATTTGGTATACATGTGCATGGAGAATAAGTAATGAGAAAAATGGGCACTTTTTATCTAGGGGAGTAGGTTTCCCTCTTATTTGTACGGAGCATTTCCACTATAAGTAGCGAGCTGAAATTTGATAAAACCCAACCGGCAGTAAGCTTCAAGTTAAAAGAAGTTTCATATATATACACATTAACAGACAGATATGATTAGATTTGCGTGAGCACCTCCCAACGTTGGCTTAATCTCACGGTGGTCCAACCACGGGTGTGACATTAAGCGGTCAAACCAGCGCCCCTATGCGATCGCATTAATAGCACCTATGCACATTCCATAAATAAATTAGGACAGATGTTGCCAGGCCCCTAATCTCCTGCTGTCAACGAATGACATTGACAGATTGCGTTGTAATGCAACGCCACATCGGTCTTGCAGTGAACATCCCCGCTTTAGGTATAAACCACAGACAACACGTGCACCACTGAAGGAGCTCACCAACAACCAGTCTGGAACCGAAGTTCCAGGGGCTACTGGTTCCCGTGATACCGGTTTACACTCTCGCTACTGGTCGAACATAGAAGTTATACCTTCTTCCAGTTTCAGCCTTCTGACCAACCCCAGCATCTGGTGCCCCTCTTTTCCCCCAGTGGCAATCCATCAAGGTGTCAGGGTTCACCAAGATGATATAAGGCCAAGTTCCTTCCTCCTATCCACAAAATTCCGCAGTTAAAAGATTTGAGATCACAATGGGGACCAAGTTCTTCATATGTACAATACCATCCCGAGGTAGCTTTTGTAAGTCTGTATTAATTTTCATGCAACCTCTAAATAATTTATGTTAAAAACAAGTTTTGAATCATAAATATTTCAGTGATAAATTCTCTAATTAATAAAACTAGGACAATGACTGTGACATATGTTTTGCTTTTGCACATGTGATAAAATCACAAAATAAAATTAAAAATTCATCATTTGCTGACGACAACAATTTGAAGTTGCTGATGATTGATTTTCATTCTAATTTAGCAAACTTTTGTAAATAATTTGATTTGCATGACAGGAATTTGTTTCCGCTTAATAACGACTTTGCACTAGAACTTCACAATGAATTGCACTATTTGAAAGGGTTATTAGAAATTTAAAAAAAAAATATGCAGAGCAACAAAGCATACTCATTTAAAATATGTTTTAAAATAATATTGGTTGCCGCAAGGGCCGTGAGGATTATTTATAAGCTCCAATCAACAAATGAAACACAGTAGGGATGATTGTAATATGAATTGTAATAAATATGTAACTTCTGAGCTTTTATTTCCCAAATTAGAGGCAATGACCCAGTTACACTCAGAATGGCTGTCGACAACCACATCAAAAAAAGAGAACAACGAATTATAATTAGCCGATTGGTCTGTCGATGATATTTTACATTGATTTAATAATTTTCTATTAAACATAATAACGTCCACGCGTCTTCTTGGAAATATGTCCAACATGGGAGGATCGCCAGTGAAATCAAGAAAAATAAAATACAGGCGTAAATTACGGCATTCGGTATCGATTAAAATTTGAGAAGAAATTAGATTTTAAAAGAAACAAAAATGAAATTTAGATATTGAATTTCGTAAATTGGCCCAAGTCTGTTCTAAAAACCATGCAATATTTTAAAGTCACACATGTGATTTGTTTCTGTTTCAGTCCCACTGTAGTGCCCTCAGAAGAAATTCCAAAAACACGCCAATATTGTGAATATTGTGCACAAATATGAAAAGTAACATTTATTTAACATTACCGTTCCATTATGTGGCAATTTTTTGCCGACAATAGTGATACCTCGTATGTACATATGGCTGTATGCATGAATATACACGTATGTAGTCATTGCAAACAATGTCATTTTTTACTGATGTTATTCAGCCCTAACCGCGAAAATAATGTAACTGACATATTTTTTTGGAATTGACTTTTTGAAGCAGAATTATTCTGCAGCCTCCAACCCGTAGTCTGATGAAACATTGATTCGAAAATAATAATAATAACTAAAAAAATACAAGCACTTAAATTTTAACGTGACATCCACATTTTTGTGTCACCACAAAAATAATAACGTAAAGGACATAGAACAATATGACAGGCGCAGAAAAATTAACGAAATAAATAAATGAATTAATTGTAAAGAACAATCTAATTTTACATATGAAACAGTTGTTAATCTTGAATGTTTTGATCAAAAAATGGAACAGTAAATAAATTTTCGCCACCATACATTTACGCTCACGAAAAAAATATTACTATCGCGGCCGTGCGGCCTTGTTTTTTTGCTCACATCCATGTATGCTCCCATGAATGTAATGAAAAATTAACAACGAACAAAAAACTCAGATACTCACGAAAAAAAATCATATTAACGAAATCATTTCTCTATTTTTACATTGACGAAACAAGCACGCAAAACTTCTAACCACGCACGATCACGCATGCGGACTTTTATACTCACGTTCTTCCATGGATCGAAAAAATCTTCACGGTCAAACGTGATCACGCTCAATTATATTCTTAAATATTAAAAATACGCTTGGTTATACGTGTAAATTGGATATTGAATTTTGGACCTCAAATTATAATTGCTTTTATTAATAATTTTTAATTCTAAATTTACGAACAATGTTCGAAACATACGGTGATTTGTGGACTAAAAAGTTTATAGTATATTCATACATGCGCCTTAATTGAGCAAATATGGCCTTAATTGAACTCAATTTACCATACAAGAATAAATTAAGCACATTTTATTTAATTACAACAAAAATTGAATCAAATTCACAACGCAGCTCTGGTGAAGTGTATTTAGTAAGCAGAAAACTCTGTAAAATGAACACATGAATACTGCTAATTAGCTATCTCTTTCATTTAAGTTGGTGATTCCACATTTTTTTTTTATAATGCAGCTACCAAATGTTAATTGAGTAAGCTAAATGGCATATATATGAACACCAAATTTGACAACTGAATTTAAAATTTTATTGTCTCAATTAAGGCGCAACATTCGATTACGTTATTTTCGGTTTTACATTTCAGTCCAATCTGTTAGAAATGTTAAATGTAGATGACAAAATAAACGTAACTGACAAAAAAATTTTCTATAGGAAGAATTAACGTAAAACTTATCTACAACTTGCATAATCTCCAGTCTTACTCAAAACTACTCCTAATAGGAGCCAAAATTACTCAATTTAAATGAAATTATTAGGTATGTGTTATTGAGATTTAATACATTTGTATGTACGGTGTTTGACAAATTCAACCATGGAGGGGCACACAATTGAACAGCCCTTTACGAAAATGGGCGTTCAAATAAAAATGCATTTCCTGCACTTCGCGTGTCAACTATCCTCATAATTGTGCGCAAATTTCAGTAAACCGGGTCTGTAGGAAATGTAAAAACACCTGTCCATGCTTGCCCAGTTCGTTTTGCGGAAAACATTGCAGTTGTTCGCGATAGTATGGCAGAAGAGCCGTCAACCTCTGCTCGTCGCCGTGTCCAACAATTGAACATCGCTGATGCGATTTGAATTTACACGCTTACAAAGTTCAATTGACTCAAGTACTGAAGCCTACTGACGATTTCAAGCGTCGTTAATACGCAGAATGGCTGGTTGAACCGACATATGTGAATGGTGACTTTACAAAGAAAATCATCTTCAGCGACGATGTTAAGAAACAGCATTGCTGCATTTGGGCAAATGAGCATCTACGAGTGATTGCTGAAAAGCCGATGCATACACAAAGAGTGATTGTTTAGTGTGGTTTATGGGCTGGTGGTGTTATCGGGCCAAAAAGAGGTCGGCCAAGCAGTTATAACGAACTTGTTGTGGCCAGAAATTTAGAATATGGACCAGGACGATATGTGGTGGCAACAGGATGGTGCCATTTGTCACACAGCCATCGAAACAATGGCTCGTTTGCGCAAGAAATTCAATGGCCTCACGTCATGTGATTTGACACCGATGGAATTCTTTCTTTGGGGATATTTAGAACAAAGGGTGTACGTCAATAAGCCAAGAACAATTCCCGATCTAAAGGATGAAATAAGTCGGCACATTAATGATGTGGAACCTCAATTATGGTTTAGAGTCATTGAAAATATCGACCATCGGATAGAGGTACGCCACCGAAGACGTGGTGACCATTTGGCCGATATTTTGTTACACACATAATTGTCATAGACCCTTCTTTCATAATAAAAAATATTATTATAAATTGCTTTTTGAAATATTACTTTTTGATTTATTTACAATTAACATCGTGCATTTTGGTTGGATCACCCTTTATAATAAACAAAATATATATGTTCATAAATAAAAAGCTATGATTTGTTCTTTAGATAAGTTTTACAATTATTAAGGAATTATCCGCAGAAGCTTTTGAGAATGGCAAAATAAAAACAAAGTTTATTACCTTTTGCAATGTTGGAAATATTTTCTGCGAATGAATTCTTCAGTTTAAATACCTTTTCCCTTCTTTAAAATTTTGGTTTTTGATCTTTCATGATATATTTGCATAAAACAAAGCAAAGTTTTAATTGATATAACGAAGAATTTTAATTAATTAATTTCAAATATCTACGAAGACGGTTATTTAAGAAATTATAATACAAATTCACTTCTAATTTGTCTTTAATAAAAAACATAATTAGAAATGAACAAAATCCTATTTACCGCAGGACTTTGATCGATTTTGCACAGTTGAGAAATGATTGATTGATGAATGAGTAGATGAGCGAGGAAACGAAGACAAATAAAGAAGAAAAAAGTAGAAATATAAAAAAGCTGCACACAAACGAATAGAGCACAACACGATAATAAAACTACAATTAAAATTAGTAAACGATGAATAATAATTGATTGATGCATCAGTTAGTTGAGGTAAAAGAAAGACAAGGAGAAAAATATGAATAGAAAAATAGTTATGAGCTCGTTAATTAAAGACGGAAGTGTTGTAGTTTTGACATAGCGACAGCTCAAAACACAAGCAAGAACCACTGCTCTCGATATGGCGAATCGAAATCATAATGTGACAAGCATAATTTCCACTACGCAACCGAAGTTCTAATGAGTAACTTTCTTTAAAAGGCTGCGACTCCTTCAAGCTTTGAGCGTCTTTATTCTCTTTAAATTCATAGATAAATTGATTTTTTACTCGTTTTTATTTACATGCGTTCTTGTGTGTCTGTTTAGTCAAAAGTGACATAAATTGGAAAACGTATTTCCGATAATATTTCCGGCAATGTAGGATGTTGAAAGTAGTTTAATAACAATAATCCATGGGCATATCTGATCTATTTGGAAAAATTTAAAAAAAATAAGCAAATATAAATTTATCAATCTGAAATTAATTTCCTTGAACTTCGAAATGGTAGAAAATATTAGAAACATGACCAATTAGGATATATTCTCAAAAAGTTATAAAACAGTTAATTAGAGTGACGGAAACCTGCTTTATTTCTTTTAGTACTCAAGCTAGCGTTAACGTTCGACATTGTGGCAAAGGCTGTATCATTTTAAACTAACTTCAAAGCAGAGGTAGACACTTTTAAATACGATTGAAACTTTTATGAAATCAATAAAAAATAACCCTAACGTCTTCCAGACGTTATATTTCTAGGGTTAAATTCAAATTAAAGAAACTCATATAATTACTTTGTTAGCGCGCTAGGAGTAGTTTATTTCATAAATGACCACTTAAGCGTATTTCAAACTATTAAATGGAGTAAAACGTCTTATCAAAAATTTAGGTAAAAAAAAAAGATAACAGCAAAAGCAGCTGTTCAAGAGCCGCCAGCATGGTGCCGCAGATATTCTTTTTACTGGTACTAAAACGGCCACTGTGCTTATCGTTTATCAATGTATTGGGTTTACTCTAGTGCTGAATATTTGTGTACTTTTTACCACAACATTTTGCAAAAAGAATCTTTCAAAAACTTAAGCCGCTGAAACTTCTCAAGAGCCATTGCCGCCGCTGCACAGGACCAAACAAAAAATGGTTGATATAAACACAGTCAAATGATTGAATTATATAATTATAATCTAATCATAATAGTATTGTAGACAATAATAATATGACCATCTTTAGAATGATATAAAAGCAAAAAATGTATGTTAGTGATTGGCATCGGCTGATGACGAATTCAGGCGACTTAAGCCATCAATTGCTTAATAGTCTACGCGCAAATCACTTATTTTTATGTACAGAAATCATAATTTATGATTAAATGTAAACAATAACTTGTTTATCGCAACTAAAGCAATGCTTCAATGTTATATTGTTGTAAAGAATATAATGTGGTTGTCGTGACTATGCCATGTCTATTCTCTGGGTGCGAGCATGTGAAATTTACTAACAAAAAATATTGGAATTGCAGCTCAGTTGTAAATACGCCAAATGAACATAATCATGAGGTCAGGCGATACCATGGTTTCAGCCAATTGGTCGCAACGTCCACATGTTTGAGCCTAAGTACACTCTTTGGGACCTTAAGCCACCAAACGGACAGAGATTAAAGGCAAAGTCAGGAACACTTAGCTGACGTAGCAGCCAGTACCGAAGAAGACCCAGAAATGCAGATTCTGCGCCAATCAGCTGAATTGGGCATTGCGAGACAGTCTATCCGGCTTATTTTGCGGGGGGATTTGGGATTTGCAGGAATAGACAACTCCGTAAGCTCGCTACTTAAGCGCAGGAAATAATGGCCGGAGATTCGCCAAAAACTCATCAAAAACTATCACTGCCATTCCAATAATTTCATATGTCACATTTTGTTGTTTTAGTTAAATTTTTTTCCTTTCATTCTTATTTGGTCACCCTATACACATCTACTGCTGGTGTGGCAGCTTACTCAGCACCCTCTTGTATTATGTAGAACATTATAAAAAATAATTAGCAATCCCACTAAAGGGCAAAAGTATACATACAGTCACATTTCTCTTCACTCAGAATCAGATTTAAAATGCCTTCATAAACAAGAACAACAGATGTGATAAAAATAATGTTGGGCATTCTTTTGAAATTGTTAGCATTCTATTCAACTCAAAAAATAAGTGCGCATAATGTTTTCATGAGACCAAAGGGGTTCCTTTTGAACAAATAACTTTAAGTGGCCTTAATAACTGCATGTAAATTATATAAATAAAATGGTTGTGGAATTTGCTTTACTCGCACTAAGTGATGCGAAAAATGCGAATAATAAAGTTTGGAATGTGTTTTATTTCGAATTTTTTCATTTGCTTCTAACACAAGTCAGTAAATTTTATAACCAACTTTTATATAAATATTTATTTTATTTCGGACAAAAGCAATGTTTAATTTTAATGAAGTTTTGAAGTAATGTCTTCAGGTACATGCATGCATACATATCTGTATATCACATTTCGTTCGAAATTCGTACGAAGATATAAATTTAAACGAAAAACGCATACCTTTTTCTTTTTCATATAACTTCCAAACAGAAATGATATTTTTGTAATATTTGCGAAACAAAACTTTAAAAAGCATTTTAAAGGATATTGGCCTTGATATATTTTCTCGAAAATATGTGAAATAAAAACCGGTTTTAGAAAATTTTTATAAAAAAAAACTGGGATTTATTTTACAATCGCCAAATATTTAAAGAAAGTTATGTAAAAACGTCAACTGAACTGTAATCAGTGAAGGTTTTCACTATGCGCGTAAACAAACTATAAAGAAACCCTTGTGTGTTTTGTAGTCAATGAGTAGGTGTAGTTCACTTTAGTCAGCTCCAGCTTTACATACTACTGTAGGCAAAAAATTTTAAGAGTTTTTAATTTAAATTTCGCGCGGAAATCCATTCGTCGAAATTTTTTTTCTACGTTGGTATGACTGTCAGTGACATCTGTGCCAAATATCACATCATAGTAATCATTAGTGTTTAGTATACGCTTGTCTTTCTGAAGTACAACAAGCGCTTTTGGCGATTTTTACAATGAGTGAAATTATTAAACAAAGAAGTTCCATTAAATTTTGTGTGCGGAATGAAATTTCTGGTGCCGAAACGTTCAGAATGTTGCAAAAGGCCTTCGGTGATAATTGTATGTCGCGAGCAAGTGTTTTTGATTGCTACAAATTATTCAAAGAGGGTCGAGAACGCGTTGACGACGCACCACGTCCAGGACGGCCATCAACATCAACTGATGATCAACACGTGAATAAAATCAAGGAATTGGTGTTTAAGAATCGACGATTAATAATCAGGGAACTTACTGATAACGTTGGAATATCGGAGGGATCAGTGAAAACCATTTTAAAAGATTGTTTCCAAAACGATTGGTTCCAAAATCACTTAATTTTCTTGGAAAACACCGTCGCGTTGACGTCTGTCAAACAATGCTTCCCGACTACCAGGATGTCATTAAACGTATTATAACTGGCGACGAGTTTTGGATCTACGCTTACGAACCGGAAACAGATGATCAATCGGCTGAATGTCGCGCCAAACGTGAGCCGAAGCCGAAAAACCACGTCAAAGCAAGTCAAAAGTCAAGGTCTTGTTGACAGTTTTCTTCGATCTTCGAGGTGTGGTGCACTCCTAATTCCTTCCGACCGGCCGAACTAGCAACAAGGAATACTATTTAAGTGTTATGTGTCGTTTGCGCGATTCGTAAAAAGATGGCGGAATTATGGGCCGACAACACTTGGTTTTTGCACCGCGATAATGCACCGTCTCATACCGCATTGATTCTTCGTGAGTTCTTTGCCAAAAATTCAATCAATATAGTTCCACAACCCCCATATTCGCCTGATTTAGTTCCATTGACTTCTGCTTGTTCAGCAAACTCTAGCGACTGCTCCGTGGAAACCGTTTTGAGTCAATTGAAGACATTAAATGTGAATCGCTACGCGCATTGAAGGCTATTCCGAAAATTGATTTTAACAACTTTTACGAGGATTGTAAAAAACGTTGGCTTAAGTATATTGCAGCTGGGGGGGATTACTTTGAGGGGACGAAATAGATTTGGCAGAATAAATAAAGAAATTTTAAATTATGAACAAAGTCCTATTTTTTGACCACAGTAGTATACGCCTTCTCAGATTAGTGGATTCGGTTAACATCCGCAGCTCTTTTCCACTAGAGTTATGTCAGAGATAATCCAAATGTAGATTAAAAATCCAATCGAAAAATAGGCTTAGTTAGTGTTTGAATATGTTTCACGCATTGTACGGCATGTGGCGCCGCCTGTTGGCATAATATGTGTTCAATGGCAAACCAAATGACAACACATCTTAATGGAGTTGCCAGATCTGAGAACCATATTATAATTTATTCCTGTGTTGGCAAGTATATTCCTAAAGCCTTAAAAGGTCATAAATAATCGCTTTTATGGACTTATTGATTCACAGAACACAGTTAAAAAGTCCATGCGAAAGGTCTGTGTTTGACACCTTTAACCTGAAGTTATTGGCATAGACGACTAATTTTTGCAACATAATTGAAGTATTCTAGAAAAGGCAAAGCGCATTATCTAGAAAGCCAACTGATTAGTTACCTGCTGCATAGTATAAGGCATAGTTTAAAAATATTTACGAACCTCTGATTGCCGGTCCTTAACTCTTGCATTGCCTTTTTGCCGCTTGTTACACAAAATGCGAAATTTTTCTATAAAATACCATTTTTGCCTATAGCGAATTTTACCCAAACTAATCAAATACAAATGAACGACAATTGGTTTGAGTTGATTCATTTGGAGTAAGAGTTAGGTTTTTGTTTAAGATAATTAAAATGGGGCTGAAAGCTTTTTAAAAATAAGATGCAGATTTTGAAGATTATTTGTTTTAAAATTTCATGAATTTTGCAGATTTCACCTTTAAAAGTTCAGGCAACACTGACTGCAACAGTACATCTCCACTTGAACAACACATGTTCTGATTGATCACAAATTAGTGTAACAAAGTGTTCACAGCGTCTGTATTTTCTATATTTTTAATGAGAGCTGTCAAACCTAAATTACCATTCAATGACGAACATCATGGCTAACTTGGTTGCTCAAACAAAAGTTCTGACAACTGAAACATGAATAAGAGATGTCTCCACGAGTCGAATTTATGTGCGACAAATGGTTCGTTTATTGTTCATACCAACTCGCTATCACTGGAGAACACTAGTAAGCAAATCAATCCGAAATGTAGAGACTTTATATGTAATTTTTTTTAATATAAAATTATTCTTGTAAAACAATAAACAAATTTAAAATTAAATTATTAAAGTCTCATCTAGCATTACGAGTGCTTGAATTTGTCGCTATTGATTTTACTCCGATTTATTGATTCTAGCAAGGATATTCGCTATACTTTAATAAAAAAAGCATAACAAACAGAACTTACAAAACCAAAATGTTAAGCAGAATCACAAACAACTTTTTTTCAGCAAAAATATTTTAATTAACTTTCTTTTCACTTTGTATTGTAAACACAATAAATTTTCTTTACACAATTACAATTCAGTTTCATGCTATAATTCTAAATATATTTTCATTTATTTAATTTAATTTAAATCTAGACAAGCAGTCTTTATTTGGGACAGCCAACAGACACACCGGCAGCCAATCAGTTATTCAAATACAACAACAAACAAATCCCCCTCACACCAGTTTGAATTTGGCGAAATTCTAAAAGGATTCATTTTAGTTTGTGTAAACATTTGAAATAGTTTTATAGTGGGGAGTTTGCAACAGCTGTCAAAATAGGATCCGGTCAAAGTCACAGTTTTTGCAATGGCAACACAATGGGCAACGGTTACACACGAACGTCACAAGCACGACGGGACAATAAACGGTGAGTGGAAGGAGCTAAATTATCTTTAACCATTCACACTTTGGTTGAGTGGAAATTTTCTATTTTTTTTATTTTTATTTTATAAATGATTTATTTATAAGCTACTTTTATGTAAACTGAGACTCATGTATTTATTGCAATAACTTGTAATAGTTATTTTTATTTTATATGTTTTATATGCAGCATTAACTGTCGCCATTAATCATCTAAAATATGTACATAGCATAGGCTGCAACAAACAGATACTCGCATGGAGATGCAAAACAAGAAAAAAACATATCAAATAAAACAATCTTATTTAAAATAAATTTCAGCATATTTGGCACAGTGCCAGCATGAATAATAGAAATTGTTTTGAACACTCAAATGTTTCTTTGGAGTGAAATTACAATAGAAGCACATCCCACATATTATTGAAAATATAAATCATTTATGAAAAATATAAATTATTTTTACCTTAAGGGTGGTTTTTAACCCCGAAAGAACTACAAATTGTAAAATATACAACAAAAATATTAATTTAAACCCAAACATTTTTCCTTATTCGGGCATATGGCCACCGTTCTTGACGAAGCGCATTCTGGACGTCCAATTTTGGGCCACTTTCTCACAAATAAGACGAACAATGTTGGCCTTCAAGGCGTCAATAATAGAGAGGTGTCAAATCGCATGAGCTTACAGGCCAATTGGCAGGACCGGTTTCTCGAAATCAGTTTATCAAATTATTTCGCGAGCTGCGGTCGCACTTTTGAGAAATAAAGTCTACTGATGCCACTAGCGAGCACAATGCACTTTTCTGGATGTCAAGGAGTTTGTAGAGTCTGTTGCGAATTGGTTTCATTCCATATGTAGCAATTTTCTTTAAAAATAAATCCATTAATCCGAAAATGAGCTTTATCGCGCTGAACACAATTTTGCGATAAAACATCGGTTCAGTTTCCTACTACGTCAGGGCCAAATCGGCCAAAGAACGGCGCATATGATGGTCTCGTGGGTTTAATTCCTCCACCAACTTGATCTTAAACGGGCGATGGCCAAGATCTTTGTTCAAAATTGTCCAAATTCCTATGACCGACGGCGAGTCGATAAATTTGGATTTTCTTCCATACTTTCGTTTATAGCGGTGATGTTTTATTCAATACGCACATTCCTTCGGCGTGTTGGAGGTATTGTATCATTTAGAGAGTATGTGGTATGAAATATATCAACAGTTCGACGGATAGCTTGTTCAGATGGACAACTGACGACGAATTGAGTACTGATTTGCCAAAAAATTTTTGGATAAATTGGTAGCGTTGTTCAAACGTCAATCTATTCATGATGATTTGTCAGAACATAAATGTTAAAGAGTGAGCGCGGCACGACAGTTCGTTTGACAGTTAACTCTTTTGTAAGTTCTATCGAAATCAAAAAGCACTCTATATTCAAAAAGAAATTAAAAAAAAGTTTTGTTGCTACTCCCACGCAATGAAATAGAAGTGTATGAAAGCTGCCACGCCTACTAATAATTTTTTACTTAACCAAGTGTGTATGTGTACTGATAGTAAGTAAAAGTAAGAGTCCTTCTTTTATTTATATTTTTTATATGTGAGGGGCTTCCCGCCTGATCACATCTATTTTTAGCTGGCCTATAGGGACTGCTCGAAAACTATTGGATACCAAATTTACAGAGTCTCGTTGTTTTATTTCTTGATATTTCGTATGGAAGTTGGGTGTGACGTCGGAAATTAATCCTTCCAGATTACCAGTTTAACGTTGTAAACAATTCAGGCAAATCGGCAACATGCGGTAACCATCAATACGCAAATAAACAGAAATTCTTTTATAAACTGTCGTGCTGATACCGGGCGGTTTCATAATCAACAAATAGGCTATAAAAGTATGGCTGAATTAAGTATTTAAAAATAAACACACAAAGAGGCATGATTTTAGCGCAGCTACAATAAATATAAAACACATGGCTTCAGTACTTCCGCGACGTTAAAAATTGATTATTTTCCACGTTATAGAAAAACAAGCTTATTATTGCAAGATTGTGTGTTTAAAGTTCCTCTCAAATGTCAATACAATCTAAAATTTAAAAACTCTTTCCATTAATTGTGTTCATAAATCATCTGAACACATTAAAATTATAATGGTTATTCGAAAACATTCTCAACATTACTTTAGATGTGATAAACAAGTAACTTTTTACATTTAATTATGAAATAAATTCCATCTGTAAAAACTGCAACTTGGTTGAGTTGAACAATAAAAATTTTACTAAAATTCTAACCACAAACAGAGTGTTTTAACTATACAAAAATAATATGATAACTCTAACCATAAAATGTTATTAATATGCATAATATGTGCGGTGGCTTAAGTGATTAGGGCGGTGGCTATTATGTCAACGCGCTGGTCGTACCTCAGCAGTTGCAAAACAGTAACATCAGTTTTTTGTTATTCTATCGTACTAAGAGGATAGCAACATTTTATTATCTAAAATAATATGTTGCTCTTGAAATTCTTTTCTTTTACCAGCCGATGCATATGATGGCATTTGATGTGTTAGCAGAAAAAACTTTTTTCTTATTTGAAAATATTTAATATAAATAAAAAAGAGTGTACAACGAAAGTATTGACAAATACTTTTGGCTTTAATGTGAACTTCCCTAATGCACATACAAACTCGAGTACATCAATGTTTTTAGCAGCTAGCACCATTTTGTATGCAGAGCCATTTGTGACCAGTGTTGCTATAACCAACAATTGTTAGTAAACTTTGAAGGAAATTCACCAAATGATAATAGACAGAACTAAATTTAAAGCTCTTTGTAATAAATTTACACAATTGTTATTAAGAATTAGTTAATAATAATAGTTTCCGCTATTTTGTCTCCCACTCTTTAGCTTAGTTATAATAATTAATTTGGAAGTTAATAGAGAAAAACACGTGTAAGGAAATACCGGAAAACCAAGTAAATTATTGCATTTAAATCCTTCATAAAATGTCATGATTTCTAATTTGCTGATATTGAATTTTTTAAGCAGAACTAACTTTTTTATAGGTTGTGAAAATAAGGTCGAGTTTATATCAAAAAATTGCGGCCGTTAGAAGTACTGAGATGAAAATGAGTGATTCCAAATTTTAGCTCTCTTGCTATAGTGGATGGCTCCATTATATTGATGAGTGAATCAGTAAATAGGCACTATTTACGCCTTCAAATCTCGGAAAGATTTTATTGTAAAATTCCCTAACATTACCTATGAGGTTACCTCTATGTAGAGACCTAATGTTTTTAGTTTCATTATTTTATGATTAATTGAAGAAAAGTTAGTTAGAGGGGGTAAAAACAGCGCGAATGGTTTCGTGTAATAAACACATAAGTAAAGTGAAAAAATGAAATATTATTATTAATTGCAAAAAAAAATTTACATCTTTATAAAATAAAAAAATAAAAATAACTAAAAACGGCAACGCTGTTTGAAGCGACGAATCCCGTTGGTTGGTTAACTGGGTTTATGTGTAAATCTGGTGCTGTGAACGGTATTTAATGTTGGAAGTGTAAAACAACTTCCTTCCTTAAAATTCGCGTAATGTTTTATTTCAATATTGTTTCACTTGCGGTTTGGTGGATTAGTAACTTGTTTTTAATGCAGCTTGACAAACGGAAACGGAAATGTGTGCTAGTACCAAACGAAAGAAAGAAAAATTAAATAAAAAACAAGGGTAATTTGTCATTTGTCGCTAGAAATTAAACAGTGGAAAAGTTCAATGTTGGTATTTTTTATGAGCTTTGCAATTTAAAGCGTTTGAATAATAATTTTTCTATGTCTCCAGTCACAGCATTTGCACTCATCTACAAACCCAGACTGTATGAAAAGTTTGTAGGAAATATCCAGGCATTTCATCAGATTGACATTGTGACTGTAATTAGATATCCGACATGTTTTCCATAATCCTTTCCCATGTTAGAAAGTTAAAAAGAATTTTGCCAAGCTAGCAATTTGGCCTATGAGGTAACCTATACGTCGAGTCCTTATGTTTCAAGTTTCAATATTTTATGATTAAAGGAAGCAAAGTTATGAAGTTGGTGAAACAGCGGGGATGGTTTCTTGTAATATATACACTGTGTGCATTAGGCCTAAACATGGTCATATAATTATAATTGCTTTTCCCGGGTCTGGAAAAATTACATGTTAAACTTTTTAATTTCCATTTAAAATCCTTTATGGTATGTAGTTTTATTCCTTGTGGGTTCTTCAAACAAGTACACAGTCTTTGGCACAAGACATGCAGAACATTGGCAACAAACTGTACCACGAACAAGACAAAATATTTTTATTAAAGCGCACGATAGATAGTGTGCCAGGCCAAGTTGAGGTCTAATGCACACTGTGTGTTTATTACACGAAACCATTCGCGCTGTTTTTACCCCCTCCTAACTTTACTTCAATTAATGATAAAACATTGAAACTTCCAACATAAGGACTCTACATTCAGGTTATTTAACAGTCAAAGTTTGAACCATAGCCAATACAAACTGAATAATTTTTTAAATAAAATATTTCATTAAATAGCTTGTTCCCCTATAAATGGGAGGCTTGGAGCAAATGAATTTCAGTTCATTTGTCCTAATACCTATGACCTATAATTCGGCTTTGTTTGTGATACGACCCAGATACTTTTTGTACTGATAAAAGAAGTATTATTGAACGCTTTTTCTTTAGTAACTTTAAAATTTTGCTTTTCGAGATATATATTTATAGCGATATATATTTATACAATTTTACCTGAAAGTACAGAAAAGTCGTCTAGTTATCGTTTCGTTATCCCAAATTTTATTTAAATCACAATGCTCGATTTTACTAGAGATATCGGATCTTTTATACAAAAATATATCGAATAATGACCAGCATATTTGGACAGTTCCTGGCGTTTAGGTTATGTTATCCTTTGAACATTTTCATATTCTCGGTCTACATTGAAACAAAATTCAACCTAAGAGCTGAAAAAAATGATCTTAACCCATCGGAATGTGTTCTCTAAGGCCATGCCGGAGCACCTCAAAGCAGATTCCGAATTTTCATCTTTAGCGACGAAGCTGATTTCTTGAGAAATGGACCCATGAACAATATAAGTGTAAAATTCACCCAATGGCAACGTTATGACAAAACGTCAGTTTGGTCTAGATTATGGCTGCGTCATTGGTCCGTGTTTGATTAAAAATTAGCTGAAGAAACATTTTTTTTTAATTGGATCATATGGAGGTAAACAACATGTGGTGATCAACCAAAAAGTGTCAGACGTGGGTATCCCACGCATAGGTGTCCTGTACTAACCAAGAACATTGTGTGAATCGTCCTAGTTTGACTCTTTCTGGTGGGATTTCCTTAAGTCGCAGGATTAGACAACTGGTGACTTTAAATTTTACTCCAGACTCGCTTGCGCTGCAAAGGTAAAATGAACAACAGTTCTAATCAAATAATAATTGCGATGACAGCTTGAAGAGATATCGAATCCTATATTCAATACATTGGTTGTCAACAACAGCATTCAAAATAATAGCACCAGCTGCACAATTTTAGTAAGTTAATTTATATCTTTTAAAAGATTAATGTGATTTGCTTCAAAATCAATGAACAAAATCCTATAAATTTTATAGCTAGAAAATAATTAACTAATTTGTAAAAAATAAAATTACTATACTATGAAGAGCAAAACTAAAATGGAATACACACATATGTATTGAATATTTTGCGGCAGGATTTTCCATTGCATGGACTAGGTTTTGACACCTTTTCACGGTAGTGAAATACCAAATTTCGTTTACAGTGCTCCAAAGACCTTCTGCACTCTTGGGTGTCAGCCCAGATGCCACATTTTTTATATCCGCCCACAGATTTTGGATTGGGTCCAGATTAGGGGACTTGGCAGGCCATTTATTAACATTAATTGAGTTATTACTGAACCACTTCTTTGCCGTTTTCTGGTGAGATTAGAACTGCATCCATCGTTTTGTTTGCTCCAATGTATGAAACCCACGCCTTGGTATGAAAAACACACCCACACCAAAATACTACAACCGCCATGTTTTATGCTCTAAATTGGGGCTTAAATTCACTATTAGGTGGCCTTCGGATATAAAACCTTGGGCCCTTTGTCGGTGGCCAACTAACATATGCTCTTGCGAAAGCCAATCTTTTTGCTTTACGCTTAGAAGAAAAAATCGGCACTTTTTGCTTGGATTGCAAGCATTGAGTTTCCGGCAAAAAGTTTCAACATTGTGCTTTTTTGAGCTCTGTTGCTGGTACAAAAGGATCCCTGTTTCATGTGAGAATAAAACGTTTCACCATTAGATGTGACAACTTTCGCTTTTGACCACGTGCCTTGAGACAGACATTTTTTTATTAAATCTCGTTTTTCCGGAGAGCAATCTTTTCCGCGTCCCATAGCTACCTAATTAAATAAAAAGTTTTACAAAACTGAAAAGCTAATAATCGAAAAATATTTAAGAGATTTAGAACACGATAGCTGGTGCTATTATAATCGGTGTACAAAGTGCAATATTATGTTGGTAAGATATAAGTTGAAACCAGACATGGAAAATATGGCAGAATTCTACATTTTTTATGCATTTCCGACATTGTTAATACCGTGGTACTACCGCGGCTGACTCGGTACAATTAAAAATTCTAATTTTTCACTACATGACTGACATTAATTTCCATTTATGTTCATTTAGATTTTTTGATTGTTTCTTACTTTTAATTTACAATAATTAATTATATTTTGTATTAATCAAAATTTCTTTTAATAAAATTTCTCAATTTATTCAAGTCTGAAGGTCTTTTTTATATAAAAACTCTTTTATTATTCTCGATATTTTTATTAAGTATTTGTGGATTATTTTACGATTGTTTTATTTCATGTTTTGTAATATATGTAACAAAATCCTGTTTAAATCAGATTTAAATAAAAATTATAGCAATATTACATTAAATAACTATATACTATACAGCCTCACGTATGATCGCTGACAGCAATGTTCCTAAGTTATAAAATATTGATTATATGTTAGGGAATAATACACAACATTTACAGCTTTCAGACTAAGGAATATTGAACGCACCGCTTGACACTCTTCGGGTGATTTTGAATTATCACCTTGTAGCAGTTTATATAAAAATGTCCAAGTATAAATGTTCTAATAACTTCCAACACACTTATAAAGAACTTGACACAAGCAAAGGTAATTCCTAAAGGATTTGGCATCATTGATATTAAGTTAAACTTTTCTAATCCTCAGTGAAATAATCAGGCTTTTAATACCCGTATATACCCATTTAAAATATTACTGTTAAAAAATCCATTGTTAGTATTCTCTGATAACACGATCCAAAAGAATACAATAACAATAACATGCGCGAATTACCTGAGTGTTGGCAAGAATATTTTTTTCAATAAGGGTGGAGTTTTTGACACTTACGGAGCCCCTTAAGTGATGTACATGTGACCAATTACTATATGTTCATCACGTCTTAAAATAATGTCCAATATCCAGGATCGGTAAGAAAACGTTGAGAAAAATTTCCGCCTGTGCAGTGTATTTAAATCTTATTTCTCAATTTCTTCTACGTTTAAACAGTTTACTAAAATGTTTTTGGAATATAATTTAATCTTATTTTAACGTTTCATATAAATTAATATTTTTTCTTATTATGCTTTTATAAATTTATTTCTAAATTATATGCATTAAACAACTAATAGTCTTCTGACAATAAGTACTCAGAGGGTCTAGTGTTTTGCCGCCAATTTGGTAAACATTAGTCTTGACAGTTCATATTTGGCAGTCGTGAAGTAGAGACGTGGCAAATTTATTATGGAAAAATATTCGGTAAACCTACGTGTTTTAATCGTTAAAAGTTACGTGAAATTTTTGGGAAAAACAAGGTGCCAACAAGACGCACTATTTATCGTGTAGTGAATGATTTTCGAAAAAGACCACAACGTACTGCAAGATCGGCTGAAAGCATTACTGCTGTTCAAGAAAGTGTTCAAAACAATCCATTAACCTCAATTCGACACCATGCTCAGAAGCTTGGTCTTCAAAGAATAATTTTGGCCACAATTTTGCACAAAGATTTGCATTTGTTTCCATTTAAGATTCAGTTGACACAAGAACTTCTTCCAGAAGACCATTTACGCCGCCGTACATATGCCAATAGGATGCTACAGCTCGCCCATGACGGCCCCGATTTTCATGAAAAAATCATGAGTGACGAGGTACATTTTCATTTGAATGGATATGTGAATAAACCGAATAGTCAGTTCTGGGCAATGGAAAACCCTCAGTCACCTTTGCATCCATTAAAAGTGACAGTCTGATGTGCAATTTGGTCAGGAGGAATCATTGGACCTTACTTTTTTGAAACTGAAAACGGCGTAACAGTAACTGTAAATGTGGAGCGATATCGTGATATGATTGAAAACTTTTAACGCCACAACTGCATGCTTTGAGTTCGACTAACATGTAGTTTCAACAAGACGGTGCCACATTGCATACAGCCAGGATTACAATGGAATTACTGCAAGACCTCTTTCCACAACAAGTTATTTCAAGGAATGGTGATGTTAATTCGCCTCCACGCTCGCCTGATTTGACTGATATCTGAAAAGCAAGGTTTAAGCAAACAAACCAGAAACGTTGGAGCAACTCAAACAAAATATTCGTGATGAAATTGACGAAATACCGCTTGAAATGTATAAGAAAGTAATGAAAAATGTGTTAAAAAGGGCTCGCATTTGTGAGGCTAACAGAGGTGGATATTTATCTGATATTGTATTCCATATCCAATATCCATTTTATCAATATACCATCCATTCTCTTTCATTTAATCAAAAATTATAAAGAAAGTAGTATATCTTCCCGGCGGACACTCTGTATTATAAATAAAAATTACAGTTGATACAAAGCCGCAAAAACAAATTTCCATCCCTGATTGCAATTCAAAAGCCGTAATAAAAACTTGTAACATAAAACCACGTTCTGAGAGAATTTAAAATATGAACCCGTTTTTTACACTCATAAAAAGTAGTACCTTAAATTTAAATTTATTCCAACTGTATGGAATTTATGTTAATTATGCTATTGGTGCTATTATTTTGACTGCCACTGTATGCCCTCATAAGTATGTTTGTCTAAAAACATACACGGCTGTAGTAAATGGCAGGTTGTTTATGTTTGATAAAAAAAATTAATTTGTAGTTTTGTTTCACTTTCCCGAAATTCTTAAATAAGCAGCATTTTTTGCTCTTGCGGATAAACCTGTATGTGTATGTATGTATTCATTGTACATGTATGTGGTTGCTATTAAATTTCGTACAGTAAAAAAAAAGGAAGTAATCTACTTTTGTATGTGTGTATTGGCAACATATAAGCCTTGCAAGCATTATTTGATAAATCCATTTAAAGGATTTTAATTGATTTTTTTCATTTCTTTTGTTTGTCTTTGTGTTCTGGTACGAGTATTTGCATTGCGGAACTTTAAATATGGTTTAGCAGAGAAATACTTGAAGTCACTGTGAGTTTTATTCAAACTGAACATTTGAAAGGAAACATCAAGTGCTAAATTGTTGTTGTTGTATTGTGATGTTTGTTTTTAATTATTAAAGCATTTGTGTCGGAGATTATTTTAGCAACATAAGCAATGGTGTCTAACTAATTGGGCCATAACAACAGCCAAGGTTGCCAAGTCGAATATTTTTTTACTAGATCTGGGAAGTTTCTTATTTATATGTATTTTTGAAAATTTCCATATCTATGCGAAGGAGAAGGCCTGCAAAAGCGCACTTCGCTCATAGGGAATTTTTAGCAAGAAGGCTGGGGATGTTATTGGGCATATACGTATAACCAAACTGTTTGAGAATCACCAGTGCATTATGCTTTCTAAGCTTTTAAAAGCGACTTTAGCGTGGAAAAGCGACCAATGGTTGAACCAATCTAAGTGGCTCATAGATGCCGATCACGTGTGGTTCACTGATAGCTCCAAACAGGAAATGGGGATAGTGAGGCGGGACTTCCCAATTTTTCATTGAAATTCAGAAACTTCCATATGAAAATTCCATATGAAAGTAAGGAAATTCCAAATGAAATTGAGAATTTAAATTTCGAATTGAGAAAGATCTTCATAAATGAAGTTGAGAATTTCAACTTGATATTGATAAATTTTATCAAAATTGTCGAAGGGCTATTCCGATGGGAAAGGGCAGTTTTGAAGTGAGGCCAGCGGTTGTCATGCACTGCACTATGTCTCTAAACTCTGTGTAAGGAACTCAGAGACCATCAAATGTAGATTCTGCGACATGTATAATGAGACATCTGCGCATGTACTCTGCCATTATCCGTCCAGCTATCGACTTTTACAGAATAAATTTACTTGTAACGTCCCCAACGACTTAAACAGCTTTATTCGTAACATAAGCTTGTTCAGTGTAAATACGGGCTTGCACAGTACATTCTATGGGTCGAAGTGTAAACGGCAATTATAACATGCAATTAAAATAGAAAGATAAATTTTTCATATTCATAAATCATTACCATTATTTTACGATAGGACGCCATGCAAAGATGAATTAATACTTGCTTAGCTGTTGAACGTAAACGAGTATATCTGCAGCCCACATAACTTGTATAAAGCATTTCGTAAGAACGCGGAGCAGCGTCAAGATTCTCCGATTTATCATTGCAGAATTATTTTGTGTGGAGTAAGTAAAATTGCTCCACCGAAGACGGCAGTAACTTGTCTTGCGTGTAAAGAAAAGTAAGTTCATCTGATATGCATCTAAAAAATATTCGTTGATACTTCTCTTACAACATTTCATAGGGAGAAAGTTGTTTTTTAAACAAATCCTCTTTTCACAATGTTTTCTTTATTTCCAGAAGATAAGTGTGTTATTGTTATTGTATCTTCAATTTTAAACTTTATTATGTCAGTTCGAATCAGTTTGTCAAATTTAACGACAAAAAAAATACAGTTTGAAAGGGTAAAGATAAAAGGAAACTTCTTTTAAATTTACATACAAGTATTCTCCGTTTACCTTTAAGCCCCAATACATTTTTACACATCCAAACACAAGGACAAGAAGATTCCCCAGAAGGTGACAAAACAATATTGTAAAATAGGAGAGTACACAATTACAATAAGGTAAATTTTAAATAAAATTCCCGGTATTGATTAGATTAAAGACTTAGACTAGGCTGCAGTTCATCAAACATTTTTGTACATTTTACCTGTCTTAAACTTTGTGAGAGTCACAGCTGTGTTGAAAGTTATACAAAAAATTATTCACCTGAAAAGAAAAAAAATGGAAAAGGAATAAGACAAAGATAATATAAATATACAAATTTTGGCGCGGATCCAGAAGGGAGAATTAAAATGGAACAAATTTCCATGTTCTCATACAAACAATTAGAAAACTATTAGGTTTTCTTCCTTGAATCCGCGCCTGTGTTAACAAAAATATTTTTTATTACAATCAAAACTTTTTGCATACATATAAATTTATACCCATACATACATACCTACATGACAATAATAAAAGTGATTTTTTTCTTTAATATTTAAAAGTTTTTCTAAAAATGTATATACAGGGAAGGGAGCCCCATTTTTCAAAAGGACAAGTTACCGATTTATAAAATAAAATATATTTAAAAAAGCAACAATTCTAAATTTTTAACTTGCAGTTTTGAGAATGGGCCGCCGGTTTTAAATAAAAGTACATTGATCTAATCAGTTACAAGCATTCGAACACTCCACATACATATGTACGCCTAATGTGGGGTGAAAATTAAAATTTTTTCTTCAATTAATAACACTAACGCTCGTTAATAGCTCAAAAAAAAAAAACAATATAAAAAAGGAGAAAATCGATCGGCTAACAGAGCAGCAAATACTCGTAGTATTTTATTTTTGTTCTGATGTCTCTTCCTCAACTCAATTCAAGCAGAGTAAAAACTGTCGCACATAGGCGTATTTTGCCAATATAGCTGCACATTCCTTTTTTTTCAAGTTTATATTGCTTCTGAGTTTGATGAAACTTGGCAGCAATATGTCTTATGGTCAAAGGCCGTTAAAGCTTGAAAATAAGAAAAATCAGACAAAGGGGAAAAAGTTCCCCTTACAAGAACTAATCCTACCTCTGAAAAATTAAATTTTTTTAAAGTTGTTTTTCATATTTTGGCTTAGTAAATGCGAAAAGTTCGAAAACCTAAACTTGGACTTAGAAGATCGTAAAATGCAATTTTTCGTCCCCGACCACTTTTGAGGACGGTGACATAAAATATTATTTGCAAAAATATTGCAAATATTAAATGAAGTGGGAAACTTACGTCTTAATACGATAAAAATTAAATTGTTGAAGCTTTTATGGGCAGCAGGAGGTATCGTCCCAATCCCACCCCCTAAAACGTCGCTGCCAAACAATTTTTTGTGTGCTAATTTTGTACAAAATATTCATTTTTAAGCTTTTATGTCGAGGGAAGGTGTCTTCCCTATGTCTAACCACTCCTCCATTTATTACATAATAGTATTGAATTTTTCTATAAATAATTAATTTATTCATAATAATAACTTATTTACAATAGTAACAATAAGTTTTATTTATATAACTTTTCTTTTACACTAAAATTATTATGAATACCATGGTCCTATTTCGTCGGTTTCTTCAAAAATCTCTTCCGAATCTTAATCATCTGCAGAGTCAAGTACATGTGAAAGCATCATAGAAAATGCTTCTTTCATTGTCCTGGCATTCTTTGGAGTTGGCCTTATGCGAGTAATTAGTGGATCAGAACCGAACAAAAGCCTATTAAGAATAGCTATGTTACACTGAACCCTTAAAATAGTTCAAAGGAAATCCTGTAAAGCCGGAAATGTTTGTTTCTGATAAAACCATATTGAAGCCCAATAACAAACAATGCCTCATTCATAACAGTTGCACCATTTGTTAAGATCTTGTGGATTGTACGTGTGTGTCGTAGGATGTCAGGGATTAAGCAATGTAAGCAATAATCGGCAAACTCGTGCAAATAGATTTTGTAACCACTTGATATTACTTAACCATACGCATTAGCCGGCTTTGGCCTTCCTTTGGTTTCAATAGATAATTCAATTTTCTCACCATTTTTCAGTCCAATTATGGCGTTAAATCGGTGGAAGGAGTTGACCAGACTCCAAGCGACGCAGTTCTGGTAAAATCACATATCACGAAGAATTTAGTATTTATGTCCTATGTCGTTTATCGTTAAATGTGAAATCGGCAGTCACAGAAGACTGTGTCGCCTGGTATTTTTATTTGTATTTGAACACATTTTTCATTACATTCTCACACATTTCACGCGGTATTTCATTAATTTCATCACGAATATTTTGTTTGAGTTCTGGTTTGCTTTCAAGATATTCCCACAAAAATAAGTCCAGGGCAGTCAAATCAGGCGACCGTGGAGACCAATCAACATCATCCCTAGGTGGAAAAAGGTCTCGCAGTAATTCCATTGTAATCCTGGCTGTATGCAATGATTCCTCCTGACCATCCTATTGGCATATGTACGGCGGCGTATATGTTCTTCTGGAAGAAGCTCTTGTGTCAACGGAATCTTAAATGGAAACAAATGCAAATCTTTGTGCAAAATTGTGGCCAAAATTATTCTTTGAAGACCAAGCTCCTGAGCACGGTGTCGAAATGAGGTTGATGGATTGTTTTGAACATTTTCTGGAACAGCAGTAATATTTTCAGTCGACCATGCTAGGGCCTATCAGGTGCAGTCCCTCTTTTCTCGAAATCGATCACTACACGATAAATAGTGCGTTGTTTCTCCGAAAAAATTCACATAACTTTCTCATGGTCACCGTAATCGATGATTGATTTTGATAAAATGTTTTAACGATTAAAACACGTAGGTTTACCGAATATGTTTCCATAATAAATTTGCCACGTCTCTACTTCACGACTGCCAAATATGAACTGTCAAGACTAATGTTTACCAAATTGGCGGCAAAAGAAAGTAGTATAACTTCCCGGCGGTTACCCTGTATATTATTTGCGATATTACTAAAAGATATTTCGTTTTACCTATCGGTAATTAATTACGTAATACCTTGTCACGTTTGGATTGTAGACAAACCGGTTAGAAAAATTACACTAAAGATGGCACGTAGCCGAAACCGGTTTGTCACCAAACCAAAGTTGAAAACAGATGGCAGAAAATCACTCTGTCGGAAAATAAAATTTGGAATCAGGACAGTTGATCATGGTCGTAATGTGCGTGGGGTTTCGCACTTTGTACATTACTACAGTGATTTAATGAGGACACTTTCCTAATTAAATCGTATCCGTTTGTAGTGGCGTGGCCTGAGAATCGTACAACGCACTAATGATTCTTTAGCCGTAACTTTAACTTATGAAATAAACTTGCTGTAGAGGTCGCTCCTAAAGCTTTTTATATTTTTATTTTCAATATCTTCAAAAACCACTACCAACATAATATCCTGAAAATCAATAATAAAAACCATATAAAACTTAAATTTTAAATATCCGCAATTACGAATGTATGACTTCTTGGATGTGAATTTGTTACACTTTTCTGCTAAAATTTGATTGCTAATTCACTTCACTTTAGTACAATTTGTTAACAATTGTTGCTAATAATAAATTATTATTGCTGCCCACTTAACAGTCACAATAATCCAGCAATTAATTTCCGTTTCTATTATTTTAACGATTTCAGCGATATCGTTTTAATGCTTTTCTCTTTACCTCTTTTCGCTTCAAGAGACTTTGTAATGCCTTTGTTAATTTGCTGCTTCAAGCGCTAGCAATTCTTTCAATAAAAGAAATTTCCAAAAGCAAATAAATGAAAAAAAATAAAAAATGTTGGAAAAGAAACAAAAAAAAAAAAAAAAATACAGGGCCAATGAAAGTGATATGAAAAAAAATTCATTTGTCACAAATATTCTATGTAAAGATTAGAAAAATTCGACAGAATATTTAGAACAATTAGAATTCATATTAGCCAATCGCTGAGCCAAACAAAGAGAAGTCTATGATTTTTTTTACTATTCATAAAAATAAAACACAACCTTATAATGGCAGACCAATTAAATTTTTCTTGTTTAATATTTGTTGAAGTCCGCTAATGCTTCTTATGGAAAGAATAATTTAAAAAGTTCCACGAAAATTGCAAAATTTGTGAAAAACTAAAAAAGAAATTCAATGTTCAATTTACAGGTTTAAGACCATAAACAATTTTAAACGCCAACTGTACGTATGGCGAGAACGTCTTCAAGAGGTGGGACTGGGGCTCAGTTGTTTTGATGAGACGCATTTTTAGTTCGAATTCACAACTCAAAATGGTGACGAACATCAAACAATTCTGCAAATCAAAATCACATTTACCAGGAAGGCAAAAAAACACCTAGCGGTCCCAGGTAGTACAAAATATAAATTTATTCGGTTACTTCAAAAGTATTCGAAATATTTAGTAAATGGACAAGTAGATCAATAAGCCTCCTAATACAACAAATACAGTTTTTGTCAATAGCAAATTTCCGAAAGTAGTAAAGAAATGGGATTTTATTAATTAATTTATTAAGAGCTCAGATCGAATTCAAATTTACGAATATACCCAAAACTTTGTGATTTAAAAACTTTCATTGATACTGAAGTTATATCATGGTATTTAGAACATAAGAGTGACTGGCCAGACCTATTCGAGATTTAAATGTGTCTAGTTCTTTTTCTGGGAATTTCTGGGCCATGTCATTCTATGACTGCCTCCAATATATTGTATCGCATGCAATGGAAAAGTAAAGGATGCGTTTTCGATACATTCGTAGAGAAACAGGTTTCTTCATACACACATGGGTCTGAGCAGAACCAACATAAAATTTGAACGAATGCTGGAATATACTACTTTTCACACGTTGGCAAAGGCAAAAGCAGACAATTCAAATCAGGAACGATGATAGGAAGATCATGACGACGCGACAGGGGAAAAGGAAAATATGGGTGAGGCCTCGGATGTTGATCAAGAAATTTAGTTCGAAGTCGTTTTAGATTGCAACGAGAATCTGTAGACTCCATTGCAAACCAAGCTCAAGCCACAGTTCCATTGTCGTTCAGGATTAATTTTATCGTTCGCAATTCGGCAAGATATTAAATACGAATACACCAGCTTCTGGAAGGCAACGCTCACATTATTTCGTCGTTATAAAAATCAGCGACTTTGAACATGTAAGCTAGAACCTGTTTTTCGAATGTTCCAAATTAAATTCGTTCGAATTTTCCAAAGTTATCGAAACTTTAACGATTTCACTATTTATTCTAAATACTCAAATGATGTCGCCTTATTCGTGCCACTTTGTGTTTAAAATCATGATAATTGGGTCGAATTTTCAATCATAAGACTTGGAAACTCTACACTTTCTTACACAAATTGGTTTCAGATGTCATTAGAATAATGTGTGTTCATTTTAGGCATATTTTTCGCAGGTTCAAATATTGATTCGAATTTGCTTAAAAGTTGACTTGGGTACATGTGGGTATGACTACGAGGATTGCCTTTTATGTTTCGGGATTTGGCAACCCAAGTGTTGCAATCTGACAACTGACAGTTCTATCGTAACGTTGGACATTTTCGAGGTTATACGTACTCAGAACGTTTTGACATACAAGCGTTATTTGTGTTGTTTACAGTAACTTAAAAGATTCATCTCGGCCCTAAAAGGGAATTAAATAGTGAACATTTTCGCGCGATTATTTTTTACAACTTTCGACGTGGATTAACTCAGCAACAGTGCATGGATGAACTTAATTCTATTTTTGGCGATGAAGCTCCATCAAGGACCAGTGTTTATCGATGGTATGGTGCATTCAATCATGGTCGTAGTTCACTCCAAGACGAATTTCGTCAAGGTCGTCCAAAATCAGTTGTTTTTCCGAAAACCATTGGTGGTGCGAGTGAATTGATATTGCAAGATCGTCATGTGACCTATCGTGAGATTGAGACAACCTTAGGCATTAGTGGGACCAGCATACATTCAATATTGCATAAACATTTGACTGAAAAAAAATTTTCGCTTTGGATCCCACACAATTTGTCAATAGCTCAAAAAAAGGCTCGTGTCGATTGATCGAAAGAAATGCTCAAAAAACACGATCGCGGTGCTTTGAAACACGTCTAGGACATCGCGACAGGTTATGAGAATCGTGGATTTGCGCATATGAGCCCGAAAGTAAACAGCAGTCCTCTGTATGGGTGTTTCAAGATGAGCCAAATATAACAAAAGCTGTTCGCGCGCGAAGCACTTCTAAGCAAATGGTCCCCTGTTTTTTCGGAAAAACTGGACATGTCGCAACCGTACCACTAGAACAACGCAGAACAGTCAATTCTGAGTGGTACACAACCATTTGTTTGACAGTTGTCTTCCAAGAAATCAATAAAACCAACCGCCGAAGACGGATCACTCTTCACTACGACAAAGCGAGCTCTCACACATCGACTCAAACAACTGCATTTTTAAGCACCCAAAACATCGATTTGATGAGTCATCCGCCGTATAGTCCTGACTTGACGAAAATAAAACGAAATTAATGCAAATAAACGTGGCATATAAAATAGTCTTTAAAATTAATAATAATATAGAAAACGTTGATCAAATCAAATACCTCGGTTTCATACTAGATACAAATTTAAAATTTAAAGAACATATTGATTACATATGTAGAAAAATTGGCAGAAAAATCGGTTTTTTTAAAAGAGTTAGAAATAAAATATCAACACTTACAGCAATAAATATATATAATGTTATGATCAAACCTCACTTCGAATTTGGTTCAACGATTATATACGCATGCTGCACAGATAATCAAATATATAGACTGCAAAAATTACAGAATAGAGCAATGCGGACGATTTTGAAATGTAATCGTTACACCTCAATAAATTTAATGCTTGAAACCTTGAAATGGATGGGAATACGCGATCGGTTGAAAATGAATACACTAATATTTATACAGAAGATGAAAACAGGCAACGCACCGCAATATCTAATTAATCAATTACAATATGTTCAGGAAATACAACCATATCAACTAAGAAATGCTGAAAATTTTAGACTGCAGAGGGCAACAAATCTTAGTATGCAGCGATCACTGTATTACAAGGGACTCCAGTTATATAATATGCTACCTAATAACGTAAAAAATGAAAATAATCCTAATATTTTTAGAAGAAGTATTATTGAATTTTTTAAAAGCCAATTAATGTATATGAATTTATAGATGATATAGTTTATTTTATTTTATTCTCTATGTAATTAAATTGTAAAAATTTTAAATTTATATAAAGTATATATTATACTACTGAAATAAAATACTACTACTACTACTTGGCACCGAATGACTTTTTTTATTCCCGTACGTAAAAAACAAACTTAGAGGTCAACGTTTTTCGACACCTGAAGAAGCGGTTGCTGCATTCAGAATGCTGCATTCAGAGTGGCAAAAGTGCTTCGACAATTGCTTCAAACGCATGCATACTTGTATAGATCTTCATGGGGAATATTTTGATAAACAATAAAGTGATTTTCGATGATTAATAGTTGTTTTTGTTCTCTAATCCCGAAATATAAAATGCAACCCTCGTATAAGTTAGTTTTATTATTAGTTTTTTAATTGTGTTTGGGCCCCGAGATATAACGCTGTATAACAACTGAAGACTTATTAACATTAAAAATAAGAAAGTTGGGAATAAAATTACCTTCAAAATATTTTTTATCAACTTAAAATTTTTAGTATTAAAAAATTCATAAAAAATCAAAAATGTTAAAAATGTTAAATTTGATTCTGAACTAATATACCTTGTTATGTTTTCAATAAAATGAGCCATATATCAATAAAATTCATTTATAAATTGTGTTTTTATTCATAATTAAGTAATAATACCTCATTTAAAAAAAAACTTCTCCTTTTATAAAAAAAAATAATAATGCAAAAGTAGAAGGCCGAGCACAATTGGCACTCAACATTTGCAAACAGACATAGTTCATGAGCCGCTTATGGCGAGAAAAAATAATACTACCACTGCTATACATTAAACTTGCACTTAAGACACACTTTGTAAAAGCTTTAGATAAGAATGTAATTTGTAATTGATTTAATAAGTTAAGCAAATTATCAATTACACATTGTTGCGAAGATAAGTGTAAGCAAGTATTCTTTCCTGTAAGAATTGATTGGTACGATTACTTGTAGCACTCACTGTAAAAAAAGTTCCACCTACTGTACGGAAAGCGTGGTTCTTTAACATCAACAAACACAACACCCATAAGGTAATACAAGTCACCAGGAAATTGAATGCAAACAACAACGATATAAGACGAATTCCAGGAATTAAAAACTGTGGGGGAAACAACATAAAAAAGCAGCAAAAAATAGGATGTTTAAAAGCTAAAGAAGTATCTCCTGGATTCGTAAGTCTTCTATAAGTTTCGAGAAAAATAGATGACAACTATAAAAAGACTTGGGTGGTCAAGCTAGAAGTTAGTATTGAGTGAAACGTGATAAAGAAGTAATGGTGTATTTTATATAAGTGGTAAACAAAGTAACAGTGTATAAAACAAAGTTCTGCCGTGTATTATTGAAAGGAAACTCTACAAGTAAAAGAACCTAAACTCGTTGAAAATGGTTAAACGAAAAAATATGATAAAATCTTGAAAAATAATAATTACAATAAAATAATAATAATGATCCCATGAATATAAATTACTAAGGTGTTATATTTTGAAATAAATTTCGTACGGAAGCTTAATTGTTTTAAAAATGCAATTTTGTCTAATTACAGTTAATTCTGTGTTACATAGTTACAAAAATAGGGTGACCAGACAGCAATGATAACATTTTCAATTGTTTGCATCGTTTTTACGCTAGCGGAACGTGTGAAATTTGGATTTTTTTAATTGAAATTTTCGATAACAATTACTTGTAATGTGCAACTGAGGCCTTTAATGGCAATTACATGTAATTGTGATTGAGTTCAGTCATTCACCTTAACTAAAGTTGAGATCTCCAAACGTGCTGCGTACCGCATAGTAAATCTTGTAAAATCTTTTTTCAAGGAAATTCCTTCCAAGATATCACAGGAATTTTTATAAAATAACTATTCTCTAGTATCACCCTAAGTATTATTTTGTACATATGGAAGATTAATTATTTTGTACGACATAGAGGAAGTGTCTGTTGAGGACAAGGAAACACACATCACACTAGTCCTTACAAACATTCATACACGTACCATTCAAAGCACAAAACTGCTCATGATGGGAAAAGTTTTAAATTGAACATGAATTGTGAGTAGATTTTTTGTGTCTCTTCACTGTATGACATGTATTTCCATTACAGACGAAATCCTGCATTAATGCACAGATTGCACAAAACTCCAATGACAGGGATTAGGTTGCATTTGTAATGTTAAGGAACATAAATTGATGGCGCCTGTTTGTTATTTAGAAGGCAACGATACTCATGTGTATGTAAAAGAAAACAACATCTACTCGTGTGTATATCAGTCGTTGGCTTAAGGCATGGATGCATACAATTAGAATTGTTAGAAAATGAAATGCCTTGGTCATGGTATTAGATTTACTAAAGAACTTTCTATCGAAATTGAAGGGTCTTATTCCATAAACATAAATATTTTTACAGAAAGTTAATTCACAAACGTTGATGTCGAGAGCAAAAGTAGCACGGAAACAAACCCTTTTTCTAAAAACATGATTCCATTCAATCTTATCAATTACGACCTTTTCGGCTTAGAATTAAATACCAAAGAATTCATCACGAAAAATTCCTGTACAATTATTCGGTACTACATTTCAAATCGTTCTATTAAGAGAAGTACTTAAAGAATATTTAAACTGTCGTTACACTATCTGAGTTCTCGTCTGATATCTATAGTGTCTATAGCGTGTATAATATAACTTTTTTTTAGTTTTTCATTTGAGCTCAGTTCAAAGTAGAATCTATTCTATTCAACTTAGACAATGTAATAACAGCATTAATTTTCACAATAAATAAATCAATATTTCATTCGAATCGGGGTTCATAGAATGTTGTGTAAACCGATCAATTCAGCTGGGGCAATCAAATCCAATGAGGCATAATTCGTTCTAACTACCAAAATATTAAAAATTGTCAAGGAATACTTTTATTTTTTAATTCAAAAATAGATATTAGCGGTTGATTATAATAGTGGCAAAAGTCTTTATAGCCCGTGAAAAAAGTCGTAAAAAGGCCAATCGAAGGAAATAATTCCCGGAGCAGGTGTGAGGGGGCTCTTTAAAGGTGACATTTTTTGCTAATAAGTCTCAAACTACAACTTTTCGGATAAATTGCTACATATAATAATTCATAAATAAGTCGAAAAGATTTAAAAAAAAAATTTTCCTAATTATTCTTTTATTACATTTTAGCGGAGACCCGCCTTATACATCAGAAAGTTTATAAAAAATGCGAGAAACATTCTTTAAATGTATTAAATTTTGTCTGAGTAAACAAGTCATTAAAAAACATGTACCTGTCATCATTAAAACATCCTTCAAATATGTCCTTAATATGTGTACAAGGAAAGTGCATTTGTATTGCGAAATTTCTAAATAACAAAATTAAAATAGAAGTTATTTTACTACTTTTCATCTTTTATTCATCACCTCAGTCAATGTCACAATGTCTGCAGATAACAATAAAAGGAAAAGTACATCAAATTTGCTCGTCATTCCTATTACAAAGTTGTATGGACGATAATGGTATCGTCGCACAGTGGTTTAAACGCACCTAACGAGTGAGAATAAAAGAGAAGTTCTTGCAGGTTCTTAAAACATTAAATACTTTAATTTAGAGAAATAAGGACTTTTGAAAAAAACGAACTAAGGCTACACTCCCTTCTATAAACAAGGACTTCATTGAATAAAATTCAAAGCATAAAAAAACTTGTTCTCGAAAAAACTTAAATTTTGCAATTATATTTTAAACCTAATAAAACCCAGTTTGCAGATTATTTTTAATTGAGACGGCGGCTGTCGGCATATTACAACAAACATGAAGGCGACGATTTATAACTAAACGACTATAGATAGGGCATCTTTTTTGACATTTAGCATGAAAACATATCCATATTTAATTCTTAATATCACAAAAGATTTTCTATTCGAAAAAAGTATTGAATAGAACGTTAGCAAAAATAAACAACAAATTAAATAGAGTCGACAGTTACAAAGGTATGGATTGCATTAACTGAATGCGCTGGCTGAAGTTCTGACTTATACCTCGTCATGGTGGCGGCCAGGTAACAGATTAATGCTTCTGCTAGAAGTCTGGTTAACTAAGTCGAGCGGAGAGAAGTTAGCACCCTCTTATAAAAATACCTAATCCACGGTCGTGAGGGGTGGACGTGTCAATCCCTAATGGTACCATAAGGCGTTGGACAGCGAGATCCCGCTAGGGATGGATATTGAAGCCTCGCAAGGGATGCAGATATTACTCTCTCTACGAACTCCGGCAATTATTGGCCAATGGAGTAATTCTGAAGAGATGCACAAGAAAACCTCGCAAGGCCAAAGTTTTTCCTGAAGAAGAGGCTGAAACGGTAGCGCACGCGTAAATATCCAGCATGTGTGAATATGCAACATGGGATAGCATAAAGCTTATCCCCACGCGCAGATACTTGTTAAATGTTAATGCCCTGGGGGAGAGTTGACATCACTACAGTCTAGATTAAAGGCTAGTCTTAAAACAAGACTTAATAAAAGTAAGGTAGTCGCGAATTACAAAACGATTAACTGAAAACAATTCGAAGAAAGAAGGGGTTCGAAAAGGGACCTATAAAGGAAGCGGTCTGCTTCGATATTCCCCATACGTTGCATACATATATGTATATAATTAAAAGGAGCTGTTATCAAAATAAAACAAGATCTTAAGAAAGAAAGAACAAAACAGCACTCTGTGAAGTTATGATTAAATCTGGTAACGCTTTATTGGTTGGCGATAAAGTTGCAGCTCGTTAAACTGCTGTCAACAAAGGTTGGTTGTGGTTTTTGCAGGGATTCATGGGAAAGTTCTAGTCGCTTAAGAAAAGGAGTCTGTTTGAGAATTGAGTGAATGGAAAAATCGAAAAAAAATATTTGGTAATCAGTCATCACTAATGATCGTAGGGATACCCCCACAATTTATTACAAGTATTTAGAAACACAGCGGCGTTAAAGTTTTAAATAAAAATTAAAAGTTAATACAACATTTGTCAGAAAATGTTTCCTTAATTTATTTCAAACATTTGGCAACGCGACTTTATCGAAATAGGTCGAAAAGTAGAGATTCATCAGGCACAATTGTGATCAGCAGTCTGGCTATAGTTTGCGTTGCGTGCGAAAGGCATTTAAGTTCATTTCCGACAGTGGCTCTGAGGCCAATGGTCGTTAAACTGTTGATGTACTGATATTTTTGTTTAAAATTTCTGTGGGGTGACTTTTGAACCGTTTGGGTTTTGAAAATTAAAAAACAAACGGAGAAATTTAAAGAAGTGAATGAAATATTTACATGGGCCGATAAATGAATCCCTACCATTTACTTTTTAAAGATTATTTCATGTAAATGTGTCCCGCGGCTACGCTGTAGGCGATACATCCGTGAGCTCTAATTTCGGCATAATTTTTCTAGCATTTCTGCCGATGTGTCACTAATGGAAGCTGTAATGTTGCCTTCCAGTGCTGGCATTGTGGCTGACCTGACCCTGTTCACGATACACTTCACGTATACCCTCAAAGAATAGTATAGTTGGGTTAAATCGAATGATCTCTGCGGCCAATGATGTCGCGTGCCATGTTACACCGTCTTGTTGAAACCATATGTCAGCGAAGTTCAATTCTTCCAATTTGTGCAAAAAAATTGGTAATCATCGTATGGTACCTTGCTCCATTGACTATAACGTTACGATTTTATTCGTTCTTGAAGAAGTACGGCCCAATGATACCGCCGCCCCACAAACCGCACCAAATAGTGCAACTTTTAGTGTGCATTGGATGCTCTTGAACTGCCTCTAGCTGCGCTTCATACCAAATTGGGCAATTCGGTTTGTTGCCGTACCCATTGAGCCAAAAATAAACTTCGTCGCTGAAGACAATTTTTCGATAAAAACACATTTCTCACACAACTCCAATTTTGATAATAAAATTCAAAGATTTGCAAGCGTTGTTCGTTTGTTAGTCTTTTCATGGTGAACTGGCAAATCTTACTGAGCATCTTCGGTATTACATGTCACGACTTTTTTTCACTGAAAAAATTTACTCTGAAAAACTAAATAAAAAAATCACCCTATATAACTTAAACAAGTATGAAAAATGTAAATTTGAATAGCGTCAGAAAATTTGGTATTTTTTTCTATGAGACAAAGCACTGTGCAACGACTACAACCCTGCAACTACAAGATTGTATGAAGAAACGTCAGTCTGCTCGTGCACTAAATATTTGTGTTGGAAGAGAGTAAATTGGATATGAATTCAAACAATGTTAGTTACGTTTTACATTGCACGACACCAAATTCCTTACGATACTCGTAAACAAATTATTTCTTGACAAGCTAGCGATTTAATCTCCAGACTTGGAGGATTGCAATATCTCGGCGCAATTTCTTGTACGAAAAACAAACATTGTTTCAATAAGACAAACTATGTTAATGGAATGAAAGAAATATATGCCTTGTTACAAGTACAACTAGCAACAATGTTCTTAAGGCATCATAATAAATTATTAAAGGAATGAGTTTAATATTGAACAAGATGCTTGACTGGCACAGTACGAGTATAATAAAGATTAATTGTAATAGCAAATGAAAGGGAAGAGAATGTTCTTCAAGAATTTTATAATGTTCTTAGTTACATAATAAGAAAAAATATTTTAACCAATGTGTGTGAAGATAAATTTTAAAATTTATAACCCTAGACACAAACCATACCAATTAACAGAGCTCTGGTAGCGTACTAACATAACTATGTTAGACATTGAAAATTTGGTGTAAGCCTTCAAAATGGAATAAAAGACCCATTTTTTGACAAAATGGACCAAAAAAAATATACTAGCTTGCCTAGGTCATACTATTTCCAAATATAAAGTCATTATAAAAAAAAATTATATACAAAGACTTTTATAGGCTTCGAAAAAAACTAATTTCCAAAAGGAAATGTACCCTTTATTAAAAGAACAAGGCAACGTGGGCGAAAAAAAATGATTAGGATTTGTGGACAAGGTGCTCCTTCATTATTATCCACAATCAGAACCTTTAACAGAGCGAGTTGAAGCGAGATTTTGGCAATTTTCCAAATTATAAAATTTAAAATTCTCTGAGGGATGAGAAGCCCATGGAAACGAGGTAACGTGGGCGGACAAAAATGAATGGGATTTGTGCACAAGGTGCTCCTTCATTATTATCCACAATCAGAATCTTTGACAGAGCGAGTTGAAGCGAGATTTTGGAAATTTTCCAAATTTTAAAATTTAAAATTCTCTGAGGGATGAGAGGCCCATGGAAACGAGGTAACGTGGGCGGACAAAAATGAATGGGATTTGTGCACAAGGTGCTCCTTCATTATTATCTACAATCAGAACCTTTAACAGAGCGAGTTGAAGCGAGATTTTGGCAAGTTTCCAAATTTTCCAAATTTAAAATTCTCTGAGGAAGCCCATGGAAACGAGGTAACGTGGGCGAACAAAAATGAATGGGATTTGTGCACAAGGTGCTCCTTCATTATTATCCATAATCAGAACCTTTAAGAGAGCGAGTTGAAGCGAGATTTTGGCAATTTTCCAAATTTTAAAATTTAAAATTCTCTGAGGGATGAGAAGCCCATGGAAACGAGGTAACGTGGGCAGACAAAAATGAATAGGATTTGTGCACAAGGTGCTCCTTCATTATTATCCATAATCAGAACTTTTCACAGAGCGAGTTGAAGCGAGATTTTGGCAATTTTCCAAATTATAAAATTTAAAATTCTCTGAGGGATGAGAAGCCCATGGAAACGAGGTAACGTAGGCAGACAAAAATGAATGGGATTTGTGCACAAGGTGCTCCTTCATTATTATCCATAATCAGAACCTTTAACAGAGCGAGTTGAAGCGAGATTTTGGCAATTTTCCAAATTATAAAATTTAAAATTCTCTGAGGGATGAGAAGCCCATGGAAACGAGGTAACGTGGGCGGACAAAAACGAATGGAATTTGTGCACAAGGTGCTCCTTCATTATTATCCACAATCAGAATCTTTGACAGAGCGAGTTGAAGCGAGATTTTGGAAATTTTCCAAATTTTAAAATTTAAAATTCTCTGAGGGATGATCCCATGGAACCAAGGTAACGTGGGCGGACAAAAATGAATGGGATTTGTGCACAAGGTGCTCCTTCATTATTATCCATAATCAGAATCTTTGACAGAGCGACTTGAAGCGAGATTTTAGAAATTTTCCAAATTTTAAAATTTAAAATTGTCTGAGGGATGAGAGGCCCATGGAAACGAGGTAACGTGGGCGGACAAAAATGAATAGGATTTGTGGACAAGGTGCTCCTCCATTATCATCCACAATCAGAACCTTTAACAGAGCGAGTTGAAGCGAGATTTTGGCATTTTTCCAAATTTTAAAATTTAAAATTCTCTGACGGATGAGAAGCCCATGGAAAGGAGGTAACGTGGGCGGACAAAAATGAATGGGATTTGTGCACAAGGTGCTCCTTCATTATTATCCACAATCAGAATCTTTGACAGAGCGAGTTGAAGCGAGATTTTGGCAATTTTCCAAATTATAAAATTTAAAATTCTCTGAGGGATGAGAAGCCCATGGAAACGAGGTAACGTGGGCGGACAAAAATGAATGGGATTTGTGGACAAGGTGCTCCTTCATTATTATCCACAATCAGAAACTTTAACAGAGCGAGTTGAAGCGAGATTTTGGCAAGTTTCCAAAGGTTCTAAATTTTAAGATTTGGAAAATTGCCGAAATCTCGCTTCAGCTCGCTCTGTTAAAGGTTTTGATTGTGGATAATAATAAAGGAGCACCTTGTCCACAAATCCCATTCATTTTTGTCCGCCCACGTTACCTTGGTTCCATGGGATCATCCCTCAGAGAATTTTAAATTTTAAAATTTGGAAACTTGCCAAAATCTCGCTTTAACTCGCTCTGTTAAAGGTTCTGATTATGGATAATAATGAAGGAGCACCTTGTCCACAAATCTAATTCATTTTTGTCCGCCCACGTTACCTCGTTTCCATGGGCTTCTCATCCGTCAGAGAATTTTAAATTTTAAAATTTGGAAAATTGCCAAAATCTCGCTTCAACTCGCTCTGTTAAAGGTTCTGATTGTGGATAATAATGGAGGAGCACCTTGTCCACAAATCCTATTCATTTTTGTCCGCCCACGTTACCTCGTTTCCATGGGCCTCTCATCCCTCAGACAATTTTAAATTTTAAAATTTGGAAAATTTCTAAAATCTCGCTTCAAGTCGCTCTGTCAAAGATTCTGATTGTGGATAATAATGAAGGAGCACCTTGTCCACAAATCCCATTCATTTTTGTCCGCCCACGTTACCTCGTTTCCATGGGCTTCTCATCCCTCAGAGAATTTTAAATTTTAAAATTTGGAAAATTGCCAAAATCTCGCTTCAACTCGCTCTGTTAAAGATTCTGATTGTGGATAATAATGAAGGAGCACCTTGTCCACAAATCCAATTCATTTTTGTCCGCCCACGTTACCTTGGTTCCATGGGCCTCTCATCCCTCAGACAATTTTAAATTTTAAAATTTGGAAACTTGCCAAAATCTCGCTTCAACTCGCTCTTTTAAAGGTTCTGATTGTGGATAATAATGGAGGAGCACCTTGTCCACAAATCCTATTCATTTTTGTCCGCCCACGTTACCTCGTTTCCATGGGCCTCTCATCCCTCAGACAATTTTAAATTTTAAAATTTGGAAAATTTCTAAAATCTCGCTTCAAGTCGCTCTGTCAAAGATTCTGATTGTGGATAATAATGAAGGAGCACCTTGTCCACAAATCCCATTCATTTTTGTCCGCCCACGTTACCTCGTTTCCATGGGCTTCTCATCCCTCAGAGAATTTTAAATTTTAAAATTTGGAAATATTTCCAAAATCTCGCTTCAACTCGCTCTGTCAAAGATTCTGATTGTGGATAATAATGAAGGAGCACCTTGTCCACAAATCCCATTCATTGTTGTCCGCCCACGTTACCTCGTTTCCATGGGCCTCTCATCCCTCAGACAATTTTAAATTTTAAAATTTGGAAATATTTCCAAAATCTCGCTTCAACTCGCTCTGTCAAAGATTCTGATTGTGGATAATAATGAAGGAGCACCTTGTCCACAAATCCCATTCATTGTTGTCCGCCCACGTTACCTCGTTTCCATGGGCTTCTCATCCCTCAGAGAATTTTAAATTTTAAAATTTGGAAATATTTCCAAAATCTCGCTTCAACTCGCTCTGTCAAAGATTCTGATTGTGGATAATAATGAAGGAGCACCTTGTCCACAAATCCCATTCATTGTTGTCCGCCCACGTTACCTCGTTTCCATGGGCCTCTCATCCCTCAGACAATTTTAAATTTTGGAAATATTTCCAAAATCTCGCTTCAACTCGCTCTGTCAAAGATTCTGATTGTGGATAATAATGAAGGAGCACCTTGTCCACAAATCCCATTCATTGTTGTCCGCCCACGTTACCTCGTTTCCATGGGCCTCTAATCCCTCAGACAATTTTAAATTTTAAAATTTGGAAATATTTCCAAAATCTCGCTTCAACTCGCTCTGTCAAAGATTCTGATTGTGGATAATAATGAAGGAGCACCTTGTCCACAAATCCCATTCATTGTTGTCCGCCCACGTTACCTCGTTTCCATGGGCTTCTCATCCCTCAGAGAATTTTAAATTTTAAAATTTGGAAAATTGCCAAAATCTCGCTTCAACTCGCTCTGTTAAAGGTTCTGATTGTGGATAATAATGAAGGAACACCTTGTCCACAAATCCCATTCATTGTTGTCCGCCCACGTTACCTCGTTTCCATGGGCTTCTCATCCCTCAGAGAATTTTACATTTTAAAATTTGGAAATATTTCCAAAATCTCGCTTCAACTCGCTCTGTCAAAGATTCTGATTGTGGATAATAATGAAGGAGCACCTTGTCCACAAATCCCATTCATTGTTGTCCGCCCACGTTACCTCGTTTCCATGGGCTTCTCATCCCTCAGAGAATTTTAAATTTTAAAATTTGGAAATATTTCCAAAATCTCGCTTCAACTCGCTCTGTCAAAGATTCTGATTGTGGATAATAATGAAGGAGCACCTTGTCCACAAATCCCATTCATTGTTGTCCGCCCACGTTACCTCGTTTCCATGGGCTTCTCATCCCTCAGAGAATTTTAAATTTTAAAATTTGGAAATATTTCCAAAATCTCGCTTTAACTCGCTCTGTTAAAGGTTCTGATTGTGGATAATAATGAAGGAACACCTTGTCCACAAATCCCATACATTGTTGTCCGCCCACGTTACCTCGTTTCCATGGGCTTCTCATCCCTCAGAGAATTTTAAATTTTAAAATTTGGAAATATTTCCAAAATCTCGCTTCAACTCGCTCTGTCAAAGATTCTGATTGTGGATAATAATGAAGGAGCACCTTGTCCACAAATCCCATTCATTGTTGTCCGCCCACGTTACCTCGTTTCCATGGGCCTCTCATCCCTCAGACAATTTTAAATTTTAAAATTTGGAAATATTTCCAAAATCTCGCTTCAACTCGCTCTGTCAAAGATTCTGATTGTGGATAATAATGAAGGAGCACCTTGTCCACAAATCCCATTCATTGTTGTCCGCCCACGTTACCTCGTTTCCATGGGCTTCTCATCCCTCAGAGAATTTTAAATTTTAAAATTTGGAAAATTGCCAAAATCTCGCTTCAACTCGCTCTGTTAAAGATTCTGATTGTGGATAATAATGAAGGAGCACCTTGTCCACAAATCCCATTCATTGTTGTCCGCCCACGTTACCTCGTTTCCATGGGCCTCTCATCCCTCAGACAATTTTAAATTTTAAAATTTGGAAATATTTCCAAAATCTCGCTTCAACTCGCTCTGTCAAAGATTCTGATTGTGGATAATAATGAAGGAGCACCTTGTCCACAAATCCCATTCATTGTTGTCCGCCCACGTTACCTCGTTTCCATGGGCTTCTCATCCCTCAGAGAATTTTAAATTTTAAAATTTGGAAAATTGCCAAAATCTCGCTTCAACTCGCTCTGTTAAAGATTCTGATTGTGGATAATAATGAAGGAGCACCTTGTCCACAAATCCCATTCATTGTTGTCCGCCCACGTTACCTCGTTTCCATGGGCTTCTCATCCCTCAGAGAATTTTAAATTTTAAAATTTGGAAAATTGCCAAAATCTCGCTTCAACTCGCTCTGTTAAAGATTCTGATTGTGGATAATAATGAAGGAGCACCTTGTCCACAAATCCCATTCATTGTTGTCCGCCCACGTTACCTCGTTTCCATGGGCCTCTCATCCCTCAGACAATTTTAAATTTTAAAATTTGGAAATATTTCCAAAATCTCGCTTCAACTCGCTCTGTCAAAGATTCTGATTGTGGATAATAATGAAGGAGCACCTTGTCCACAAATCCCATTCATTGTTGTCCGCCCACGTTACCTCGTTTCCATGGGCTTCTCATCCCTCAGAGAATTTTAAATTTTAAAATTTGGAAAATTGCCAAAATCTCGCTTCAACTCGCTCTGTTAAAGATTCTGATTGTGGATAATAATGAAGGAGCCCCTTGTCCACAAATCCCATTCATTGTTGTCCGCCCACGTTACCTCGTTTCCATGGGCTTCTCATCCCTCAGAGAATTTTAAATTTTAAAATTTGGAAAATTGCCAAAATCTCGCTTCAACTCGCTCTGTTAAAGATTCTGATTGTGGATAATAATGAAGGAGCACCTTGTCCACAAATCCCATTCATTGTTGTCCGCCCACGTTACCTCGTTTCCATGGGCCTCTCATCCCTCAGACAATTTTAAATTTTAAAATTTGGAAATATTTCCAAAATCTCGCTTCAACTCGCTCTGTCAAAGATTCTGATTGTGGATAATAATGAAGGAGCACCTTGTCCACAAATCCCATTCATTGTTGTCCGCCCACGTTACCTCGTTTCCATGGGCTTCTCATCCCTCAGAGAATTTTAAATTTTAAAATTTGGAAAATTGCCAAAATCTCGCTTCAACTCGCTCTGTTAAAGATTCTGATTGTGGATAATAATGAAGGAGCACCTTGTCCACAAATCCCATTCATTGTTGTCCGCCCACGTTACCTCGTTTCCATGGGCCTCTCATCCCTCAGACAATTTTAAATTTTAAAATTTGGAAATATTTCCAAAATCTCGCTTCAACTCGCTCTGTCAAAGATTCTGATTGTGGATAATAATGAAGGAGCACCTTGTCCACAAATCCCATTCATTGTTGTCCGCCCACGTTACCTCGTTTCCATGGGCTTCTCATCAATCAGAGAATTTTAAATTTTAAAATTTGGAAAATTGCCAAAATCTCGCTTCAACTCGCTCTGTTAAAGATTCTGATTGTGGATAATAATGAAGGAGCACCTTGTCCACAAATCCCATTCATTGTTGTCCGCCCACGTTACCTCGTTTCCATGGGCCTCTCATCCCTCAGACAATTTTAAATTTTAAAATTTGGAAATATTTCCAAAATCTCGCTTCAACTCGCTCTGTCAAAGATTCTGATTGTGGATAATAATGAAGGAGCACCTTGTCCACAAATCCCATTCATTGTTGTCCGCCCACGTTACCTCGTTTCCATGGGCTTCTCATCAATCAGAGAATTTTAAATTTTAAAATTTGGAAATATTTCCAAAATCTCGCTTCAACTCGCTCTGTCAAAGATTCTGATTGTGGATAATAATGAAGGAGCACCTTGTCCACAAATCCCATTCATTGTTGTCCGCCCACGTTACCTCGTTTCCATGGGCCTCTCATCCCTCAGACAATTTTAAATTTTAAAATTTGGAAATATTTCCAAAATCTCGCTTCAACTCGCTCTGTCAAAGATTCTGATTGTGGATAATAATGAAGGAGCACCTTGTCCACAAATCCCATTCATTGTTGTCCGCCCACGTTACCTCGTTTCCATGGGCCTCTCATCCCTCAGACAATTTTAAATTTTAAAATTTGGAAATATTTCCAAAATCTCGCTTCAACTCGCTCTGTCAAAGATTCTGATTGTGGATAATAATGAAGGAGCACCTTGTCCACAAATCCCATTCATTGTTGTCCGCCCACGTTACCTCGTTTCCATGGGCTTCTCATCAATCAGAGAATTTTAAATTTTAAAATTTGGAAATATTTCCAAAATCTCGCTTCAACTCGCTCTGTCAAAGATTCTGATTGTGGATAATAATGAAGGAGCACCTTGTCCACAAATCCCATTCATTGTTGTCCGCCCACGTTACCTCGTTTCCATGGGCCTCTCATCCCTCAGACAATTTTAAATTTTAAAATTTGGAAATATTTCCAAAATCTCGCTTCAACTCGCTCTGTCAAAGATTCTGATTGTGGATAATAATGAAGGAGCACCTTGTCCACAAATCCCATTCATTGTTGTCCGCCCACGTTACCTCGTTTCCATGGGCTTCTCATCAATCAGAGAATTTTAAATTTTCAAATTTGGAAAATTGCCAAAATCTCGCTTCAACTCGCTCTGTTAAAGATTCTGATTGTGGATAATAATGAAGGAGCACCTTGTCCACAAATCCCATTCATTGTTGTCCGCCCACGTTACCTCGTTTCCATGGGCCTCTCATCCCTCAGACAATTTTAAATTTTAAAATTTGGAAATATTTCCAAAATCTCGCTTCAACTCGTTCTGTCAAAGATTCTGATTGTGGATAATAATGAAGGAGCACCTTGTCCACAAATCCCATTCATTGTTGTCCGCCCACGTTACCTCGTTTCCATGGGCCTCTCATCCCTCAGACAATTTTAAATTTTAAAATTTGGAAATATTTCCAAAATCTCGCTTTAACTCGCTCTGTTAAAGGTTCTGATTGTGGATAATAATGAAGGAACACCTTGTCCACAAATCCCATTCATTGTTGTCCGCCCACGTTACCTCGTTTCCATGGGCTTCTCATCAATCAGAGAATTTTAAATTTTAAAATTTGGAAAATTGCCAAAATCTCGCTTCAACTCGCTCTGTTAAAGATTCTGATTGTGGATAATAATGAAGGAGCACCTTGTCCACAAATCCCATTCATTTTTGTCTGCCCACGTTACCTTGGTTCCATGGGCCTCTCATCCCTCAGACAATTTTAAATTTTAAAATTTGGAAACTTGCTAAAATCTCGCTTTAACTCGCTCTGTTAAAGGTTCTGATTGTGGATAATAATGAAAGAGCTTCTTGTCCACAAATCCCATTCATTGTTGTCCGCCCACGTTACCTCGTTTCCATGGGCTTCTCATCCCTCAGAGAATTTTAAATTTTAAAATTTGGAAAATTGCCAAAATCTCGCTTCAACTCGCTCTGTTAAAGGTTCTGATTGTGGATAATAATGAAGGAGCACCTTGTCCACAAATCTCATTAATTTTTGTCCGCCCACGTTACCTCGTTTCCATGGGCTTCTCATCTCTCAGAGAATTTTAAATTTTAAAATTTGGAAACTTGCCAAAATCGCGCTTCAACTCGCTCTGTTAAAGGTTCTGATTGTGGATAATAATGAAGGAGCACCTTGTCCACAAATCCTATTCATTTTTGTCCGCCCACGTTACCTTGGTTCCATGGGATCATCTTTCAGAAAATTAAAAATTTTAAAATTTGGAAAATTTGGAAAATTTCTAAAATCTCGCTTCAACTCGCTCCTGTAAAGATTCTGATTGTGGATAATAATGAAGGAGCACCTTGTCCACAAATTCCATTCATTTTTGTCCACCCACGTTACCTTGGTTCCATGGGATCATCCCTCAGAGAATTTTAAATTTTAAAATTTGGAAAATTGCCAAAATCTCGCTTCAACTCGCTCTGTCAAAGATTCTGATTGTGGATAATAATGAAGGAGCACCTTGTGCACAAATCCCATTCATTTTTGTCCGCCCACGTTACCTCGTTTCCATGGGCTTCTCATCCCTCAGAGAATTTTAAATTTTATAATTTGGAAAATTGCCAAAATCTCGCTTCAACTCGCTCTGTTAAAGGTTCTGATTGTGGATAATAATGAAGGAGCACCTTGTCCACAAATCCTAATCATTTTTTTTCGCCCACGTTGCCTTGTTCTTTTAATAAAGGGTACATTTCCTTTTGGAAATTAGTTTTTTTCGAAGCCTATAAAAGTCTTTGTATATAATTTTTTTTTATAATGACTTTATGACCTAGGCAAGCTAGTATATTTTTTTTGGTCCATTTTGTCAAAAAATGGGTCTTTTATTCCATTTTGAAGGCTTACACCAAATTTTCAATGTCTAACATGGTTATGTTAGTACGCTACCAGAGCTCTGTTAATTGGTATGGTTTGTGTCTAGGGTTATAAATTTTAAAATTTATCTTCACACACATTTATTAAAGTATATACAAGTATACAATGACTTAATTTACTTGTTTCCCATTGTTGAACCGAATGAAAATTATTGTTCGGCATTCTTATTCTATAGTGGATATGTGTTACTCACGAACTAGTTCGTTCTATTGAGAGATATACAAAAACAACAAGCATATTTCAATTCTAGTGTATAACACACCAACATTTAACACACAATTTCACGAACTAGATCGAGATGAACACAATCGCTGGGTAAAATATTTTTAAGCTTGGGCCACTCTATATGTAAAGTGTAATAAAGTACATTTCATTTAAAATCCCGTAGCCTTCATAACTTCAGACTGAAAAGATAGTTATAATAAATGACATATCAGGTGATTTATTAATACATTCTTTTTAACTTTAATACTTAAAATTGAATGTCGAAATCTTTAATATGACCCAAAAGAACAATCTCTGACATTTAGTTTTTAAAGATAATTTTATTTAAATGTTGGCCACGACTACGCTGTAGGTAGTCCAAATGTTAAATCTTAGCTGGCTTATCAATGAAGACTTTAGACTTCACAATTTCAGGCCAACTTGCTGCGCCCCGCGCGGAAACTCTATGGTACAGCCGATATTGTTTCCTCACTAATGGCTGTATAGGATATATTCGATCGCGTGTCATCCAATAACGTACACTGAGACTGCAATTCGCTGATGCCAAACAATACTGGATAATAATAAGACATCATCAGTGATCAGTGAAAATAAGAAATGAAAATACCTAATAAATGGATTGCAAATTAACTGAGAATTTACTTGGGCCACAAAGTATTAAACAACATTATTTAAATTTCTTCAGTCCGAATAAAGCAATCGAGTATGTCTTATGCTTCCCACTAGACTCAGCACAAATTTTTTTGTCAATCTCAGCCGTATTTTTAGTTCTCATTAAATTGCCCTTTTGACTAACACTTGCAATATATTTTTTAACTGATTTGCAAACGTTCGAGTTAGGGACTTACTAAGTAAAAAATTTTTGAATTAAAAAAATGGAAAATAACCTAGTAAAGTTCACTGATCAAATGGTGTAGTATTGGTACTTTTATTCTTGTACCACGTCATGGTTGTAATTGAAAAGTTAAAAGTTGCCAGATACGGATAAAAATTTACTGGGGACGTGTGAAATTTAATGAATGACAGTGATGTCTAAACACTCTTATTAGTTTTAGACATCCATTAATATGCTGCAACTTGTGTCCCAAACCAATAGTTTAATTTACACATGATTAAAATTTTTAGATAAGATCAAAACCTAATTTTTGGGGCTCGGTCATTGCCTTCTTCACGTACGCTTTGTCGTTTATAACAATCTGGTTCTTAAGTAGTCTGGTACTTTTTGTCCACTGGATATTGTTTTTCTGTTCAAGTGGGGTATGTCTTTAGTCGGATATTTACGCAAATACGGGGTATGGCATGGCTGCTCGGTTTAAATTTTTCTCCTACGATTAAGATCAGATAAGTCAGATTTTTCTTCATTTGCTTTAATTTATTATTGCACATCATAGTTTTGTGAATAGTTTTTTTTTTCCTTTTTGCACTGAAGGTCTCGTCATGTAATTTTAGACATCACAAAACCTACTTTTGACGATTTTGAGTGATTTTGCAATCTTAGAATGCCGTCGTATAGAATTTTCAAAAAATTTGTGTACAAGCCCCGTTTTCTACATCTCGTGTTTATTTAAAACTTTGAGCAAATTTGTTGCAGTACACCGTACTTCTGTGGTTAATAGACACCTGCGGAAGATTTTGATTTTGTACACTAGAGGCTCTGGAACTGTACAGTACGTCCTTTTGATAGGCAACATTTTCACTTATGTAACGAGTGACATGCACGGGTAAATGAAAGGAATTATTCGCCTATAAAATGACTCCAAATACGCAATTTACTATAGAACTTTACAAAGTAAATGAAAGACAATTAATATGAATATATTTATTCCGGCTTAAGTTCATTTATTATTCTTCCAATTAACAAAGAAATTTATTTTTATTTTATTAATACGATAGTTTTTTAAAAGAATATGGAAAAAGTTATGTTATGAACACTAACAGAATGGAGTACATGTTTTTTTCTGTGCCATCAGCATTTTCTCTCTGTGTCTTTCTGAGTAGTGTCTATTGCAAACATTATCTATTTAACCCACCTAAATATGAAAGATTGAATACGAGAGCTTCTCTTAATGTTCATATTCTGCAATCATTTTTCTGTTGGGTTAGAACGAAGATTGCCCCACTGTAACTTCACTCCTTGTAGTCTTTATCGTTAAAACGTAAACAATTAAATGGGGGTCTTACCACTGGGTAAACACAATGCGTCCCGCAGCACCTCTATACGCACTCAGCGTAGGTGGCAGTTTTGCTGAGGGGTTTTTATCGACCCATTCACGCCTTGCAACATCGACATCACGCACCATAATATTGCTGCAACTTGAATAGAAGCCACAGCCACCACATTACTCTCCATTCTGTTGAAAAATAATTTTCTATATGGACTTGTTATATTTCTCCACAATATCGACAAGATGGGCATATAAAATACTCGTATTCAGATGGCGTTCCATTTCCATTATTCCTAATTCGTAAAAAAACTTTATACCCTGACGTTCCAGATTGTGACTTTCTACACTTAGGTGGCCAAAATTCAAAGAAATTAATTTCACTAATCTTGTTAAGTTTTCAATATGTGTGATATGTAAGAAATCAGGTGATACAAAATTACGCTGATAAAATCAATAAAGGCAATAATAATGAAAATAAAGGTTGTTGTTGTTGCAAAAGATCTTCTGTGCATATTGAAGTATCATATTTTCTTAAAACCTGGTTCATTTTAAATAATATACTGGTTGGTTTTTTAGTGAAATAATAAATAATTTTGACAAAATTAAACGGAAGTAAAAATTCGTTGACACTAAAGGAGCAAAAGATACATATATATTAAATTTTGCATGGAGTAGAACTAATTTGTCCAACCGAGTGCATCTCACTTACTTGTGTCAAAATAATAAGCAGAGTCTCTAGTTTGAATATAAAAAAAATGTGCCCCAACCCTAATATATTATAATATAATTGAGAAATGTGACAATTCACGTCATCGGTTGTTTTAAATTCATAAAAATAAAGGGGTTTCTTAAGGTCGGTACAACTTCAAATTGTAAGAAATAACAAACAAAAATTTAATTTTAATCAAAAATATTTTTTTTTTTTGTTTTGTTCGAAACATCAATACATGTGATTGACATTTGAAAATGATTTCGGACACATGCCCACCACGGCTCTTCTTGACGAAGTGTATAGTGTAGGCCCAATTTTCTGCACATTTGAAGAAATAAGGACCAATGATGCCAGCGCACCAAACAGTCCGTTTTTCTGGATGTAATGGAGTCTGTAGGAATTAGTTTCGCTCCACATGTGACAATTTTGTTTATTAACAAATCTGTCAAGCCAAAAAATGAGGCTCAGCGCTGAACGCAACTTCGCTATAAAACATCAGATCAGTTCCAAAGTAAATCTGGAGAATTTGGTAGCGTTGTTCCAGCGTCAATATATTCGTGACAATTTGCCAGAGTATACTGATCATAAATGTCAAAAAGTGAGCACAGTATGACAGTTCATTTGACAGTTAACTCTTTCGTAAGTTCTATCGGGTTTAAAAAACACTCCATAGACAGACCATAAAGAATAAAAACACATCTCACAGATGAATTTGAACGTCCAAGCATGTAATCTAGACTTGTCACTTTGTCCCTAGTTGTTTTCAAGCCGTAAAATAATAAAGATCCTATAAGCTGGTAATCTAGACTAGTTTTAAGATCTGTAAAGTTGTAATTTAGGTAGATTTTTGTAACAAATTTTCGCCATTATCAAGTTTAGTTTGGAGACAAACCGGCCTGGGATACGTGACATCATCAGTGTCATTTTTTCTTTCGTCTAGGCATTTCAAATGGCAAAATTCTTGCCAACGAGAATTTTTTCAGGTGAGGCTAAAAACCACACAAAATTAGAAGAGACGTCGACTACGAAAAACTAAATGGGTTTGTGCAAACAATTTGGTCCCGTTTCGAATCCGATTGTATTTTCTTGCCCCACATATAAAAATCGCTTTCTGAACATGCAAGCTAATTTGCTAGCACAATGTCAGGATTATTCATTTTGCGTCCTTGATGTTCGACCAACTACTTACCGAAATTGCAACAAAACTATAGGGAAACCTGCACTAGAATTTTTAAAATCATCACTCAAAAAGAAGGAAAGTTAAATAGCTCTTGACCACCAATGATTCTGAGCTGAAACTAAGATCAGCAGGAAAAAATTTAATTTACGAATTATTAACATCTCACTTAAGAAGAATAAGTACGAAAAAATCACAAGTGTCCCCAAAGAAATCAAAAATTTTGTCACCGGACCAAGCGCTTGCGCTCATTATTGCTACTAATTTACCGACTTATCAGTATAATTGGTATAGACAGCATATCGTAAATATATGTCCCAAAGTATATTAATCGTATAAAAGCATAAGAACCTCAAAAGGATAATGTTATACCGAAAAATAACTGTATCAGAAGAGCATGCAGAAGTTGATCTACAGTCACTAGTTGATCACGCTTTAACGGGTTTGTGCGCTTCACAGCGCGTTTTAGAACCATTATTACAACTTGCCTTTAATGTTCGTGTTATAAAAATTAAATTTAGCTAAAGTGAGGAATAAAGTGACCTTTAACTATTTTTCGGTATTACAACTTCCTTGTAACATAAAATTAATCTTTTTTGAAAATATGGTAGTGCAAGAGCGCAAACCGATTATTGACAATATTTTTTACACTTTCTAATAATATAGAAAATAATTATGGGAAAAATGTCATAACAAGAACATAGTCCTCATTTTCATCTCAGTACTTTTGACGAACGACATTTTTGGAAGGGATCTTGGCATTATTTTCACATTTATGTTTTTGTGCGAATTACATTAACGAAAAAAGTTTTCAATAACGAGTTTTATACAACTTTGCCAGATTTATAATCATATTTCTTAGATATTTGCTATTTAATTTTTGGCTATACATCGGAGATACCAGAAGAGAGGACGGGCCACGTAGCGTTACTTATGTACAGGTATTATACGTAAGAAATTTTATATTGATATCTGCTTCAGTAGGGGACTTATTAATTTAGGCCATCTAAAGTAGTGCGTTGTCTCCGTCTCATGCTTTAGTGTTTACTTAAAGTCATTTCATTAAATCTTTTCGCCAGGTCTGCGTTCATGATATTGATTCGCAGCGGACTAAAGCCGATTGAACTTTTGTTGTATCAGAGTATTATTCTAATCGAGGCCAGTTGTATAACGATACATAGGATGTTTAGTGCAGCCTTCGTTTTCACTGGAACAGATTTCGGCATAAAGCTAACTACCTTGTTTAATGAAAGACCATACACATTGCATGGAGTCAATCTGCACAATAACTTCGCTTTGCGGGTCCCCAGAGCTGGACAATCGCAGACGCTCGAAACTCCCTATTATAAAACAATGCACAGACTAAATCGCCGGCTGTCTAATATAGTGTTTCTACCTATTTTATGAAGCGCTCCTCTGGTCGTTAATTGAATAACCTGCTTATTAATTGCCAGAACAGTTCCTTTTGATTGTGTGCCTGCCTCCTATAAAAGCTTTCAGCGCCCTCTTAACTATTTTGCAGCTTGAGCAATTAAATCGTTATAATTAAACTTCGGTACAAATTATGCTACTTCTATTGAACATCTCAACGTCGCAGAAAGAATGGTGAATTTGACGTAAAATATAAAAATTTATTCCTAATTATTTATTATTTACCTAAAGAAGCTGCATAAACTCTTTTATTTACAATTGCAGCAAATATGATCGGAAAACTTATTAAGAACTATTTTAAATTTAAAAAATGTAAAATAAACTTTTTTACTTATGGCCTCGACATTTGTTTTTGAAGTTTTCCGCTTACAAAAACAAAAAGGCGTGTGTGTGTTCCTTTTTGTTTTGTTGCGGTTGTGGTGAATTCGCCTTGAACTTTAACGTTTCAAAAACACAAATATAATGAATAAATAATTCGAGAACAGAAACTTTATTTAAAAAAATGGATACAAGATAAAAAAGCAGATACAAAAAACGGTGGATTTCGGGTAATATGAATTTAGTACCGAACAAATTCTTCAAATATGATAGCGAAAAAGTTTTTATGTACCTGTTCGATAGATCTGCTAAGCATGGCAGTATTGAAATCGGGCGTGTGCCATATCTTGCGGGAGCAGGGGGCAAATTACAGCAATGGATATCGATTGAAATTTCCATTAAATCAACTGAAATTTGTATTTATTAATATTGATAAATCGATATCGAATTTCGTAGTAAGTATGTCCCCATCACTGTCAAAAAGGTTTCTTCATTCTCTTTATTTCAAAAATATTTTCTTAAGTCATTAAATTGAAGATGTAGTCCTATGCATGAGCAATTGAGTTGTCATTCGAAGAAGAAGTATTCGAATATTCGAATAATTTTCTTTATTTATGTTCGAAAGAATAAAATCCTTTAATTAAAGTAACAAATTATTCGAACGATTTTAAATTATCTTATATAAATAAATTATAGTTTGCCAAATTGCTTGTTGTCAAATACTAGTGGGAGTAAAACAAAAAAAAAACCCTAAATCCCTAAAGCTGAAAGTCCATACGCATTGTCGCATCGGTGCATTCTACGAATTTTATACTTTCTACGCATTCTGTCTTTTTCTGCATTTAAAATTACATAACGAATTAACGAATTTAAAATAATATATAACTTGACATTTGTAGCATTCAAAATTGACCTGTTGGCACGCCGCTTATGACGCTAAAAATAAAAAGTAGACGTCTACTTCTCGCATTCTACGCGTCAAGACAAGACTTTGTAACTTGCTACTTACAACTACACTGATTTCACTTTTTGACAGTTGCGAAAAAGCGTAGAATGCATGGTGTGGACTTTCAGCTTAAGTCCATTTAGTGATTTTTTGGATTTATAACACCATCTTATAGAGCGTATCTTTGTTTATATGTACGTGGTTTGTTCGAAAGAAAAGGTGAAGTTTGATTTTTTTAGAAAAGTATTTATATATTTATATCAATTTTGTACTCTTCAAAGTAATCGCCCTCAGATATACTGCACTTATGCCAGCGCTTGTTTCAATCCTCGAAACACTCCTGAAATACGTTTCTCGGTATGGCCATCAGCTCGTTCTTCGATTTTGACTTTGTCTTATCAAATGTGGCAAAACGCTTTCTTTTCATTGGTCTCTTCAGTTTTGGGAATAGGAAAAAGTCGCAGGGAACCGAATCTGGTGAATAAGGTGGTTTAGGCATGATGAAGGTGTTGTTTTTGGCAAAAAAATCATATTCTTGATCCATTTTTTTCAAAAGTCGAAGAACACACACAAACATGACTAACCTTTTCAGTTGTCGACAACAAACTACTAATACAAATTTGTTGATAATGCCAACGTATGACTAGCACATGTGTAACAACATAACAAAAAATTCGATAATCGAATATACACAGACCACGAAAATTCAAAATTCAGCTTTTCTTTCGAACAAACCAGGTAAGTGTTGATGAAATTTTAATTTTAAATCATTAAGTATGTATTTTAAAACGGTTGAAATTTTTTCTACATTCTTAAAACTCGATTATCCTAAACTCGCATAGGTATCTCCCAACAATGGTTTTATTTAGGGGCAAGTTCCGATTTCCACGGCTTCCTTTGTCTGTCTCTTTAAAGTTCACCGAATTTCACTAATACACTAAAAATAAATACACCAAGCAAAAATAATTCAGTTTCTACACTATCAGCCCTCTCTCAAAAAGTAAGTGGGTTTGCTTCGATATCCCCCCCACATTAAAATACAAAAATTAAAAAAAAATTAGCCCTGTCACATGCTATTCCGATCGAAAGTGTTTTCAATTCCAATCGCTTTTTCAGAAAACGAATAATTTCTTTGGACTGAAACCACTTTCAGGTTTCTAAGTAGAATTGCTTTTTTTTATGACATAAACTCCAGAAACATATTTAGAACCACGTTTTACTAATAAAAATATAGACATATATTTTTTCATTTGATGCATATGCACACTTTTGGGAATTGACAAAACAGATCGGAATCTACAGAAGCAAAATCAAATTCGATTGGAATATCAAATACGCAAGTAAAGTCATTCCGACGGGAATGTGTGCAAGACTTGTATACATAAATATTTTTTAAAGAATATGGTCTAATTTTTTTTTAATTTTCCTGTTATTTGTTGTAATGTATTGTTGTTGTTGTTTGTAAATAATAGGGACATATGAATTTCCTTTTCAAAATTTGTTTAGTTATTCGAAATTTTTTTATTCTTTATTCGTCGAAATATGCGAATAATTAATAAATTTTGCAAGAATGTTTGAACAAAAAAAAAGAAACTTTTGTACGAACAACACTAGTGAGCACCAAAGACGAAATGTCCTGTCGGCATTGCCACATTTGTGCGTAGTCTTTGCCAAGGTAGTCATTTCTAGTATTGCAGTTGTTCTCATGCAACCCAGCTGGGGCCGAAGAATCCACAAGATGTGCACAGAACCGAAAAGCCTATCGTTCTCTAATGGCATCAAAGGTGATTAAATCTTAACTGATTTTGTTTAAATAATTTGATTAATTTTTTAAAATAAATTCTATTCCTGGAACGAAGCACTGTAGGTCGTAAATGCTCTGACTCACTGTACTACAAAGTTGTGTGATTCAGTCAGAAAAAATTCTGACAAGATTCTGCCCCACTAAAAAAAAAATTGCAACATTCCGATGCCACACTATCGCACAAAAATGATGCGAAAACTAAATGCAACTCTGGTCGCATAGAAAATGTTACATTAGGAAATTCTCCAAAATATTAGCAAATCGGACAAACCTGTCAACAAATCTGTCGCACACATTCACTTACGTGTTTTTTTACATTTTTCTTCGAAATCAAATAAACACACACCTGCTTTTTATGCTTCAAAAGCAACGATAAAAACTTAAAAATTCTGTATTAACTCACACATGACTACAAGAATTTGTTGTACGAAATTTGAATGCTGTACAAAAACTTTCGTTTTAAAAAGCCGAATGAATGAAAAATATCTTAAGAAGAAAGTGAAAAAGAAGGAGAAAATAATATTTAACACTTGAAAGATTTTTTCTTGATAATGGAACTTTGTATAGAATGACAACAATACCCATATGTTGTATAAATATATTACAAAAATCTTTTGGTTACGTATTAAATGTATAAAAAGAATACAATATACTCGTATAATTCTCCTACAAAAGGAGTATTAAAATGTTTTTTGTTGTTGTTACACATTCTCCCCATTGTGCACATTTTTCAAAAGGAAACTGTTGTGAACATTTGCCAATGCCTTAGTATCACGCTAAATACATCGTATAAATAAAATACCATGATTACACCAAGAAACGAATAAAGAAGACATAATACAACTTAAGCAGTGGAACTTTTACGAAAAGGACTGGCACAAGAGCACTTTAAAGTTAATTGTTTTTGGCAGGATACTCTTTTTTGCTGCTTGAGATAAGAAAATTACAATTAATGACTGTTTGTTGAGTTAATAGCATCTAAAATAAACTGATTATAAAGAACGGTTCCATAACTCGAAATTCGACGACTTTGAATGTTACAAAAGAAACGAATGATTTTTGGGCCAATATGTATGGAATACCGCATCATTCCACTGGCGAACGCCACTTCGCTTCAGTCTTTCAGTATGATATTTTGGGTAAAATCTGGATCTCCGGCAATTAGCGAATTCACGACGTAGTCTATGGCCGTGTTCGGTTACAATTCTTGCGTCGCAAATCGCAAAATAATTCGCGTTGGCTTTGTGGAAATACCTTATTCTGCTGATCGGCGCCGAATCGACATTTCTGGGTCTTTTTCGATACTGGCTACGACGGCGGATTTGTTCTCTTCACTTTGCAAAAAAGTGTACTTACGCTAAAGCGTTTTTACAGTGCAACAATTTGCTTCACGATGATATTTACGTTGCGTATTTGCAACTAAGCCCGGCGATCGATAATATTTTTTAATAATGTCTCACGTGTGGCAGGCGTGAAGCGAAACGTTATGAGATAGCAAGCTTTACTAAATATTTTGACAGCTACGTGACATTGGTAACTTTGTCAGCTTCTGAAATATAACAAATGGAAAAACTATTATTACTACTTGGTCACCCTATATATCGAAAAACTTCAACAACAAAAAGTAGAAAGTTAACAAAAATTCTAGAAAAGCTCGCATTGTTATTTCAAAAATGTATTTCTCGCGAATTTTTACTCCAATGTCTTTATTAAATTAGCAATTTGTTTGTTGGGGAATAAGCTAGTCTCTATTCGCATTTCGCTGATCGCGTAAGCTAGCTCAACAGAAAACCGTTACACAAATTTTTAGAAAAACTAAAAATGTCCCAAGCTTAAAATTCTTTAAACCAAATGAGAGGGTTTAAGAAGTTTCAAGACAAAAACATTAAAGAGTTAATAAATGCCCAACAAACAAAAACTTTTGCATTGGTTTTCTAAATTTCCTTTCTACATTTGGTTGGTCTTTTAATTACTGCAATAAGTTAATTAACAATGCTTTAAACAGAAAGAATCCTAAGACCCAAATAAATATTTGAAGTTCGTAAAAATTCACCAAAAACTCGCTTCGTTGCGTAAATCAATAAATATGTGTTTTTTTGTCTGGTGAAAATATTACGATCTATAAAAGAATTAAAATTTTGGCGTTTAATAATTGCTTGGGTGTCTCTTCACCAAAAATTTTCATAACTTTCTATTTAATGTTGTTTATAATGTAACATTGCTGTTGTATTTGTAATTGAATTTAAATTTTAAATCAGTTTTAATGTTTTCAATCATTTCAGTGTGTTTGCTATACAGAAACTGAAGATAAAAATGATCGGTGAGATAATGAACGGCCTCTACTTAGTAGGCCTTTTATGCGTAAAGCATGTCAATAAAATAAGTAAAATTCAAGTTCCATATTTTGCGTCAGATAAAAAATGCTGCAAAGTATTTATGAACACATTATTCCCCCATGTGTTCAATGGGAGGCGCTAAGATTAAAAAATTTTTAATATTTTTTAAATTACAAGTAAAAATAAAAAAACCCAAGTTTCACATAATATCTCTGAAATTACGTAGAAGTCGCTAAAACTCGCCAAAAGTTGTAAGCAATCGCTCAACCAAGTTATTTAAAAGTTATTTAAAGTGAAAATGAGGTGGAGGTTTTACCACCGAACTAGCTGGAAGTGTTCAGTGTTGCTATTTAATAGGAGTTTCCTCTCAGTTGTACGAGTATTTTGAAATGAAGCTTTCTTAAAAAAAAATTTCTTTAAAAATAAAAATTTTCTTTAAATATTTGAGACCAAAGGAACCGCATATTTGCGACATGAGGGGAGCTTGGGTGTAATAATAATAAAATAATCCCTGTAGCTTCTCGGTCCATTAAAGGAACATTTTCCTTTTTAAGAAATGTATCTCACAAAAAAATTATTTACAAATTATTTAAAAATTGTGTTACAAGTTGGAAAATTCTTACTATTATGCCTTTTTCTACGGCAGTAGAGCTTATTGAAAAATAGACTCATTTTAATCGCTTTAGAGTCGCTTCCGAAATTCTGAACGCACATTCAACACAATGTTTGGCATAAGTTAGATAGATTTGCACGTCATAAATTTAACATTTTCGAGCCATAAAACAGGCCCTGTAGGTAACCTCATACATCGTTGTTTCCAGCATTGGCCTATTTATTTATGTGTGCGTGTTTGGCAAACGCACTCAGGTTAAAATATTTTTTGTTATTCATGAAATTTTGAAAAACATAAAATTTTCACCACGAAAACGAAATGAAAATCGAAATTGATAAATTTATTTGATTTGTGTTTTTGTCTAGTTTTTATAATCATGAAAATTATTTTGAACATGACTGAATGATTTATTGGTTGGTTTGTTGCCTAGCAGGCATTACATGGAGCATGTAAAGGAGACAAAAGCTAACAGGAAAGAAAGGTAGCCACATTTTGTTACACACAAAATTAAATTAAAAATATTCAAAATATTTTGCTAAATGGTTAACTTTTAAATTATTCTTACATTTGTACATATTTATTTAAAAGTTATTTAATTTTTCTAACAATATTTTATTATAGTAATTTCAACGTTTTTTGCCTCAACTTCTTGAAATTGTCAATAAAAAAACAAGTTATTTTACTTTCAACAAAGCTGTTCTTGCTAAAATTTCCATTTCTGGAGAGTTTCAATAAGCTAAAACAGTTTTAGAAATACCTTATAGAAGAAAATACTTGCGTTCATCCGAATATTGGCAAGAAAGAAAAGCTTTAGCAAGTTAAACCGGGTTTGAAAATATTTCAGAAGAAAAGTCCTGTGAACTAGCGAGCACATGTCGTTACATCAAAATTAATTCTGAGGTTTTTGCATTTTCTGATATCCAATTCATTACGACATCCAAAAATCATATAATTTGAAAGCTCCGATAACAGTTACGTCGATATAAGCAATGTTGCAGTGATTACTTTGAAAGAGCAAATTGATTGATACGCTGGTTAACAAAACAATTCCTTTTTGTTTCGTAATATTTTTTGTTGTATTTTAAACAATATCGTGTTTATGATAAAAATGAAGTTATTTTGTAAAATAAATATCAGTGTCATCTTATACTTTTCTTCTGTATTTTGTGCTTCAGGGACACTTCGTTGTAATGTTCAACAATAACCCGTCAGCATACGCGGATTACACTTGCCCTGATATAATTTTTCTATTGGGAAAATATCTCATTTTCGGAAAGAAATTCAAATGGGAATATAGACGATATCTGCTTAACGACATGTTACAACTCAAAAAATAATAAGTGAATAAGAGCTCCTCGACAATTTCATCAATTACCTGATTTAAGAATCAACAAATTTGCCATTTTAAATGTCTACATCACTAAGTTTAGGATCTAATGCCTAGTGTAGTGGATAGATCGGAACTTAACATGTCGTTTTGGCTAGCCATAAATCTGCTCAACTATCATAAGTTTTGCTGTTCGCACAGGAATATATCTAATAGAACAGATGTATAGAACTCACGGTTTATCTTGTTCACCAACGACAAAGTTAAAATAAAGTTCATATAACTTGCAGATTTTTGGAACGAATTTCCGTCATCCCTTGTCAAGTTTAATTTGGAGACAAGCCGGTTTCGGCTATGTGCCATCTTCAGTGATGATGACGGAAATTAGTTCCAAAATTCTACATCAAAACACCCTGTCGGAATATTAAATCAAGAATTCATATAACTTGGTTACTAATGTCTTAAAATTTCTCCGCTGAGTACCACTTAACCTGGGAAATATTAAATACAACCACGCTCTTGAAATGTAAAATGTAACCTAAAACGGTAAATAGTAAATTTCGCGGATAGTGGCCGTAATCCAGAAGCTATACAGACCTAATCAAACCTAAATAAATGGCATGTTAGAATCAGAGCGGTTAGGTAATTCAAAACTAGTAAACACCTTTCTTGCCACAACATTTTGTTGACCAGTGTAATTGAATCGTCTTGGTTTCATTGACGCTACCGCGAACTTTTTGGTTAGACCCAACAATTCTACCCGTAATCCTTAAAAGATGAACGTAAAAAGTATGTTGCTGTTTTTTATACAGCTTCTTCGTTTTATGTATGCCACAAAAAGAAAACCCTTAGTGAGCAGAAACATAGAGAGAGGGAGAGAGCACGCCCTCGTATTTGATAAACAAATTAATGACAAGCGTAAAAAAACTTTAAAAAAAGTTTTGTGAAAATAAACGCAAAAGAATTAAACTAAAGTACTAAGTACTAAAATAATGAAACTACAAATAATTTTCTAAACATTTTTTTCTCAAAGATTTGGTAAATAAAATAAAGTGTGACCCTCACGACATGCTGTAAAGTAAATTGTTTCCTACGTAGTATGTGCGAACCACATTTGTATTAATTATTTATTAAAAAATCATATATTTTTCGTTTTTTGATAAAAACTTTCACAAAATTGCGTAAGCTTTATTTTAATATTTTTCGAAATTTTATTTTAACATTTTCGAATTAGCAATTGGACTATAAAACCCATTAATACCAACAAATAATATTTCTCATCAGTTTAATATTTTCGAAATTTAGAACTTAAGTCTGAATTTTCGAACTTAATTCCGAATTTTGGAATATGATATCACGCAATTATTACAGTAGTTATGGAAAATTCCAATAATAATAATTTTGCATACTTTCGCTTACTCGGATTTAAATTCGAACTTTTGGAAAAATGGAGCATTGTCTTGTGTAGTGATGGGAAGATTAATCGAAAAACGTCATATTATAAATTTTGTTGCGATTAACGATTTAATTATATCGAAATTACTCTGGTATAATGCTAATATACTTAGTGGCAAACCAATTAAAAATAACCATTCTAACCAAGTGTGAACCCTCGTTGAGGAATAGGGAACAATTTTATCTCGCAGCATCAACTCTACTAGACTCCACCTTAAAAAAGAGACTATTTCCAAGATCCGTTAGCGCTATCAGAGATTATGATGCAAAAAGTGAAACACATAGTATTGAAAATCGAAGCGACACCCATGCCTTTTATTGATGTTGAATTCGATTAGGGTTCTCACCATAAGTCTTTCACTCACAAGCGAAAAAAAAGGACAACGACCCTAAAAATCTTCAAGATGAGCTATGCCTCTTTCTTCACGCACCAGTTTTCGTGTTAAAACGAAAATACGTTAACGCATGGGTAGAAATGAGAATCTTTACGCGCTTGCACAAACATATTTCCTGCTTGGAACAAAAAGTGAATAGATTGACTACAAAGCGCTCTTATTTTAAGATTGTGTTTTAAACAAAACAATTTAAAGAACCTCTTACTTAACTCTGAGCAATTAAAGAATTTTAAACAACTTATTAAACTGTAACAAATTATTTGTGTTATTTATATAAACATCTAGCGATTAATCGATTGTTTTTCCGATGAATTGCAATTAACAACTTCTCGGCTCGAATAATTATATGATTAATTAATGCATTAATAATTTATTTTTCCATCACTAGTCTTGGTGTCATAAGGAATGCAAAGTTTTGGTTCTTGTTATAGTTAAAATTTTTCCTCAACAGATTTATTTCCACATTTGATTCCACACAGAGCTAGGAATGTTGAGTTTTTATAACGAGCATTATTTCTCAACGCGAATATGTCTTTTAAAATAAAATCAGAAAAGTATTTGAAACTTTAGCTTGATAGCGGTCAAACTCTTTGTGATAGCTGTTGCATTAGTAAAGGGTGTTCGCTCCTTCAGAAATCAGAATTTAAGAACTGGTACAAAGTCTCTGTATATGAAATTTCGTTTTCTAAAATTTTTGTTTAAATGAATTTCTGGCCAACTTTTTCACAGCACACAAATATTTGACATTTCGATTGGACAACACACGGACCGGACTACGAGTAACAGCGGCGGCCATACTTCAGAATGTTTTGTTTTAAATAATTCACCAGCTGTGTTTTAATAAATTCTAAGCTATATTCCTCTTTATGATTCAGTTTAGATTTGGTTAACATTCACATTTGAATGATTTAACTTCCGGTTAATTTTTTTGTTACTGCTGTGTTGTCTGCTGTTTCTCCGGTTGAACTCATAAACTGCTGATGAAGAAACAAGTGAATAAATTCTACCACGAATTCGATTGTAATTTTAAAATTTATTTTATTATATGAAAAAGCATAACTTACGTGTATATGTGTGTGTCTGTGTGTATGCTTAAACGCACTTCCGCTAAATTCTTTTTATGATTAAAGTTTGGTTGCACTAAATAATTTTTGTGTTGTATTAACGATTGTTGTACAATTTTACTTTAGTCGAATTTAGTACAGCGTGACAACAATCAAATGTTGGTTAATATGTAGACGTATGTCGCCTAATAAAACGTACTAATAAATGTTATACATATGTACGTAAGGGTTTAATAACTCAACTAAATTTTAAGTTTTTGTATCTACATACAATCGCTCACATAATTTATGTTATAATTGCACTATTTTGAATCAAATTGAGTGGTTTAAAAATAAATATGTAGTCTGATTTATGTATTAGAATTATAATAAAGGTGAATGCCGTTTAACAATTTTTTAATAGTTAAAAATGTGGAGTCAATATGGTCATTGCAGTATTTTACAACGATGATTCACAAGTTCAAAAAAAAAAGAAGAAGTCTCATAACCCAAATCTGAGCGTCGCCAATGACCACGGCCAGAATGACTGATCAGTTGTGTGTTATATTACGCAATTTTGCTGCAATTCAATATTGGCATATCTTCAATTGCAAGTCACAAAACTAAAAAAAATCAGTTAACGGAAGAATATTCTTTAAACTTACACTAGTATTTAATATCTATATTTTCCAAGGAGTATTTAAAGGGTGGTCTAACCAAAACGCACGATGTTAATTGTTAATAAAACAACATGTTTTCAGAGAATTATATTAATATTTTTCATTATGATAGAAGGGTCTATGGCAATTATGTGTGAAACAAAATATCGGCCAAATGCTTGCCACGGATTCGGTTTCAGACCTCTATCCGATAATCGATATTTTCAATGATTCAGAAACATAATTGAGGTTCGATGTCGTTAATGTGCCGAATTATCTTATCCTTTAGCTCTTGAATTGTTTTTGGCTTATTGACGTACACTTTTTCTTTTAAATATCCCAAAAAAAAAAAAGAAGTCCAACGGTGTCAATTCACATGATTGTGGCGGCCAATTAGCATTGCCACGACGCTTGAAATGGTCAGTAGGCGGCTTCAGGTCCAAAGTCAATTGAACTTTGTAAGAGTGTAAATTCAAATCTTTATTCAAAATTGGCATCAGTGATGTTTGTGAAATGTTCAATTGTTGGACACGACGACGAGTAGAGGTTGACGGCTCTTCTGCCATACTATCGCGAACAACAGCAATGTTTTCCGCAGAACGAACTGGGCGAGCATGGACAGGTGTTTTTACATTTCCTACAGACCCGGTTTGCACATTTGGTCGATTATGGCGCTGCCCAATTGTGTACCCCTTCATGTTAGAATTTGTCAAACACTAAAACAATGAAATTTCAAATAAGTTGGGCAAACAGCTTGACGTTAAGGTTTGACACACAATTAACACATTTCTGAGCTTTTCATTATTTCCAGCGATTGTTTTAATGACGATCAATTCAAACCAATTCTCAAAGACGATCGAAATCCATCACATCGTCAACGCACAATCGCCAATTATCAATTAATAACTCTAAATCGAAAAAATGTACTTACACGGTTACTTGTTAAATAGAATTCCTGAAACGAAACTTTAATGTGGCTGGTATTTTCCATAAATTTGTCTCTATGATCGAAAATTTAGTATCATCACCTGTACCTGTTCTGAAAATCAGTTTTTATCAAGGTGATTTGAAATCACTGATAAGGTGGTGTTCCGCGCAAATATTGTTTGACTTTACGTGATTTTTAATCGATCAGCTAAGCGACTCAATTGCTTGTTTTTGCGGATAGCGACTGACGATACGAAATCACTTGCTTGTTTTTGCGGATAGTTGTGAATTTTACAATAAATTGTTTTAATGATATTCAAAATGTTCTTTATTTTTGCAGTAAAATTAAACATTTTCAAATACACTTTTTCTGAAAATATTGAAGGCATTTTTGTTATTTTCCGTGATTTCGCATTCCGTAATTCGTACTTAAAAACTGGGGCATCTTCGTTGTTTGTGTATTCAATTTCTTTTGTTTGTCAAATTCAAAGTTTCGGGCTCCATACATAATTTTTTGGTTGAGAATGTAAGTATTAGTAACAGCGAACATTGTGAGTCCAGGCATTTAAATTTATTTCCCCTTGTTTAAAAAAAAAAAGTTTGTTGCAATAAAACTGAGGCGTTTGCTCCTGACTTCGAAAAGTTGACTTGTAGAAAACACGGTTCGCGATTCACGTGGTTTTCAGAAGAAACCTGTATTTTACATTTTCAGTACTTTTTGCAAGACTAAAACAACAACATTTTCCTAATCGATACAATTGACATCTCATCTTAAAGCGTTTTTGATTCTTAAATAAAATGCTACCCTTTTGAACAGTGCACTTAACACACCTTTCTTACTTAGAATTCTATACAGATCAAAAACGGCAATGCCTTTTGGTATTATCAAGGGAAAGATTAAAAAAAACACTACTTTTTGTGGGCGTGAACTAATTTTGACCATAATAAAGGGCAAACATTTTACATATTTTCTAGAAACGAAAACATAAGTCGAGTTTCTAGTGTCGAATTTTACTAGTTATAGGGCTCATTTGTAACTTTTCTTGATTTTTTAATATCTATCACTTCCCTCTTTAATAATTTAAAGGCATCTTCTTAATTTACGGGGTAAATTTTGATTATACATAGATATGTATCTACTTAATTGGTAATAAGATCGTAGTAATATTTTTACATCTTCATATCTGTGTTATGTAAAAGCACATACATGATTCAAAAAATTACTCTTGTCGCTGGTGAAAAGCAACCAGGATTACTGTCGTCTTAATTTTTATTATTAACAAATGCTTTAATCAATTGTTAATTAGCAGTAAAAGCAATTTGATGCTTTCTTCTTTCTCTTTGGCTGATTGCAATGTGATAATAATCAAATATTATATGACGACATCAAGGAAAATATTATTGACACAAGAAAAGGTTGAAAGTATGACAAATGAAAAAATTTCTCAAATTCAATTGTTGGGATAAATGGATCATGTTACCACTGTTGGACACTGACTGAAGAGAAAGGTTAAGGTGTGCTACGACACACAAAATGCAATACGTCCGGCTGCTGAATAATAATTTATCTATCTCTGGGTTCTAGAAAAAGGAAAATGTGAGAGAATATGTTTTTTTCTTTGTAAAAGAAACAAACGGGCTTTAGTCTCAATAAATGAAGTGTTGTCATAATTAAAACCAAAAGAGAGGAAAAAAATACCACAAACTAGTAAAATACCTAGAAAGATGGCATTTTAAATAGGAATTATACAAAGCAGCAAGCTAGTTAATGCGACGGATATGTGTGTTTAGATTTTCTATCCAATACACGCAAAGAAAAGAGATGGTTGAGATAATCATAATCTTAAAGCCACATATTATGATTGAGTTATGTACATGGTTGTAAACAAATCATATTATTATTGTAGATAACATGTTCTTAGTTGGCAGCGACTGAGGTACGAACGGAGGTGGCTAAAACCATCTTATGCTTAATAGCCAACGCGCTAACTTCTTAAGCCACCCTTATCGTTTGCTTAAACACCAAAAGAAAGGAAGGAATTTACGTGGACCTCAGAGAGGAGTTAATATCATATTATTCATTCGTAGATGAAAAGCTTTTGCAAAGGGCGTCGTTTGTCAGTTTATTCTTCACATTTGTAAACATAAGACCGGCTTTTGCACACATTTGCTATTGCAAATTGCGAAAAGTTCACCACATTGAACCGCCCCAGACTTCATTCTGCGGGGTTTTTTCAAGTTACAGGTTTATGGGAATAAGCCCTAAACTCTGAATGCAATTAAAGAGAACATTCGTTATTATCTCCAGATCTTTTCACCAGAAGTGTTGCAAAAAATCATGTAAAATACAATAAAACGGGCTCAATTGGTAACTAGTAGTGGCGGCCGCCACTTAACTGATATCATTTTCAAATCTTGATGCTGATGATATTTCTGAAGTAATTAAAGGGAATCTAGTTTTTTATTGGCTTTAAGCAGGAATATATAGAGCCAGTAGTTCATTTAGTGAATTATTGTTTTGGGTTATCGCATTAGAAACTTGTGCTGACTAGAAAACAATTTTCACAGCATTGCAAAAAATTTAATCAATAATATTTCTAAAAATTATGCACGAATTTGAGGCGAAGCCTGTCATTTTCTTTGTTTTAATTTCCAGTTTCTTGTACAATTCTTATCGATTGGTGAAAATGATTAACCAACTGGATTTCCAGCGATTTTGGGGACTACATTTCACTACCCAGCATGTGATCGATTCATTTCATTAAAAATATGTTTTGGCGATTTTCTTTCAGTAATGTCTGGGAACCATGCTGTCAGCTAATTGAATTTTTGTTTCCACTTAACGTACATTTCATAATTTTCGCTTGCACCTTTTACAATTAACGCCCGATAAACTTGTTTTTTAAATATTTTTAAACCCTGCTAAACGTAGAGAGAGTGAAGAGGTGTTTAATTCCTCAATTTTGTTTTCCTTCAATTACAACTATTCTGACATTTGACATATTGTTTTCACTTTTTTTAGGCAACACCCAGTGGATGAGTGAGTAGAAGTGTTCAAAATCCAAATAAATACATATAAACAAATATACAAGCCGGTCATCAAAATTATAAACACGTAAGAAAATAACAAAATTAAATTTAACAAAAGTAATAAACGGCAAAATGAAAACAAATTGTAAATACAAGAAATGTTGCTGATTCCAAGAGTGTTGATGATGATGACGATTTTGTGGATTTATAAAGCATGTTTGCTCTTTTAACTGGGTTAAAGCGTCAGTCAAACGAATGTTAAAAGGCAAACAAAACATTTAAATGAAAAAAAAGAAAATTGTGTAAAAACAAAAGAGTCAACAGCGTAGAATTTAACACTTAAGGCGGTCGGAGAAAAACAAAATAAGTAAAAGTTAAAGAGTAAACAAAGAGATTATATTGTTTGCTGTTCCCTACAATTTTCAGGAAAATCGTGAAGAATTCAAGTTAAGTTTTAATAAACTTATGGCGTTTTTGGTCCTTTTAACAAAATTTGCCCTGCTGAAGATACATGCTTCACATAACGCGCAGTAAGATAGAGGGTAAAAAATTTTACATTTTTCCTAGAAACGAAAACACAACATTAGCGAACATTTTAAAATGAATTTGTATTTATTTTGCATTCTTCATGCTGAAATAGCGTATATTAAGAAGTGCCTCACATGCTGTGGTGTAGAGCAACCGGTAATTTTTGTATGTAAAACGAACGCTCTTGTGAGAAAACTCAGTATCCTTCTGGGAGCTTAGAGTAACAAATAAAACTATAGAGGACGGTCAACTCCAGTAGTATCAAGAAATGGTCTAATTAACTGCAGCACTACTACGGTCTTCTTGGCGATAGGTGCCGTAAAGCAGAGACTGATGGACGGCCCAGCGTAGCTGTCGGAGTATCCGCATGCCTAGGAACTTTTCTTCGATGAAAACAATATTGAGAAAACTGGTTTGCGGGTAGATATGAACGACCTCAGGATAATTACGGGAGGTTTACTATCCCATTAATGCACGTAGGAAACTCAGAGATAATCATATGGAATATGCGATCTAAATAATGGGACACCTGAGCATGTGCTCTGCAATGTGTAGCGTGTTACAAGTTCATGTATTGATGTGCAAAGGGTGCAAATTGGCTGTAGTACTATAGAAAGCGGATGGCGAGTTATTACGCTGATATTAATGTGCGAATCGGTGCAGGTATTCGTACGGCCGATAAGATGGTAGAGTGGAACACGGTTACAGGTTTCTGACATTGACCTATTTTTTCTCGGCATGCAAGTATAAAATTAATGATGACTACTCATAATTCAGGCCAGAGGGTTCTATGAATTCCAACCCTAAGGGTACGAAGCTGATCTGCTCAAAATTAAACCGAATACGCACTGAAAGTTTCTTAAATTTTGAAAAGCCCTATTAAAGGGTTTAAAAAGACTACTGGACACTGGGAACTTAGCAGATATTTCGTCGAATGGCTACTGCGGAAGCTGTCAATGCCGGCGCAATTAATTATGTTTAGTTATCGTTTTAGTTTGTTTGTCATATCAGTGTCACTCTGTGGTTTAAAAAGGAAAAGAGAGGCATATTGAGGGAGGGAACGAGAGAGGATAACAAAGCCATATTGCAAATCGTTTAGCAATTGCTGACGTTCAAGCCTGGTTAACTTATTATCGGGCGGTTATAACTGCAGCAACATATATGGAGCATTTCAAAATCTTATGCCTACCATTATAAACCTCAAGATCTGAAAACCAACCAACAATTAAACTATTGAACATTGGTCAAATTATTCCTTAACAAAGTGATACCTGTAAAGGAAAATAGTCATGTCCAACCGACCAACTAAACAAACCACCCGTTCCACCATACAACATTAGCATCAGTTACTAAATACGACACCTACGAGGCAAACACACAAACAAAAAACTCACCATAGCAAATAAGGACATCAAGTCATTTCTCGCCCAGTTAGAAGTGGGTTAATTGAAAATAGTCATAAAGACGTGATCGAAAACTCCGTCCAATACCCACATGCACCCACATCCTTCCCCCACCAAATAGCAACTATATTAATATGCCTATTAATAAAAAAAGCACAGAGGATGAAAATAAAACTAAAGGGTAATTGGCGTCAAAACCAATCTGAAGAGAGAAAAAAAGGTATAAAAATGAAGAGAATACAATCCAATGCGGTCTAGCGTTTGCTGGCTTTAAAAGCATCAGGTAAATTGAAATAAAAGAACAAGACCATTTAATAATCTTATGCGAGTTGGTCAAGAAAATGCTTGTTTATTGTGGTTGGTTTTTAGAACATTTTTTTATTGGAAATGAAGTCCACACCCTGCTTTAAAAATTATGTTAATGACCTAAACTGTTTGCAACATTTAAACGACTTAAGTAGAAAATGTGAAAAAATGACTTTTTTTTTATTAATTTTTAAGCTGCAAGAACTCTAAAAATGTTTAATAGTTGCAGGTACATACATACACAAGTAGGAACTACTTAATATTTGGCTAAAAAATTCATGCATTTGCATCATAATGCTGAATATTTTATGGGTGGCCCTCCACGGGGATTCCAAGCATGCAAGGCAACTGTTTTACCGACTGCTTTATTTCTGAGTTATTTTATTACGCACTAAAAACCTCTCTACACCTTTTTTCAACAAACCGAAATTTCATGCCGCGAATTTCATGAAACATTTCATTTAAAAGGAGTCTAAAAAAAATAAGGTAGTTAACTTCAAATGGAAAACAATCAAAATCAAATGCTCTTCTATTTTTAAAGTCCATGTTGGCTATACCGGATTTTAGAACACAGATAGTTACTGACGTTATTTCGATTAAAATATATTTTTCCATTCTAATCAGCAAATTTGAAATGGTAAAATTCAAATTTCGACAAATAACCATAATTGCGATCGTTGGAATATTTTATCTTTCAGTCCATAGAAAGAAGATCTTTACAGTGATTTATAGCGTATTGTCCTAAAAATGTTACATATATTCCACATTTTGTATGGTTTTGTGTTTTATTGCTAATAAATGCAAGTGGTTAAATAAACAACATGTTCTTTTCTAAACATGCCCCGGCATAAAATGTGCAATATATATTACATGATTAAATTTATTAAACGGTGGGGGTGTTACACTTTTTAACTGCTCAAATAATTATTTTGCTTTTAAATATAGAAGAATTTAATTGATGTAGTTGGCATTTGTTGATAAAATTGTAAAGAAATTTTAGATTAATATTTTTATTCTATTGTGATCTAGAATTGTGGGTAGCCCTCAAAAATCCTTACTTCGATTAGAGAGACAATCCTAAATAGTTTTATTTACATGAGTAATTTGTATTTAATTTTAAGTATTTATATTTTTGTTATGAGATTTTTGCATTAAAAGCTCTTTAAATACTTTAAAGGATACTTCCGTTTAATTAAGATTTTTAAAATAACATGCGTGTTTCTAACTTCACGCACGTCTGACACATGCACAATTAGATTATTTAATTTAGCACATGCCATAAAAAATAGTGGAAAATTTACACTCTGCCATTCATTGTCGCTCAAGGAGGGTTTAAATTATTCAAGGACAATTGCACAATGGACACATACACATTAATTCATGACCTACTTTTTTAATTAAAAGGTATTATATTAGGAGAGTTCGGGCAACGTGATTAATTAAATTTTTTAATGTTGTATCTCGCATTTTGTTAATAAAAAAAAAGTCGTGAAATAGAGTGCAAAATACCCAGAGGCATAATCTAGATTGTTTTTTTACACAAAACGTTTATTTATTGGTTTTTGTCATCAACCAATTAAAAAATTTATTATGAAAGAGAAAACTTTGGGAAATTTTTATTTATAACAAAAAAATTCGAAATTATTATTCAACAAACTTTTTATTTCTAATATCTGATCAATACCCAAATGATTTAAGGCAGTAAGACTAACGTTAGTTTTTTTTATAGGGATGAAACTTGAAGTTGGTAATACTACTTTAATCTAGTGAGGATATCGAAGCAGACCGCCAACTATAGGTCCCTTTTCAACCTTCTTTCTACGAACTGATTTTAGGCAACGGATTTGTAATCTATGACTACCTTACTCTCATTCGACTTTCGTGCAACCCTCTAGTATTTACTCTCGAAAGCAGTGATTTCAGACTGTCGACTGGTGATTGTCGACCATCTTCTTCATCACGGAGTATCTTGTTAATTTCTAGCACTTGTCTAAGTCTTAGGTCCACCATGGCATTTACATTTAACAAGAGTCTGCCCGTTGTCCTAAGCCTTATACTAGCCAGTGCTGGACATTATGGGCTATCGTCTAAGTCTCATCCGCAGGAATATCTTTAGCGACTGACCCGCGTCCACTCTTCGCGAGGTGTTCATGTCCATCCCTTTAAATTAAACCGTAGTTTTTTCAGAGATTAACCTCTTCCCCTCTTGCGAGACTTCCTAAGTCTCCCTGCAATGGAAAAAAATATGTCCATCCACACAGAGCTCCATATGCATGCATAAGTCTTTATTAAAACTGCAGATCGACTGATATCCAGAGTTCGCAAACTAGAGACCAAGCAGTCTCTAGGCCACGCATTCCTGGCGTATGCTGTCTCACCGTGAATTTTTATAGGATAATGTTAACATGTCTCCACTCGAATTATTTTGCCAGACTCCTAGCAGAAACAGGAACCTGTCCGGCCGCCACCACTTAGAGGTATAAGCCAGAACTTCTGACAATGCACTCAGTTACGGCAAGCCAGCTGACGGCCCTGATAGCTGTTACTTGTTTTGTGTTTAGTTTAGTCAGAAGAACGCCTGCAAATTGTGTAGATTTTTTACGAAAAGCATTGTTCAGTTTCAGACACTCATTTTTGGTTGTGCGGATATATCAATAAACAAAACTGGCGCATTTCTTGTGGCTGTGGTTCCAGCAAAATGTTACAATGGTGAACGAGTAATTTCGCATAATGAACCCGTAAATTAGCCCTAAAGATTATGCGATTTAGCACCGGTAAACTGTTTTTGTAGAGCTATGTGAAGTCGCTGGTCTGGCCGATAAGACACAGACGATTGACGTCTTGGAAAACCACATTTACCACTTTATCACTCACATACGGCCTCCATTGCTGATAGAAAATTGGGCGCCCTACGTGCTCTCCGAAGTATCCAGCCATATGCTGAATATCATATTCAAATAAAAATGGCAAGGACATACCTGTCACAGGATTTGTACGGAAGTGAATATTTCCCCATTATTCAATTCGTAACGTTTTTATTTTGGTTCTCCAGCTTTTAATTGCATTAAATATGGTAGCACTACTGAACAGCTGGTTGCTAACGGATATAAAACAAAATGAAAGGAATACAAGCACACGAAAGTCAAGTATTTTTGAAGTAATAAAAAAACTACGTGGCAATGCTGTTTTTGTTCGTTTTCACACTTTTTTCCTGTTGATTAAATACATTTGAAAAAAATACATAAAATGTATTACAAACGTTCCTTTACATATGTTTTAGGACACAATTTAAATAAAAACAAAATTATTTACTATTTAAAATCTGTTTTGAGCACCCTTTTGGCGCAATTACTCTTAAATTCTTAAATTCACTTCAATTATTTGAGGTGAAAATATACGCAAAAAAATCGTTTTACTTTTTCTGGAGAAGCTAAAAACGTTTTCACTTTCGCTTTCGCACAAATTTGTTTTCTGTGACATACCTGTATATATCGTTGTTTTATTTCAATTTGAATTTCACAACTACTAAAAAAACGCCGGTTGTATTTACGTACTTTCATTTAACCTGCCTTAACTGCTCCTGCTGGGGCTGGAGATCATATTCGTTTTAGTTATACATATATTTCTATTATTAAATCATATCTTGATACAGGGCCGCTTCGAAAACATTATTGAACCGACTCTTAGGGAATATTGGCAAATAAATTCTATTCAGCACCTTTGGTGAGAATTTCGAATAAATTTCAATAGTCAATATTAATGTCTCTATATGACATAGGCTAAAAATATACAAAATACAGCAGAGAATACATCAAAAGATGTGACATGCAATTTCTTTTAATTAGAAACCAAATTGAAGTAGTGCAACATTTGCCAAGATCTCAAACTACGCCATTTAAATTGTGGAAAAAGTTTATTGAAATCGCATATATCCTCTTTATTTTCAATCCGCGTATTGTTAAAACTAGTGAACAATGAAGAGAAGTATCCGAGATACCAGAAGTTATATCAAGAATTTGGGAAAAGGAAAAGGGACGGCATTTATACAATGGCGGAAAATGAATATTTTAAATGCCAGGATTACATAGTTTTAAGAAGGCTATCCAATGGTTTTCGAAAAATTAGTTATAATATAATATACACATAACAAATACAGTGGTTCCTACTAAGAATCCATAAATGTCTCTCATAAACAAATATTGACACGCTAGGAAGTTGAATAGAAATGGGATGGTATTTTACATTTCAAAAACTTGCTTCTCTTTTGATCGCAGTACTTTTGACCGGATATATTTTTGGATAGGATCTTGGCCTTATTTTCACATTTATGTTTTGTGGGGATTAAATACTACACAATCCTACTAAAGTTGTGGCCGAATCTGACAACTTGTTGTTACGAATATTCAAGTGGTTTATTGAGTACAATGTTGACATGACAAAATTTTTTTTAAAGAAAAATGCCAATACACCGTACTTTCTAAAAATCAAACATAAAATATTAGTTGTGAACAAAGTTATGTGAAATAACCTTTAGCGAGAAGTTCGCGTAGCTCGTCTAAATCAAGTAGATTGTCATTAACACAATCACTGGCAATGAAATATTGATTGTAAAGATTTTTGCGAATCTACTCTGAAGAGGAATTTCTGTTAGAAAAAATGTGTATCTACCACTTATTCTCGTTTTTTCCCACGTCTACAAAAACAAACTATGATTCTAAATTCCGTACATTAGACTTGTTAAACAAACAGAGCAAGTTAAAATTCTTTAGTTTTAACTTTAAAAACAAACATAAAAATTCTTTTTTCCATTACATTTCAAATGTTTAATTTATAACGCAACAAAAGATACTTTCAAAATAAAATTCAAATTAAAATAGTTAAGGCTGGAAAAGTTTCAACATTGAACTCTCTTGTTTGGAAAAACCAACTAAAAAAAAATATTTAAAGCATTACACAAGAACATGCACCCCTACTTGTTGTCCCTTCCATAACCCAGCGATTCGCAATCAGCCGCACAACATTTTTGCATAAATGAAAAACATTTGAACATACAAATTTTTTAACTGATAAAAACTAAAACAAAAACTGAAAACACACTAGCAGGCAAATGGTTTACCAATGAGCTTGGTTGGCGGGGAGAAGAATACGGAAACAGAGAATGTTATAATATTTAAGATAAATTCTAATAGGTACGAGGGCAATTTGAGTTCCCAATTAAATAAAAGATTTTTCTTCACAATTTGTTCAGGTTTAGAAACAAAAATAATAATCATTAGGCGCTAAGTGTCGAGAATCGCTTTCGCTCCTTCAAGATAATCAAAGTGAATCCCAACGCATGCATAGCAAAAATCTGTTGTTGCCCGATATGCTGTGTTGTAATGGGTCCGCTTATGGTCGAGTGTGAGTAACTGCAGCACCTATCGCGAGGATAGTTTTTTTCGTGTCCATATGTTCAGATTAAACATTTGTGTTGGCGCAGCCACAACGTTAATCAGAAAACCAATTTTTAACATTGGAATTGATGGTGCAGAATCCACATAAATAAAAGTTTTATTGGCACACAATATCCATTTCTTCGCATTTTGGTCGTTCAGATAAAGCTCTATTATGGCGATGTGCCTTCTGGCTGTCAACAGTAGAGACAGTATGCTTTTCATTGATTATTAGTTGCCAAGTAATTATGCAGTCGTTTCAAATAACCAATTTTCTGTTAGCAGAGCAGACGTCTTCCAAATTCAGTAGAATACGTAGATGATACTGACTTTAAACTGATCAAGTCACTAAGAGATGAGCGACAGTCAAGTTTGTGGTTGCCTTTAGGGATGATGATCCCAAAACTATAGTCTTCATTCTCCATTTCCTTTGTTTAGTGAACATTGTTTAGCTACAGTGAACTAAAAGCCTTTTGATAAGTGAATTTGAAACCTACAGTACAAAAATTTAGTGCTCGCCTTCTGCCTGGTTTTCCTGGTCCCAAGAGGAACTTGTACTGGATGCTGCAGGTGAGGTATAGTTTATCTTTTCATGTTATTTTTAGCAATGAAGGGTAGTTGAAATATCAATGGTCCTCTTCTAATACCATTTCACACCATTTTAATAAAATTCATGTAAGAATTTATTTAATTCAACTTTTAAATACTGGGGTATTTAAAGTGACCATAGCGCTCCACTACTTGACTTCGAAAGAGTGAATACAGTTTCAGTTAGAGGAACATGTACCTACAATTTATTCATTGGGGTTAAAAAAACTTCATTTGAAAGTTAAGGTATGACGTAATAAATGTTTCCGGCTTTAACCTGAATCTTTTTATATTATAAAAGGTTTATCAAACAAATTTTGTATTCCAATTTGATTAATAAAACTTTTATAACTTGAAAATATTTTTATAAATCTTGCCTTAAAGATCTTATTCCCTTATAGAGTATGGATTCGTAGAATTTAAATAAATAGTACTTTTATATTTTAACTTTTGATTCTTTTATTTTTCACTAAGAGCAAATTGACTTAAATAATGCAAAATTTACTTCAATATGGCTGAATTTGTGGTACTTATTTCTTTTTCTTTAACTCTTGTATATTTTTCTACCCATAGAAGTTTTAAAAGAATATTTCGTAAGGAAATAAAAATTTGATATATGACAATTAAGTAGTAATTCTTCGTTGCTACTAGGATTTCAACCGAAAATAAAATTCGGTTAAAGGCGTTACTACATATATGGTACTTTTTCTTAGTTCTTCAAATAATTTTTCAGTTAGGGACTTGTAGCAAGATATGGGAAAGAAAGAGAGTGAAGTGGAAACCAAACAGAGGACTGTCTCTTTATGGTCGTTTGCTTACACAAAAACATTAAGAGCATTTAATTTGAAGAAGTTGAAATTGAACTTGATTGTTACTGATCGTTCGGACGATGTAGGTTATCTTGCAAAAAGTATCTACAATTCTCTTTGGAACTTGTATTTTTTTCTAAAGAGAATAAAAACAAATTATTTTAAATACTTGCCACTCCCCTTGCCCCACTCTTCCATAAACTTAAGAAAACTTGCAACGTGTGACATATATATGTACACATAATAATGGAATAGTCTTTTTTACTTTTTTACTATTCGTTTTCTTATCAAAACGCAAAGTTTTCATTCGACAAACAATAGTTCGATGCACTATGGTCTTCATTATAACCAAAAGCCCAAAACAACAAAAACAAAAGTGATAATATTGTATGTTACGAGTAAATGTGGTTGATGATGAATATGTTTGGCAAGAGAAGACAAAGTTTAAAATTCAAAATAAATTACATGTGGTACTCGTCTGTGTTACAACACTCAAATAGAAATAATGGAAAAGAAAACAAAACAACAAAATACCACCATTCAAACGAATCACTCTCATTGAAACAAGCAGCCAAGCCAACCCAACCATCTAAATAACTAACCGCCACTCCACAATAATCTACCACCAAAGATATTCATTCATTCGTTTAGTCACTGGCGCAGACAAATTTCAGTATAAACTGAAACTCGAGCGCGTTAACAACACTTCCTCTCGAGAAGATCGTAGAAGATCTAACTCACAGAACCGAAGACCTGGAAAAATTTTAACAACTTCTGTTAAAAGTAAAAAAGCGTTTATGAGTGTTTGTTAAGTTGATTTGAATTTAAATTTCCTAAGGTTCTTTATGTAAATCTTTTATTAAACTCCGACACCATGTGAATCCCCGTGAAAAAGCAAATTTGTGTAACGGCCAACCGTTTTGTTCGTTTTTCCATATCAATCATTTTACAAATAGTATGAGTACCATCTCACCACTCTTATGCGGTAAAATATTCATAAAAAATATGTTCATTAATCCTACAACCATAATAATTATCGTTTGAAGAAAAAAATAATAATAGACTTTATGGCAAAATAATTGAAATATGTCACTTTCATTTAAAAAATGTGTTCAAATTGCAACAATTAAAAATTCGTATAGAAATTTTAATATTTCGCTCATGTTTTGTTAATAAAGTGATTTTAATTAAACAAGTTTTGAAATAATATTCTAGAAATTATTTCCTTAAATTGAAGTGATATCGTGTAGAAAAGAAGAATTAATTGATAAAAAGCCAACTGTGAGACATAAAATTTATTTTGGGATTAAATCACACTGGTAAGAAAAAACTTTAAAAATAAATTTAAATAAAATTTTAAATTTTAAATAAATTTTTGAAATAATTCTTTGGTAATTTTGCTAAGTTGCTCACATTATTGTTTTCCCACACCCACTTCAAAGGTGGCACAATTCAAAATTTCTTAATTTTGAGTTAATACATGAAAATAGCTTATTATTAATTTGTCTACCCATACGCAAACTTCTACATTGTATTTGTTATTGTAAATTGTCGAAAAACACACTAATTGCACTGCACTGTAATCGGCAAGTAAAGCGTATTATAATACAAGCAGATTAATTCCTTTAATGTTTTTTTTAATTTCATTATGAATGAATCAGTTTTTTCTTAATTCAGCTAAAGAGTCATAATGTTTCATAAGCTTAATAACAGTTTTCTGCGTTTACTGAAATATGACAAATTTTAAGTTGTGTCACTTTTGAAATTAGTATGCGATATATACTATAAAATTAGAAAAAATGCTTCGTTATGACAACTAAATTAAACTTGTTGTTGCTACTAATCAAAATGGGGTTGGATGTTCGGTGTTTTTTTAGTCTAAAATGTCAGATTAACTTCTTAACTGGCTTTATTTGCAGGATATTTTCTTGTCATACGACATCAGGGGGTGGACCAAAATAATTTTTTGTTAAACAATATATTTCGTTAGCGCCGCTGAACGATTTTATGAGCATGAATGCAATAAGTAAAAAATAATGTAGTACCCAATTTTCACTATGAAAACGAGCGCTACAATAACCAGCGAACGATATGGACCTGCATGAAAACGCTAACCATTTTAAATACAGCACCCTACCCTCATAATTTTATGACGCACCAAAATAATTTTATTGTATTGTTCAACTCAACCATGTTGCAAAATTTATGGATGGAAATTATTCAATGATTAAATATAAACAATAACTTGTTTATCGCGACTACAGAGGTGTAACAATTTTTTCAAGTAACCATTTTATGTTTACCAAAACAATATATTGTTGTAGAGAACATAATATGGTTGTGCTGACCATGTCTCAACCCCGCTTTTTCTTTGCATGCATGCGACAAGTGGCTCCGTCAGGAAAACGCTACGTGCCACACAGCCAACGCACAACAGACACTCACCAGCTACCTGTTTTCGCGGCTTAAAGTGAATTGGCCCCTAAAATCATGTTTTCTGAAGCCGCAGCTCTATACCAATAAGCTGGAATGGACCGATGCTCTCAAAGTCAACATAATGTATTCTATTCTTCAAAGTCAGCCACATCATTCGCGTCATTCATTGAAAATTATACACCTGTGATTCCGTGGTCAATATGTGAACAGTGCCATATTTCATATATAGTGGCACACATGGAAATTTTAAATGCAAAAGAATTTCCTTAATAATACGCACACAATAACCCAGCGAACCGCTCTTATTAGAAACCCCTTAATCCTTCATTTAAAATACTTTCTTTACAAGAAATTTTTAAAATTTGTTTCAAGAACATATGATTTTAAAAGCTACAAAATATTTCTTTCTGAAAAGTACTTTTAAATAATTACTTTAAAAAACGTACCAAAAAAGTACTTTTAAAAACTCCAAAGCATTGCGTCTTTTTACAGAGTACTTAAAAAAATATAATTTTAAAGTAGTTTTTAAAGATTATTTTTATAGGAGTTATTAAAAAGTATCGTTTAAAGAGTACTTTAAAAAGTACTTCTTATATATTAATTTTTAGAAAATATTTTATAATATAACCCTTCTAAAAGTACCCTTTAGAAAGTGCCTGGTATGAAGAAAAAACCTGTAAATACCTTAATTTGTTTCGCTGTCGTTTCTACTTAAAGCTTGGAAATATTATACTTTGTGAAATGAAATTTTGTTGTTATTTCTAGAATATTAATTCATGATTATTTTTTTCACTATTGAATTTATAGTTAAATATATAATTTAAAAGTCTATTCGTATTTACATTTTGCACATTTTCGTACTTACAAAAACTATAAACTAATAATGTGTTGGTTATGGCTCGTTTGTTCAGGCACTCCGGTGGTGTAATGCAATCCCATACTTTCAGTGTTTTGCTATTCAAAACGTGCACATGTCGCTTGTGGGTTACTTCTCAACCGTCTTTTCACAACTGCCACAACAGACTTAATAGAATATATTTATGTCTTAATTGGATGATGGATGGGCAGTCCAAAACATTCATATTTATCTCTTGGTACTAGTTTCTACGATTTTAGCAGTACTAGCCGCAACTCCGTCTCCATCTATTCTACTGATGCATTTGGTGTTATTCCTCTGAAAGATTTATGTACTGAAGGCACCTACTGTTGGCTCTATAAAGCTTTTCGAGGCCCGATTTTATATAGCAGCCAGAAAACTTAGCTGACCGTTTGTACAGTCCCATTTACTTTGAGGCGTTCTTTTGCCCATAAAGTTCGTTTCTCCATTTGAAATGCAGTAGGGTTAGTTTTTGTGCAAGCCTACTTTTTTGTGTAGGCTTTTTATAATAAAAGTCAAATTGTGAAAGCGGTTTAACCTTAACTTGTGATCTCTTCTTTCAACGGGCTAAGAGCACTACACAACTAGCTTTCGGAGCATATATTGTATATTTTTTTTATTGTGAAATCCAACAATCGGATTTCGTATTGTGTGCTACCGGAAATTTCTCCACACATTTTTATTATATGATTTGACCACGTGCTGTTGTACAATAGATTTCGGTAAATTTAAATTTGTTCCATTGGTCTCTTTTGAACTATTAATTTAAGAATCTGTTGAAACAACCTTTCCACGTTATAGTTCACGATTTAAATCATTTTTACCAAACTTGACCAAAATCCAACTTCAAGAAAAATAAATTCTATAAGGAAATAACGGCTGTTATTTGTCTATAACACGTAACTTATGTATCAAGTGAAGTTACAAAATTTTTAATAAACAGGGTTAAATTTTATAGACAAATTGAATACAGAGAAAGAAGAAAGCCATCTGCAAATTACAATTTAGAGCCACACGAAATCCAAATTCCAGCGCGTCAAGCGCGGCGTTAGATACAGTACATTTAAATATATAAATAGGTGAATTGGAATACGATGTTTCACTGTCTGACATGATATCTGGAATGACATTCAGAAAACACTAACCAATTCCCAGATGGCAAAAATAAATTTCTTCTCAATTAAATGTCGCAATTTGATTAGGAAAGCTCGAACCATTCTAAATAAGAATAAAATCTATAACTTGAAAGTTATAGCAGCTTTTCGTAAGCGTTTCGATTTTATTTCAAACGTATTTTTTCTTAGTTTAACTTTAGCTTCACCAAAATTTTTCCTAAGCAGGTTGCATTACACGAATAAAAGGTATCATATGAAACATAAAAATTATATTTTTTAAATACAAAGTTATGATAACTATTTGCGGGTTGTGGTTTTGGCAAAGTTCATTATTTTTTTTTTATAGCTGATGTGAACAATTAAATTCAAAGCTTTTGCTTACATCACAAAATCTTAAACCAAACTCATTAGTTTGTTTTTACGAGTATAAACTCTAAAATAACTGACATTAAATATTTGTAATACAAATACAATTATTACATTTGAATTATGTAATTTAATTTTGAATAAGAAAAAGTTTATGAAGCAAATTTCAATGCAAATGAACTCTAAATAGTTTTAAAGGTTTCAAAAGTTTTAAGCAGTTAATCGTAAGATTTTGTTTTAATGGAAGTCTTTGTAGCGAGGCGGGTTAAAAAAGGTCAGTTGTGAAGAGTAGCATCGCTATCAAATTTATCACCGTTTATTAAGAGGCTCTCAGTCCAACTAGTAAGATGGTAGATTTTTGTAAAGTATTTCCGTCATCCCTTGTCAAGTTTTTTTTTTTTATTTTTTGAGACAAACCGGTTTCGGCTATGTGCCTTATTCAGTGTCATTTTTTTGTTCTGGAACGAATTATCTACCTCAAATCACCCTGTCGATAAAATTCATTTTCAGCCTTCTTACTATATTGTGAGGCCAACTCAGGAAAGTAAAAAAAGCCAAAATATGAGATTGGCAAACTTTGATATCAGCACCATTAAGGCCAAATAAAATTCGAACGTATTATAGTGTAAGAAAGATAGGTATTTAATGGCACTGTCATATAATACGGATAAAGATTTGATAATTGTATGCCCCTCGTCATTTTTAAAAATATTTCTATACACTAAGGCATTTAATTGTTGCAAAAGTAACAGAAGTAAACAATAAAAATAGCTGTTGAAGAAGTCGCCGCCGATGCTTTTTTCTTCGGCTTAAAACTCTTGTACTATTTTTACCCTTTTTATTTACTTTTTTACAATGAGTCTATGAAAATCTTAGCCGTCAACTGGCACAACGGTATGGCTTGCCGTAGGTGAGTGCACTGCCAGAAGTTTTGATATATACCTTTTCGTGGTACGCCCGGTAACAGGTTCCTTTTTCTGCTTGAAGTCTGCATCAATAAGTTGAGCGGAGAGAAGTTAACATTCTCCTATAAAAAGTCGCTAATCCACGGTGGAACAGCGTACGCCAGGGATGCGCGTGGAAGAGGAAACTTGTTCTTTAGTATGTGAACTTTAATGCAGCAATACCAGTCCATTTCCAGTTTTAATCGAGCTCTGTGCAGACGGCGTTTTTTCTCTATTAATCGTGGAAATTATACGAATTCTCTGAATAGAGGCTGAGGCGGTAGCGCTATTGAGTATGAATGTGAGTACTGGCTAGAATTAGGCTAGGGACCACGGGCAGACACTTGTTAAATGTTAATTCCATGGGGGACCTAAGCCTCAGACAAATGCTAGCAATTACGGGAGACTCCGTAATGAGGAAGAAGGCCGACAGTCGATATTCTGCAATCACTACCGTCAAGAGTAAAGGCTAGTGTTAGCATGAGACTCAATTCGAAGAAAGAATGAGGTCGAAAAGGGATGCATTAAGTAAGTGGTCTACTTCGAAATCCCCCAACATTAATAATAATCAAAACCTTGGGCGCCAAAAACTCTCGAGACCCGCCGTCGACTGTTTTAACTTGTTTAGAATGTTTTCCAACAAAAATCTAGCGCACATGACGAGTAAAATATTGTGAAAGAAGCTTATGTGAGATGCTATGACCGGGCCATCCATCCCAATCACTGGGGACTTAGCACGCATTTTAGTTAACGAAATCTAAATAAAAACCATGCTTTTGGTGCCATAGAAATGGAATTTCCATTAACGCTAGGCGGCACTTTTAAATCAATGACTTAAAGTAAGAAAATCAAGGCAATTACTCTGTTCGCAAGACTTATACCTGTTGGATAATTTTTTCTTTCCAAACTCAACAATATACATGGCTCGTTGGTAAATGATACTTTAAGCGAAGGAGAAGTGCAAACTTCATATTTAAATAATTATGAAAACAGATTGGTTAATTATAGTACCGCCCTCGTACATTTCACAAAAAAATTTTCTTTTTTGATATGATAAAAATGAAAAGTTTTTATAATTAAATTCAAATGAAACATAATTTAATTTTGCGTTCACCTTTAAACAAGTTTTTGAAATAATTTAATTCAAAATTAAGTAAATTCAATTTAGGTGTGAAATTGCTCAGGCATTAAAAAAATCATTTTTGATAAGTTATTAAACACACCAACATCTTTTATGTTTGTTCAATTTATAAAAACAAATTGCAACCATTTATAAAAACAAATTGCAACAATTTATAAATTGTTAATAAAATTATAAACTTGAATAAGAAATGCCCACAATCTTTATGCTTCAATAAGCAAAATAGATAAAATAACAAACTAATTTATTTATCGTATTGAATTTATAATTTAATGATTAAAAACGAATGCATTTGGATAATTTGAAAAGTTTCTATTATTTAATGTATTATTTTATCGTTTGGTTTTCCCTGACCATAAACTCAAGGCAGATTATTATTGTACTTTCCTAATGTGTTCAACGAATAAATGAACATTGGGGAGGCTCAAGATCTTTGAGAAAACTTGCTTAAGAGTTTTCTTATGTAATAAATAAGTGTGTTGCAACTACTTATCTATTTACGTTGCTTTTGTTTTTATTTTGATTGTACGAGTATTTTTATTGATCCTTTATTTATTGTTGTACTCTCCCTAGACTGTGACTGGCCAATATACCAACAAATTCGGCAAAAATTAAGTGTTTTTATTCGATTTTAATATCACTCTGCCTCTTTCCAAATACCCTTAACATTGACCTCACATTCTGACTGCCTTCTGAATTTGCTAAACCTTACGTTGGCAGCGCTGCTATTAGTGTCAGCGATTTCGGTTGCTTTCACAGGGTTAATGTTAAGAGTCATAACGAAACTTTGTACTTATACAAGAATATTTTTTAATAATTAAACTCTATTTGAGATCAATGTCCATGTACTAAAATAGAACTGTTCAAAAGTCGTTATATCTAGAAAAAGTTACTATTTAGGGAGCTTCACAAGCTAAAGAAATTGTTGTTGCAATCACAACGTTACAAAAAGTAGTCAACGCTGCAGCTAGTGACGAATTCTTACCTGACGTGAAATAGCTTGATGAATTGAAAGAGCTATGGTATCATCAAGACTCCTGAATATGCCCACTTATGAAAAGAAACGTTTGGTGATCGCAAAACTTTACTTCAAAATTTATGCTTGTAAATGTGTTTCCAAGATCGTGCAAACCACTGTTGGATTATTATCTGTAGGGCATATCAAATTGTTAATATTCAGCCATCAACAAAAGACAACCTTGGCGCGTTAAAGACGTATCGTGTTTCTTCTAATTCGTCTACTCAAGCTTAACCCTACGTCTTGACTAGCCAGAAATTTGTTCGCACATTGAGAGAGCGTCTGCAAAATAACGAGAGAAAATGTGTTCGTGTCTTCTGTTTAAAGAATACGTGTAGAGGTTTGTGTTCGGTTTGAGCATAATTTTTGTCTCTCAATGAGATTGTATGGATGCTTTAGCATAGTTTATGTACGGGTGTTTACAGACGAACGCACACACAAAGAGTTGTGCGAAGAATTGTTCGGACATCTCTGTTTGAATATGAAGCGAGCATGAACAGCGACGGTCTTGACTAGCAAAATAACTGTGCACGCAGCAAAATGTGCGATGACTAAACAAATTTATGGCTAGTGAAGACGCTATATAAGCTTTATTGCTAAACAATGTTGCCACATACTTAAAAAACCTTTATTATCATATTTTACACCAGTGGCTGACGCGGCTTTTAACGTGTTAATAAAAATTATTATGAATTATTACGTTTTTGTGAGAGTGCTGTGGCTTAAGTAGTTAGCGCGTTGACTATTAAGCATGCAAGTTGGCTGTAGTTGCCTGGGTTTGCAATCCCAGCCGCTGCCAACCAAACTCAAAAGTTTTTCTGATTGCACTAGCGCTTCCATTCAGACTGGTATATTTTTCGCAGTGCCCTCTTTCGTCTCTATTACTTTATAGCACGTCGTCCAAGTAAAATAATCTATAAAATGGCTATACTAGCTTCCAGTCAAGCGCTATTGCAGAGTTGCAAACACTGAAACTTTTCTTTCTATCCTTTCTACTTTTCCAACTGTCTTCCCTAATATATTCCTTTCCAAAGAAAGTAGCACACTTATTCAAAGAATAATTACTAGGCAAAAGTTGCCTCAGTGTTAAGTTCCTTTATAAAAAAAAAATTAGAAAAACCAATTTTTATTTTTTTTATTATTATCTTATATTCACTGACATCTACATAACAAATATGTAATGATTAGTAATTAGATTACTTTCATTTAAAAGGTGGCGTAATTATATTAAATTAAATAAGATTACGAATATTTCCATTTTCGCATAAAACTAAATTATTACGATTACAAGTAGTCAACAAGTAATCAGGATTACTTGAGATTACTATCAAAGAAATCCTTGACAGTAGTCAAATTACTTTCGGTTCTTTTCATTTATTATTATTTTATTATTTATCATATTTTGTATATGAACAAACTTAAAAAAAATTAAGCATATTAAAAAATAGAAATGAGATTGAAAATTTTTACTTAAAATATTTGTGCTAATATTTTCATTAAAAAATATGTTTTATATTGCTATCACATTACAATACTGCGGAAATAAGGAATAAGTGTTTAATTCGACTTAAGCTGAAAACGAATTAATAGATGCACTGTGATTCCCCAATTCAGTACCCTTCAACGAAATTTCTTTTATTTAGCGCTATTTTTCGGGGAAATTATATTAAAATGAATTTCTGTTTACCTTTTTCATTTGGAATAGTAATTTAACTTCGACATCTAGGATCTTAAGAGAACATAAGTTGTTTTTTTAATCAAGTTTATAAATGTTTTAAAAAGTAATAATGTTTTTAAAAATCAACTTTATAGTTTAGTCCTTATTGACACAGAAATTAAGTAATTAGCACCAACTGAACGAAAATAGCAAAATGTTTAATTACTTGAGCTTGAGGTCAATATTTTTTTGAAAATTTTTTATTGTTTTTTCCCGAACTACAAATATTATTAATTGTTAAGTAATTTCAATCTTTAGGCATGAGTTCGTTTTTTCTTTCTATTCAGAAAGAGAATTATTTATTCAACTAGTAATCATTACGATTCTTTTGAAGATGTAGTCTAATTAATAACTAATCGTAATTAAATACCTATGGTTGTAACATTTAATTCAATAGCTGGTAGCATATTCTGGCTATTTTCCGTTTATATTTCACTTCAAATTTATAAATACCCGTCTGTGCAGGTTTCATGTGTTAGTCTTACCTAAAAAGCGACAATTCGCTGTTGACAGATGAATATTATTGCTAAAGGTCTAAACTTTCAAATAAGTGGAGCCATCCGTTGTAACATAGCGAGAGCTTTTTTCTACTGCAAATATTTTACTTTGAAGGTGCTAAATTTGCTTTTTTCTTGTCTTATTTTATAATTGAATTAATTACCTTATTAAATATTTATCTTTTATTTAATAAAATATAGAAATTTTTAAAAATGTATCAAATCCCCTTTTTGTGTTGCTTTTAAAAATTATTTCACGGAAAGTAACCTTTGATATTTTTTCGAAAAGTCGGCAGCATTTAAATCTAGCTAAAAGTAAATTTACTTATTTGAAGCCCTCAACTGTCAAGCGTCACAAATATTCATGACGTCAAAACTTAACTTTGATTTTTCTACCTTTTCAAACATCCATTAAAATGTCGAACACCCAAATCACATTAATAACACACGTTCAAGTAAAATATCAAAACTTTTTTTCCCGCATTGTACCAAAACAATTTTACGATTTTCCAAACTATTCATTCAAAAGTTCAAGCTGACAGGTATTTGTATCTGTGAGTATAAAACAGTTTTCGACAATTCCAATTTCATAATTCCATAAATGTCATCAAACTGTAGCCAAATTATAAACAAATAAATAAAACACACAGATAAACTGCATTGAAAAAGCGCTCAAGGCTTTTTTAACAGTTAAATTTATTTTGTATAAAAAATAAATAAATGATATTTTTTGTCTCATGGTTCAGCGATCAGTTGCCTTAATTAATTTAATCTTTTCGTCTTCCGTATTGTATTGAAGAAGCTCAAAGTGAATATTTGTCAAACATTGCTGAAGTTAAATCTTGTTGATTTTTAGTGGCAATTTGCCTATTTTTTGGGCCAAACAAATAATAAATGAAAGTCGCATCATGATAAGAGTAGAAATTGCAAATAAAATACGAAAGATTATTTTTGCTCGAACAAGTTTTAAGTTAAAAGAATAATAAAAATTAGCGTTTCATTAAAATGATAATTATTTTGTAAACAGACAACATTTTTTATTTTTAATTGACTCACATACCAACGTAAGAGCGGGAGAGCAGAAGCGGAAAATAAAAATAAAAGAGAAACACCAAGTGCACTCATTTATTATGGGCTTTCTCTCACAGCGATTAGTGGTTGATGTTGAAGTCGTATTCTGCTTCATCATTAAATACTCAACACAAAGCGTTAGTTGGACCTCGACTCGCTTTGAGTCGGGGTTCAATATCATTTATTAGTCACGTTTCTATGCAAAAAATACTATTATTCGTGTTGAACTACTCGTATTCTAATCGTTAACGAGGTGTGTATGTCTTCTTGGCGATCCTGCCACCTTGACGTATTGTTATCTGGGAGATATCGGAGAACCATTCACCGATTTCATGTCATGATTTCACTATGAGCAATAATTCTTTTCTTTCTGCTGCGGTCTTAGCTTTATGGTGAGAGACATAACTGAAGCATCATTTATGAAAAATGTTTATTGCGAAAAGTCCTTTTTTCAAATTCTATTTATTTTACGTACAAAATTATTTCAGATATCCGACTACTACAGTTCTATTAATTACACTCTAGGGCACAATTTATATGTACTGGGAATTGTGTAATAATAGCCACTAGAAAAAAGTTTATGATTAACAGCGTTGCCAAAATTCGATTTACTTTTGTTCGCTAAACATTTTAGAAATCATTTTTTTATATGGGGTTTTTATGGATCTCGTTCCTACTTCCCGTTCTGAAAATAAGATACAAATTAGCTATATTAAAAAATTTGGCTTGTGGCTCTCCTGTTAAATACGAATTTATCTGTAACCAACTTAAATACTATTTAATGGTAAAAATTAATTTAATTAAAATTTACCAACTGCAATCGATAATTTCTTTTTATTTTCAACACTTTTTCACTCATCACTGATCTCGGAGAATGCAGTAGACTACTAGTGCGGTAACCGAAACTTCTCCATAATAAGTTTTTAATATTAATGGAAGAAGAGGACTATCGAGATTCCACCAGCGAATAACAGTAATGGTACCACGGGAGCCAGAAGCTTCCCCGAGACTTCATCTCTTTTTAATATTTAGTGAGGGTATAGCTTAGTGGCTGTGTTTTAGGTCCAAAGCACGGAAAGCACACAAAACGCCAATAATATTGTATGACTTTAAATATCCTTCTACTATTAAGAAAGGCGTCTAATTTTGGCTTAGACAGCCAAAGCCTATGTATTGAAAAGGAAAGAGCAGCTACTGTGGATGAATTTAGTTGACCTCTTGGTAGTCAATCGCAACATTTTGTAGCTTTGACTTTCTCACGTTTACAAGTAAACTGAATTAAATTATATGAATTTAATTGAATACGTCATTTAAATTATGTGATTATACTTTTTTTTTAAATTAAATTATTATTTCAAACAGGATAAATTGTCAATAAACTCTACTTAAATATTTATTTGTATCTACTGCATAAATAATATTGATTTGCTTTAATCAAATTAAATTAAAGCTGATGGAAATGTTTGTAATTGTACATAACATGCCTTTGATTTCTTTTTTAACAAAAATAATTTGAGATATAATTTTTCCGTTACACTGTACAGCGAGATAGTCAGCATAAAAGTTTCTCAACAGCACAAATAATAGCGAACTCTACTAAAAACTTTAATTCAATAGGAAAGGTTTAGAGTTGGGCTCAACAATTTAGTAAATTACAAAGTGAAGGGGGGCAGCGTATAAAAACTAAAAAGATGACGGAACTTTAAGATCATTTACTCCAATTTCAACGCCTCTATAGTGAATAAATTCGAGCGAAACTTTTCACTATTGAATGTTCCGTTGGCAGTAAGAAAAACTACCGGCCCCGAAATGTCGCATTCACAGCAGCTTGTAACCTTCTACTAGACCCAATAAACTCAAAAAAGACGCCTCTTCTTACCGTAGGACCTTTTTCAATTGGATTCTGCTTACGAAAAACAACAAAGGAGGTATGATTAAGCCACATTTCGTTGATGGTGTTCGGATTGGATGGCGAAAATCAACCATTGAGTAATGTCGAGAAGCAATCCGATTTAATGGCCACATTGCTAATGCGATTTATGGTGTTACGTTTAGTTGCTAGGTTACGTCAAAAACCAGGGACAATATCACATGTGAAACAATTTTCCGCCCGATATATGCGAATAATCGAATGCAAACATTCTCGCGGTGGTCATATAATTCAACTATAAAGTTAAATGCACTCGTAACATGTTTCCAGCAACGAAATTATTATCTGTAATTTGAAAAATCCACAATGAGAGGGCTACCCCCACAAGAGTTAACTACATGCATAAAGTGCATGGAAACATTTTGGTGTTCGCTGTGTAGCACGTAGAGTCGTGTTGTTGGGAAATTCGGTCTAAAAGTTTCATCATTGGTCTGTAACGCTCTATGTTGACGTTGTACTCTAGACTACGGGCCAATGGTGCCACCATTTTCAAATCCACTTTAATATTTGAATTCCGCTTGGGGCACCTCGTATAGGTTAGCATCATAGGAGCAATTTTTGCTTGTTAACATAATCAAATTAAATTTTGCCTGGTCTCTAAAAATGTTTTTTTTAGCAGAAATTGCGCTACTCTAGCAAATTTTATTTGGAAGTGCTGCTCAATCGTAAAAGCTTCCACGGAGATTTGTCTTAAGGGATTGAATGATAAACAAAAGATTTGAGAGATGACGCCACTAACTATAGAATTACCACTGCGGTAATAGGTGCGATGCAAAGCAACGAGCAATGCTATCCAAACTCCGTGCCCCCACACCAATCTTTACAACCCATTACATATTAAAGCTAATGTATTTGGTCAATAAAATTTGGCTGTATATTATATATTGTTTTTCTTTTTTATACATTCCTTCCTTCCTTCTATTAATGCCTAAAAGTTGTTTAAAATGTATTTTATAATGAATTAGAAATGTTAAGTGCAGAGTAGTAAATGTGTTTTGATAATTTTTAAATACCACTTAGGTAATGAAATAAAAACACACTACCATATGAGTTTTGGGGGAACTAACTACAATTTTAAACGGCTTCCATTTACATATTCACTTAGGCATACCAGACTCCCCCAAGAGCAATAATTTTAGTGTATCCATGCAAACAACAACAGCAACAACAAGGCTTCAAGAGCGCACAGCCACCACTACCAGTATTTGAAACATGCAGAAAACTGCACTAACTTTAAAACAACTTTATCTAATAATAACGCTATCTCGATGTGACTGTCAAACTTTTTGAGAGCGATAGAAGCATCAAAAAATGACGGCCATATTAATAAAAAAAAATATTTGAGGTTTAAAGTACACAATAGTTAACAAACGCGTGAAGGCTGTTCATAAGCAGTTTTTAACAGATATATATTTTTTTTTGAGGTTTTGTAGGCAATTAATATAGAAGTGGTTTCCAAAAAGGCTTGTGTCGCCTAAAAAGATTGGAAAGCAAAAAACAATTCACAATTTTTCTTATAACCAGTACATCCATGTACGTGCGGAATAATGATTTAGGCACAAAGTATAATTTTATATTAAAGGAAACATTTCATTAGCGCCTAATATATATTTTTGTTTCGCCCGTGGGGGTATTTAAAGTCGCTAGTTTATGCCTCTAAGCAAAAGAATGAACAAATTTATCGAGAATTATGTCATCGAGAAAAATGTCAAGCAATTATTTTTCAATTAATAAATAAAAATAGCCTTTTTATGAAGCCCAATATATTGGCGGGTAATAAAAGGAAATAAAATAAAAAAAATCGTATAAAATAGACTTAAAAGCTGTGACCTAAATTAAAAAAAAAATTACAGGCGAATTTAATGACCATTTTATCCTCCTCTTTAAGGTAGAAACAAAATTCTGTCTCCTTTCCACAACCGCCCAGTTATTTGTTTTTTACCACTAAACACATACATTCACACAAATTTCAATACATGCAAGTAAAATATTTACTTTATTTTATTCCTTTTGTATACATTTCTTGGTTACCCTCTCTAGCCGCCAATCCTCTGACGCACAGCGTTGCTAAATACGTAGATTTATCTGGATTTTTCAGTTTTTTGAAGCGTTAAAAAATATACTCGTACACTCTTTTATTAGAAACAAACATTTTCTTTTATATTTTATTTAGATTTTTGCCGTAATTTTTTAAGATTTAAACAAAGTTGCTTTTTTCATTTCACACTATCTGAAAGCGATTTACAGTGGTTGAAGGACCTGTAGATTTTTGGAAAGTTCTGACAGAACGAAAAATGACACTGAAGATGGCACATAGCCGAAACCGGTTTGTTTCCAAACCAAACTTGACAAGGGATGACGGAATATCGGTCCAAAGATCTACATCAAAATACCCAGTCGGAATATTAAATCAAGAATCAGTGGAAAGTCATATTTCTCGGAAATAGGCTGTGATGCATTATAGATATGACGCAGAGTAATTAAAACTGATTTGAAATCGCGAAACTATTTAGTGAGAGAGGCGTCAATTCGTCAGAAATCATTTCACTCCTGCCGAACATGGAGAAGTCAGTCGAAAGACCTATTTCCCGGAATTAGGCTGTGATGCATTATAGATATGACACAGAGTAATCCAAACAGATTTAAAATCGCGAGGCTATTTATTCATCAGACATCATTCACAATTCGTCACACATTATTTCACTTCTACCAAATATGGGGAAATTATTACAAAATATTATCGAAATTCTGGCTAAGTTGTAAATACGCAACGTGAATTTTGCCGTGAGGACGGCCGTCATCGTTACTTCACTGTGCAGGCAATTCTTTTCATTATGAAAAAGTTTGACCGTGCGTACATTTTTTTGGACCTCAGGCCACGAACCAGACATTCAGAAGTGAAGAAAATGGTCGTAGCGGTCAGTATCGCAAAAGACTCAAAAATGTCGAATCAGTGCTGATGAGATGAATTGGGCATCGCCAGAGAATCATATTGGCTTATTTTGCAATGAGAATTGAGTCAATATTCGTACAAGATTGTGTTGACCCAAAAACTGAGGCCGGAATACCTACCAGAGACAACGCTGAGATATCGCTAATTGGGCATTGGAAATGTTGGCTGAAGTTGCGGATTTTCACCAAAAAATCATCTTATCGGGCTGCAAGCGAAACCGATGATGATGAGCTATTCCGTACGAAAACAATTGTAATAATCATACGTTGTTGTTTTATTTATATTTCTTATCGTTCTTATCTGGCCACCCTATGCATTTATAATCCGAAAGTACTTTTTTTGTTATATTTGTTTGTTTATACAGTCATTAAAATATCACAAAAAGTAATAAAACATACTGTACTATGCTATAAATTCTACAAGTTTTGTTAACAATGACACTTCAAGCGTGCTTAGCACTAATAGGGAATTTAGACATAATTTAATTTATTAGTTCTTAAGAACTGAGTTCCCTTGTAGTTTTTTTTTTTATCCTTTAGTTTTTCTTTTAGTTTTCCTTTCTAAATAGGTAACAAATCAACCCTTACAGTTAGATTTATTTAATATTTTCCATTCTATCGTTTAAAAATGAACAACCAGCAGTAGCATAAAAGGTAACAGCAAACAATTGGTATTGCTGTGCTGTTTCAACAGCACATAATTTTGAAGTTGTTTGGTGCTGCTGTTTTGCTTTTAACGTGCTGTTAAAATATGGTTGCAAGATAGAATAGCGCAGTGTTTAATATCATATTTGCACTGCTGCTATTGCTGTTGTATCTTAAATACAAGCTTCAAGCTTTGAAATGCTGAAATATATACAAAATACTTGCTTTCATATGTGGAGTAACTATTTCAGCTTACGAGATATTTGGGGAACGCTTTTATAAAAGAAAATAATATTTGTTTTTCAAATTTTAACTTCTTTCTTAAATTATATGGCAACAGCGCTCATGCGTGTTGTGTGTGGGAGTTTGCATGTCATACACACATTTGCTATTGTAAGTGTATTTATGTGGAATTTTTTATTATAATTGGTTGTTATTTAGAATTCTTAACATACATAAATAAATTAGGGAAATATAGAACTAATCTAAGTTGTTGTGAACGGTGCACTTCGGTATCGCCTTTTTTTTGCAATTATATTTGTCAAAGTTTGCTAAAAGAAGTTTTTTCCTGTTGTTAAACTAATTTTTTTTCTAACACACGTTTTCCGATTTTTGTTTTTGTATGTTGATGGTAAAGTAATTGACTTTAAGCGTTTTATTTTTTGGATTTCGCCAATTTGATTTGGTTTTTTTTTTTTTTGATTATCTATTGATTTAGCTGTCTTTTATGATAAGAAAGATTTTTGTAGAAATTTTCAGTGCTTTTGGCGTTTAAATTATTAACTTTTAAATTCATCAACTTTTCCGCATTTTTAAAATCTCTGCGACTCGAAGAAATTCACAGCTTCATAAATGTGTTGCCACCGAACAAATAAAATTTAGAGATGTTTCGTGCTTTGGTTTGTAAGTTTTGCCGATTTTTCTGACTGCGGTTTTGCCGTGTTTTTAATTTGGATTTTATCATGTCTGTCATTCCTTGAAAATATTTTTTTTATATTTTTGACTTTTTGCTAATTCGTGCCTTTTTTGACAATTTTGTAATTTCGATTCCCTGCAGTTTTTCTAAAATCTTAAATTTTCTGATTTTGTAATTTTAGCGTTTTGTTTCCTGTTTAGTTCTTGCTTACATTTTACAGAATTTCAATACGAATAGACTACAAGGCGTTAAAGTTATCGGAAATATCTGGATAAAACTCACTAGGGCATCGTTAAATCCACTTTTCTGCTTCGATTGTAGTACAAATGAATATTGTAGAAATATAAACGGAACTTATACATTTTTAATCGGTAAAAATTTAATTAAAACATAACAAATGGGGAGAAATTAAACTCTGTTGCAGTAAAGTTGGTATTTCTTAATATTTTTAAGTAATCTTCGAATACGAAAAGCTATTGAAAGTCAGGAAGAATGTAAACCATTTATTTTTTATTTATACCTGCAGCGTAGTACCCCTGATAGGTTTACCAGCGCTCTGCAGCCGATTTTTTTTTGTTCATTTGTTTTTTAATCCATTTGCAAGTCGTCGACATTAGTGAAGCTATTAAATTTCAATGAGCCATGATAATTACGTAGATACTAATAATTATTGCTTAAATTTACAAACATCAGCATGCGCCAACATGATACATTAAACTAAATGTGTATGCAGTTGCATACATTACATACACTATCTAAACATACTCGTACTACATAGTTTACATAATGCATACATACATACTTAAACCAAATATAGTGTTGCACATATTAATGAAATTGTTTTTATACATACGCACAATGAAAAAAAGACCGTCAATCGTCATTCAGATTTATTAAATGTTTGTTGATGAGAATTTAATTGAAACATTTAATTACCTGCAATGAAATGAAAAAGATATTAACATTAATATTAAATACTTATTTAAGCCAACGTATTAAAATATTCAAGTCACAATTTTTGCTATGACTTTAAGATTTTATGTTAAGCTGAGTAAAAACTCTCATATTGATCACGAATATATGTAAGGGCGTCCTGATGAGTTGTCTTAAGGAACCAGCAAACATAGGAACATAGAGACTATCTTATCACCAAGCAAATAAATTTCAGTAAATAATTGTTTAATAATAAACATTTTTTTTAAAAATATTGTTTGACTTAACTTTGTCGAACTACAATTATTAATATTATGTAATTTAATTTTTAGGCATCAGTTCGTTTTCTTTATTCTTTCTATTCAGAAAAAGAATTTATTTGATATGGTAACTTTGAATACAGTAAAAGTTAAAATTTTATTAGACAACTAGCAGAATGGAATGCATTTTTTATGCCGCTACATACGCTTTTAACATTCTTCTGTCTTTTCTACTAATTTTGTGTCAACTGTAAACATCTTTTTTTTCAACACTAAAGACAAAAAGAATGAAACTGAATATTTCAAGTTTCATGTTCTAGCTTGTTTTCTTAGGTGTTGGGTTAAATAGATGATGTTTACAGTAGACACAGAATTAGTAGAAAATACACGAAGACTGTTAAAAGCGTGTGTTTGACTATTAAAAGTTGCGTGTAATGCATGCAGACATGTAAAATATGTCCCATAATGGGCTTCGTGTATTCAAAAGTTACCCGAAATGCAAATAAAAAATTACGATGAGTATGATTATATAGCCCAGCTTTGCATAAGATCGGAGTAACTCAAAATTACTTTGTCGTAGAAGAGTTTCATATGCTAAAGAATAAACAATTGTAGCGTTGCGAATGAAAAAATTAACATATTGCAGCCACTGCAATAAATATGCGGTTGTGTCGTGGTTATGTTCTCAGCAATATACGAAGGCGGATCAATAAGTCCGTGACTTTTGAAACTTCCCTCGTAGTTATATGAAATGCAACACTGTTCTCATCAAGTATCACCTGTTAATAGACTACTGTCAAATTTTGAGCAAGTGTTGTCATTTACTTTGCGTTTAACAGCTGTTCAAAACATACAACCCCGTGTAATTGTCTAAAAATGGAAATTCACCCCATAAACGTTTGACAACTTCAAAGGATTGTTTGGAGTTGTTTAACCGCAATCCGAATAAGTTTTCTGAGTTTTGTAACTGTGGAGACCAAGCAGGAGTCTAAACAATGGGTTTCTCCGGGCGAGCCTGCTCCGAAGAAGGCCAAGGTAAGTTTGTCGGCCAATAAGGTGATGGCAACAGTTTTTTGGTATGCACGCGGGATAGGCCACATCGATTACCTTCAAAAGGGAAAAACAATAAACTGCGAATATTCTGGCAACTTAGTAGATCGATATAATGAGGATTTAAAAAGAAAACGACCCCATTTCATAAAGGTAACGCACGGGTGCACACATGTGCAGTCTCAATGATAAAACTCTATGAATTGGGCTACGAATTGGTACCTTATCTGCCATACTTACCGGAATTAGTCCCTTGTGACTACTTCCTATTTCCAAACATAAAGAAATGGCTCGGTGGAAAGAGATTCAGCTGCAACGATGAAATTATTGACAAAACTGGAGAAACGTTGGACTAAGTGTATTGAGTTAAAAGGAGATTATGTTGAAAAATAAATTTTTGTTTTGTAAAAAAAAGTGTTTCATTCAAAAAGTCACGCACTTATTGATCCGCCCTCGTATCGTTGTGAGAAAGATATAATGGCTATTTGAAAACATTTTTAATATTACTTTAATTGCATTTAATATGTTTACCACACATAAAAATTGCAACGGACCACAAACAAATTATTTTAGCTACCCATAATATTATAAAATGTTCTGATTAGAATAATATGTAAAATTCTTTTACTGCTTAATTTGAATTTTAACCACAACAAGTTACATAAAATAATTTGCAACCCGTCTCACGCATAAAATTCAGTATATTTTAAGTCTTGGTGTGTTGTACATACATATACATATGTATATTCCTTTTAATCCTTTGTGCATCGCATGTTTGCAATACAGTTAAAATTAATAGAAAGTAAGAAATTCTATAAAACCTTGAAGCGAACTTATTTTGTTGTCCGTAATTCATATAAGTGTCTAACGCAAGGTGTTTAACTTGCCGCATATAAAGCGCTAAACGGATAAAAAGCATTAAATACGTTGACGCGTAAGCGCGTGGGTATATCCTTGAGCTTTAAACATGCAATGCCTTAGTCGCCTGTGTTTCGTACCTCAGCCTTTGTTGCTTTTCTATCATTCTATGAGGATCATATTATTGTGATCTAATATGATTTCTTTACAATCATATAACTCAGCGATAGTATGTTGCTCTTAGAATATGGTTACTGTAGGCACGTATTTTCTTTGCGTGTACTTTAGGCTAAAATAAAACATGTTGTTCAACGATTTTTGCTTAGTATATCCCAAAATCACAAGGAATCTCGGGAACCCAAAAACTCGACTCTCGGGAGTCGGTTAAAGCAGTTATTCACAATCCACATAACATCAAACGCTTTATAAAGTATACTTTGCCGAAGGGCTTTCAGCATTTTGTGCCCTAAAGCTATTCTAAGTCTTTTCGTGTGAAGCTCCGGCCCACATAACTATTGGACACGTCAATACAGTTCGTGTCATTCTCTAATTTTCCTGCATTTTAAACAATACTACAATCATCAATTAAAATAAAATATTTAAAATCTTTTAATATATGACAATTTTTTGTTTTGTTTTGTAAAATTATTAAAAACTTAATACTTCGATTATCCTTCTAAATCCTTTGAACTGTCTGTCAATAAATATGGAAAATAGTTTATTTGAATAATGTTTGAATTGCTTTTCTACAACTTCTATCATCTCTATGTTTGTGAAGGATTCTGTGTTTTTGTTTATCGAGGTTATTGGTGTTGCACAGGTTTGATGAAAAAAATATGGATTGCTGTAACAAGTACGAACAACTATTTTTACCAACGATTTTATTGAGTATAAAATTTGCATGTGAATTGAGTTCATCTACGTGACTTAAAAGTGAATTGATAATGGCTGGCTACATATAAATGTTAAGGAGTAAATGAAGCAAAAAATTACGCAAATTAACGTTTTGTCAGGCTTGAGTGCGTTTTATAATTCTTTATTAAGAAAATTTATTAATTTTAAAGTAATATGATACGGTATGGACGAAATTGAATTGTTTATCAAAATTAGACAAGTTTCTATTGGTGGCAAATTGAATTCCTGTCTTACACTAATCCTCTGAGTCAAAAGCAAGGCCTAATAGTGTGTTCGGACATGCACCTTCATTAAGTAAATTAAATTTTACATTGAGTCATTAAATTTGTTGTTCGTACATATGTAATTTAGCTTACTCAATTAGCATATGACAGCTGAAAATGTTTTCATGACCCGATAATGCGGTGTGAAAAAGTGTGTAATCATGTGTTATGCGTTCGTACGTACAAATCTCCAATTACTACCATAAATGGAAGAGATCGATAAATTGGTAACAATTTGTTGTCCCTTTTATATAATCGTGGTAATGTTGTGGTAGTTGTCGGAGCGGTTAGTGGTCTATTACATTTCATGTATTTATTTTACAAAAATTTGTGCTCACTAAACACATTTCACCAGGGTTACATGAGCGATATGACACAATTTGTAGTGCAATTAAGTACTAATTGCTCAATTTATTAATCGAGTTCTTGTGTTGTAGATTGAGCTATATTGAGGCCTTAGTTGCGAAAACTTCGCAATTGCAAAATTGAGATGTATGTCTGACCATACCGTCGAACAATTATATACAAATAAATTACCCTATGGAAGGACTAAAAATTTTTTCAGATGGTGTCAAATGTCGGTTCACTTATGACATTTGTGGTACCAAAAACTACCGAGTACAAAACAATATTTAGATAACACTTTCATTTGCAAGCCGGTCAAGACACACTTTGATCCATTAAGACCTTTAGCAGAGAATTTATCGAAGTCTTAACTTTACTAGCAAGTGCAGGAACTTAAGTTGTAGCATATTTTAGAAGGGTGATTACAACTGCGTGGAAGGGGGCTCTGGTGTAACCCAATCGAGAAAACCAATATTATATTGGTTTTTCCAGCATTTCGGATCAACATTGGAGTCGTCATCTTCGGTTTATCGACATGGATTTTAAATGCAGCCTCTAATCGTTTTCTTTAGTAAAAGTGAAGATTTCTGACCTGTTGTGCCGCCCTTTGCCAGGTGCAGATCCAGGGACGGTGAAAAAGGGAAATTTCCGCCTCCAAAACTATTAAGAATTAACATTTTTCCATAACAAAAGTTTAGCAAAATTTAAGAATTATTTACTTTTGTTAATACAGACAGGCTGAATAAAACATCGTTTTCTTCTAGTGGACTTCTGAAATCCTTAACACCATCCACTTTATATTGTAAACCTAATATCCAATACTGTTTTTACTTGTGCTACGTGTTTTTATTCAATTTAATTATGATTTAAATAATATTGATTTAAATGCAAGATTATTTTTTAGGAAAGTCATAGTCATAATAAAAGAGTGGCTTACTTTGACGCTCACTGTATATTTAATTATTTATTTATTTATTTATTTTTTTTTTTTTTGTTGCAGAAAATCTAAAGAATTCATCTACAATTACGTAGATCGTGTCCGTTACGCCGAGAGTTCATTTCCCGACTATAAATGCCCCTCCCGTGGTTCTGGTTGGCGTCACAATAAATCCATATCACATCTTGATTTAGCCACCAGCTGTCACAGTGCAGCTGCTGGTTTAAATCACTGGTCATCGTCACATCAAACGCGCCATCATCAGTTGCGTCATTCGCGTTCGTTGGACTATAACCATATCGATCGTTGTAAAGATGCACTGGATATTGCGGAGTATTATTGGCGCGTAGAACCGGAAGCGGAAATTTATGATGAAGAAGATGAGGAAATTATAGAAGCTGAACACACTGTGTCACAACAACAGCAACAAAAACAACAGCAGCAGCAGCCTCAACAATTGAAATACGTCAGTGAACATCATTTAACACAACATTATAGAGATTTTAAGTGCGGTGAGTGAATGAATTGTATAACGATTCGTGTAAAAAAATTAAACAAACTTACAGTTGGTTAAACAAAAATATAAAACAATTTTCATATATTCTTTCCCGAGTAACTTGTAGTTAAAAAAGCAGTTGAAATGGAATTTGGAGTTAGAATTAATTGGCTTGCCCTCGTGAAAGTGTTTAAAGTGGTCCCGACTTGTTTTTTTTTTCAAAATAACGACATGATTCACTTTCGTATTCTCATATAAATTAAAAACTCTTTCGACCCTTGAGTGCTAATTTAATGAATTGCAATCTAATTAAAAAAAACTCGTTAAATTATTTTTAACAGTTCAGATACAAAACCCGATAAACATGTTTTGAAATTGAAATACATGATGTGTTTTCAAGTGATGAGTTGTTTAGATTTAGCTACAACTACAGCGCAAATCGCTTCAAAGTATACTATGTGCATGTAAACCAAATTGTTTTGGTTGCAAAAAATATATATATTTCAAGTTTTGTTATAATGGGTAGTTTTCTTTTTAGACCTATAAAACAGATGCAATTATTTGAATTGTGAATTTCTTTCACGATTATTTGAGTATCATTTCAGGCGGTCTAGAATACAGCCTTTCAAGCTGTGAATCTTGCCTGGACTATCGGGGCAGATTACGCCTTTGACAAGCCCCCATAATAATAATCCATTGGTCTCACATTTCAAGGCCTTAGTGACTAATTAGCAAATAAAGATGAAATTACGTGTTATGCAAGAACTTCATATGCAAACTATTCCTAATCACGGTAATAAAAGGCAATCTTGAAGACTGTGCCCTATAGTCTACGAGATCATTATTAAGACTATCGTAATTGTGCTAAAAACTACTTTGAAACAATCACTTAGAAATAGTTTTCACACCACAGTGCCACCATTCCAATTATCAGTGATACTGTGAATAGACATATGAAATTTCTTTATTAAAATCGAAAATAAATATCTAAATATCAATGATAAAAAACCTACCTGATTCGGCTGTGAGAATTATATTACTTATATTTACTGTCATGTTGCGAGTTGCCTTTTTTTCATGCTCTTAGAAAATCTTTGAAAATGATACGATCCCTAAACCAGAAGAGGAATCAAGACATATCACGTAATATAGGTTTATTAGCCCAATCTTAATTCGATCAAAGTTTTTGGAAAATTTATTCGTCTCGAGTGTAAGACCTTATCCTAATGAATAGAACAACATCGCGGACCATCAGATTGGCTTTCTTGCGAGGCGTAGCACTCTTGGCAAGTCCATAGTATCGTCACCATTATTAAATCTCCATTTGAAAATGAGAAATACTATTCAGCTTTTTTAATAGACATTTGCCAGGCGTTTGATAAAGTCTGGAATGATGGGCTGTTTACAAAATTCTATTGGACAGATAGAACGTTTCAAGTGAGACCAGAGGATCAGTTTTCTGAAAATGGTCAAATATCTGCAAGAGTCCCTCAAGTTAGTATGCTAAGGACGATATTATACATTATTTATAAACATAGAGAGTATCTGAAAGCCCGATAGAACTTTAAATAAAAACTTATATTTTAATCCAACACATTTTTTATTCGAAAAATCAATTAATATTTGAAAATCATGTTCGTGTCGAATCGCATTCTTCACGCCATTCATTTTTGAAGAAATAAGATCCAATGATGCGATCAGCGTGTAAGCCGTACCAAACCGTGAATTTTTCTGAATATAATGCAGTGTATAGGGCCTGTTGTGGATTGGATTCACTCCATATACGATGATTTTTTTTCTTATCAAAAAACCCGTTAAGCCAATAATGAGCCTCTTTCCGAACATAATTATGTGATAAAACATCGGGCCAGTTGATGACTGATTTTTATAGCAAGTCTGGATAATTTGTAGCATGTTCAATCTATTCATAATTATTTGCCAGAGTATGACAATTCGTTTGACAGTCAAGCCTTTCGCAGGTTATATCGGGCTTAAAAAACCACCCTATACCTTAACGTTTGCATACTACACTGCATTTATAAGTGTTAAACAAGATCCGATGGTTGCATCCGAACAACTCTAGTCTCACAATAATGAGCTAGTAGGCTGGCTAAAAAAGTGGAGAATAAATACATCGAAAATTTCCCATGTAACGTTCACCTTCAGAAGGCAAAATTGTCCAATACCTATAACAAGTATTGTTCCAGTGGAAACCTAGTCACGCCATATGAAAGTAAAGAAAACAGTGTAAAATTTTACGACTAATCGTCGGTTTACAAACTAGTCGTCCCCACCAATTCCCTTGTACGGGGTTTATTAAAATTTTATAGGTATCACAATAAATTAATTATAACATTGATGATAATTAATAAATAATAATCTAGAGCCAAGAGTTTAATAATTTTAAAAAGATGCAATAAGCAAAGAAAGAACGATAGTATTTTCGCTAATTAACGAATCCATTTAACAAAAAAAGAGAAATTTTCTTTTGAAAATCGGTATCAAAAGCGACCTCGATTTGGGTCCAATTCGCCGAATTTACGCCGTGCCCGCCGTTATTATCGTTCATTCTTAAAAGTAAAAGTTTAATCGTTATAATAAAACCATACTTTTGAACAACATATTCATTAGTTTTGATTTTTAAAACAGCTTCAAATTTTAATAATTTAGATCGTCCACCCATTATTAAGTGAAATAAAATGAACGAACCAAGAAACATTTTCAGATTTAAATACGAAAGCTCCATTAATTCAGTTTTCTCATTAAATTCCACCAAGTTGAAGATCAGTCGAAATAAGGTGGTAGTAGGTTACTTAAGGTGTAAGTAAGTTCACAACAATGTACGAGTATGTATTCCTCAGATATAAATTGGCATAATTTTGGGCAGACCTACATCAGGAAGTTTACATGTGTAAGCCTCAAAAGCCAATAAAGTGTTAAGTGTTATTGTAGAAAATAAAATCAAGAATAAATTATTGTAGTCTATTTTTAGTAGAGTCGAAATATATTCGGATTGGCCTCAATTTCAATATGTATAATAATTTTATTTAAAAATCAACAGAAAAAAGAAAAAGCCAAAACCTCAAATCAAATCGTTTTTTTTATTGTTCCTTTAATTAACAGCTGATGAAAATTATCATCATTCTACAAATAACATCTATCAATCTTCACAACAATTACAACATCAGCAGCAACAGCAGCAGAAACAACAACAACCGCAGCAACAACTGCAACAACACCAAACACGTCAACAAAACCTACAACATCAATCAAACATCTCAATACCACCACAACCGTTTGATTTCCCCAGCGATTCGTGCAGTTTAAGACGATCGCGCAGTTTAGCCGTCATACGTGAGGAAACATTTAGCGACCTGCAAATTAATTCTTCAAACGGCAGTAGACGTTCACAACTGATACCACGAGCTCGCTTAGTCAATCGCGGTTATTTTCATGAACGTGAGAGGTAAGTCAAAAGTTATCGGAGGAACATTTATTTGTTTGTTACTGTATGAAGCCGGTGAAAAGGCGTGAAACATAATAATTAAAACGGGAGTGATTTTAGTGTTTTATTAAAAAGGAAAAATATGGATTGTATGTAAAAAAAAATAGTTTCTCTAAATTTGTTATCTTGTTACATTTTGACATCTTTTTGACCTTGAGGCTTGAGGCCATGAAAACTAAATCAATAAAAGAACTAAAGACTCTACTTTTTTAAAAACCAGAAATGCATGAAAGTTTGAAAAAAAGAAAGCATAATTTCGGAGGCAAATTATTTCTCTTAAGAAATTTATAAATAATTCGATTTTCTTTTTTCAACACACCGCGAATACTGAGGTGATAATGAATATCATGTTATAAATTGACAACACCGATGTAGGGTAATATTTTATCTTGGGTATCCCGGTATGCTAGTCATTAGTCGTATGCTAGGCTGTCAGTCTGGGGGGTTGTGGGTTCCATTCCCACCAACGACTCTGGTCTGTTTCACTATAACGAGTGAATGTCTATGTTACTATGCTCGGTAATTTCAGTTAGATAATAATTTGTAATTATATTGTAAAATTTCATAAATAAATAAATAAAATAATATTTTTCGATAAAGGTGATAATTTTTCTAAAACATTTTTCGCGATCGTGATCATATTTTTCTCTAGAAACCTTTTTCGGCATTGATGACTCTTTTTTCTCTAGAAACGTTGTTCACCATTGGTGATAATTTTTTCTATAGAAAACTTTTTTCGCCATCGGTGATCATTTTTGTTCACAAATTTTTTGCTAAACGTAATCATGTTTTTATAAAACTTTTTTTGATGACGGCCATTTTTTTCATAGAAAATATTATTTTGCGATCGGTTATAATCTTTTTTATAAAAACCCTTTGTTGCCATTGGAAATAATTTTTTTCTTCAGAAATATGTTTCGCCAACGGTGATCATTGTTTTTTTTTCGCCGACTGTGATATATTTTGGTATAGAAAATATTTTTGGCGATCGCTGCTTTTTTATATAAAAGCCCTTTTTTGCCATCCATGGTCATTTTTTCGTTAAAACCGGTCATCGTTTTTACTGTTACAGCAAACAATTTTCACCAACGGTGATCACTTTATTTATGAAAAACATTTTTCGCCAACACGGTGATAATTTTTTTTCGCAATTGGTGATCATTTTGTTTATTGTTTGCGAGAAAAGAAAATAATAAAAAGCCCTATTTTATAGCGACTAAACAAGAGAAGATTTAGTTAAAAATTTTAAACTGAATAAAAAAACAGCCTGCTATCAAAAATTCCCTGCTGAAAGAAAAAAAAATATATCGCGTGCATTTGTTTACGATAATGACGCACAAAACCACTGACGCGAAGAGACAGATTTAAACTCGGTTTTTTACATTTCTAACTTTTTCGTTCTTGTTCGTTTTTATTTTATATCTTTTTTCATACAGGCGAGTTATTGAATTCAGTTGAAACGAGACAAAAGTAAAAAAAAAACACTGGTGAAATCCACAGGTTGCTAAAAATGTTAACTGAAATTTAGATTCAGTTGCTTTTGTCGTTGACATGTTAAAGTTCTTCATACAAACATCAATTTGAAAAATACAAAAAATTTATAAAATCTTTTCAAAGTGATTACATTTTTACCATTAAACATTTGGTGTTGTGTTTTAGTGTCATCCATAAAATAAACTGCAGCAACGTTAAAAATTCAAAAAAAAGTTTGTGTAATTTTTGCTTTTGGCACCAAATGAACTTTAAATTGATATCAAAAACTTGGTTTGTGATTGAAACAGATAAAACAAATACAAAATCGAAACTGCAATATAATAATTTATATTATTGCATGGAAAAAATCGAAAGGAACTTCTTATGTAAGTAAATTTATATTGATTAAGAATATTAAAATACAAATGCTGCAGCTAAAGCCGATAGCTAAAGTTAGGATGCTATTGGACAGGTTATTTGATTTTCGTTATTATGAGTGTATTTTAAGATAAAACTGTCCGATAATCTAAAGGGAAGATGTTCTTACCTTTAACTTTTAACATGTGGTTTATAGATTTGGAGTTGCCATATTTTGAACAACAAAACAAAATTTTAATTTAGTTTGCAAATCAAAAATAAAAATGAGATAGAAAATATTTTTGAAAGTAAAAATATTACAATGGTTTTTTGCCAATAAACAAATAAATAAACGGAAGTCGTTGCCACTATTCTTTGTATTTTTAAAAAGATACATTTTATTTCACAAGGAGGTTGTAATAAGGAATAATAGTTAAAGGTCACTTTATTCCGCACGTAAGTTAAAGTTACCTTTTAATAATACGAGCTTTAAAGGAAAGTTGTAATATTGGGCCTTAAGGATTACCATTTTTATACCCATAATATCATAAAAATGAAAAGGGTATATTATAAGCTTTGTTACTTACTCCATTTGTAATTTTTACAATATTATTTTCCGACCCAACAAAGTATATATATTCTGGATCCTTATAGGTAGGGAAGTTCATTTAACGATGTCCATCTGGCCGACTGTCTAATGTTGAAGTCTACTTTGCACTTGCCAAGCTAGGATCTTAAAACTAGGACCACTTGATCAGTGAGTTTGGCGAATTTTCGCTATTTGAAATCAGCCATATACATAGGTCTACAAGATTCCGAGGTATGGGGCAAAAACTTTTTTTTTTGGTATTTTCACTCTTGTCTTGGCAAACGCTTATACGCTTTTACAAGCCCGCATATTCTGAACACTTATCAAATTTTATATAAAGTCCCCCTACAGAAATTATCAACACGAGGCCGCCAGATAAACTACGGTCCTAATGTTGAACGGCGAATTCACCACAAAATCGGAAACCGGGAATGAAAAAATATTCACCAAATTTATAATATTCGCCACGAAAATTTAAATTTCACCACAATTTTGTATATTCGCAGAAAAGCTGTAAAACCACAAAAAACCAATATATTATACCTCGAAATTTTAACAAAATCGATGTTTAACAAACATATAATAACCAAATTCAAAAAATTCAAAATTTTGGTAACAAAAAAATATTCCCAAACAAGTAAACAAAAAAAAATGTTATTAGTTTTGGCTTCCATAATATCAATAACAGCTTGCAGATCACGAGGCATAGATACATATCTCAAAATTTTGCGTTATATCTTGCGGTATTTGGGCCCACAATTACGACCACTTAAGTCATATCCACTTAATTTGTCCAGAACATCCTATATTTGTTCCACTAGAATTTTATAAAGAGGGCGGCGTAGAAACTTCTTCGGAGCATAATATAGGAGCCCGAACGACTTGAACCATGTGCTTAAGGCCATTGTCTGTTCCAAAATCCGTTTCTATGATAAGATAAACCTTTCGGTTTTTAGAGGAAATTAGAAAGTAGCGTACTAGTCTGCGCCCAAGGTCACTGTTATGCAAACCATGTTGGATTCTTTTCGGTATTTCTTTGCCTATCTGCCTTTGGTTTATTTCAAACCGAACCGAAGACTTCATTCAAAATTGGGTAAAATAAAACTGTACACCAAAATCGATTAATTTTTTTTTTTTTGGAAAAGAAGAAGGGGGTAAAAGTTACCCCCTTTTGCGCATTGCTATACTGAATAAGCATAGGAAATCTCGTAATCCTGGTATTTTAGGTATAAGATGTCTTCAGCTATATGCACAAAACTCATTTTTAATACCTGAAATAAGGTAAAACTTAAAATGGGTTAATTGTGTTATTATTCGGAATTAGTGTTAAAACAAATTTTTTATTTATGAAACGATAAGAAAAAATTTTAGGCATTTATTTATTGAATTTTTTCTTTTAGATCTAGGCAATTCTATATAGTTATTGAATAAAATTCAGAGGGGTGATGAAATGGTTCACCATGTTAATGGGATTTTGTTGCTAACTGAAGCTCCAAGTAATTCATGTGAAAATTCAAGAAATGAATTTTCGAAAGCACTTAACATGGCGTCGGCGTATGTTCGAGCAGTAGGAGAACGATGATATTTCGCGTTAAAATAGAGTTAAATTGGTACCATCAATTTGTATATAATTTTTTTTAACTCTTTAAAAAAATGTTAACCAAGAATTGTAGACTTTTTCGTTGACTGTATATGTTGGACGTAAAAATGTTATTACCACACGCGAACTATTCTTCATTCATCATCAAAGCTGCTTTTTACACCTATCACTAAATGTGTAAAGTAAGCATTTCCGTTTGTAATTTTTACATTACTCATTTGTGATGACATAAATTAGATAATGAAGTGATTTTAAAAATATTCGCTGTTGGTCCGCATATCAATTTTTGGAAGACGCCACATAACATACGGACTTTATTTGTGCTCTTATATCGTCGAAATTTTGCTCTTGAAATGCAGCATATGCAGTCTTAAATTTCCGTGATATAAGCTTCCTTTTTTGGGGGTTTTCCAGCTGTGCTAATTCGACATTTAATCGAGACCAGGCGCGTATCGATCTTAACGTGTTGGGGGAAGTGTTAATTAAAATAAATAATTCTTCAAATTGTCTATACTTTTTGCATGTTAAATATGTTAATTTTTATTGGATTTAGAGAGGGAGATTTCCATTCTCCACTCCCCCTGCATCCGCGTTTGATGATGCATAACCAATCGAATACAAGTTTCACATAATTATAATAAATACATCCCCTATGCAATTTTTAAAATAAAATAAAACGAAAATAAAATAACACCCCCAAATAGCAGGGAATAATTTCATAAAGAAGCAGATCTCCATTCGAAAAATGTAGTTGGATTTAAGTAAACTCGTTCACAGAATCTAGAACTGTACCGCAACAATAGCGGCAATCATAATTTTGTAAGACTGCAACGATCGATTTTTGGAACGAAGACTCAATATCAATGATGGTCAATTAATCAAACTGTTGCATTTGGAGAAAAAACAAATTCTCTAGACAATATTGAGGCATTCTTAAAATCCAGAAAAACTAATCGATCGGTTTGCTTTATAGGCTGGTATTACCGTTGATTATCCGGAACTTTAGATTCCTGCTACAGAGCACAGACATCATTCGTAAATGAATCTGCTTGATTTGGCTTAAACAAGATGCTACGCTATTACAGACTTGATATGTTATTACTCATAATCCCGAATACCTACTCATTTTTCTCCATTTCCCGTTGCATATTTCATATTAATTTTAAAATAAATGTGCGAAAAGCAATGCATTGTATAATGAAATTTACATAAACTAAGATTATAATAAGATGATAGATTTAATTTAATATAATTTTTTTTTATTGAACAAGGTCTAGACAACAGTTCAAACGTGACAATGTAACTATTACAAAAAAACATTTGAAAGCAATAGAACGCAACAAAAACACATCTGCTATTAAATGGAAAATACTGCCCGAACACCTCGTTCATCAGAAACCCTTTAGTAAATGCCCCCTCCCTACTAATAACAGAACAATAATTCTTTATAAACAATACAAATATGAAAAACAAAGGCACGACAATTATAATGATTACTATTTTGTATTTATATTTTCATATTTTCCCAATAGACTAATTTGTGGCAACAATAAACATCATCATCATCACCATACATCAAAAGAAAAACTAACAACAAATTGCAATTGTAACACAAGTGCCTGTAATTCAACGTCTGGGGCCGGAGGACAAGTGAATGGCTGTTACTGTCAAGATCTAGACGAACAGAGCACTGAAAGTGTAGCCGAGACTTGTGATTCACATCAACATCAGTTAATACATCACAAACCACAGCAGCAACAACATACACAGCATTTAAACTATCATCCTCATTATCATGAGCAGCAGTCAGCAGTGGGAGCTGGTACAACAAACGATTATTATGAACATTTAAAACGTTTAGATAAACTAGCACTTGGCCTTGTTACAGAGCAATTGCACCCATGGCACAACGATAAAAGTGATTTGGAAAGTTTGAATTCAGATTACTTTAAAAATTCCCTACATCAATCGAACGACTTTAAACACCATCAAAATCATCAGCCACAACTATCCCACCAGAATTCTCATCCACAACAGCAGCAACAACAGCAGTTGGATTTTGACACATTAGAACAGACGGCACATTTGCTGGTCCAAGAAAAACCCCGCATATATCAATCCAGAAGACAAAAGCGCTCCAATACTTTGGAAAAATCTCATATATTATCGACTTCCACTCCAGTTAGTGGCGGTGAATCTTGTCCGGAAAACAGCCAGAGCAGCGTTTTTCCCGAGACCACCACCAGCAATTCAGATGATCAAAGCGATAGTGCTTCACTGTCCGAACAAGAATACGATATAACCAAGATCGAAGAAATATTTCAAAAGACTCAGTTTGAAGGTGATGAGGAAAGTTACGAAATCATAAGTTTAACAACGACACGTACGAGATTGGAAACTACTGAAGACGAAGCAGAAGAAGGCGAAGAGGAAGACGACCGTGTAAAAGAAAGAGATCGTCTACTCGAAGAGCAAATTAATGGATATAGATTCCCCAGCGAACCGGATGCTATTTCCAAAGAAGGCGAAGAAGCAGAAGGAGACGAACCAGACGACACTGAAGAATCAAACAGACATACAACAACGGACACTGAAATTGAAGGCACTCTAAAGAGAGCTCGTGCGGTAAGCGATAATTTACAAAAGATTATAGCTTACGATTCTGTTTATCTGTCCTCCGAGGAGAGTTCCGATAGTACACTGATTGATTGTGATACTTCCCTGGAATTAGCCAGCGTATGTACCTGCATAGATGAGGTCGAAACTTTACTACATATTTCCATAGAAGACGCAATTTACGAGCCCCAGGCCAAACAACATAAATTTGATAAATTTGTAGAGACTTGTAAATCACAGGGCTTGCTTTCGACAAAACCCCAAACCGCCAGTTTTGTGGAGAGTGTAAATACTAAAATCGAAATTCTAGATAAATGCAATGACTTAAATATTGACGAAAATAAACGTCTTTATACACAAATACTTAAAATTCAACACACCCCCTGCTCCAGTGCACTGCAGCAACAGCACACTACTGTCACACCAGCAGGTGTCACTTCAAGTGCAGCTAGTAAGCCAAAGATTTTATCAGTTGTGGAAAAACGTAAATTGAAACGATATTCTGATTCAGCCTATTCCTCTAACGTTAGTGATTCGTCTGAAAAAGCCTTGAACTCACCGTCAGCTGACTCGTCGTCAGCCTCCTCGTACACGTTAGCCAGTCATCTGAAACGTCAAGTAGCAGAACCTCTTTACATACCCCTCAAACCAAATCTTAGTCATAATCAGTATCACAGCTTGCCAGATGTCAATATCGGTCAAAGTCTTAAGGTCTCCGAAAGTATTGATGCGCAACTAAGGTCATCGTATAATTTAGATAATCGCTGTTCATTAGACGATAGTGAAGGCGATTGTAATTTACAGCACGAAACTGATCACACGACTACATTATTAATTGAGAATCGCAGCAGCAGTGGCAGCAGCAATAGTAACAACGATTGTACGCAAAGGGAGGAAGTTGTTACATCAGAGGAAATCTATGATTCTATAAAACGTTTTGGTAGAGCTCATCAAAAGTTTAAGCAAAACGAAACTTACAAACATGAGGAACTAAAACCTAAAAAAGAATCTGGGAGCATAGAGAAATCTTTGGAAATAGAAGAGTGTAAGTTTTTTCTTTTATTGAATGTTATTGAATAAATTGTTATATTTGTATGAGAAAAAGAAAAGGGATATTGTTAGGGAAAACGATTTACTTTAAAATTTTTTTAATAAAATTTTAAAATAGTGGTTGCCAAGGTAAGAGGACCAAATGGATTTACAACGGACACACTTAGGTCTATTAGTCTCTTATTTGCGGTTTAAACCTCTCAATACGTCTCAATTCAGCGATCGCAGGAATCCCAAGGAGAGACGATTCCAACACCAGTACGTCCAATCCAAGGAGACTGTGAGCAATATACTCTTTGCAACAGTTCACTAGTAATTTTGAAGCCACTTCTGGTAACCACTGCTCCAATAGCATTTGTTTGAGTCATACGTAAAAGCCCAAGTTTGAAACTTGTATAGACAAGCTAGAAATTATGTTACTATTTTCTGTTCAGAACTCGCTCTTTGTTTCCTTATAAAAGTTCACTGTCTAATAGTTGTATTTCTTTTTGTGATGTTTGCTTTTTCAGATAAACCCATAACTCCAATAAAACACACTGAAACTTTAACAAAATGCACAAATGAAAAAGAGCCAATTCCCGACATAATAAATGAAAATAATAGCCAAACAGATTCCAAACCAAATAAAGAACCCAAAGCGCAATCTTCTGAGACACATTCTCTCCCATCAAACTACGACAATAGTTTGGAAAAGTTCAGAGACGCCCCAAGCATTGAAATTGAAAACTTCAGCCAACAAATAGAGCGTAGAGCCAAAGAAATACATGCCAGTGGTAGACGCACAAAGTCACAACAAATTGAATTTGCCAATCGCGCAAAATTTCGTTTGGAAAACACTTTAAGTCAATACGAAGGCGCACAAGAAGAAACCAAAGAAATTAAATATTTTAAAACACAAAATCAAACAAGAAAGAATTTACTGTTTCGCATTGTTGTAACCGATGCACAAAATAATATTATAGAGGAAGACTCCATAGAGAGTTTGGAGACGAAAAAAGAGCAGGAAACGGAAAATTTCAACTTGAGTAGCGCTAAAAGAAACCTCAATAAAATTGAAAACACAGATGATTTGTTAACGGTAAGTTTAAGCAAGGAAAAATTAAAGGAGAAATCTATAAGCAGTGGAAGTTTCAATAGCAGACCGAGTGGTTCACTTAAACGAGTACCCTCCAAACATAGAAGACAACAATATCCTGCCAGTTTAAACTCCGAAAAGGGGTTACGTCACCAACTAAGTGTAGCAGAGGCCAAAAAGCTCTTGCTATCACCAAAATCAAAGGAGAGAAGAGTTTTAAGTAATCAAATTTATAGAGCAAGGCCAGTTAAGGTTATAACTACCACAACAACAACCACTACAACAACGACAACAGATTCTTTTCGTCGCAATAAAGTCAAACATCACACCAACAAAATGTCGCGTCCACAAATTTTACAAGTCATAGATAACAAACGCAAATTGGAAAATGGTGTGGTAGTTGCTGGCAACTCAACAACCACATCAGTATTTAATGCCAACCAACTATTCCACAACAATGAAGAAGGCAGTCAAGTAGAAAACGAATACTTGAAAAAGGTCGATGCTGTACGTTGTTATTGGTCCAAAATGATTAACAATGATTTAGAACTGCAAAAGCAACTGCCGCAACAAGAGTTGGGCAAAATTGAGGAAGAGCAGAAAAAACAAGAGGACGGGAAGCTTCTGAAACTAGAAAGTGAAGAATTTAAGGAACAACAGCAAGCAAGAGAACATAAAGAACAAACATCTTCTGTTAAACAAACTAAGAAACCAACTTTCGTGGAAAATTTGAATGAATTTCAGCCGCAGGCAGAACCTCAGCAACACCAAAAAGAGCAACGATACGAAGAAAAAAAGAAATTTATTTTGGGTGCTCATCCCTCAGCGCATGAAACTGATAGAGGAAACCAGTTAAGAAATGTAACCAACTTATCAAGCAACAGCCAGGACAAGCCCATGACCACAATCATTCAACAGGATCAATATTGCAGCTTTATGCCCTCCATAGAAATAGTCGAGTTAGATGGTGACAAAAAAGCCACCATTGTCAGTGCTGCACCCTCAAATCTGTCTTCTCTGGTAGGCAACGAGGCCAGCGATGCGGATATCAGTGACGCCAATGAGCCACAATTCGATCACATACGCTATAAAATTTTGAAATCACAACAACTACTTCGCAGCAATGTTTTGGCACGTAACAAAAAGGAGGCACAATTCGATGGCCTAATTCAGTACTTGCAGGACTACAGTTTCCAAGAGTTGTTGTCAAACAACAATGTCGTCATTGTGGAGCCAGTGCGCACCAAAATTGAAAGCCCAATGGCAACAAACAGTACTATAACTGGTCGTCTGGCAAAAGATTCATGTGCAACAAAACCAATGCAGCAGCCACAAATGGATGGCAAAAGAAAACAACAAAATAAAAATGCAAATACTCAGAGTAGAAACGGCAGAGGCGTCAATGGCAGTGGTGGTGGCATAAAACGCCACTTTTTCTATCAACCCGTTAGAGTAAATCGAGAGCTATATGAGGAGGAATTGCCCAACCCAGATACAGTGCGAAATGTACGTAAATTTTTCGAAGAGCATATATTGCCAACTCCAGGTCAAGGACTTTTAACTAAGGCAACACATCAGCAGCAAAACGATTGCGCCATTAAGATGACAACTAAACAAACGAGTCCTAAGGCACGAAGAGCTAGAAAATATCGTTACCTCACCATAGACACCTCCTATGGGCATGCAACAACAGCAGCCGCAGCGGCAGCTAAACAGACCATAAATTCAACACAACGAAAATGGGATACGGCCAGTCTTTCTAGTGGCATTTCAAGTGGAGATTTGTCATCGCCATGTGAATGCAACGAATTGGAAAATAAATCGAAACATATGGTTACGTCAACATCAGTAACCAATAATGCCATTTCACAAAAAGACTTCGTAAATGATGAAGAAAATGCAGTAGCTTCAAAAGATGAAAAAGACAATACTGCAACTGCAGTTCATGTTCAGGACTTGGTGAGAAAACACAACAGCAATAACTCGGTTAGGAAGACGCGTTCCTCTGCTTTTGGCGTACCAGTACGCCCATCGGGTATACGTCCTCGTGGTGCCATTTATGGTACCCTACACAAGCATGGAAAGTCGTCCAGTAATTATCGCGACATTTATGAATATCACATCAAACATACCAACCAAGACTCCAATGATCACGAAGCAGCCGAAGACGGTGATGCTGATGAGGATCATGATGATAATAATTTGTTCGGTGATTTGGACGATGACATTGATGTGTTGTGTGATACGTACTATGTCAGTAATGTAAGTAGATTTGCAATGAAATATGAATATTATGTTTACGAGTATGATTCCATCTCGTAATCTTAGTGCATTAAGCTCATGCCGTGAGTATTGCGGCGAATTTGCTTGGTTACTCATTTTATAAAAAACAAAGTTAAAAATGGTATATTGAGATATTTTCCATTTACTTGACTACGTCATTCTGTCTAGCGATACATCAATTTCATTTGGTTCTTCATACGTTTAGAATATCTCTCATAGGAATGTATCAGTCCCTGATTCTAGCTTGCACTAATACAAATGTGAAGTGCAGCACATTTCAGTGTTTAGAAGCGCTCCTGAGGTTGTGGCTGTCATTGAAGCAGTTATGCGGTCAATTAGACCAACTTAAGATTCGAACTTTACCTTCACAACGTCTTACTTGCTTCTTCATGCTCCAAAAATTAAACTTGTTACATTACAATCGTGGAATATTTCATCTGATTTGATCCTCGGGGGTTAATTGCAGACTTGTTAGACCATTACGCGGTTATGCCTTGCTATTCATTTCAAATCAAATCGTTTCGAGGAAAGTTAAAATGAGCTCTTCTTTTGTTTTTGTTTCTGAAACACAACGCTTTTTTTTAATATGGGCAACTTCCGAGATGATGCGCTTTCCGTATAGTTTCAAATTTACAATAATTTAATTTTTTCTTATAAGAGAGCTGCTTTCGAAAGTTTGTAAAGCATTATTTGATTTTACATCTGGCCTTGCTGCTTTGCGAATTGTGTGAATGTCGTCAATATTAAATATGAAAATAAATCGATGAAAAGCATGTATGTATGTCATCTCAGTACTAAATCTTTTAAACTCTACTGTTCAATATTCAAAGAACAACCTTCATTTATTGGAACACTCCTCTTATTACAAACATTTTGATTCCTCTCAATATTATTGCCAATACTTTTTAAACTCTCCTTGAAATACACAACTTTCAAAAAGCAAATTTACAATTTAAAAAATGAATCAAGTAGAGGAATGTTAAATTAAGCCTGCTTAAAACTTATGGCGCTAATCAAAAAAATTAATATTTAAGCAAAATAAATGTTGCTTCTTATCACAAAAGACCTGGTGAAAATCCCCTTTAGCCTCTATACGTTTCCTTTTTCGTTCTTTTTTTCGTATTTTTTACAAGTTTTCAAATCTTTGGTTTTCCATAGGACATTTTGCGTAAAATACGTGAATGCGGTTCTTCCGTTACTTATTACGGCGGTCGTGTTGTACATACATCAACTTCCACATCAGCGACTGCAAATCCGCTTGAATTCAATGGATCCGATAACAATGGACACACTTGTAATAAAACAATGGTTGCAAACAATAATCCAACACAAAACTCCTTTAAAAATCCCACAATGATGACTCAAACCCAAACAAGGGCTAGAGTTCGTGAAATTGAAACTTGTTGTAATGCAGCAGCAGATACAGCAGTATGCACCATGAAAGCAACTAATAACGAATGCCAGTTCCATGAAAAACAATTAGAACAAAGGAAATTTCACTTGACAAAAGACGATAATGGGGCTAACAACGAAACTAATAAGACGACACACAAAGATGAGGTGAAAGTTCAAGGATGTAAAGGATTTAATAAGGCGGATCATAATGGAGGTAAGTTTTTCAATTAATTTACGGCAAAAGGTTGAAAAGCAATTTTGAAAGAGAATTAACGGGTTTAATAATGAATGAGTGAATGAGTTTATTTACGATTATTTTACGTTAATAGGACTCATATAACATGAGGTAACATGAGTGTCAAAGTCCTTTTATGGAGAAGGAAATACCAAAGACCATCTTCATTTGTTTTATCAAGACCAGAGAACAACGTCGCCTTTCTATTTATTTTATTCATTAAAGGTAAAAAGCCTTACGTGACATTGCATTGCACGTAAAATGTTGTTCACCGGAGGCATCCGGAAGCATCCGGAACTCTTAATGCAAATCACATAATAAACACGGCTTGAACCCAACATTCCCAATAAACAGGTGGCATACAAAACCACACTATTCGGTACACCAGTCTGGCAGTGTCCTGTCCTTAGATCACCCTTGTCGGGTACCGCAATAAACCGCTTGGCTTGCCTGCGCCCAGATAAAGCTCCTCTTTGGTAAGAAAATTTCGCTTCAGCCAAAGAGCCATCTTGTCCATCTTTAGTTGTTACTCGATTACACCTTAACAAACATATTCGCAAGCGAATTCTGTCTCAGCCCAAGAACCAGTCTATTCCTAATATAAACGCTTGGTAAGGCAAAGAGAGATTCTGGTTCTATTAATTTACGTCGAGCCAACCTGTCGGCTAAAGGTCCATGAGTTTGACGAGGCACAGACTCTCATCTCTTGGACGTTAGATGCATTCCCGTACTCCTTATTATATTTCTCCTCAAACACTCCCAAACGCATTTTGGGAAATTAGGGCCAGACACCATTGGTACCTGTCAAGGACAAAAACATAGATATTACTGTTCAATGCTAATACTCGTGGTAGTTTGTCAAATACCCAGACGCCAGGGTCGTTCTTAAGGACCACGAGTAGTTCTACGTATCCCACTTGCCGGAATGGCGCTCCTGGTACAACTGGTACTATACCAGTAGTCAATGTAATACCACATGTCACCAAACCGCCGTTGACAGACGCGTAATTGGGCGAGTAAAGTGCGTAAAAAGAAATTACTTATTCTCATTCTTATTTTGTTTGACGGCTGTTTGAAAGATATTCTTGGTACTCTTGCGGCAGATTTTTGGTCTAGACAAAACGACTGGACTAATAATGTCTATCGAGAAAAAAACTTGGCGACATTTGCAAAAAGAATTCTCGACATATTTCTAATGCACGTAATGATTTTCAAACATACAAGCTTTAAGTCAGAGGCCGCCTTTAACAAGGTCGAAAAAGACCAGGACATTGGTTCCGATATAGAAATTCCAAGGTTAGCTTTTCACATCAATATGAACGTTTTTCGATTTTTTCTATCCGGAAGAAATACGAAAGCCTCTACAGCGATTACTATAAAGCTTTTATCAAACCCGATAATGAAATCTATTTCAATTCTTATTTGAAAATACTTTTCCTTTTATAAATTAATTATTCCGATCTACTCTAAGTACTAAATCTTTTCTTTTTACCTTCCTCTAAAAGGAGCTGGTGTGACGTTTAAACTTGTTAAATCTAATAGCTGCAGCAGCCGCTTGGAATTAGCTGGTGCCACAGACAACGACCCCGAAGAAACGGAAGTTGTACGTAAAATGGTGCATCACTTCGAGGCAACTAAAGCTAACAATAACACAACGTTAACAATAAATAGTCAAACAACTGCATGCTGTCAAGATAATAAAGTTGACAATCATACTGATAATCAGATTGTAAATGATGGAATTACCACTCACTCTGCTGGTGTTCGATTGAAACAGGGTCAGGTTACTGAGAAAAACAATCACGATTGTGGCTTTAAACTTGTAACTGTAAATAATCACATCAATATTGCCAAAGGAAATTTAACAGAAACCTTGACACCAACTACGCCCGATGGTTTGCTAAAGACCGTCACAAGTAGTGGCAAAGAAGAGTTGGAAGAAATATCAAATGGTACTGAGAAATCAGAGGAGCCACACGTGTATCAAAGTGAAGCTAAAGATATACATTTGGATAACAATGCTAAAGGGAGTAGGAGAGAAGATGACAACACACAGGGAACGTGTGCTAAAATATGCCGTAATAAAAACGTCGATTTGGCATTTACATTCGTTAAACAACAGCCAACCAAATCCCCTGGGATCATTAGCCCCGAAATCACCAAAAAAGTCACATATTTTGGAAAACAATCTGCCTCGCACAAGAATAATCATTTACAAGAAGAACAAGACAGTAAGAAATTGGTGACTTATGAAAACACACTGTTGCCAACAATCACGGCAACAACAAAAATAAAAGACTCAAATAAACTGTCAACTGGAGATTTGAAACTTGATGAAGCAAAAAATAAATCGAATTTATCTAACTCGTCCTCGACTCTACCAATCAAACCTTTACAACTAAATGTGCCTGTTGAAATCCATCGTGCTGATGATAATGACACCACTTCATGCTCCGCAACCTTCAATGCCCAGGGTTTGAAAGGTAGTAGTAGTGTTGAGGAAAAGTCGTTTTTTCCACTGAGCACCACATCAAGTGTTTCGTCAGGTATTGATAAAATAGTTGTTAAACATTATGTGGCCAATGATAAAAGTATCTATGAAAAGCGTAAATATGATGACATTGAATTTGAGGAATTTGAAATCTATGATCCAACCAAAGACTTTGAAAAACTAATTGAGGAAGAGCAAAAACGTCATAATTCCGAAGCCCATTTCAATAGCAATCATTGTAACACACAACAACAGCAGCAGCAACAGCAGCAGTTGCAAAATCATTCAACCACATCCTCCTTGTCATCCAACACATCATCAAAAGGCTCGGCCACATCATCAATGGCCACAGCTAAAAGTGAACAAGCTGTGGTCTCGACGGAAGCGGAAACAGATTGTTATGATAGTCTAGATGATAAATTATAGAGAACAAGGATATGAAAAAGAAATGATTCATATTGATGTTAAAATAATCAATAATGGGCTTAGCAACAATATGGAAGTTCATTTTAAATTACTTAAGAATAAAAAAGTTGGTTATTTCTTCATCTTTCCATTCAAAATAACAAAAACAAAAAAAGAACATTTATATAAATTAATATAATTGTCTTGGTGCAACGATAACTATTGTATATTTTGGTGTAGGGATTCATTTGTTGTAATAGAATTTGTATTTAAAAAAAAAACAAGAATATTTTACGAAACCAATTTTGCTCATGTAGAAGAAAATTTGTTTTTATTAATTTTTAACTATTTAATAATATTTCAACCTTTAGCTTTAAGAACAAAAGTATATGAAATCTTTACTCTTCAAACGAATATATTTGAATAAATAAAATTGCCAAAAGAAGTATGTTTTTGTTTTTGTTCATCTTTTTAGGACGACAATACGAGTAAAAAACATAATAGCGGAAATCACTCTTCGTTGCATATCTGCAATTTTTGAAACTTAGTATGATCCGCTGCCACAAAGCGTGAGTGTCTTTTTTAAACGTTTAGTAAATTTAATACAACAGCTGATTTTTCAGATAACAAAGGATATGAACAATAAAAATGAACAACGAACCATAAATTTTTGTTTGTCTAGTAAATAATCCAATATTTTTGTTTAATTTCATCATCCGTCCACCGCTTATAGGTTGGTTTTTGTTTTATAATATTATTTTCTTTTTGATTTCTTCGCCACTCATTTTTTCAATTTATTATTTATTTGGTTACAGAGTTGCATAAAGTAACTTTGCCGCATGCAATAAGCTAAACCGTTGCCAATTATAAACGACAACGCCGCCTCTAAAATGTTCACGCGAATACAGTATTTGGTGTGTGCATAAACCTTCTAAAAACTTTTATCAATTATAGGAGTTGTGTTTGATATTTAAATTCTTACTATTTTAGCAAAAAAAAATTTTAACAGTCTTTGCTTCAATTTTAAGTCTTCACAGGCAGTTGTTGAGACGGCTCTACCGCCGTGAAACTTTGTAAGCGCAGGTATCTAGTTGCTTTGATGTTAAAAATAAAATGGAATACACAGCTGTTTTAGCATTGGAAATTATCAATCTGCAACGATTTTTGCCATAGCATAATTGCTGAAGTGTAGCAAATCTTAGTTTCATATATTTTGTGTTTATGGTCTTGCAAAATGTAGCATATTTGCTAGACTTGCAACATTTGCAAGGTTTGCAAGGGTTGTTTGCAACCAAGAGTGAGTTCCCCTAATAATGAACACGTTGTTCTTGGGTGTGAGTGGTCACACTGCTGTCGGATATTCTATTTGAAAGCTTCGAAAGTCTGTGAATTGTTCATATAGATGATCTAGTCGGAACCCAATACTAAATAATGTATTGTCGCACGAGCAGTGTATGCAGTTTCCCGTTGGGCCACAACTAAGTTTTGGAAATAGCGTTATCTTCATCTTTATGATCGCAGAGGAAATAGAGGCCGGTGTAAAACGGGCATATATGCTTTACTCGACTCATACGTAGATTCCCAAAACCGCAGAAGCGTAAATAGACCATGGCGCTTATGTTGAATTTTTTTATATAAATGTACATTGGTTTTAGAAAAACACGATAGCAAAAAATATCCTCAGACAGTTGGCCACAACGCTGCCAAAATAGAATCATGTTTTTTTCTCTAGGAATCTTTTCAGTTTGGAGACATTTTCATGATATTAAGTTGCCATATGTTTCAAGTAAAATTGGTAAATGGTTGTACAATAATGTAATCGTTAATTAATATTTTTCGCTAATTATAATAGGTCATCCTCTCCTTCGGTGTGGTTTGTCGACAGCTAGCTATTCCATTTAGTCAGTAAAATTAACCGTCTAAATGACATTTATGTATTTTAAATCATACCGTATTAAAAAACTATGATGGACATGGCACAGAGGAATGCCGATCAAGTATTCTGCATCCAGCATTTCAATCTTAATAACTTTGGCTTTGGAAGTTATCGAGTAAAATTACTTATTAAAAAACGGGAAATTCTGAATGCCGATATACCGGAATTAGTATTTCTCCAATCCACGGATTAAAAAATAAATCACGGTGACATTTTATTGGCTTTTTTGTTTACAGATCGTTATTTTAAAAATAGATGTTTGGCGTATTTCTATTGAGTTTTAAAAAGACATTTGATAATCTATAATACCCATATTGTCCCGTTGCGGCAGAGAGATAATTAGATATCAATCACAAGATATTTATAAGCCGTTGGGATTTAGAAAATATGCATCTTAATTTTTATAATTTTCAATAACATTAAACTTTTTCGAGTATGTTGGTAACACTGTGCATAAAGAATTTTATATACCTTCATACAAGTATGGAGGAGTAAAAATTGTTGTTGTGAACAAATATTTTTAAGTCCCTATAAAAAACCTTGACATTTCTTTTCTATTTGTGGAACTTTTTATTCAAAATGAGGTAGATACTACCTGTTCCCGAGGCCTGTCTGCGGCCAGAAACTGGAAGAAGGTACGGCTTTCCCAGCAGCCCACAGGACGCAGACTAGTTGGTGGTCGGGAGTACATGTGGTGACTGTGGTTTTTACATATATGGCGGGAATAGAAGGATAATGGGTAGCTCCGAACCCCTCAGCAAGAGAAGGGAATATCATCCTAGCAGCTATGAACTTTGATTGCTACCTATACAAGTGTTCATAAGGGTGTGTCGTTATTTCAACCGGTGCTAAGAAAACATTGCAGACCTGTTAGGTCTGCAACTCGGACTGTGTACTAGGTCTTCATAAGCGGTTAACAAAAATGATACTGCGAAAACAGTGAATATAAATTTAAACTAAAGAATTAAAAGATAATAAATAATCAAATAAAATAATTACACAAATAAAATAATTTTGCGTTAAGAATTAAACAAACAAGCATTACGAAAAATAGTCTAATAGTAATTTTCTAAACCTTATTGCGTTGCTATTGATTTGCAAATTATTTGAACTAGCTGAACATTTTAATATGGATGTTAGATTTTGTTTAGAATTTGATTTTGAAAAATAGATTTATTTTAAAACGCGCTTATGAAACTTTGCGGCAAAACAAACAGATATTTCACGGTTAATCGTTTGAAATCAAAAATTCTTCCTTTCGCTAACGATTCTGGGTAATTTCCATAAATTCTCGATTTATTGAGAATTTTGTATTTTTATGTAACATTTTGATTTAGAGCGAAAACTTTATTTAATGTCCAAAAAATAGTAGATAACGCAATGCCAATATATCACGAACTGAAAAAAATGTCGAAATACCGAATGCCTCCAAATCCCCGGATTTAACAAACAACAAAAATCAATCCTTCAGCTACCCCAAGTCGCACATCAGACAATATCTTTCATTAACAGTGATTTTTTTGTATTACAAGGCAAATAGAGTCACTACAGTAGTACAGAATGACAAGCCACCCACCCACCAGACAGAGTTTGGAGGGGCGGAGGGTAGAAAATACAGTAGCCGGAGCGGACCCAAAATTGTCGAGTCGACTCCGATCAGCCGATTTGACTATCGCCAGAGTGTCAGCCTTGCTTATTTTGCGGTGGGATTTCTTCGCACATCCGTATGTAATTGTGCTGTCGCGAAAATTTAAACTTTGTGTCAATAGGCAAAGCATTCAGCTTGCTAATTTGGCGCTGGAAATTTTGGCCAGAGAAAAATTACCTTCTCGCCCTACCAACATAGTCGAGGCGTTCATTTGAATGATGTATGAACGTAGCTTCAAAATAATGCCACAATCTATTTGCACTCATTTACGAATTGTTCTCTGTTGTCTGCCTTATTTTTCAGCGACAGACACATAGTGAAGTCCTTAAACTAAATTGTAGCCAAGAAATAATAATAAAAACAAATAAACTTAAGTCAAGATTTAACAACACTCGAAGCAACTTGGCAGGAAGTATTTACCAGCAAATTACTATAAAGTAAATCTTACAGGATAAACATCGCCTCCACCTGTCCTACCATGTGACGCGGTAGATTAAAAAAAATGTACTTCTTCTACTTTATCATCCTTTGTGTAGATTTAGTTAGTGTGGATTTTTCTCCTTTATTCACCTACCTGAGTCTTTAATTTTATTTGTGCAATAACTTTGTCGTCCTCCAAAGCTCCATGAATGCTGCAATAAAAATTAGAGATAGCAAACATAAAAAATTAATAAAAAGTCAACAAGATAATTTTTACAACAATAATAAAGAATTAAATGGGCAAAACTAGGCCGTCTTAGACGATTTGATGGGTTCGCTGCGCAGGCAAAACCAGTTTCATAGTCTGAGTCAACAAAGAAAAGAAATCATAAACGGAACAATTTTAAAAATTTCATTAAAAGTTTAAATTAAAGAAATATGTAGAATGTCTTTAAAGTAAAATTTTATAAGCTGGAGATGAAAAGGAATAGTTTTAATTATAACTTGAATTCAAAGAAACTTAGCTAAATATGTGTTAAAAAAGAAATGTTTATTTTTTACTTTTTAATGCTGGTGTGTAAATAAAATAAAGAAACAGAAAGTTTTCAGCAATGTATTTTACTGTATTGGATTGTATTTTATTTACCACCAACATTTTGTCAGATTTCTTATTCCCAACAATTTTTTTGAATTATTACTATAAGACATTACAGCAAATATGTATATACAAACTAAAAATTAAAATTTGCTTTTTGAAAATAAAATATTTTATGAATGAAATGTAAGACATTTTGATTTAAGGCAAGTTTTATTGAAATGTCGATTATGGTTCTATCTTTAGTGAACCCTAATATAGGTCGAATTAAAGCAGATTGTAACGCGCAAATTATATTTCCAAAGCTAAAATTTAGGCTTGTAGAGCGATTTACATGAGTGATTTTGTTGTACTTCACGAAACTTGTCTAGAAGCGTTACAATTCAAGTCAAGAAAATCCGAAAAAAATTAGGGAAAGCACATACAACTATACCTTCCCAGTCTCACAAATTTTATATTTAAAAATTTAGTAGCAAAATCCCAATGTTTGCATTCAGCAATAAAATATAATAGAATAAGAGGCATAATTCGATTTACTCCAAACTAACTTGAGTAAAATAAAATTTTAATTTGAAAACTACCGAAAACTGAAATCAAGGATACATATATAATTTAAATAGTAAGTCTCCTTTGTGTCGAAGAGTGGGTCGGTCTTCACTTCCACCTTCGCGCGGCAATTCTTTCAGGGGGAAATGGAGCAAAGTGATTGTTTTTGAAAATTTACCGATGAAACGCATTTCCATCTGGACTCAGAAAATATGCACGAATTCCCTGAGAAAATAAATGCATCCACAACGAGCAACTTTCGATTTAGGTCTGGCGGCGTGGTTATGGTCTTATTTTTTTTCAAGCTGAAGCCGGACCTACAGTGACTACGAGCGGTATTCGATACAGGAACATGAGAGCGGAATCCTTGTGGATTCATCTTAACGGCATGGATCAGGAGCCAGAGCAAAAAACAATCGATTTATTGCAGCACCTAAGTGCAGACGAAATCATTTTACGAAATTTTGATATCAACATGACCACCTAGACCATGCGATTTAACGCATGTGAAATCTTTGATATATGCGATTAAACCAGAAACAATATTTGAACTCAAGACCAAGATCCTCTTTAAAAAAAAAAAAAGGAATCACAAACTTCATGAAAAAGCAACATATTAAAGATGGGCCCATCTCACCTCGTTTTAATCAAATTCTATTTAATGTATAATTTTCTGACCAAATAATTTTATGTTTTAAAACTGCGCATTTACGTCAAAGCCGTGCGATGTACTACTGCTTTGGTATAGTCGTGGATGATTTTGCAAGTATACGTCGAAGAGATAGTATCGATTGCAGGCCTAAAAGTAAACAATCTCAACGTTATTTTTGTTTAAAAATATTTTCAGAACCTGTTCAACTTTTGTATTTTTCCTATTGTCCTTAAGCTAAAATACTAGACCTTATGATCTAGTATTTGGTTTAAATTACTGGAAATATATTTCACGATAAGTAAAACTAATAACAAAGATAACAGTGAGTATTTGTCTTCAAGCTTCGAAAATGATAAGAGTTAAAAAGTTCACATCACATACATCAAATTGTTTCGGTCATAAGGTTCTTTAGCTTTGCCAAAGGGAGACTCCCAACTCTGCTAGTATTCAGAATCAATATCTATCATATATTATTTGTAAGCATATATCGATTTATAACATTCTCTCCATTAGTAATTATAAATTATCTCATCATGTTTACATATAGCCATTTGTTCGCAAGAGAAAGCAGAAATGCATTTCATAGTTTAAAAATTTCGACTGCAATTCAATTTAAAATCTATAAATACTATAAGTACTACGTTTACAAGCTCTTTCAACACGAATTGTTTCCAATTGAAATTAACAACTTAACATGAAAATAACAATACCCAGCAATATTTCAACAATCAATTTGTTTTAAATCCTTTTTTCTCTCTGCTTCAAAAATTCTTTAGATTTTTCTTTCTAAAATTCTACTTTTTTTCCTCTAGTCTTGCTGGGTTATATTGTACTCGTATTAAAGTAGTGCCATTTTATTTTATCTTTTAGTAAGAGTTCCTTCAATTTATTGTACATTTAAGGTTGCTTTTTTATTTTCATTTTTTCTTTGGTGTCTTTTAATATTGACATGGAAACAACATTTACCCTTCCCATGTTCCTTTTTCATTCCAATGAAGAGGAAAAAGTTCAACTTCAAATACATCGAAACTCACACTTGCGAATAGTTTCGCACACGTTTTACAGACATGATGTTCGAATAAAATTGTAATTTCGCTTGTAATTGAATCAAGAACATCTCCGTTCTCATGAATCATTTGCCATTTATTTGTAAAGAGTTTAAAAATTATTGAAGAGGAAGGCTGTGAAAATGTGCATGAAATGACATGCCTTCACAGGCAAAGGAGAAAACAGTAAACAAGAATTTTTATCATCAATAAGGTCTTTAAAATATTAAATAATTTCGAATTCGATTCCCTACAAGTTCATTCATTCATTCAAAACGAGATGCAAGTGCTAATAATGGGCAACTTTTTGCCCAAATTTCCCATTAACTTTGAAGCTTTTCTCAAAGATTTTACACAAGGGCAGTCATCATCATCATTAAACTTGTAGAGAATACTCTCTTCGTTTTAACAATCATGTTCGTATCTTCATTAATTTCCTTACTAAGGTACTATGGACCTTAAAGCTATTCATACTCCTGCCGTACCATGGCCGGGTCTCGTTGTAATCTAACGCCACATCGATCCTGCAGCAAAATCTTCCCGCGAATTAGGTCTAAGCCACGCTCATCACGGTACTACCCCCGAGGGCTCTCATACCGAGATACTGGTTCCTGTGACACCATCCGTTAAGTTACTAGTCAAATTTTATCCAACCATCAGCAAAGTGATGGTCGGGGATAATGTTTTTTTTTTCATTATGATAAGGAGTTAGTCCAGAGACGAATACTTTTTCAAATAACTTCGACAAAATTGAGAGTAGGCTAATAGGCCTGAATGATGTAATTTGGCTTGACTCGTTTCCTGGTTTAGGGATCATAACAATTGCAGACATTTTCCAAGAGCTTGGGGAGAAGCCAACGTGCAACATGCCATTAAATATAAATAGTGAAACTTTCGCAGCTGAATTAGATAAGTTTCTTATCATCGATCCTGTAATACGATCAGGTCCGGGTGATTTTCTCATATCTACAAGTAAAAATAAATGTTTTTAATAAAACTCATTTTAATTTGTCTGTTACCCTTACATAAGCTTAAGCTAGATCCGTACCTCACGAAACAAAGAATATTACTTTAAATTATCTGTTATATTCACCGATACCCTACTAAGTTTGGAGGACAGTTGTGGAGATTATCACTCACATTTCTTCGGCATTCCAAGTTCACATGCAACTCACTATGCCCTTAGTAGAACCTTTGCAATTTCCATATACAGAACAGACTCCAGCTATTGCGGGTATAATTTTAAATAAAACAAAGATTTTTCAAAATCTGTTTCTGATGATATAAAAATTAAAATTTGTAGCCATTTTTAAGGGGAAAATATTCCTAGACATTCTCTGCAAATCCTTGCGAGACTCATAACCGCTTCCGCCAAAATCTTAACAGGAGAAAGTTACGTAAAAGCGTGAGAAAAATTATTTTTCAATTTGCAAACCAACAAACTCTTAGTGAATCCAATCGAAGCGCAAACAGATATATTACGAAGTAAGGTTCCTACGTAACAATTCTTAAAAATTAAGATTATAAATATCTTCAGCTTTAACCGTTTGCAATTTTAGGATAATAAAGTGACTAATCCTTAGACTTCTGAAATAGCTCTGGTCTACCACGATACAAAAATTCATTTAACATACATATGTATGTTTTGATAATTCTGGTACTTTCTATACTCCATAGTGAACCTCAAACTAGCATATTATCGATATGTATGGAGATCGATAACATAAACAAAGTACAGCTATTCACATCTCAAAGAATCAGCAGCTTATAAGTTGATAACTGCACGAGTATAAGAAATACGGGCTCTCAAACTGCTACTGTAGCTGTACTGTTTGCAAACACAGACAACAATTAAACACTTTTCGTGAACATGAAACGATGGTTAAGAATCCTTTATGCTTTTAAAAGCAATTAATTTTTATTTCACAAAAACATTTTTCTATTCTTTTGATGCAGAAAATTTAACACAAAAAATTAAGTTTGCAAAGGAACAAGGACTCAACACATTTCTACTGACATCCATTATGTGAAGCCAACATACACGTGAAATAAAACACAAAATGTTGGACTACAAAAGACAAGTCTCTCGACAACAATAACAATATTGTTCAAAGTCAAAGCACGTGTTTCGTATACGAATGGCAACACAGGAGAATCTAAAGGAGTCTTATTTCTGGTTGATGTATAAAAAAAGGGAAGGAGGTGTGTAGGTACACGTTTGTGACTTTTTCAACTACAGCTACAACACCAACAAGATGTTGTAATAAGAGGGCTTAACAAACTATAAAACCTATGTTGTGTTTGTTCAAGTGGTTGGTTGTGAGTGGAGGGCTGAAGGTACGAACAATGCAAATATGGCCTATAAATAAAGGGCCCTCTTTTTATTATCTGTTAACATTCGGCTTGTTTTCGTTTGTGGCTGCTTTTTAATGCCATCAAATGAGCAAGAGCAAAACGATAAAACCACATGAACCAAAATTTAAAACCAAAACGTAAATACTTCAAAAGCAAAACTGAAGAGCTTATAAAAATCTACATACGCTGCAGCTTAAATACTTGAATATGATAAATGCATATACTCGTACATGGATTTGACAATTAATCTTTTACGAACGAAAACCAAGCAAAATAGTGTACATTTCTTGAATTTAAGATTTAATCAGTTAATAATATGTTTTGAAGATATGTACGAGTATATGAATGGGTAAAGATACCCCGAATTACAAGTTGAAATTCAGGCTGCTGGTAATGCCGTATGGGAGTTTAAATTCAATAAAATCAAGATCAATTACAAATATCCATTTCCTCCAAGCTTTAATATTTGATTCAGTTTAGTCAGATTTAGGTTCGTACTTATTTCCCCTTTTTTCGGCGTTGCAGGGTGGCCATCTTCACACCTTCTTCAGGTCTGTGGACAGTAGAAGCCATTGTACTGATGCCTATTTCCTAATTGCTGCGTAATCCCATTTTTTATAACGTTTACTGTAACAATTGAGTCGTTGTCATGTTTACAAGTTCATTGCAATTAATGAAATTTGTGGAATAAGTGGGGATCTATAAGGTGACTCAAAAGAAAGTTTATATTTGTTTATCGTGGACTTTCACTATGAATGTGACCGAATTCCCAAGAAACACGCTATTGGATGAGAGATTTGTTAACGGTTGGATTTTGTCAGACAATCAATGTGTTCTAATTATTTGTGAAAAGGAATAGAGTAGAAAACACAGATGGTGAAAAAATAAGGTTTAATTTTTACCAACTGCGCTTATGTTTCTTCTTAGTAGAGTATTGCTACGTCTCTGGTGGTGATTTTTGTGCTTGAATCGCCGACAATTCATTGCTAGAGAGTAATTCCGGGAAGGCGGGTTAGAGGCCCTTTTGAGCCAGGTCCTAAGAGATATTTGTGATGCCACATTTTCTCTTTCTACGCGTAATTTAACAGCAGGTTTTTCTCTGATTTTAGCGATATAGTCCTAGGAGGACTGGTAGTACATTTATTGCATTTTATATACGGTGGTCCAACCGAAACGCACAATGTTAATTGTTATGATCAGTAGGCTTCAGCTCTTGAGTCAATTGAACATTGTAAGCGTGTAAATTCAAATCTTTACTCAAAATTCGCATCAGTGAAGTTCGTGAGATTTTTTTGCACACGACGACGAACCGAGATTGGCGGCTCTTCTGCCACACTATCGCGAAGAACAGTAATGTTTTCCGCAGAACGAACTTGGCGAGCCTGCACAGGTGTTTTCACAGTTCCTACACCCACGGTTTGCTGAAATTTTGTGCACAATTGTGGACACAACACATGTGGTCTATTATGCTGACCAAAAAAATCACGAAGTGCTCCAAATGCATTTTGATTTGAACGCCCATTTTCGTAAAGGGCTTCAACAATCTTAACGCGCTGCTCAACAATCTTAACGCTGCTCTCCATGGTTGAATTTGTCAAAAAACTTGACGTTAACATCGGGCATTATGGTTGGACCACCCTATATTTCCTTTACGACATAATCAGTTACCAACGCCTTAACCTTTTTTTCGCTAATTGAAGTATTAACACCAGATTCCAGGTTACTGCGTAAATCTATTCGAAAACTAAATCATTCAAATTTGCATGCATAATACATTGTGGTTCGAAAATGTTTCTCAAATCGAAATACTTAGTAAGCCCCCATTTCACATGTGATACTTTGTTAAAAAAAAGATACTTTATTACAAAATTCATTTAATTAGAAAATGTAGTGAGAAAGTTAAAAACAAAACTCAAAATCACCAATTTCAAAACATGAAAGATTACTTTGCGAGAAAATCACACCCTGTAGAAAAACTTCAGTTCGCATAGAAAAAATTCAACGTAGAAGAAATTTAATAGTAAAAAAATTGCACTAAAGAAACTTCAAATACAGCAGATTTTTATGACCATTGAGTCACTGTCTGCTGTGATGTATATGGCGCCTCTGTGCACAGTTAAAATTCCAGCAATTATTCAAGCAAATAAAAGTAAAGCATAACTTAAGGCATTCAATATAGAAACTTTACTAAATATTTAAGCAAAAGAACCTGCCGAAGTGTTAAAAAACCAATAGGAAATTGTACTTGTTTATTTAGGCCCAAACATTGTTGTTGCTTGTTTACAACATTCCATTAGGAAAGGCAATAAATTAAAATTATATTTCGCAATTTGTGAAACAGGGAAAACTAGGGGAATCGATTTTGAGACGCGCAGTACACAAATGTAAAAAGTGTTTAGAAAGGCGTTTCCACTGTTTAATTAAAAAATTAAAGTTAACGTTATCGGTCAAATGATAAGCAGCTAATATTAAGAATAAAAAAAAAGTTTGAAAGTAATTCATTACGGAATTAAAAACATAACTAATGAGTAAATGAAATTACAAACAACAATGTTCTTCGCAATTCCTTGATCTAAATTACAAGTTGAAGGAGGGTAATGCACAACACAAGCAGCTGTCATTAATACACAAAGCAAACTCTACAACTCTACATGTCAACGTAGCACCCACGCAACTTTATTTAAATTCAACAACTGTCACGTGCTGCTTTTTGTGAGTGTTTTCATAATTTTTTATGCATACAAATGACATAGACTGACGGCGAGGCGAAGTGTACAAGTGTAAGAATAATTCGAAATTTAAATGGAACAAACGAACTTTTTGCTTTTTCCGTACTGGACATAAATATTTTTATGATTTTCCTTATTTTTTTTCTTTTTGTTTCTTCGTGCTCATAAACAATATTTTATGTTTTCTACAATAATATTATTTTGTTGCCATTATTATTCATATTCAGTATACACTCAAGGAATTAATGGCAGAACAAATGGATCTTAACTACACTGAGAGAAACTGTAGTATTTTATTTGTCAGATTTTATAAGTGAGTCTAAACAATAACAAACTAAATATTCGTAACATTTTAAAAATTAAATTAATAGTTAATAGGTGGTGGATGTACTATCATTAAGTTCCTAGAGCCAATTTTATCATTCGAATATTATAATCTTATTTTAATTATTTAGATGCTTCAACAATATTTAACCGATATTACAAACCAAGTGCTTTTTGTAATGGTTTGGCCTATAACATATGTACATACTTTCATACGAGAGGCGGATCAATAAGTCCGTGACTCATCGAACTTCTCTCGTAGTTGTTGACATTTACTTTGCGTTTAACAGCTGTTCAAAGCATACAACCTCGTGAATTTGTCTAAAAATGGAAAAAAGGGAATTTTGAGTGCTCATTAAACATTATTTTTTGCGAAAAAAAACCGTCAATCGAACTAAAGAAAAGCTCGATAAATAGTATAAAGTGGTTTACTGACTTTCGTTGTGGTCGCACAAGTACAATTGACGCCGAACGTTCTGGACGGCCAACTGAGGTCAGTACACCCGAAAATGTCGAAAAAATCCACGATATGGTGTTGGCCGATCGAAGAGTAAAAGTGCGCGTCGTTGTTGATATCATAGGCATTTCATATGGCAGTGTGGTTTCGATTTTAAATGTCGCGTTCGCTCTCAATTGACCATAAACCTAAACGTGTGACAACTTCAAGGGATTGTTTGGAGTTCTTTAACCGTAATCCGAAATAGTTTTTGCGGCGTTTTATAACTGTGAAGCAGTCTAAACAATGGGTTTCTCCGGGTGAACCTGCTCCGAAGAAGGCCAAGGTAAGTTTGTCGACCAATAAGGTGATGGCAACAGTTTTTTGGGATGCACGCGGGATAGTCCACATCGATTACCTTCAAAAGGGAAAAACAATAAACGGCGAATATTATGCCAACTTATTAGACCGATTTAATGAGGATTTAAAAAGAAAACGATCCCATATGGCCAAGATATTGCACGGGTGCACACGTGTGCAGTCCCAATGGCAAAATTGTATGAATTGGGCTACGAATTGGTACCTCAATCACCATATTCTCCGGATTTATCCCCTAGTGAATACTTCCTATTTCCAAACCTAAGGAAATAGCTCGGTGGAAAGAGATTTATCTCCAACGATGAAATTATTGACCAAATGCCTATTTTAAGGACCTCGAAAACCACAATTTTTTTGAAGGGATACAAAAACTAGAGAAACGTTGGACTAAGTGTATTGAGTTTAAAGTAGATTATGTTGAAAAATAAATTTTTGTTTTGCAACAAAAACTGTGCTTCATTCAAAAAGCCACGGACTTATTGATCCGCCCTCGTATGTTTTTATTCCGTTCATGTTATTTTTGAATTCGTATTATTTTTAATTTTCGGGTTGGCCAAAAGTTTTAAAACTGAATTCACCATAATAGGTGCCAGATGAAATCAGTCGAATTGTAAAATTTTATGGAATAAATCGTCAAAATCATCATAAAGATTTTATTAAATCGTCAACGAATGACAGATATTTAGATATTTTCAAAACTTTTGCGAAACAAGTTTTAAAGTTCGAAGAAATTCATCAAAGGCGAGGAAGGCACCAATATAAAATCGTTTTATTCATTACCCTGTTTTTTAAATTGTTCAAATTGGCTTCATTTTAGTTTATTGAAACACCGTCGCATGCAATTTCTATTCTAGGTACAGCACGCACATAATTAGATTCTGAACAGTCTTGAAACTAGTGCAGTAGCGTACACCTGTAGTTCTATGGAACAGTGTCAAAACACCAAATCGCTGCTATAGAGCTTTGAATCTAGTGGCTACTTGGTAATAAATTTAAATAGTTGTTTACTACTTGCACGAATATTTCCTTATCAAAAGATATTTCTCCAAGCTTTTTTATTATTTTAAAATTTTTACCGAATTATTTGCAAATGTCAAAACATTGACCTTCAATGTCGGACCAAAAATGCCAGGAGATGTTAATTTGATTAAATATTTAAATAATAAAGATTTCTACTATCGTTAAGAAAAAGAATTCGTTAAAAGTTACTTAAAAGTTAATTTACCTTATTTTTCCATGAGGTTCTAGAAACACTGTTTCGGTGCAATCAAAAGTAATTTGAAATATAGATATTTGGAACGAATTTCCGCCATACTTTGTCAAGCTTGGTTTCGAAACAAAGCTATGTGTCATCTTCTGTGTCATTTTTTATCATTTTGTTCGCTTCTGTAGGTTTAAAGTGGGAACCAGTTTGCCTCCAAACCAAACTTTAGAAGGGTGGATGGAATATTAAATGAAGACTAACTTTAGTTATTGCAAACAAAGAAATACTTTGGCATAAAACCAACGAAAATTAATAATAAGTTGATAGATTTTAAATTAAGAATATAATAAAAGAGCAGATTAAAATTTCGAATAAATATCGTTGATAAAGTTACTGCTCTCAAAACATGGGTGTTAAATTCCTGCCTTGTAGTACAAGTTCCGAAAGAGATAAATAAATACAAAAACGATCGGTTGCAATACGAAACTTAATCGAGTACTGGCTCTACTAAATTACTTTTTGGAAAAATAGTCAGAAAGAAGTTTAGAAGTGAAAAATCGTCAGAAGGTAGTTTGCAGATAACGTCAAGTCTGGCAACAGTGTTCAGAATGGATGCACATAGATATTTTATTAAAATTATTTATCGAATTTTATCGAATTAGTTGATGGGTACATGGTCCTGATAAAATATCGATTGACAGTAAATGCTGTTATCATAACAATAATATTTTCCCTGTGTATTTAAGATATGAAAGAAAGAAAGAAAACTGGATTCGTAGTATTATTTGAATTTAAAGCTAGAAAACAAGACACAACACATTTTGCTTTTTTTGTTCATGATTATTATCTGGGTTTGGGGTATTTTTGATTGCGACAGAGAACTTGAACCCAAATGCCACATCAAACAAAGGATGTCGGGCATGTCACCACCGCGAATATGACGCAATTTGGGGATCCATTTTTCATTTACTCTTCGACAAACTAAAGCTTTGGAGTGCTCAAATGCTTCGGGGTCATTGGCGTAGGCGTTAAATTGCTCGAGGTGGACACTTAACTGGCTTCTTTTCGTGAATCGTCCGTCAAGTGCTACTTACAGTAAATTGCTTATATGACACCCTGTGTGAGCTGCTAAAACCACATGTCTGCACGTTGAATGCATTCCAATTGAGGTTCGAAAAAGTTTGTTTTTATTTCTTCGCACAGCTTTTCGTTGACTGGACGTTCAACTACCACAATTTTCGAAGCCCAATGTTTGGAACAAGCGCACCCAACGGTGCCTTTTTATGGATGATATGCGCTAATTCTACTTGCTTTCAAAGACATTTAACCAAATGTGTGTTTTAGTGGATGAGTAACTAAGAGCCTTCAATTATATCGTTTTTTTTCAAAATGAATGTGAAAAATTTTCAATGGTTTTAAAGTAACCGAAGCCGGTCAGATTGGCTAGAAGTTTAAATTCCTCGGCCTGCTTTACGATCAACTGCGAAATGCCGCATATTAATTTATTTCAAGCCAAAAGAAAAATATGCCAAATGAATACAATGTTCAGGTATGCGGACATGGTAATAATAATAGTTTACCAATTGTTATATTGCAGTAGCTGTCAGAGTTACTAATGCTATACAACTGTCAAAATATTCAGTAAGATTTTCATTTCATGTTATGATTAAAAAATACTGTCGACATTTTAGATCTGTTACAAGTTCCGCGAAGTAAATGTGGTTTGTAGGCAATTCGTCGTGCATAAGTTTGTGTATAGTTGTGTGGACCTTAAACCACCAACCAGATAGAGATTGGTGCGATCTTAAGAAAACATAGCCGCCGCGGCGCGCCATAGCGGCCGATCAGCTGTATTGGGCATTGCCAGAGTTTTAAAATGAGATATTTTGCAGTTGGATTTGGGCCTACATCAGTATAAAATTAATGCCGGACGAACATCGACAAACACTGTCTGTAAAGTAGAGGCGGCTGTCTGAATGATCCTACTCCATACATAGTGGCAGAAATGTCAGCGTTGTTGTCTTATACAAATTTCTTTTTCTATTGTTTTTATCTGGTCACCCTATAATTTAAACAATCCTTGTTTTACGAAAAGAAACATTATTGACTATCAACTGTTCTACCAAGCCAAATATCTACTGCTTAATGAACTATGATTCTTTTGTTGTTGGCCCCACGACGCACAGTGCTTTGTTCAATGGAAACAATTTTAAAAAAATTTGTCTTTTATATAAGTTATAAGTTATTCGATGGATAACAAAATAAGATAAACTAATTTCAAAGAACTTTATATGTTTGTCACTAATTTGCGACACCAGAGGGCGCTAAACTAACAAAATTTTAGGTAAAAATAACTATACAACTCAGGCTTTTAATGTTTCAAGAAACTAACTGTAACAAATTTATTGTTTTGCCAAATATGCAAACCCTTAGAGATGGAGGGCCAATTATCGTTTTTCACTCCACTCTGCAGATCTTGTAACCCCATAATATTATTTCATCCTTGATAAATACATTTATTCAAATATATGTGCTACTGCTTATAAAAATAATGGATACGTTCTTAAATAATGTTTTGATTTTATTCATTTAAATATGCGCTTAAGAACGATGCCAACTGTCACCGTAAGTTTTGTAGGAACTACGGCATTTTTACTATAAAGGATATATGGCAGGACCCGAAATCCCTGCTGCGATTACATTGAAAATTGATTGGGTAGTTGCAGCTCTTGTTGGTATAAAATGTATAAATTTTTACAACTTTCAACAACATCTACGTACAATAATATTTTGAAATTTAAGGACATATGAGAGGTGGGCGTGTCCTTGATGCGATGTTCCACAAATCATTATTTTTCTTAATTAAAGCATTTTATGTTAGTTTGCCAAATTTAAAAAAATGTATTAGAACTGCTTTTATTTTCGTCATATTGTTATATAGAATCAAAGCACTGTGCGACGTCAGCGTCAAAGAAATTCATCTTAATTTTAAATCCCAGCTCTGCATTGTATTTGCACTGATACACACACATACATATGTACGGATATGTGTGTTTATATACACATGTGCATGTGTATATGTCCTTGCACAAAATAATGTTCATCCTTTTTGTGTTTGGTAGGGAATGAGTGCATCATTGAGTGAGTGCAGTGGGAAAAGCGAATAGAAATTCATAGCATTTTTTGTAATCTCTGTAATCAACATATGCTCGTGCTACACACACAGACAATTAAACTTGAAAATTTGCTACATTTGTGCAATTAACGAAAAACAAGGAAAGCAATAACAATTACAACAAAAGACTGTATGAAGCAAATGCTTCACTAAATTCCTTTCACACTAATCCATAAGTGCTTAGATTTTCGTTGGATTTGTGCAGAGAGAAATCTGATGATATCTCAATGCATTGTTTGTCTACACTATCGCACTTGTCTAAAAATGCAACCATGATAAAATGAAAAATGTGAGCGATATGGCTCTCAAAAGTTTACCAATATTTAGACCTGATTCGTATTATTTTCACTCTATAATACTTTCTTCTTTTATGTGAATTTTTGACATATCGTTCGTCAATCGAATAGTGTGAAAGGGGCTTAAAGAATTAAATAATTAAAATAAGTCAAGAGTGCGATATAGATTTGTTCCCTTAAATATTATACATTAGAAAATTAGAGGAACATGATTCAGTAGCCAGCACAATCGTACGAGTCATACAGAAAAAAATCTGACAGAATTCTGTCCCACACAAAAAGAAATTTGTAAGAAAAAAATGCACAAACAATGCATACGATTTTCAACAGTTGTAATGACGAAATCTGACACTGAATCATGGCATTACGTGGTAGCAGCAGCTTGACTCGTAAGTGCATCCGAAGTCATATTTTCAATGATGGTAGCATATGGGTATTCTGATGGCTTTAAGGACACAGTTCTCTGGCTTATTGGGAAACCCGGCAAAAAAATCGAACAACTTAAAATCGAAGCTGATTTTACTACATTGTTTACACTGTAGAAAAGCAACAGAAACTTTTGCTAAATACAGAACATAGCCGCAATGAGCTGTCAACATTTTTGTATCCCTGTTGGAAAAACCTCTATAAGATAATTTTTAATATGCTAAAAAATTTTAATAATATTAGAAACTATCCTAACAAATTCGCAACACACAATTCTATAATTTATTTAATTTTCTTTCACTCTCCCTTAACAATCTAGATGTTAGTATTCAGTGGAGGCATGGACAATTGCAAGTTTGAATGGTCGGCTATTTATTTTATTAATTTAATATGACTGACAAAATACAATGAGATATTTTTCTGAAAAAAAGTCACACATTAGCACTTTTCCATCTTCAGAGCCTCGTGTTTGTAACTCTCGCATCGAAAAAGATTTCACACAAAACAAGAGATTTGAAAGAAAAGCAATGGATTTTTACGAACGAGTATTTCCTCACCTTAATTATGGCAAAGTTGTAAGAAGCTGGTGAAAAGTTGATAGCTAGAGGTGAACCAATATCTTAAATTCCCAAACAGAGTGATATAAGCCTGATATAGTATTTCAAGCACTTCCGTCTCAGATTACCCATTTATAAATTTTACGAAGCAAAAATTGGTAGACATATCCCACAATTTTGCATATGCCAGACTCTAATTTACGGGGTTAAATCTAACATTTTTGTAAGAAACAATGACATCAAACTCTTTAGGAGAATGCCGGAGCGGTGGCATTGTTTTACGATGAATCAAAAAAGTGCTTATGAATCAAGATGGCGCTATAGAAAAGAATTCATATAATTATTTTACAGCATGTAAATATATGACCACTTAAAGTTAAAAAATGGCATATCAGTAAACTTTGAAATTGGAAGCTATACCCTTGATACCAATTTTACCACGAAAATATTGTTCGACACTGAAACAGTCCCGCCGAACTGGGAGAAAAGATACTCCCTAAGTGCATTGCCTATATACCGTAATATTCCGAAAAATTTACTGGTTGGCGAGCATTGTAGGTTTGTGAAATCCTTGGTTCATCCAAAATAATAGTACGTATCACAGACCAATGATCAATGAGTTCTTCGATTTGGAATGAATCAGCTTGATGTGTAACAGCTTCGTTTCATCAAAACGTCTCACTGCTCATGACATAACGTTTGGATAATATTTAATTTTAGGTTGTCCACTGAGTACTATTAATCGGCACGAAAAATCGAGGCCAAATTTGTTTGTTATTTTAAACAGCGCTTTGTGGCATTCCTAGGTGGCGACATAGAGTTTTAGACTTTATAGACATTTTCACTGCTGACTGAGTTTTTTTTTTTTTTGGTAAATGAAGAACTGCATTACCACACAATAGCACCTAGTTGGGTTTTTATATTGGTATGAAAGCTCTAAAGCAGAAGTACTCTGTAGCATTGAGGGTGACAAGTTTTCCATGTTTAAAGGAAAACTTAAAGTGTTCAGTAATATGCCCGTATGCCAAGACCTTTTCTAATCATTGAAAGACTTTTCATAGGCGATTTTTGGTATAGCCTTCAAATTCTTCAGCGATTCGGTTTTTAACTGCTAAATCGTGCCATACCTCTGCCATTTGAGGGTGTTTTTCAGCTTTGGAAATAAAATAAGTAACACGGGGCTAAATCTGATGAATATAAAGGTTGGAGCATAATTGTACTGTTGTTTTTACCCCAAAAATTACGAGCCAGAAGCGATGTATGTGACGGCATTTTTGATCGACATTAAGTAGTTAGGAAAAAAATTTGCTGACAAGTATCTTATGCCCAAAACACCCGCAAAAATAGCATGACTCGCGCCAACAGATATGCCGACTTTCTCAGCATCTTCTCTAATACTTATGCGACGACTTTCTAGGACGTCTAAGACGAGAATTACCATTTATATCTTCTCAGTCTACTTCGAATGGCTGGTATCACTTGTAAATATTTCTTTCTCATAAAGTAGATTCGTTAAATGCCACAGCTAATATTTTCACGACACAATTCTCCTTCCCCTGGATTCACATCTCAGCACGCTTGTATTCTCAAATAACTTTAAAACCTTTCTTGAATGTTACACGAAATGCTTAATTTCACATCGAATCCCCGCATTTGTTAGATAAATTTTAACTCTCACAAACAAACTCTACACTGACGATTATAGTCACATTCACTTCAGATATTTCTGGGTTGACATAAAAAACAAGAATAAACGTTCAGCAAAACAAAATTAAAACACACCAAACACTGAATATTAACATCAACGTCTTTGTCGCCATTAAAAGAGAACAAGTCAAAGAGAACCTGGTAAAATAACCGAAACTAACGAAACGCTTTGTGTAAAACAAATAAAAAAATATCAAGATTAATTTTTGTCATTTTGCCAAAATCATCATCTCTAGTAGAATGACTGCTGAGATGATAATTTTGCGTTTTGTATTTTTGGGTAGACAGGCGACTGGTCAGGCAAACGCAGTTTGTGTTTAAAATTTTAAATTTTAAAAATTGCAACAACTTTTTATTTCTAATTTTTATAGAGCCTGAATACAAGGGAAATTAATTTTCATTATAAAAGACGGTTATGTAAATTTCGTCACTTGCATGGAAAAAAATTAATAATGACATTATTTTGTCTCCTCAGTCGAAAATAAAAATTATAATGATTGAATGGTGTTGTTCATCAACACCAGAAGGTGAAATACCATTTCCCTTTCATCAGGAAAACTTCTGCCATAATAGAATTTACGAGCGCTTTTTGCGGGGGAAAGTTTTTAGGGAGGAAATATTCTATTTCACATCGTCTTCGATTCGCGACTATAACAGTTTAAAGTCACTAGACAGCCTTTTGTGTGATAGTAAGTATTGACAAGTTTGCTTTTGAGAAAGAAAATTTACATATTTGGGCATTCGGGCCAGTACAGCTTGAAGAATGCTCCATAACACAGGCGAGAGTCACAATGAAATGTATCGTTGTATCATTCAGATAGCTGTGTATCCGACTTTCGCGGATCGACAACGTTGAAACGTCCAATCCTATATATTATTTATCATGTGAGAGCAGATTTTGCCAATCGTATTCATTCGGGTTTTTGTAATGTAATGTAATTTTACGGCTGCCCCGAACGTGTGGAAATTATTGAACAATACTATCGAAAGTCCGGCTTAGTTTTAAATACGTAACCTGAATTTCGTCATGAGGTTGGCCGTCATCATAGCTTCAGGCGCTGGCAATACATCACACCGTGGATATGTTTGAGCGCGAGTACAGTCGTTTGGACCTTAACCCACCAACCAGACAGATTGGTGCGAGATTCAAAGAAGGCCCAAAAATTTCGATTCACCGACGATCAGCTGAATTTGGCATCGCCAGGGAATGCGTTTGGATTTGCTAATGCAATAATAGAAGCCATAGCAACGCCGTATGTTCGCTTATTAAGCGTTGGAATTGTTGGCTAGATATCCAGGTTCGGCCAAGTCGTTGCCTTCAATGCCACCGTCTGGTTAAAGAGTTAAAAGGTCAATGTGTGATGAGTGAAGAGTAGCTTTAATTTTGAAATATTAACTAATTGATTTGTAGAGGATATTCTATTTATTTATTTGCTGGGATATTTTTGTGAAAGTTATTTAAAAGGTACAATTTGAACAAGGTCATTGAAAGCCACACGATACCAAAGCAAAATCGTTTGAAATTATTTTAGTCAGTTTTAATATATATATATATATATATATATATATATATATATTGCATCCTACCGGTGGCTTTTAAATATTTAAATCTACTGCAAGTGACACAGATTAGACAAGGTCCGACACAGAAACGTGCAAAGTTTTCTTAAAATGCAATTAAAGCATATTGTGGAAAGGGTTACTGAGTATAGCAGATTTGGCAATCACGTCAAGAGAATGGGTTTGACGAAGCTGTCACGAAGAGAAGGAGGAGTTTGGGAGTTACTCCACATACATAGCTGTTATCACGTCCTCTCTATACACAACTTCTACGAAGACTTTGCAAACTATTTAAGCTCCTTCTCTTTACACTTTTCTCCGTTCCGTTTTTAAACAAAAGAACCGGATTCGCGGACCCACGTGAACCTGTTCTGCAAGCGATCTGTGAACCTAACCTAAACTTGAAATATATATTTTGTTTAAATTACACTCAATTTTATATCGTGTATTTGCTACATTTGGAGTTTTTCTATTGACATAAACAAGCTAATTAAAGCCACAAACAAAGAAGAGGATAACATAGATTCTAGTTAAATATGGGCATTATTTTTCGTCACAAAATACAGGAAATTTCACACTTCTTTATTTGGTGTGTTGTTTGCGGTTGCCACAAGCAAAAGGGGTATTGTTTCAGATGCATAGAACTTTAAAGGGAATTTCCGATTGTATTTGAAAAACAATTATGTTTATTATAATTATAATTTTTATTTGAATACAACGTTCGGCGTACTACTACGTGGAGGAGTCTGAAACAAGATCAATTTTGAATTAATGGTTGCATATCCCTAAATCATTTTGGAGACGTTATCACACCCAAAAACAGGGACAACGGTGAGGTGTACTTCATCGATTGGCTTAATCATTGGTATGGTCATAGAGCAATGAAAATTTACTTTGCCTTAACGCAACATATTCTACGCATTTTGAGGGAGTATTAGACTTTGCGATTATATAATTGCTAATGTTAATATTTCCTATTTAGACCAATAATAGAGAAATAATTGACGAAGGTTTTCCGATTGGATTTCCTACAAAGCACCCGGGCGAGTCATATGCCTGATATTTTATTTAAAAAAAAATCCCTCCCAATAATGCTTCATATAAAATAAGATTCGAAACGTCAAAAAGAAAACACCCTTTAAATTCAACTTTATGCTGGTGACTAAACGAAGAAGAAAAAAGAAATTTAGCCCAAACTTTGCAGAAATATATGCCTTAAAGTTTATTTAAAGAGTTTGAAAAGGAAAATGAAATAAATACCCACGAATAGTCGCATTTTTAAAGATTCAGTACACATTCATGGTGGCAATGAAAACTGTCAGAAACATGAAATTCGATTTTCTTTACAAAGTGCTTAAGCGCCTTTTTAGAACATATTCTAAACGCAGGCACTTTTCATTTTCTCAGAGTTGGATTTTACAGAAAATATCAGAAGCTGTTATTGAACAAATAACCAAGTCGACTGCTTCGCCGCCGAAAGTGCGCTGCCGCAGATATTTTTTTTAGCTTGCACCGGCTCTAAAACGGCCGCTGTTCTTATCGTTTATCAATGTAGTTTGTTCACTTTAGTGCTGTAAATTGTTGCAGTTTGTTACCACTTCATTTTGCTACTTTCGTTGCATACCTGCAATATTTGCAACTTAGTATGATTATCTGTCACAAAGCGTGAGTGTCTTTTTTGAACAACAAACCTTAAATTCTTGATTGCCTAGTAAATAATCCAATATTTTTGTTTATTTTCATCATCCGTCCATCGCTTATTGGTTGGTTTTTGTTTTGTTATTTTAATTTTCTTTTTGATCTCTTCGCTACTCATTTTTCAATTTATTCTTTATTTGGTTACAGAGTTGCATAAAGTAACTTTGCCGCATGCAATAAGCCAAGCCGCAGCCAGTATATGAACGCCAACGCCGCCTCTAAAATGTTTACGCAAAGACAGTATTTGGTGTGTGCATAACCTTTCTAAAAACTTCTTCTTTGCTTCAATTTTAAGTCTTCACAGCCAATTTTTGAGACGGTTCTACCGCCGTGAAACTTTGTAAGCGCAGGTGTCTAGTTGCTTTGATTTTAAAAGTAAAATGGAATACACAGCTGTTTTAGCATTGCGAATTACCAATCTGCAACGATTTTTGGCATAGCATATTTGCTCAAGTGTAGCAAATCTTAGTTTCAAATATATTGTGTTTATGGTCTTGCAAAAAGTAGTATACTTGCTAGACTTGCTACATCTGCAAGCTTTGCTGAGTTATTTGCAACCAAGATTGAGTTCCTCTAGTGTGAAAAAGGGCCTTTAGGAATATTTATTATGTTTGATTAAAATACCTGTGAGACGGACCTGTGGAGAAGGATGTTTTTAAATTGTGGTCTTTACTGATTTGATTTTACAATTTAAAATATGACTTTAATTATTCTTTTTTAATTTGCTGTTTTATGAACCTTGCGTACAAAATAAAGGGTGAAAATTTAACTATTTGGTTTTTTAGCCCGGAGTTTATGTCAGTGGACTTATAATGCGTTATATGTGGTCAAGTCAAACATGCTTAATTATAATTACCATTTTATTGCGACAACCGCTGATACACGCAGAGCGCCAATAGTAAATGTCCACCTCACACTAAACACCCCAATTACAAAGATTAACTTACACTCGAAAAAAGCTATAAGTTTGTTATCAAGATTCATACTCTCTTCCTCTCGCACTTCGTGCACGCTATGGTCACTATAATTGAAGTACTAATCGAGCCTGCCAAGCTGTATCATTAATATAACGCTGTTGGTGGTTACCGCTTTGGCCACCAGTATTGATGATGACCGTTATTGTACCATTCGTCAGCGTTTTCAAGGAATGCGCTACACGCTTTAAAAAGTGACTTCAGTTTAGGAAAACTCACTAATTCAAATCAATAAGCTCGCGACAATTTCGTGCATATTTAAAATGTTACTGTTTCGTTTTACCTAACACTTAAAATGTTACCTTATAGAAACGTTTGAATTCAGACATTTAATTACAAGGGGCCAACAAATGAAACATCTTGGAAAAGGTTTAAATGCATGAAAATGCAGCTGAGATAAGTATTTTTTACTTTTGCTTGTCTAATGAGAAAAATTCACTGTCATTCAAAAAATGTTGCTTCCAGAAGTTATAAAGTATAAAAAATTTAGAATGGAAAACAAGCTGTTCTTAGAAAAAAGTTCATGTTGAACCGCAGTTTGAAAAAAAGACTGCGACATAATGATATTAGCCATTTCAGGCAATAGGATTTCTGGCGATAGTTTAAGGGACTTTTAAGTGAAGAATAAAATGTGGGAAAAACTTTTTGGTGAAAAACAAATTTTAAATGACAAATCTAGAAATATCTCGATTATCTCTGTTTCACTAATGAGAGGCCATTACCAGTACTAATTAACCCTTTACTATCCTTCAGTCGAGATACATATTAAAAGTTAATTGATTATTTTGCGCCCCGCAGAGTGTTTGTGACGAATATATTTATTTTGCTTTTCAGTTTGAAAACTATCATAGCCAAACTATATTCTAATAAAAGTTGTAAAACTACTAAACAATGCAAAAAAATTTTAATTTTTTTAATCGTTTTATGGGGAATGCAATTTCTTCGCCCCTTGCATACACACCTGCCTTGAAATTGTTAATCCTTTTGTGGCAAGTTCAGATAAGATCTTTTCTCTACAACGGTCAGTTAAAATTTGCCAGCATATAAAAACGTAGATAAGACAATAAAAACCCCAAGTGATAGATGTTCGTACTATAAATTTAATTCACTTGCTATGATTGTGTTTACAGAATTATTACTTTTTCACATTTCAATTAAGATTTTTATCGTTGACACTATGTGTTGTGCGCATGCAATGCAGGAAAAATGTAAAAGAGAAATAAAGCAAGTGGTGGCTAAATAAAATGTTTACTATCATAAACAAATTGTTAAAAAGTGGTCTAGGGTAAATTTCGTACATTTTGGTTTTTTAGGGATCACCTTAGGGTTCACCTTAACCGAAATGAAATGGCTACAATATGATCCTACATTGTGCATTTATGGAACATCTTATGTGCAAAAAAGTATTTCCTGTCATGTCGCTAATGTTCGTGCTTTTAGAAATAAAGCAACCTGCACGTGACTAATAATGGCCAGATAAATCGAAAAACGATTAATAATCGAATGTTTTGTTGTGATTAACGACTTAATTTTGTCGAAATTAATCATTCGATTAATCGAAAATTAATCCATTATTTTCAAAACTCAGGCCTAAAATATGCCGCAAAAAATGTTTTTTGTTCTGGTACGATGCTAATAACTTTCGTTGCAAATCAATTAAGAAGAATCATTCTGCGCCAGTGTGAACACCCCTTTAGGGGTTTTTTTTTATACTGTATTTTATTTTATTGAATCTTTCTATTAAAAGAAATTCACAATAAGTATTCAAATCTTATTTCAAAATTATTATTTACTAGTTAGTACCAACGTAATAACTAATTTTTTGTATTCAAATCTTAAAAATCTATCTTCTATTGTGTAGAGAGAGCCGCCTTGCCAGGCTCAATGTGTCAGTTCTTTTTAGTGTCTGGTGGCCGTCAAATTGCAATAAATTGCGTGCTAGAGTGTTGAGATGTGCGACTAGTTTGTTCACGTATTTGGACGTGTATGTTTTAACTTCTTCGTGGATAGTGGGAACTTTGAGATCCCTATGTATGTTTTCATTTCTTATGTACCAGGGGGCGCATACGATATGACGTAAAATCCTAGACTGTCTTCTCTGTAACTTCTGGATGTTTGATGCACAGGCAGTACAGGATTTGTATAATAGGACTTTATATTCCAAAGCCAAAGTTGAGTTAGGACTTATTAGCCAATGCAGTTGATTTGTTCGAAGCTTTATTTTTGCCTCAATGTGACGGGTCCAAGTTAGGCGCCAATCTAGGTGGATACCTAAATATTTGACGTGCGTTTCCGCTGGAACCGTGGTATTAGTTATTGTGATTGGTGGACAATTTTGCCTTCTAAGGGAAAACGTTACATGAGCACATTTTGATGGATTTACCTTTATTCTCCACTGTTTTAGCCAGTCTTCTAGCTTATGAATATGGGACTGCAGGTTTTCAGATGCATCCTTTGGATCATTACTGACACTTATAATCGCAGTGTCGTCTGCAAAAGTTGATGTATATGTATGCGGGCTTGTCGGCATATCCGCTGTATAGATAATATATAATAGCGGCCCTAGCACACTACCTTGAGGTACTCCTGCACTGATTTTCCCATTTCTTGAAAGCTGATCCTTTGACCTTACTTTAAAAGTTCTATCTGACAAATAGCTTTTTATAAGCTTGTGGGTATTTTCAGGAAGAACCCGAGCTATTTTAGTAAGTAGCCCATCATGGCAGACTTTATCAAATGCTTGGGAAATGTCTATAAATAAAGCTGAACAGTATTGCTTTCTTTCAAAAGCCGATCTAATAATGGTAACGATTCTATGGACTTGTTCAATCGTACTATGCCTTGCTCGAAAACCAAACTGATGATCTGGGATAAAGTTTTGTTCATTTAGAAAAGGAGTTACAATCGCGACGAATAATTTTTCAAATATCGTTGACAAAACTGACAGTAGGATAATTGGCCTATAGGATGTAATCTGGCTTGAGTCCTTTCCAGGTTTCGGGATCATAACAATTTCAGACATCTTCCAAGAGCATGGGAAGAAGCCGACGCGCAACATGGCATTAAATATGTAAAGTAAAATTCTTACAGCTGAATTAGGTAAGTTTCTTATCATTGATCCTGTTATACGATCAGGTCCAGGTATTTCTTCATATCCGTATTTTTAATTGTCGATTTTAAAGAACACAACCGAAATTTCATAGGATCATTCACGATGTCGCTAATAATTGGAATAGTGGAATTACTTATATCATGTAGTGTGAAAACCTTCTCTAAGTGCTTTGCGAACGCATTTGCCTTTTCACTTGAGTTTTTAGCCCAAGTACGGTCTTCAAGTCTTAGTGGGGATTCGTAAGCAATAGGACATTGTAAGTGCTTTACAGCTTTCCACAGACTATAATCCGTGTTTTTCATTGGATCCAAGTTTTTTAAAAAGTTGTCGATAGCGAGTTGGTGTTTCTGTCTCAATTTACTCCGTAAGTTTTTTTGGCATAAGTTCATTTGCATTTTTATGTGTGGTGAACGACTATTTTGCCATTGTCTTCTTAGTCTTCTTTTCTCAATGACGAGCATCTGAATATCTGCTGTTGCCTGGTACGTTATTATTTTAGCTGATGGCTTTGTTGGCGTTGCAGCTGTGGCTGCGGCAGTCACGACGTCTGTAAAATGGTCTACAGCTGCTTGAATATCAGCTGGATTTCTCAGTGGGATGTTCAAAGGTAAGTGAGAGCTCACATACATTTTATATTTTAACCAATTCGTGTTTCTGTTCGGGTAGAAACTAAGGGTTTTAGGTGCAGTGACAAAACTGTCGTGTAAAATAACAATTGTAGGTGAATGATCAGAAGATAAGTAATAGGATAAATTAACTAAGAGTTGATCGCGTTTCATGTTTTTTACTATAGCAAAATCAATAAGGTCTGGCAACTTATTAAAATCTGTGGGCCAATAGGTTGGTTTACCGGCAGATACGACGTCCAGCTTGTTTGCTTGAACTGTATAATACAACTGCCTACCTCTAGGACTAAGGAGTCTGGATCCCCAATATGTGTGCTTTGCATTGTAATCGCCAGCGGCAATAAATTTTTGCCCTAGCGTAGCAAAGAACCTGGCAAATTCATGGTGTTCGATTTTATGCCTGGCTGGCAATACACTGAGGAGACTACAATTTTAAAATCAGTAAGATTTATGGTCGTGGCTTGCAAAAAGTCTTCGTTGAATTCAGGCAATGGAAAATGCCTTACGTTTTTTCGGACTATAATGGCAGTCCCACCACATGCCCTTTCGCTTGGGTGTTTGGTGTCATATATAAAATACCCATCAATTCTAAAGCAGTTTTTTATAGTGAAGTGTGTTTCAGAGACTAATAGTATGTCTATATCATGTGCTAGCAGGAAGTGTTCTACTTCATATTTATGTTGGGAGAGCCCGTTAGCGTTCCAGAAGCATATTTTTAACTGGTTCATTTTTTGCCAAGCAAAACTTGCAGAAGCATGTTTTGGGTTCGCATCATTTCCTGAAACATACCCTGCATAGTTGTCATGAAATTATTCATTGTCTGTATTAAGTTCTCGATCGAGCTCGAATTGTTGGTGAGGGGAGTCTGAGCACCCTCTTTTAAGACGTGGGCATATTAATGTTTATGCGCATTAGAACTTTTGGCATTCACATTAGGTAAATCATTTCTCAATGTTTGGGCATATGAAAAGTTTGGCTTAGTGTGTGGCTGTGTACTAGCAACAGAACCAGCATGAAGCCGAGGAAATTGGGAAGCTTTATATTGCTCATAATCAGGTTTGCGTACGACTTTCGCATTATCTTTTACATATTGAAATACTTTGCAGCCCCTGTAATTTTCTGTATGGTTTTCACCACAGTTGCTGCATTTTTTGACCTTGGGGTCTGTTTTGGAAGAAGTGCATTCCAAAGTCCGGTGCGCATCACCGCAAACAACGCATACGGATGGTAGCTTGCAGTAGGTTTTCGTGTGTCCGAATTCCTGGCAATTAGTACACTGACGGGGACCGCTACGTTTTAGAGGCTCTTCCACCGTTATTCTTCTGTTCAAAAGGTAGCGCAAATTATATATTGGATGAACCGAGTTTTTTGATTTAAGTTGCGATGCATTAAACACGATTTCAACACGATGCATAGGTTGGGGAACTTTATTCTTATTTAGAATATTGTGCACTGACCTTACGACATAACCTTCCCGTTTAGGGGTATGGAACAATCATTTTACTGGCAGCGTCAACTCTACTAGATTCCGGATTAAAGAAAAGTTCATATACAAGATCCATTAGCACTATGAGTGATTATGAAGTAAGAAGTGAAGCTTATTCCACATACGAATGGTTCGGTTAAAGAACGAATTCTGTCTGTAGTGCGTTGTGCGATCCACTGGCCATTCGACCACAAATGGATGTGTTCTTGACGAAGTACGTGTGGTGCGTATGAATGAACGGGTTTCGGGAATAATATCCCTAATTTCATCAGAGCACAATCCATTGTAGTAGCGATAGAACAGCGAAACACTCACCACATTGCGTCGATGCTCGAGAGAGTCAATAGAGTTGGATACCCTACTGTCACTCCAAAATAGACTTTGAAGCACCGGCCCATACATGAGAGTTGTATTCCATTTTCGGTCGGATATAAGTGGTATAGATAGTTAGGAGATCGGATGGGGCGAAGTACTTCTTACACCGTTTGAGGAAGCCTAGGCACTTGAATGCTTCTTTCAACACTTGAAAGATGTGTTGGGTCCATCGGACATCACATTGAATCTTCATGCCAAGAACATCAAGAACTTCTGATTCCGCAATATCTATACCACCCATAATTACAGATAGAGCAGCAAAGTCCGTCGTGCGTCTGTGTGTTAGCATACAACACTGGGTCTTATTGTATTGGATTAAAATCGACACTTTTCGCACGACCCCATTCTGTGATCGTCACAAGATCACTATTTAATGATGCTGTGCCTCATGGCCCCAATCTCTAAAAGGCTTGGTCTGTTGATGAATGAGTAAGAATGGCATATGCTGCCGTCATCTGCAAAAGAATAAATAGGGTTGGAAGTTTGACGAAGAAGGTCATCTAGGAAATAGAGTAGGATTTGAAATGTGATTTATGGTATCAGCACAAGTCTTTCTTTGACTCACAACCGAAAATGAAAGGACAATGATTTTACAAATATTTAAGTTGAGCTAAGCTTGAAATAAACCGAAATGTTGTTAAGACATTAGACGAAATGAGAACAGTGTTACCATAAACTTATTCATGCCTTTTGCATAACTGTAAATAATTTTTGATGTTATTTATGATAATTTTGAACCTTAGCTATATTAATCGATTATTCGATTCTTTTTTTCGGATTATTTGCAATTAATAATTTGTCGGTTGATAATTAGTCGATTAATATTTATTTTTTGTTATCACATGATAACACAGGACTGCGTAATTTAGAGTTATTCCGATGTTTTCAATAGCTCGATTATATGGCCCTGTCTGAAGGCATTGCAATATTAAGTGGCCTACACTTGTTGTTTGGTTAACGTTGGAGCAAGCCTTGTTCCTTATTGTGCTTGTTGGTTTAACCAAAATTGAAATTTATGATAGACGTGATGTTAGAAAGTTGGACGTTAAGATGGTTTCCAACTCATCAGCCAGTAGTGAGGTTGTGATCCCGAAAGCTACGTAGAGCGACACACAGACGTTAGTATAAATAGCAGATGTCAGAGAAGACGCAGAGAAAACTGTTTAAAAACTAATCTTGCAATCGATTTTTACCAGATCCGTGCAAAATATGGGAGGAATTCTTGATTTGATATTCCGACAGGGTGTTTTGATGTAGATTTTGGAGCGAATTTCCGTCATCCCTTTTCGAAATTCGTTCCAAAAATCTACATATGGAAGGAACTTTTATTTATTTGGACTCTAAGACTTCCCCATTACAAATTCTTGTTCGGGTCGTTAGCGAATATTGTACAAATTACAGGAAAACGGAATGGCAAACACATAAGGGCCATTTTCACTTTCGATGAAGGGTATACAAATATCATTAAGGCACATAATCAAATAATTCAGCATCTATAACTAATTTAAAATAAGTTCTCGTTCAACATAACTGAAAGATGTGAAAAGTACGATAATTGTAACTATATTATTATTCGAAGAAAACTTGCATGTAACAGTAACAAAACAGTACCGTAAGAAAATGAAAACTTTAAAGGTCAGCGATAACGTCATAACTTTTGCTCTAACATCTTTAAAATTTATTTTTTAGGACAAACAAAATTGTTATTAGTTTTATACAACAACACGTTTTCGTTAGTTGTTCTATATTTTCAAATATGACCTCCTATTATGTTTACATCTACAGTCAACGAACGGTTGGTGCTAAAAGTTTTCATACAGTTTAGAAAATTTAAAAAAATTTGTACAACGATAAAAAATCGATAATTACGACTGCATTATAAGTAACGCATTATCAAATTAAACTTTCACAAGAGACTCCTTGTCATAGCATTTTTACTTGTTGTATTATCTATATATATAGAAATAAGTCTGTATATGTATGTTTCTATATGTTATCAAAAGCAAAACGGTAGGACCAACCGGTTTGAAATTTTGGAACTGTTTTACTATTAATACGGGTAAATATTAATATCCTTATTTCAAACGAACTAAAGTAGCTAGTATTCGAATTTGGGCTATTTTTTTAGACTAAGTACGTTCTTATGGAAAATTCTACAGGAATATGAGCGGGCACGCCCTATACAGAGTAAATATTAATCTCCCTATATCTAAACAACTACTAGAGTGAGAGTCTTCAAGTTTGATGTTGGCTATTTCGAAAAACCCCTGAAGATATAGGAGAGGGCAAAGGTGTACCGCTCACAGAGAGTAATATTAACTTTTCAAAGTCTGTGGAACTGCAAAAGTGGTGGTCTTCAAATTTGCTACGGTATATTTTTAAAAACTAGCGCGTTTGCCGCGAAAATCTTATAGGAATAGGAACGGGCAGAAAAGTTAATATTAATTTCCCTATATATTCTTTAAAATTTATGTGGGTTATTCTCAAAAGCAAGTGCTTCTGCAGAAATCTATCGCTTTAGAATTATCTTACAGTGATATGCCTCCCATACACAGTAGTTAATACTTTTGCTTTATCTTAAGAACTACAAAAGTGAAAGTCTTCAAATTCAGTTGTGATATTTGGAACACCAAGTACTCAGTAACAATCCTATAGACGTAGAATCAGAGTAAATATTAATTCCCCTTTTACTGAGAAACTGACATTATGGCTGTATTTGACTTTGGTGTGGATTGTTTTCATAACAAGTCGTGAATTCGTGAAATAAGACTCGTCCTATTTGATTCGGATTTGACCACTGGCACGTAACAAGGATTTTCTTCTCTACTAACATTTTTTTAATACTGCCTTATTCAATAAAAATTGAACCTCCATTTAAGCACTATCTGAGGCGGTCATATGCCTGATAACAAGTTCAAATATTAATGCCAAAAAGTTGTCTATTAAAGAAAGCAAATTTTGGATTTATTTCAATTTCAATTTCAAGTTCTACGATATTTGATGGGTATTCTTGCAAAATTTATCCTTTAAGTCCTTAGAAATGAAGCAGAATCATACTGCAATTAGAGCCTCTAAGTTCTTGCAAATAATGCCTTCCTTCACTGTTATTAACAGGCTTAAATAGTTGTTATGTTATAAAATAATGTGTCTAATAAATTATCGCTCATACTCGTATATGGCCGGTAAATTTGTTTGCATGTTTTTCACATTTATATATTTATTAGGTATTAGCAGCTGCACTACATCTTGCAGTGGCATAACCATTTATATTAGTAGAAAATAATGCAGCATACTCTTAAACAGCTTAATAAGTCATAGGCTAAAGATGTCATGTGCCTTACCTTTTTTAAAAGATGTAAGGCAGAAATAAACATGTAAAACTTTAGCATGAACTTCGGTCATGAGTAATTTTTTACGATTTAAGTCAGTTTGTTTATTTTCATATATGATTATAAGTTTTATAGAAATGAATGAATTAAAACTAGAACAAGCAAAAAACTTCTGTAAACCTCGCGCTATACATATCTGCGGTTCTAGTCAATTAAACCGTTCTAGATTGTATTGCAAGAATTTCAAATACTATTTAAAATTCACCTTGTTTAAACACATTTCGGCCACATGACCAATATGACAAATGCGAAACCGAGGCTGCCAGTGGAGGATTGGTATTGGCACTGGGCAGCATTAATCTGGCAAATGATGACCCGGCAATTTCGGATGTTTTATACGAAACACAATCGGACTCTAGTGTGGTTAGGGAGCTCCTGAATCGTCTGGAAGTAGATGAGGATAGTGACAATCTTCTACATTCCGATCCGGAAGAAGTCGACGTAACCGTTATATTTGACCCAGGAAATGGCGAAGGTGACTGAGGTTAACCTTTACTACTCTAAAGCAGCGTCAGCTTCATTAATCCCCGTCTCCTAGAACGGAACAAGAATTTCGCATTGATCGAAATGCCTTGGCCCAACAACGACAAAATCCTGGGTCTCAAATCATGATGAAGATAGAGTAGCTCTCGCTTGGGAGAAATATGGCGCGACCACCTGGTTACACTCAAGCTAGCGAAATGGCGCACGACCACGGTTAACGGATATAAACGCAATAATTACCAGGCCTTTTAAATTTGGTGATCACGTCAAAAGAAATGAGGTTACCTACTGAAGAAGTTGTCACTACGAGGAGGAAGAAGAGGCAGCAGTTCATCTCTTACGCCAAGTTCATCTCGGGCGAAGGAACTTTGCTAGCCTCTTCGAGATAATGTCTCCTCAGCGACGGTGCCTCCCATTTTCATCAGGTAACGAGTGGGGCTGCGTTGCAGGCGTACCTAATCTAACCTATTTTTTAGGCATCCACGTGACTAGTGATCAAATATTAACAAACCGCTTCATAATTTTCTTGGACAAGTTATATAGTTTATTCTTAATAACCTCTGATAAATGAGTGCTTCATCATCGCATAAAATACTTTTATTGCGAAAACAATATTCATTCTGAATAGAATGTCGGTCCTCATTAGAGCCGCTACCAACATTTATACAAATAAGATAAATTTAATTAACGTTCACTACAGATTTTATTTCGATCATATTATGATAACTTTATATCATATTATTATTTTAGTTATATTATTTTTAGTATTTATTTATTATACATTATACTAAGTGGGGCCAGCTTATTCGCTACAAAAATAATATGATTTCCTTACAATCATGTATTTAATTCAATTATAGTATGTTGCTTTAAGATTATAATTACATCAACCATACAATAAATAATACCCAACTGCGTAATATTTGAAATTACAGCAACATTAGTATAAAAAAGGAAATGAGACATTTTAACTTACCCTTTGAATATACATAAATACATTACCTCCCTACTATACTTTTCTAATGCTACACAAAACATCCAAATAATCAAGTAATTAATGTCATTATTTCAGAATTTATTCCCTACAGCTTCTGCAACTGTACACGTGGGACACGTTTTGTGCAATTTTATCAAAATTCTCTAAAACGTATATAATGAAGTACTTAGCGTTATGTTCATAACTAATGTTGTCAAATTGGTGCTGCACAAACATGCTACACGCGCAGTTTTAATGCAGCAAAAAGTTGACCGCAAATTGCCGCTGGCAATTTGATATAAAGTCAGATTGGCTAAGAATGGGATGAAAGAGCTTTTGATTAAAGTATGTATTGTGAAAGGGAAAATATTGAAACAAACTTTAAAACACTTGTCACTCTAGAAAAGAAATGCTCTTAATCGGAAAAATATTGAACAAATACTAAAAACACAACACATTAATTAAAATAAGAATTATTCGGAAGGGACAGAAATGACTCGAGCTTTAAAAAAATGATTCTTAAATTTATTTTTTAAAGAAATTATTATAATTATTTTTTATTCTTCTTGAAACTTTCACATGCTTGTTTGCAGTTTTTTCACATGTCCATATTCAGGTTTGTGTAATCGTTTTGTTCTTGTCTTAAGGGGTGTCTTAAAATGTAACAAGCTGAAGGCATGGCATATTTGAGGTCATGTTGAAGGAACAATCGCATGCAGATGGCAGAATGAGTAAAGACAACAAAACTAAGTTTGAATGGTTGAAAAGTAATTTTGGAATTTCATTGTTATTTAAGCAGGCATCATTAGCATGGGGTTATAAATAGTTATATAAAAGGAATTGAAATCAAGCAAATATGTCTATTAACGCATGTACACGAAATATATGTATGCAAAAATACACTTTCATAGCGTGATTTATTAGGAGTTTGGTTAAAGAAAAATCGTGAAAAAATCACAAAAGAAATGAGTGGTTGTCAAATGCTACAAGCTAGCAAATAAATTTTTAAAAATGATCTATGTTTTTCTTATTTCACTTAAAAACCAAACGCCTAAAAAACCACCATGTACTGTGTTTAAAAGAGTCAAATATTTTGAGTGGTATTTTGTAAACAAACACTTAATGAAGAAAAATGTATGACAGCAGATTAACACTTTAAATTGTTATCTTATCACAAGTTAAATGTTTGTAAACAATTAAATTCATTTAAATTTTTATTTTATTTGTTTTAAATAAATCTATGGACTCGACAATAATTATAATTTTGTAGTGTTTGACATTTAAATATAGCAAAAATTTAATTGATACGCTGCTTTTATACAGGGTGTCCGCCGGGAAGGTATACTTTCTTGTTTGTTTATAGTTTTTGATTAAATGAAAGAGAATGGATCGTACATTGATAAATGTTTTATTTCGGTTTCTCTTATTTTTTTTTATTTGGGTTCTTCATCATTAGGTTTCGATTTTTTGTATTTTTTGTGAATTTCAAACTTTTGGTGAAATTGAAATTGTTCAATTATTTAGTTTTTGGTGATTTTTTTTTTTTGTCGAATTTTTATTTGGGTGCAATTTATTGTAAAAGTGCAGAGTTTAGTGAAATTGGATTTTTGCGTTTTTTTTTTAAAATTTCACTCTTTTAAAAAATTTGTTTACTTTGGTAAATCAAATATATTTTTTGGCATATTTTGTGTAGTGAATTTCCGAATTTTGGTGAATTCGCCATATTATGGTGATATTTTTATTTTTGTTATGAATTATCAGTTTAGTTTAGGTTTTTATAAAACTCATACTCTTTATGTTCCTTAAATTTTGTAGTGAATTCTTATTTTTTTTGCTAATTTCCCGGTTTGTGGTGAAATTTGGCAAACATGTACGTATAACAGCTTCTCGTATGAGTTAATGAAAACGTTGTCGAAATGTAAAAACTAGGAAATAAAAAACCACTATAAAGAAAAACATCAAAGAACAAAACCAGCAAATTAAGCTCTAGTGAAATTAAGTACCTGCAAATACATATAGGTGGTATGCTTGCGTAAGTGTTTAACTTTCGCTAACAACACCACTGCAATCTATCTGACAAAGAAACCCACCCGCTTTATTTGGAACAGCACAATCAACAAAGTTAACAATGTGACATGTATTTGAACAGAAAAAATTTTGTGTACTAGAACACAAAAGATTGAGCGATCTGTGATATGCCGGATAGCATGAGTCACATACAGGTGTTTGGAGCAATTTGCATTGCTTCCAAAGGGACTAATGAGGGTACTTAGTGTATGAAACGAATTGAGATTGTGGGAAAATTTCAAGGTAAGCAGTAAATTAAAGAGTTTGAGGTTATAAGAAAAATCGAGAGAGTAAACATTGTCTTAAATAAAAGAAATTAGCAAACGCTCGGAAATTATTCGTAAAAACTGTGTGTTTGAGTTCCACGCTAAGGCGGTTTAACATTTTCAAATCTTTTTATTATACTCGTATATTACTTTTGATAAAATAATACATGATAGAGATTTAGGTTAGTTTAAGAAGAGGAGCCAAAATGGTAGCCTGATCTACTGGCACGTCAGTGGTTAGGATTGTTGTTCACTCTTCATTATGAACCAAGACTTAAAGATCTTCAAGGCTCTACAGCAACTGGATGCACCGAGTAAAGTTCCTTAGGACTCTCTAATCAACGTCTCTGATATTGGTTATATGTGAAAGGGTGTCAACAGTATAATACTGTTTCATATTTGTGCGAAGTCTAGGCATGCCCTGCATTACTGGATGAACTCAATGCGTTCACCACCGCCCTCATGTTTTAGCATCGTGTTCTGTACCGTAGACTAACCCTAGCTGGAGAGTATCTAATTTCGTATCTAATTTCTTCTCGTACCATGCGTTATATAAATACGTCGTAACATCGGTCACGAATCACGATATTGGTTTTATCGCACCAACCATTACACCAGTAGGTTATTTACTGGCCTACCTTCCATATTCAGCCTCCAGACAAGCCTCGGTGAGTTATTGCCCATCACTATTAAGATGACTTAGCCAATGGGGGCTACAGAATACATTGGCAACTGAAGATTTAGTCCGACGGCGCCATTCGGCGCGGCTATACTTTTCTCTTCTGGTATGACTCCAAACCTAACCACGCGAACTAAAGGATGCCTGTACGCGATTTTTTAACAAATTTAAAATAAAATGTTGATTCTCAGATTGAAGCAAGTACATTTTCAGAAAAGTTAGTAGATATTAAAACCTACAATGGAGTTCATGTTTTTAAATTTATTAAAGTTAGTTCTTTAAAACAGTTATATTAAGCTATCCATTCAAAGCATTACCATTGTTCCTGGAACAAATCCTTCGCTTATCCCATTTGATGCGTCAGATATACAGGAACTTCGAGGGGTCTCTTACGGCACGACGACGGATTCCTCGCAGGAGTTCGGATACTACATCATACAGACAATGACTTGTCGATTCTGCTTTTTGAATACTTTTCTTAGGGCTAGTGGCCCTAGATACGACTCAATAGAAAATAAATACGAGATACTTAAATTGGACCAGACCAGATACAATTACTAGAAACTCTTTCAAATGGTCGGAGAATTATGATTCCAAGAGAAAAACTTAAGCTCTGGAAAATCAGTATTCAATGACACAGAAAAGTATTTTTAAAACGCTTGGTTTGATTATAATAGGCAGTAAAATTCTCTCTAAAAGCACTAAAATATCGCTTACTAACGCATGCATAAATTTGTGCTCGTTTTACTTCTCGTATCTCTAAAATTAAGTAGCTTGAATGTTTATATTTGTTATAAATAGTTTTCCATTTTATCGAGGCATTCCTGCAGCCACAAAAACATAAGCAAATAAGGACTGACACAACGATTTGTATATATAACTGTGTTCAAATAAATAGCACAATATTCAATAGCACACTGCTCTTTAAATGTAAATGGAAGGTTAAAATTCGTATAAAAAAATCGCTTTAACTTTACTCATTACAAGTGGAACATTAATAGAAACGTCAAAATTCTAAGTCTTTTATATATTGTAATTCCCTACAAGAACTGAGATAAAATATTCTTATATTCTTGCTTTTGGTTCTTGATTAGAAACGTACACTCAAGGAAAAAGCTGGGTTTTGTAGCACATTCACACCATTTGGACCACGCCTCCTCTTTGAAACGTATGGTATTTTCGTACAACTTCTTATCGATTTGACAAATCGTTAGTCTCTGTTTACCCAGGTATTGTATCTTTAATACATGTATGTAAAATTTATTGTGGTTGCAAAAAGTATTGTTCAACGCTTTTTTGTAAATTTAACACATGTTTCAGGCAAATTTAAAACATATTGTTACGTTTATTACCACAATAAACGTAATTTGAAGGGTTCGTTTAATTGCAATAATTAAATTACACAGTCCTTAATGATTTTTACCAGTACACATCTTTATTCGGTAATTAAGACTCTATTTACAACTATACTAAGTACTTATTTACACTGTACACTTCACACTTTTGTACGCACAGATATTCACTCTATGAAATCTCAGAGTCAACTAACTCTTCTGCGGTGGACGGCACCTTTATATACAGATCACGGCCGCTTCTTGAAATGTCCCGAACATACGCGAAATTGCGCATTTGTTATTTCAGTTGCTGGCTTAGTAGTCTTGTATATGTGTTTGTGTGTGTGTATCTTTTGTTTACTTTTTGCTTGCTGTAGAAATTGTTTTTATTGAATCGCGGTTTATGGAATTTCTGCTGCGCAATTTGTTTTTGCTTTGTGTTTATGTTATTGCGTATTTGTACATTTGTACAATAGGTCGTTTCACACACCTTTGACTATTACTTTGTAACACTACCGCCCACTTAAGCCTTTTCGTCCCGAACAGGCTCAGCATCACCTTTTCCATATTTGGCTAGTCGTTCAAGGTGAACCATCTTCATTTTGGACCTCGGGCTATGCCACTTCTGTATCCGATAAACTACGTCATTCAGTCTCTTAACCACCTTGTATGGTCCCTCCCAGTGGGTTTGTAATTTAGGGGATAATCCTTTCTTGCGTTGTGGGTTAAACAGTAGAACCATTTGTCCTTCGGTAAATCCCTCCGTGTTTGCTGCTCTATCATATCTGGCTTTCATCTTATAACTGGACATTTTAATACGGTTACGGACAAATTCATGAAGCTCGTGAAGATCTTCTTGTGCCTGAAGAGTGTTTCCATTGTCTTCGTACACAGGTTTAGGTTTAACACCGAACTCTAAATCCGCTGGCAGTTTCAGTTCCGTTCCAAACAGGATTTTCGCTGGACTACGTGAGGTGGAATCGTGAACAGCTGACCGGTAAGCCAGTAACAGCTTAGGTATATGCTCATCCCAATCCTTTTGGTGTGTACTGACCACTTTACTGAAGTATTCCTCCAGCGTACGGTTAAATCTTTCTACCATGCCATCAGACTGTGAATGTAGCGGTGTCGTTCTCGTCTTTTTGATGCCATATAAGTCGCACATTTCTTTAAATATGGCAGATTCAAAATTTCGTCCCTGATCTGAATGCAATTCTATCGGAACACCGTATCGACACACCCAATTGTTGACAAATGCGTCTACCACCGTTTTAGATTCTTGGTTTGGAATGGCATACAACTCGGGCCATTTGCTGAAATAATCTATTACCACTAGTACATACCGGTTACCAGCGTCACTGACAGGGAATCGATCTGCTACATCGATAGCTATCCGCTCGAAAAGGGCGCCCACGTTGTATTGCTGAATTTTGCCGCGACTTCTTCTTGTTGGACCCTTGGCCGCAAGACACTGTTCGCAATTAGCTATCCAATCGGCTACAGACTGCCGGCATCCAACCCAGTAAAATCGCTGTTTTATCTTTTCCAGAGTTTTTGTAAGGCCCAGGTGGCCGCCACTAGGACCGTTATGGAACTGCTTCATTACCTCTTGGAAGTGGGCACGACAATTAAGTCCGTTGTAAATTTGTCATCTGCACTTTCCCAAGATCTATATAAGCAGCCAGCTATTAATTTTAGGCTATTCCACTGGGCCCAATACGCTTTTGCTAATGGACTTTCTGCCGATATTTCATTGCGCGTCGGTCTTTTGTTTTCCTGCTTAGCCAACGTAATCTTTTCCAAAATGGGGTCGTCATTCTGTTCCTTAGACCAGTCTTCCCCTGAGCTAATTTGGGTCAGCCGCACGTCAATGACACATTCCTTTTTCTCGACTTTTGTGCAGTGCTTGCACTCTACGCTGCATGGCCGTCTTTAAAGGGCATCAGCATTATTGTGTTTTCCGCCTTTTCTGTGCTCGATACTAAAATCATAGCTTTGCAGACGTTCAATCCAGCGTGCGAGCTGCCCTTCGGGGTTCTTAAATTGCAGCAGCCAACGTAATGCAGAGTGGTCTGTCCTTAAGATGAAGTGTTGACCATATAAGTATTTGTGGTAATGTTTGACACACTCCAGCACTGCCAAAAGTTCCCTTCGTGTAACACAGTAATTTCGTTCGGGCTTGGACAATACTCTGCTGTAGTAGCCAATGACTTTTTCCACCCCATTAACCACCTGGGAAAGGACTCCCCCTATTCCATAGCCGCTCGCATCCGTGTCCAATATGAATTTCTGCCCAGCGATTGGATAGGCGAGGACTGGTGCTGTACACAAAAGTACCTTAAGCCTCTGGAACGCTTCTTCTGCTGCCTCACTCCAGTGGTATGGTCGCGACTTTCTGGTCAACTCATGCAAACTAGCAGCAACTTGAGCAAAGTTCGGCACAAATCTCCTGTAGTAAGTGCAAAGTCCCAGAAAACTACGAAGCTCATGAAGATTCCGTGGGCGAGGACAGTCCTTTACAGCCAGTATTTTGTCCTCATCAGTGGATATACCCTCTGATGTTACACGATGCCCCAAATACTTAACCTCCTTTTGAAACAAAGCGCATTTCTTAACGCTTAGCTTTAATCCTGCAGCTGTTATACGCTTAAACACCTCATCCATGTTCTTTAGGTGTTCGTCAAAAGTCTTCCCCATCACAATTATGTCATCCAGGTATACCAAGCACGTCTTCCAATTGAGACCTTTAAGCACACGTTCCATTAACCGCTCAAAAGTAGCTGGAGCGTTGCAGAGTCCAAATGGCATCACCTTGAACTGCCATAGACCATCGCTCGCGCTAAAGGCAGTTTTCTCCTAGTCCTTATCGGCTATCTCTACCTGCCAATAGCCGCTCTGCAAGTCCAAGGTAGAGAACCATTTCGTTCCGGCCAACGTGTCTAAGGTATCGTCAATTCTGGGTAGCGGATAACTATCTTTCTTTGAAACGTCATTGAGTTTCCGGTAATCAACGCAAAACCTGGTGCTGTCGTCTTTCTTCTTCACCAAAACTATTGGCTAGCTCCACGGACTAGAAGATGGCTCAATGACTCCATTCCGCTCCATTTCGTTGACCAGTTCTTTGACCTCGTTTCGCTTTGCTAGGGGAATACTCCTGGGTGCTTGTTTTATAGGGCTCGCTTCGCCGGTGTTGATTTCGTGTTTAACAACTGAGGTTCTACCTTGGCTTTTATTACTCAGGGCGAAGACAGAGGCATGTTTTCTAAGCAACTGCTTACCTTTGTTTCTGTCAGGAGATGTCAGGCCTGCTACCCATTTTCCACCTGTTCTGCCAGTAAATCTCGTTCTTTGACTGTTGTTTTGGTGCATACTGAATTCGCCGCGCAATTAATTATAGCTCCTGCCGGCTCACATTGACCGATTTCAAAATTTGTGTCAATGGTCTTTTCGCTGTTGGACAGATTAAGTACTCTTACAGGAACTCGTCCGTCGCCGCAGGCTTTCACAAGGGCTCTAGCTGTTATGATTTCGGCTTTTATTTCTTTTGGTTCTAAAACCCACAACCGGTTATCCACACAATCTTCCTCCACACGTGCCCATACTATAGTTTCTGCCTGAGGTGGTAATTTCTGGCGTTCAACGGCAAACAGCTTCCTTACTGTGGTCCTGTTCTCATATCCAACATCCAGGGGTATCTCGACATTGCGCCATACCATTATTTGATGTCCCCTGCGCAGATCAATCCCGTGGGCTATCATGAAGTCTGCACCAATAATAACTTCATCCAATATGTCGGCGACAACAAACACATGGTCGACGCTGATGTTTGCGATAGTCAGTCTTGCCCTGGCTCTTCCATAGACAGTAGCTGAATCTCCAGTAGCAGTGCGTAGTCGTATATTATTTAGAGGTTCTACTGCTCCTTTTACCAAATCGGGCCTTATTATAGACTGCGATGCTCCTGTGTCTATGGTGAGGACCTGTTTCTTTCCGTTGATAAGACCGCAAGCAGTAAGGTTGCTGTTCTTTTGCTCCATGATAGAAATGGAGATTGTGGGGCCATCGGTTGTGGGAGCTAGCTCTTGCCCCTCAGCGCTAGCTCGATCTAGTTTAACGGTGACGAATGCGTTTTGGTGTTATTAGCCCATTTGTTTTCCCTCGGTGGCGAAGCAGATCTTGATCTTTTCTTTGCTGATCAGCAGTTGCGCTGGAAGTGGCCGACCTTACCGCAATTAAAGCATTTTGCGCGAGATTTGCCTTTTTCCTCTAGTATTTGCTTGACCACCTCTTCTATCTCGCTCCTTTTGTCTCCGCAAGTTGGCGTATCAGCCTCAAGTTGCCGCACCTTGTAGACTTGTGGCTTCGATATGACTTTTGCGGTCTCCTGGGCCAGTGCGTACGAAATGGTTTCCGGAAAGGACGCCTTCTGCATAGCGCAAACTGCATATCTAACATCTGGATCCCGTATGCCATTTACAAATGCTTCTATCTTGAACTGGTCCAGGAATAGATGGTTCTCACCTGGGTAAGTCAGCTGCACCAAGCGTTCAATTTCCATCGCTAAATCTTACAGCGTTTCATTCGGCTTCTGGACTCTGCGCCGTAGTTCCATCCTGTACAGTTCTCGCTTATGTTCGCCACCGTACTTACGTTGCAAGGCCACCATTATGTCTTCGTAGCTATTTCTGCAGCCAGCTGGTAAGCTTTCAAGGATTGCTGCTGCTGTTCCCTTTAACGCAAGAATTAGTTCTATAGCTTTTTCTTCACTGTCCCATTCATTTTTGCTAGCCACCGTTTCGAACTGGAACTTGAAGACATTAAAAGGTGCGCTACCATCAAAGCTTGGGGCCTTTATCTTGCTGGCATGCTCCGAGATTATTCTTGCCGGTCCTTCTCGAATATGTAGATCGCTCATCTTGTTCTTTAACTCATGAAGTTCTGCGTCAACATTGCTCTTTATGCCGTAGAGTTTTTCGTCAAAACTTCTCGTTATGCCGGAGAGTTTTTCCTCAACATTTCCCGTTATGCCAGAGAATTTTTCATCAAGCTCACTGACTTTCAGTTCTATAGCTTCAACTAGTTTGCCTATAACTTTTGAAATTTCCTGAAGTGTCTCGTTGTTGGCTCTGACCTCAGCAGAGAGCCTTTCGCTGTTCTTAGAAACTTCTTGAAACTTGTCTTCTAGTCCCTCGTTGTTGGCTCTGACCTCAGCTAAGAGTCTTTCGCTGTTCTTAGAAACTCCTTGAAATTTCTCCTCTTGCCTTTCGTTGTTAATCTTAGAAGCTTCTTGAAGTTTTTCCTCTACCCCAGCTAAGAGTCTTTCGCTGTTGATCTTAGAAACTTCTTGAAATTTCTCCATCATAGCGGCCAACATTACGTTGAAGCCCATATTAGTGTTTGTGGCAGGGGTACATATTTCTAGCACCTCTTTTTCCTCGAATTCATGTAGGCCGATGTCAATATCACGTCGCTTGAATTCCTCTATCAGCCTCTTTTGCAGTTCTGCCTTATTGCCCGCCGTTGGCAGATCAAACTTGCTCAGCTCTTTTTTTAGCTGATCTACTTTCAACTCGTCAAACTTCATTTTGTTTTACTTACTTTTTATTTTTAATGTTTTTTTTTCAATTTCACTTCTGACACCAGTTGTTACGTTTATTACCACAATAAATGTGATTTTGAAGGGTTCGTTTAATTGCAATAATTAAATTACACAGTCCTTAATGATTTTTACCAGTACACAACTTTATTCGGAAATTAAGACTCTATTTACAACTTTACTAAGTACTTATTTACACTGTACACTTCACACTTTTGTACGCACAGATATTCACTCTATGAAATCTCAGAGTCAACTAACTCTTCTGCGGTGGACGGCGCCTTTATATACAGATCACGGCCGCTTCTTGAAATGTCCCGAACATACGCGAAATTGCGCATTTGTTATTTCAGTTGCTGGCTTAGTAGTCTTGTATATGTGTGTGTGTATCTTTTGTTTACTTTTTGCTTGCTATAGAAATTGTTTTTATTGAATCGCGGTTTATGGAATTTCTGCTGCGCAATTTTTTTTTGCTTTGTGTTTATGTTATTGCGTATTTGTACATTTGTACAATAGGTCGTTTCACACACCTTTGACTATTACTTTGTAACAATATATTTCTACTTGTTTGCATCTTTTAAAAAATTACATAATATCAGCTGTTTTTACTGGATTATGAGAGCTTTAATATGGCATCACTCTTTCCTTCCACCGGCGATTTGTTAATTCTGTGTTGTTTTCGGGGTTAGTTTGGTTTCAGTATTCACCGACTCACATCGGAGCAAATTGTTTACGTTTAATTTGAAAAACCTAGTTAAATTCACGACTTTTGCACACATTTTGTTAAATGGCCGAATTTGAAGCGTTGATAAGCCACAAGTCATTTTGTAAAGAAGTCACAGTTTTGTCTGGTGAAATGATTGGTCTACTTGTCCTCAAAAATTATGACGATCATAACGTTAGAGTCAACAGTTGGTGGTAAAATCGACTGCTGATTAATTATACGAAATTTACGCATTCTTGTAGTAATATGGCCTAACAAGCCCAATTTGTATCTTGACTGTAATTTCTTAATAAATCTTTCTACTAAAAGAAATTTACAATAAGTATTCAAACTTTATCTCTAAAATATTATTTGTTAATTATTACCAATGTAATAACTAATTAATTGTGTTCAAATCTTTATAACCTATCTACTATTGGGTAGAGCGAGCCGTCTCACCAGGCTCAACGTGTCTGTTTTTTTTTTTATTTTTTCTCAGCAGAAATCTAACACTAGGCCACAAATTCAGAAGACAGAATAATAACAATTTACTCCCTCAAAGAATAGATTTTGCTTAGAGCATCTTTGGAGACATTAATTACTGTTTTGTAATGGGCATTATTAGAAAAAGTTTTTGGATTATTATTAAATGTGGGTGCACAACATGAATATGAAGACACATTTTTTTAATTCTATTGAATGCTGTCCTTGAAATTCGTGGTTACCAGACTTGAGTACCGCAAAGAATGTGGACGCAATATTGTGTTCGGTCGGTTTTAAATTCATTAGAAAATTTTATAACTCTGAAATATGTTCCCAGGAAAGTTCTTATGAAAAACAAAATTTTTTAAGTTACCCGGAAAACTGCAAAATTCGCCAAAATCTAAAAGAAAGCTTTTGAGTAGGTTTTGTTTATAGGTTAAGGACCATATAACAAATGAAACCTCGTTACGTTTCGAGAGAATATCTGAAATAGGTGCTACTGACGCATTTCTAGTTCGAACTTACGCCAAATCTATATTATATTCACCAAGAGGACAAAAAAGACGTTTGGCGGGTCAAGCTACCAAGTTATAATCTGTATATAAATATTTCATCAGCAAAAATTTGGCCTTTATTAAAATTGTTATAAATAATAAATGAAAGTTAAACATACTTTTCTTTTCGCTTATTTACACAATTATACTCGGTCAGTTCGTGCTGTTTGTTGCGTTTTTCGCAATTTTATCAAATTAAAAACAAGGCAATATGCTCCTCCGTAATATTTAATATTAATAATTCATATATTTAATATTTAAAGTCCAAAGCAGATGGAAAAGAAGTTATAAATATAAATAAAGAAAAATCTGCATTTTAAACAAATGAGTCTTTTGCTGCTTTGCACAGGCTCACAAATAAACACACACACATATGCACACACACCAAGAAAGACAGGACGACGTAGAATAAGAAGTGAAACGAAATAATCAATATTTAAGCAGTATAGCAAAGGAATAAGACCCTACAAAAACACAAGCCGTTGCATAAATTTTCAGAAACAAATAAACATACGAAAAAAGGATACAGTTTTAACCACAGACTACATGACGGCAGCCAGTGTGTCTGTGAAACCTTAATCAACATCAGCATTGCCAGCATCTTTAACAACAACATCAGCATATATAAAATATATTTCTGTTCAGTCTGATTGGTTTTGAATACAAACAAAAAGTTTCCTTATGAGAAAATAAAAATATGGCCACAAATTCATCTTCAATGCGAATGCGTTGGTGAAAATATTTTTACGGTAAAGGAAATGATAAAGTTGTTTATTAATAATTGGCAAAATAGTTGCGAAACAATTTCATTTCGAAAGCAATTTTTAAGAGGTGGCATAAAAAATAATCATATTTTAAAAATAATATTTCGGGGAATATTGAGAGAAATATGTTAAAAACTTGCATTTGAGGACACAGTGCATTGGGGGACAGATAGACGATCGCAAAATTATTATAAGAAAAAGGTTGGCATTTCTAATATTAAGTAATTTAATTGTTGGGCTTAAGTTAGTTCATTTTAAGAAAGACAATTTATGAAGTACAATAAAAGTTAAAATTTTTTATTAGACTACTAGCTGAATGGAATGTTTTTTCTATGCCGCTACGCACGTTATCAACATTCTTTGTGTCCACTGTAACCATTACCTTACCTTTGCGTGCAGTGAGTTTAAATTTAAATTAATAACCAAAGAAACTTTAAGAACTCGCAATGTTATATTCAATGGATATGTAGCAATTTTCTATTACTAATTAACCTACTTTCCAATGACTGCATTACTTGGAAGAACGCCAGTAATGAGTTTCATATTATCTCATATATAAAAACATATTTATGAGCTAATTTTTTATTTATATATTTTTAATAATCACCACTTATCTGAGCCAACTGAAGTTCGGAACTTGCAGGAGATATTCATAAAATTTTACAGGTTATAAGTATAATTCAAGGGCAGAGCCAATTAATACTAGATAGAACCGGTTCAAGATTCCAGGTAATGCCTACAAAAAATCCTTCCAAATTAACTATTACGTACATTTGACTTCTTCAACTCCTTATATAACGAAATAACGAAGACACGGCTTTTTAGAATTTTAATTCATTATTTGGTGATAAAAATGTTTTCTCAAGATCTTTATTAACTTCTTGGAATGCTTATATTATGCAATACATACAAATGTATTCATACTCTGCGGTCAAAATTTAAAACGTACTTCAAAAAGCGGAGGCAGTGTAAATTATGTAATATGATATGTCCAATGTATCGTCAACTTTTTGATATGACACAGTTTTATTGCACAATCATATTGGATAGCTTGTGTCAAAAAATATCGAACAAAATTTATTTAAAAATATACCTGGCGCCTTTCCTAATGTTTAGCAGGCATCTGTTACGTCAAATTTCAGAAATTATTGCACTTTACAAAATCAAAACCAGAAAAAAATAAAATTTTTAAATCAGACAAGCCCCAAAAGGAGAATACGTAAAAGTATCCGTCTCAGTTTGTCTGTTATCAGTGGCGAAGTTCTTAAAAGCAATACCTGAAGTAGTTGCACTTTAATTTGTTTATATAATTTACTTTGACCTTATTGATTTATTAAATTTCTTTTCTAGTATGTACCAACTTCGATTTGGGCTGTCAAGGTCATTGGATATGGGAAATAAAGCAATTAAAATTTTTTTCCCTTTATTTCCCGACGTTTCGTTGGATAATCCCAACTAGTTACACTTTAGTTAAAAATTTATGTCGAACACCCATATAAAAGAAAGCATAGCGTCACTTGGGAGGAACGTGTTCATTGTGTGGATCCCAGAAGTCAGAGATGATTCACGAACGGATGCAAAACCGATAATGGAGTTGATGGTAGCTGGCGTTTTTGGAGGATAGTGATTGAGTGAATTCCCATAAGTCCGAGATGGTTTACGGACGGATCTAAACTAAATATTGTGGTTGCTGCTGGCGTTTTGGACCTAACACAAGACAGAATTGCCACTAAGGTAATAAGGTTTCTTTGTGCTGACTACTTGGCCATTATTGCAACGACTTTGCAGATAAATAAGCCAGGAGGGCATCTGATGCTCCGCTTTTTGGTCAACAGTATTTCTTTTTTTGGCCGTCAATTAGTCAACGGTGAGGTACTGTGGAGCATGAAGACAAGCTAAACACTTGATTAGGCCCTTCGCATATAATAAAAGCATAAAATTAAATAGACGAGGAGGTACTGTTTCATACAACAAGATGAAGATTTTGTTATTTCTTATAGTATGTATTTATTCATCAAAAATCTTTAACAAGATAAATACAATTTTAGATTATTATATCAAATTAAAGTGTGAAGAATTTCGTTGAACCACCCTCCATAATTTCATTATATATTCTTTTTTTTAATTTGTTTCTTGCTTGGAAAACAACACAGTAAACGAATATAATTATTTTTAAAAGCAGCTATTTATTATATTTTAAAATGTTAATACCAAATTTTAGTCATTTTTACACAACGTTGGGTATATAAAAGTCTCTTTAAAAAGCTTCCAATGCCATCTTGAAGACATTTTTCTTCGTTTTATATTTTTTATGTTTCTTCAGTCTTTTGACGTATTCCTCCGTTTGTGAAAAAATTTTAAATTTGTATAACAAAAAGACTAATTTTGTTTTAAAGAAAAGTTCTTAAAAAAGATTTAATTTTTTTTTTTCCTTTTCGCACAACATATGTCTAAGACAATTGAAATTCTGTACGTTTTTTGTTTATTATCAAGAGATTGCTTTATAGACATATGTATATGGATGTGTTTATGAAGTAGAAAAATATGTTTAAATGCATAGAAAATCGTGAGCTAAAGGGAGAAACAGACACACAAAATGAAATGCCATAAAAACAATAGTATATGATGTTCTTTTTCACAAAGGTCACCGGCAATCGATGTTGTATGTAGTGAAAATATTTTAAGAGTAAATTAAAACACATGATGATATCATAAAATTTTTGGCAATCGGGTGTGTTTCGACGCACTGTGCTTGCCATATAATGTTGGCACAAAAGAAGTCAAGAAAAGTATGAATTACCACAAAATCAGGCGAAGGACACGTGGATTTCGCACATGTCGTAAAAATAAACTTATTATGACTGCATTAATGAACTCCAAAATACGAAAAACACGCGTACGCTTGCAAAGATTGTTCTTTTAAATATTTGCACCTGTTAAAGGTTTGCTTCGTTTCAGCTTCAAATATAATTAAGTTTTTAACTGATTCCATATTTTATTTATCAAATAATTTTTTTTTAATTTGTTTCAATAGAGATCCTAATTATTGATTTAATAAGAATAATATATAGAATAAATTTTAATTAAATAATTAACTTAAAAATTTAATTAAACTTAAATCTAACAGCGAGCATTTAATATCTGTTTTCAAATATTTGTTACCTATACGTTGTTATCGGCTAAAAAGCATCGACAACGTTTTTAAGAGCTAAAATAGCAACTTTGTGAAATCGAGTTTTTCCAACACTCCACAGTTTTATATGAAACATGGGTGTGCTAAGGTGCGAAAATCTTGTCAAGACAGAACTAGAATCGCCTGGAATAAAGCCAGATGTGTGCGGCACTTCTCTTACAAGCAAAATAGCAATTGTCATTTTTCTAGACAACGACGAAAACTAGAACCCTTAAGCGTACTTTATCTGATTTAAAATGAGTGGGATAGCAACACACGCACATCTCCTGTATACAAAAAATTTAATATAAAATTAAAACAAATATATTTTTTAATCAAAAATATGTATTACTAATTATGATAAGGCTAGCGAAATGTACGCGTTGGAGGAAGTAAACTGTCATACGAACCTTTACATCTCTATTATCAGTGGAACGGTTCGTGATTACCTTAATGGGCCTATCAGTAAGCAAAATAGCCGTATTTGAAGTAGAAATCATTTGCGAAGTTCTCTAGGCATCGCTATGTCCACAAAAAATCACTGTTTGGTTCGGTGGAATTGAATGGGATGTTAACTGAAAACAGGGTTTTCCAACAGGGAGTCAAACAATCGACTTACTAAAGGAAACATCAGTTAGCCAGAAAGATCGTGGGAATTAACTCTTTTGGCTTTACATAAAGCCACCAACTCAAACTGCTTGAAAAGTCGGTCAAAAATTGGACTTTCAGAATGTGATACTTCCTAGCCAACTATATAGTATATTCACACTCACAATCATATTCAGAAACCAATATGTTAGCACAAAGTTATCCTTCTAATAAAGCGTAATTTGTGTTTAACTCGTTGACTGCCACGCGAGTTGTGCAGTAAAATCTCCTTCAGGCCACGCGTACAGCTCTACGAAGCGTATTCTTCTGGATATTCTCACTGATATTTTAATATTCTATTATAAATTTAAGTTTTTATTAATAAATATAGTTTATATTAATTAATATTCAATAGTTTTGTTACTTCTTCAGCGAAATATATTTTTAAACTCATACGAATATCCTTCGCAAGTAGTCAAATAAGCAGCACACCAATACGAAAGACGCGGCCCAATCAGAAACTTTACTGTCACCCGAATATGGGTGACGTGGCAGTCAATGTGTTAAAATTATGTAACCTCAGTAGTGTACTATTTTAATTCAAAGTTGTTCATATTTAAAAAAAAAAAACATTCTTTTGTTAGTCACTTAATGATTTTTATATTTAAATTATTTTCTAGAAGATAGTATTTTTTGAATGGAATAGAGAAAATAATATAGATATTAAGACAGACAAAATAGGATCGTTTATAACAACAATGCAATTGGGTGCTGTATTTCCTTTAAAAACACGATTAATAGTAGTATGTTCAGACAGGTTCCCAATTAAATAACATCCCATAAATCGTAGTCTTTTATTCTTCAAAACAGAGTCAGAGGCATAGAAGATCCATTAAAGTTAATATTTGCTGATATGAAGACTACAATAGTTGGACCCAGTTAACTTAATCTTTGATAAACAATGTTCTTGCCGGTTTTAATAATTGAGCTGGGTAACTCGTTAGGCCTTCGAATCGAAGCCAATACGAAAAAAGAAAGTATAGTGCGATATTCCCAGGTCAAGAGAGACCTCAAAACTTACAACTACTAAAATATATTAGTTTTACCATTACAATGAAAGAATACAAAATATTTACAATTTTTATTTAATTATTCACTTCCACCACGAAATAATGATTCATGATTCATTTAAAATAATCGTTTAGAATTTCTCGCTCAAACAACTTCGTCATATGCGATTGCTCTTTATTATATTAACATTTAATTTGTAATTATTTTGTTAAAAATAAATAAAATAAAAGCTTCGTCATGTTTTACTAAGTATTTCCATAGAAACTCATCACATGAATTTTCTAAATCAACTACCATTATATTCGCTGTTCATCATGTTCACGTACATATGTTTGTCCATAGTTTTTTTGCGCTTTTTTCTATTTAGGCTTTTTTGCATGTAAAGTGTAAACAAAATTGGACAAAAAGATTGTTTTGCACAACTACAAGAGCAGCAACAAATGCAGGAATGTATGGTCAAATATTCTACAAGTATTTAGACCTAAAATTTTGTATTAGGGAACTATCTCAGAAGTTATTTGTGCAAATCCAAATTAAGTACTTCAAGTGGCGGCAAGCTTGATTACCTGAGTGTGAGATAAATACAAGATGGCCATTTAGAGAGAACTACTTAAGATAAGTTTTCGCACTCTTTTTAAATAGTTTCTGGAGCAGCTTTCAGAGCTTGTGTTAGTTAGCTAATTATTTTCAAGCAGTCAAATCGAACGAACGAGCTGTGTTGATTTATCTCCCATCGTACAAGTATTTTTTAGTGATCCGGCCACCTTCAAGTATTGCTAGCCAGGGGATATGGTCGTACAAGTCCCTAAGGCTTGTCTGGGTTGGATGAAGAGAACTTTCAAGATGTGACCAGTAACTTAGCTGATGGTACCGCAGAAACTTGTAGTCCCCGGACCAAAACTTCTGGACTCATTGTTTTCAAAGTTTTCTCGAGGATGCAAGTCCCGTCAGAAAGCGTCAATGTTTAACAACCAATTGCGTGACTCTCATTAACGGCTTATCCGTGACATTTGTTGCCACAGCGACCATATTCTCACAGAAGCAACCACCAGTAAAAGGCCCCCCCCCCCCCCTCACCTATTTTGCCATGGTTTTCAGTCTCATCGAAGCTGGCAGTTAAATGCCTTGGTGGCGTCTATGTATATAGTTGCAAAAGTTGCAAAATCTATACCATTTTCCTATAAGTTGGCATATTTGGAGCCACCCTGTAGTTATTTTGGCAATTGCAAAGATGAGGTCGTGTAGACTTTGGCTTAATTTAAATGTGTGATAATTGGTTTACTTGGGCAAGTTACATTTGCATTAGCAAATAAGTGCAACACAATAAGGAAGATGAAGAGAGTTAAAGGAAACATTTGCTACAGGCGAATGTATACCAAGAGCAAATGAATGAAATTTAACATAAGAATGGAAAGAGTTGATATTTGAGACGTAACTGTAGTAGAGAAAATTACTCCGTTTTGGTTACAGTTTAAAGCCAAAGAACAAAGTACCTTTGTGACACAGTGATACTATGGGTAAAAAAATAAGCATACAAACATAGTTGTTACAATAAAACTTCTAAAGCTTTGAAAACTTTTGGTCGATTAAAGAGATGTGAGGATTCTTACGAGATGGTTCCTCCGTTTATTGTATAGGGTAATGCATATTCATGAAGAGACCTTTGAACATATGTTTTGTGCTGTTATGGGTTCTAGTAGGGATTAGTTTTTCACCGGGGTATGATGACTGTGAGGGAAATTTACGATTTATCTGATCTGAGCCAAGGAATATATAGAATGTACGATCCTATGGGTGGAAAAGCTCAATTGCAAAGGAAAGGTGCAATCAGAGATCAAGTTGAGGGGCAGATCTTTGATAGAGTATGAGAGAGTAAATTTTTTCCATGTATGAATTTTTCTTTAATGGAATTAATTATTTTGCATTTTATTCATATGCTTTTTATCCAAGAATATTTGTGGATGTTGACCTTATTTTTGAGCAACCCATCTGAGTGAGTGTATTAAGGCACATTTGCAGCATAACTTTAGTTTGCTTTAAGAGTGTAGATGTTATGAAATTAACATACTTCAAGCTAGGTGGGAATTACAAAATCACTTGGATTTCGTCAGTAAATGGTCATAACAAAAAATTGTTCGTACGACTGATATAGTGAAATTTTTGTCCAAATTTTTTAAAGCTTTAGGCTTTAATAAGATAGTTCTGGGTAAAAATTCAACAACATGGCATCATGTACACTACTGCAAAAACAGATTATAAAACCAGTACTCAAGGAGCTCTTCAACTATGGCTGAATACTTGTACAAATAGATGACGTAAGCATCTGTAGTTGACGTTTGAGGTTCCTTGACAGCTTTTAATACGGTATCATTTCAAAGAGAAATAGGAAAATGCTTAACTTTGCTGAAAATGATTTCATTTGTGATAAACCTTGCTATGTTTCATAACGAATTTTCTAAAGAATATTGTTATGATACTTTTGCTCACTATTATCTGCCCACTAGGTAACCCGACAACCCCACACGGTTTTCAATAGGTATTTTGTTTTAATACTCCCAAGAGGAAGGAGGTGGTTTTTCTTACTGTACAACATGGTTTTTACATGTGATTTTACTAAAATAATAAATGCTTACCGATCAATTCAATTTATTAAATTCAGTCTTGACGGTCTTTTTTATATAAAAACTCTTTTATTCGTCTCAATATTTCGCTACTCCATTGTGTATATATGTTTACCAAACTCGGTGGGATGCTTTTCTGTCAGTACACGATTTGATTTCCAAGCAATTGGTGGGTTCAGTTAAGTACGCTCAGTGCTAAAAGTTTCTTCAATGGCAATTTTATATTGAAAAAACTAATAGTCATAAGATACACAACATCGGAACAAATGTTCAAATAATTGCAAAAACATGTAATGTGCATTTTAATTGTAATATCAGACACCAGTATGGTTCTAAGAACGATCCTATAATTATATATACTAAGGTGGTTCAATAACAGCTACATAATTCAATCCATGTTAATGACATATTTTTTTAACGTAAAAGTATCTTTTATATTAACAGTGGGCCTCCATACCAAATTGTATGAAAATCCATCCAGTAGTTTTTGTGTGATGCATGTTCGGGCATACAGACAGACAGATAAAAATTCGAAAATTGGTGTTTTGTGTCCTAACTCAATGATTATCTACGCCACCACTAACTACAACGTTCAATTAAACATCGTGTACAGTTTTATTATAAATTGGTAAAAATTTAATAAATATGCATTAACATTTACTGGGCATTATATGGCAACATTTATATAATTTTCTAAATAAAACCCCTCAAAAGAACTCGATAGATTGAGTTTAAAAGCAAATAGATTATTTTCAGCCCTGCTTTTCAGCGACTAACTCCTCTATTGCGCAAAGAATTTCAGTTAAATTTCTTAAGAGTTTCTTTGTTAAATAAAAACTTTTTGCATAGTTTTTCGCAACTATAAATTTATTTTCAATTTAAAATTTTTAAAAAATCTTTTGCAGTCTCTTAATACGTGTACAATGACTTTTATATTTATTCATGAGTGCTTTTAGTGTTATAATCATTTAATAAGTCAACTATCAGTACATAAATACGATAAATGGCAGCTTTAATTGTCACTTGAACTAAAAAGAGAATAAATTAAATGACAATTTTGTAAAACAAATGTTAAATATTCTTAGTGAGTAACAACTCAGTTCATTAAAATTTTTCCTCGGTTCTTATTTATTTATAAAAATTTACAAAAATAAAATTGTAACTATTTTCTATTAATTCTTTAACCTACATAATTTTAGTTCAACAGTTCATTTATGTATAATTTAAACATGAAATAAGTTAACTTTCGTCCCAATAATGATTTAAGATCTAATAATAAAACACAGGGAGCAAATTGTTAAAGGGTCGTGGCGTCACATAAATTTATCCAACTACAGCAAGTACTTATCATACAAATATCAGAAAAAAATTGCATGAAAAAGAATTAAAATCTGGCATTAGGCCAACATAAGGGAATAAAAGGACACATATTTATGAGGGAAAACAAGTACTTCGCATGGAGTATAAAAGTATTTTTACAATAACGACTTGCTTGTAAGCAAGTCTTATCTGCATGCATTTTTGTGATAAAAAGATTTTTGAAATAGGAGATAATAAGACCTCATATATGATATACATAATCACTTGTCGGACAGTGTTGTTAACTATAAAATTTTCTTATTAATTTTTGATATCGATGAACTTGCTATAACAAATATTACTTTTATAAAAACAATTTATTATCTATACAAATAATTATCGATAAACAAACATTCAATACAAAATTATGGTATTTCGTTTCTTACTTTAATTAGCGATAAATTTTTCATTCAAAATTGGTGTTATTGGTAAATTGCCTATAGAAAATTAGCCTTATCGCCTTTTTTAATTAGACAAATATTATCTCGACATTTTTTATGCAATTAGAGATTTCGGCAAATTTTCTGTAGAGTTATAGAGTTGCTGATAATTATTGCAAAAAAATTGAGTTATCGTAAGCTTTTATTAAAATTTGTGCCATCAAATACGTTTACTATAGAAAATGTAGGCCACTGTGAATTGTTTCAACAAAACAAAGTTATCAAGAAATTTCCTGCAGAAAATCTATTGTCGTTTCCCTTTCTCAAACGAAATATTGCTTTGTAAATACAGTGGCAGAGTACTGTTATCAAATGGTTCAAACCACCACAAACTGATGCACTTTTTACCTTTTCAATGGTACAACACTAAATGGAATAAAACTTTCGTTTTTATAAACAATGTAGTTACAGTTGTAAAAAAGAGTGGTATGTCATCCTAAAATTGCACTCAACTGCAAAGTTTTATATATATGTATATAATATATTTAGAAAAAAAACGTGCTGCTTTTTGAAAATACAACATATTCTTTTGAAAGGAATGCTGAAATGGCAACTTATACATATGTAACATTTTTGTCCAAAAAGAAAACGCCATCGATTAATTTTTTATAGGAATTTGGAATTATTGATTATTTTTTATAGAAAATTAGAGTAACAAAGTATTACAACTTAAATTAACAAGCTTAGTAACAAAGATTTTAACTCGTTGTAGTGAAACAGACCAATATCTATGGTGGGAATCGAATCCATGACCCCATGACTAGCACACCCTACAAATTAAAATTATCGATCGATATTCTATACAAAACCGCGGTTATCGATCAATTTTTTTCAGAACAATTGAAGTGTTCGATTAATCCCTATATAAAATAGAGCAGTATTTTTCTTCTAAAAATTTAAGAATGATTAGGAACCATTATCAAAATGGATTCTAACGGTCAATTTAAGCCGTATGATATTGGCAGATCTATGATTATGAATTGTTTACTTATTAATTAGAAAATCTTGTTCGTATAATTCCAAACCTGCCCCTTTAAAATGGAAGACAAATTTCTATTCGTATTTTTCTTATTTTTATTTTATACTTCTCTAAGAAATGTACTTTTCCCTTACCCAATCTTCAAAATTTTCTTTGTGGTTTTGCAAACATCCAAATACCAAATTAGGTAGCGATACATACATTAGTTCAAGTTTAAGGCAGAACTTAAAATGTTTATAATTTTTAAAGTAAGTTCAACTTTGTAAGGCCCTCTTATGTTTTGAACTTAGATTTATATTTAGATTTTGTAAATAATTAATATGAAAAACCTGCTTATCAATTTTGTTACTGGCATACAAACTTTGTTTAAAAAGAAAAAATCAATAAGAAGAAACCTGTTAAGAAATTCAATGATAAAAATACGCTTAAAATTAATGGAACTAAAATTTGTATTTAATACTAAATAAAGTTAAAAACTGGAAATTAGTACTAAATATTAATAAATCCACATTTTCACTAGGCGAAAGTGAAAAATAAAGCTATTTAATAAATAACAACGAAATTTTTATTTAAAAAAATTTGATCAATTTCATGAATGAAAACTGCTGAATTCTTGCTCAAGCATAGAGTTAGAGCCGATTCACCACAAAGTTTTAGTTTAGATAAGTTATCTAGAACAACTTTAAAAAATGTTGCATGTTTTTATATGCTCACATTTTAATTACGAGTAACTTTTTAGCGAAACCCAAATTTTATCACAAATATAGCTTATGTTTCAGATATATTATCAGATTATAGGTGGGTCTACGACATCGAAAAAACTTTTGTCCGGAAAAATAGTATTTTGTCATCAAATATGAGTAGGTTCCTGTATATATATGCCAGGTCTACTTAATGTAAAAGTTCAAAAAAGTTGCATTTTACTTGTTGTATAGTCGAGATTACCAACTTTGGAGACCCGGGCACGCGTCAAAAACTTTCGGGAATCGATGACTGATTTTCAAAATAAATCTGGATAATTTAGTAGCATTGTTCAAGTGTCAATCTATTCGTGATAACTTGTCAGAGGATACTGATCGTAAATGTCAAAGAGTTAGCGCAGTATGACGGCTCTTTTGACATTCAAACCTTTCGTATGTTCTATCGGGTTAAAAAAAAAACTACGTATATTTGTGTGTATGAATACCACTTCTTTTAACTTAAAGTTTACAGACGGTTGGGTTATACCAAATTGTATATCTCTACCTACAGTGGAAGTTTACCTAAGTAGTCTCCCTAGATAAAAAGTTAACGTTTTCAGATTTTTCTGATTACTTATACCCCAAGACGTACCTGTAAACCATATTTAAACTCTGGAACTATAGTGAAGGTGCTCGATAATACTGAGATAGCGAAACCCAAATGAGAGTGCCGGTGTATAGGTAGTAAAATATGTACTTTTTACACGTTCATATATCGCGAAGTTTCATTATTTTATGATTAAATGAAGCAAAGTTATGAGGGCAGTAAAAGAGCCGCGAATGGAGTAATATACACAATGTTTGCATAGGCCTAAGCTTGGCTGGCGCACTACCCTGCGTGCGCCTTAACTCGAAGTGTAATATTGCAGAGAGTTTCACAGCAATAATGTCGATGCCAACCTCTCTAACATTTCTCATAATGAACAATTTGCATTCCAGCCTGCTAGATTGAGGGAGTTAGGATTATTTATTTATTAACTCTGTAACGGCTTGGTAGCAAACTAGCTTTCAATAGTGAAGAGATAATGTAAAACATGCCGTTGTCGGAAATTAAGTCATTGGTATAATTCTCTCAAAATTATTTTCCTTAAATCGATGTCGAAGGAAAACAGATACAAGTGGATCTATTTTTAATTGTCTGAATATCTTGGTCAGCTACTATTCATGCTCGTCCGCATACATACAAACATTTTTACCAAGTTGGCCTTTAAAATGTCCTAAGCTACATGTACAAGACAGAAGAACAACCAAGATTACTTTTGAAAACAAGAGTTGCAAAACTTTGGTAAAATATTGGAATAATTATCCACTCATGTTGTGGCTGAGAGATGATTTAAAAGACTCGTTGGTACCTAATCAAAAATTAATTTTATATATACATAAGTATCGAGAAATTACAGCATATGTACGCGCTTGTGTTTATTGACAAATTCCGTTAGTGCTGAAAACTGTTTCAATAAATGCAAAAACTATTTGGCCTCAATAACAACTTAAAAAAGGCAAAGTTAGACATACGCGGTTACAGATGAAAACCACAAAATTATGCATGGATGTGTAAATAAAATATAACAAAAAGCAAAACAAACCAAAATGTCCAAAGTAGAAAACTTACCAAACCAATGTTTGCTGTCAGTGGCAGAATGCGTAGAGCGGAGCAGCGACGCGTGTAGAGGGTGAAATCCTTTGAACGCCGCATAATCATACGAAAGCTGGTATTTGCACATACGCCGACTGCCATTGTTAATAATTTTTTATTATTTTAATTTTCTATCTAAATACGTTGGTGCCGGTTAAGCGGTTGCGATGTTCTGCGGCCTCTGCTGTTGCTAGGTTTTGTGATTATTTTAAGCTTGTAACGTGAGGGGGTATTTTCTTTTTTAACTCACTCTGCTGTTAATTTATTTTTTTTACACCAATAATTTTTTGTTTATAGATTTGTTTGTAGATTTTATCAAAACTGGACCTAAGAACGTTCTATTACCCAAAATTACCACACCTACATAAACCTTCTTTTCTTTTTATAAACATAAAATTTAAACAAAAATTATTTTTTTAAAACAAAACACTTGTGGCTCTTTTAATTTATTAATCAGTTTTTTTTTAATTTGTTAAAATTAATTGGTAAGTAGTTGTTTTAACTAAAAGAGAAAAACATTAGAAACTCCGAATTTAAAGCTAACAACAAAACGTGGAGAAAAACGCAAAACACACACTCACGCACTTTTTATTTACTCTTCTTCATTTGATTGCTGGGGTCAGCGAGAGAAGAAAACAATTTAACTTTGCCCTTTTTTAAGAACGCTTAAAACTCCTTTAATTTTTTTTTTGCAGCTAAACAAATTTTCACATTCATTTTTATATTAAAATCATTCTTTTTAAAAAACTAAACTTAAATAATTGCAACTAATATTTTGTTATACACGTTTATTTGTGATTACATACATGCACACATGCATACATATCTATGGATTGTATGTATGGATGGGTTGGTATACAGCATGTGCGGCAAAATTCCAATAGGAACGTTTAACAAAATGTGAATTTCGCGTAATTATTTGTTTTCAATTTTATTCGTTTAATTAAATTGTTAAATTTTATTAAGGCAAATTTCCCATTAAGAACAACAACATATGCTTAACTTTGAGCTTAAGACAATAGTGAGCACCGTTAACACAAATTAAAGAACTCAAAACAACACATAATATACTACGTTCGAATTTCGGTATAGACGATACGACGTCAAAAGCAAACACCTTATACCAACGAACTACTAAGCAAGCACTAAATTATAAATATTCTGTGGATATTGGGCATCGTCGAATTCCTCTAACTGCGTAAGCAGAGATCTAATTCTTTTAATTATTTTTGCCGGCGGTGGCTAAGAAATACTAACCGGCGGCGGCAGTATTTGATGAAGGTATGTATTTTTTAAAATATTTAAGATTTTATTATAAACAATGCAAAATAATTACTAACGCAAATAGTAGATATATGTGCATGTTTTCGTACTTATCTATTAATAATTATTGTTTGAGCAAGAAGAATATACAAATTTTTTTACAACAAAGGAACGTAATATACTAAACTTCAATAAAAATTAGTACATATTATCAAATAGGCGAAAAAACCTAATATAAAAAGTGTATTAATAATATTCTTAATAATATTCTTAATAATATTCTTAATAATAACAAAATAAACTAAAACTACAGTGAACCATTTCGTAACTACAGGTTGTGACACTCTACATTGAGTTTTAGCGAAATTAGGCAAAAACCAATGGCAACTCTGTTCGGACATACTTGTTAGAGAATCTGCCACACACATTCACTTTCTATCTGCACTATCATATATTCGATCACACACAACTTTTGATATATCTAACGAATTCATCTGATCATAAATCATGTCTTTAAATACGCACGTAGTGCATATATGCATATAAACATAATTTATTATTAGAAAGCACAAACTTTGTTCTTTGTATGTGAAAACTAACGAAGCTTTGGTATAATATATACAATGCAGCCATATTCGTTCATTTGGTACATATGTGCTGAAGGAACTGCCAGAGTACAGATAAAAAATAGCTTTAATATATGCTTCAATTTTTGTCGCTAAGTAAAGCATAAATATCTCAATTTACTTAAAACCTTTGAAATAATTTTTGTAAAATAGCAACGATATTTTAGAGTCGACTATCAAGTATTAGCATGCTGATAAACATTAGTTGAGCGGCTCGAATTGGCGGTGGATGCACTACAATACTTAATTTTAGGCGGCGGCTCGGAAACAGATTCGATACTAGCGACGTGGACGTCTGTGCTTAACTTTAATTCTCTGACATTGGCTGGTTTTGCTTTTGTAAAATGAGTACTTGGCAGGGATGGAAAATGTTATAGTATATATTTTATTTGGTCCTTTTTGCAAAAGTATTATCCCCCAATAGAATCGCCATTAAACGTCCTCTTTGCTACTAAAAGATTTTTTTAGAATAAAATTCAAGAAGAACACTCATCATAAAACCGGGTATCAGCTTTAATAGTAAAAGGTCCTCCTTGTGTAAACTGTTAATTTATTCGTTTGTTTTACCCATCCTGAAAATTTGCAATAACAAAAAATTAAAATACTAAAGGTACCATGTACGGAATAAATTTCACAATTTAATATATATATATATATATATATATATATATATATTATATATATATATACATATATGTATATATATATATATACATATATACATATATGTATATATTATTAATAATGTTGCTAATTAATATAATCTCGCTTGTTATTAGTCATTTAATTATATATCAGAAGCTTAAGTGCAAAACATATCTTAAGTTTTAAAGATTTTAAAGCAGCCGAAAAACAATTTGTTTAAATTATGGTCTAAATTATAGTATAAAAAGTGAAAGATACTTCCTGAAAATGCAATCGAATTAGCTAAAATTTCTGTAAATTTTAGTCATTGAATTCACTATATGTGTACATTTAAGTGTATAAACTGGCAATTATTTGATCTAAGGAAGTACTAATTTAGTTAAGAAAAGTGTTATTAAATTTCATTTTTCCATGCCTGATTTGTAATAGTAAAGTACCAAAAGTAGAGTGGCAACTTCAAAAGGCCGGCGAATAATAAAATGTCTGGCACACATTTATTTTCACAAACAGCGTTGTGTATTCTTAGGTTTTTTTTTCAAAACATTTAAGCATGTCACAGAGCTAGATTGCGATGAATTCTTGAAAAAATGTTGGTAATATATTAATATACGTTGGATATGAGTCCAAGGTCGTTTAAATTGTGTAAATTTATTCTGTTTATTATTATTATTATAACTCAAAATTATTCAAAATCACTTTGTTTACAAAGCAGTTCATATAAGAAAGCTCCAACCACCGCAAATTCCATCACTGCCTTTTTTTAACAGGAATAAATACTGTTATACTGAACCAAAAATTTAACTATATACTGAAAAATGGGCTGTAAAATTGAATAAAAGTAAAAATGTCTTACTCAAATCTACGAATTTTTTTCGTTAAATAAATAATTTTAGTAAATGTTGAGAGTTGATTTCTTAAATTTGGTTACTTTTTTCCTGGGCAAATTTTGAGTATAAGCGATATTGTAATTTAGAGTTATCATTATAAAAAACGAAAAATCAGTTAAGACCTTATGATACATGCTTTTGTTCATCTTTTCTTACAATAGACAATATAAGAAAAAGAAAATAAAAAAAAAACATTATTTACTTTTTACGGATTAAATAGTGAATCTCTGCAAGATTAACTGGATAAATTTGTGCTAGCAAAACTCAGTTAAGTGGAACTTTTACAGGCGAAGAATATAAAATGCGGTTTAGAATTTTAAATTTTTGGGAAAGAAATGCAGTTATCGTATCTAAGCGTGTTTAAAAGAGTTAATGTTTATTTGCTTATATTTCTCAGAATTCAGTCATTTTGATTGATGTACCAGCTTTTGCATGTCTCGCGTTCCCGTATTTTTTTTGGCACAAAAGTATTTTCTGATGATAATTTTTACGAAATACTAAGTAATATAGCGGACCTATTTTTAATTAAAATATTGCCCTTTTTGTGTTTTTCAAGTAATTGCTAAGTAACTAAGAAATATAACGCAAAGTCGTTATGTTCGAGCTTAAAATGAATCAATTTTAATTTAATTTTAATTAACAGCAAATTTTAAGCAATTTTTATATTCTTTGTTTGTTGGCAAATTACGCTTTTTTTATCGATAACATAAATAAAAATATTGACGTGTTGGGGTTTTTCCGAATATATTATCTTCACTCTTCGCTTTTCGTAAAGTTGTTTCTTACAGAATATATTTACTGCTCTTAAATATCTTAAAAAGATGGAAAACAAGCAAGTATCAAGAGTTTTAAGGGTGCTAATTTCTTTTTCCAAGGTGTTGAAATTCCCGTAAAATAAAGGTGGTAGGATCCACTATTTAAATTGGGAATTGTTGGTAACAACTCCATTATTAAATTGTATTTAGTACTTTGACATGTTTTGGGTTGGCATCACTGTACCAGGGTTGCAGCTTTGCTTTCTATACATCTACGTGGTATGGCCGTTTTCTGGAATTAATATAATACAGTGTTCGATGTTAGCGAAGTTGTGAACCGGACGTAGTTAGTTTTTGTTTTTCTGTAGAAAGCACAATGTTAAGGTTTGGGATTGCCATTGTGAATAAATGATTTTCAAAACTGATTTCAAAAATTGGCCTATTGTATATTTACTACACTAGAACAATGTTTTATTTCTGTATTCGAGTTTATTTTGAAAGAAAATCAGTACAATTTTTTTTTCTTAATTTTAAAAGCCAAAAAATTACATTATTATTACTCAGTTGTTTTACAATAGGCATGGTAAATTCTTAAAACTTATGTACATATGAGTACGTAAATGAATGAAATGTAATTTTTTTTACATTTTATTAATTTGCCTGCAATAAATTACAATTATAAGCGACTTTAAGTGCGTAATTGATTGAAATATCTTTTCTATAGAAAATGAGCAAGCAATGGATTTCAGGTAACTATTATTTATTAGAAATATTTAATTAATATTCATTTATTTACTAACGACGAAGACATACACAAAAATAATTAAATTATTAGTTTACTGGATTAAATTAATTGCGAACAATTTATTTTAAATGAAAGCAATCTGTATTTTATTTCATTTCGAAGTTTGGAAAGACCTAAAAAATACTCTTTACTTGTGATTTAATTAATTACAATCATATTCAATTGTTCATGCATTGTTGGTTGGTCAATGTAGAAATAAAAACTAAAGCCATAAATAAATTGTGATTATAATTTTATATTATAAAAAATTGAGCTTTAGTTTTACATATTTATTAAAATATGTAATTGCAATATAAATTAACTCAACAGCATACATTACACAATCGAAAAAAAAATGTATACACTTACAAAAATTACAAGCCAACCAGGCCTTCACAAATTTATGCTATTGTGCTGTTCATGAATTAAATTTGGACTTGCAACTTCACACCTGGGATGAAGGTAGCATCAAAATATTTGTTGGCAAATGTACAACCCTGCATATGAAGACGGGTGTAATACCTATACAATTTGTTGTTAATCACCTTGCCATACACCACCACATTTTACCTTGTAGCACGGGTAGGTAACTAACTGTAGTGTCATCCCTCTTCATATAAATTAATTCTTGCGCAAAATGAAATGAAACGTTATATAAACAAAATCTGGGCTTTCAATTGCTGCTATATTAGTCAACATTTTCTGTAAAATGTGCATATTTATCAATCGTCATGTCAAAAATATGCGAACTTTTTCATTTTAATTAATTCTGTGGCTACAAATTGTTGTGCTGTGTTCACAAATTACTTTTAAAATTGCGACATTATTTTACGATTTCTTATCACTGCACATAATTAATGTTCGTCCGCTTTTTGTTTTACAGTATTGAAAATAATATCTAGTGCTCTAGGAGCACACACAACAATTTTAGAGTTAATGTCGCCAGTATATATTTCCATCTTGTTTAGTGCTGCTGCGAACGGCAGTAAACAAACTTTCGTTTCTGTAGCTGTGATTTGCTAATTTGCATTGTGTGTGTGTGTCAGTATGTGTGTAATGTATACTGCATGGCGAACACAATAAAAATTAGCAAAACACAGCTACTCCCAGTTAATGAAACGAAAATTTGTTTACTGCTGTTCACAACAACACTAAGCAAAATATTCAAAAAAAGAATACTAGCTCCATTAATTCAAAAATTTTCATGTGTACTGCTACAGCACAAAAAAAAGTTTTGGATTGTTGTGTAAATGTTCGTACCTGCTAACAGAAATTAAAAACACGAACATTTAGAACTAATTTTCTTCTTACTGCTGCATATGTAAACCCTGAACAAAATTCTAAAAAAGTTATTTTGCCTTGACGAAAAGCCCTCAATATAGCAATTGCATTATTTATTAAAAAGGCTGCATTTTTCTCAGTGTACGAAGCTGATAATAAATATGTACATATAAAATTACCTAAACTTAATTATTATTGAAAATAATTAGAATTTCACTAACAGAACGTAAGTAGTCATTAAAATTTTAAATATAACAACTGCTTTAGGGAATATTGCCAACCCAAACGTTACGTGTACTTAATTATTTGTTTCATTAAAACAACGACAAATACATAAATACATTCGCACACAGTGAATACCTGGAATTCATTTGTGACGGCGACGTCAATAAACTTTTGTCCTAAAGTACTTTTAATTGAAAACATTTTTAAATGGCTGAAATTAAATTGAATTCGTATGTTATGCGAGTTATTTAGTAGGATAACTGATTGGTTGTAGGGCTTTTATATGCTTTATGACGCTTTATACTCGAATATATTTGCAAATATTTGTACAATTTCAAATAATAAATGCAAATAATGCACAAAATGGCAATTTAACTATTTTAATATTATTTGAATTATTTTATAGGACATAAACTTTATGCAATTTGATATTGATTAATTATAAAGTTGCTGCTGAAGCAAAATGCTGATTATTGAAATTGCTGAAACAAAAACGAGTAAGTCAGTAAAGATTATTAAAAAAAAAAATACTAAGAATCGGAGTTTCGGCTAAATTGATCCAAGTGTATCCCAAACGAAAATCGTTTATTCTGTGAGCACGATAAAAGAAAGTTGACTTTCAACTGAAAGGAGTTAGAATAAAATTCAGCCAGCCACAACAAATGCTGAATTGCATTCAGGAAACAATAAACTTTGCCGCATAAACTTTGAGTTAAATATTATTAAATTAGTAAAACGAGATTAAATAATTAAAAAAAAAACAAGTAATTAAACTTTATACTTATACAAAAATACAACTGAACTGATGAATTGCACATTCGGGCAGAACATTAGCGATTGGGACTTGAACTCGAGTTCAAATGGCAATTGTGAACAGAAGTGAAATGATATATTTAGCCTAAACTATAAAGAAAGAATAAAATGATAAATAAATTAAATATGTTTTCTTTTAAGCCAAAATTATGTGGAAATATTTTCTTATAATTTGGACTGTCTATTGTTTTCTGATGCACTGCTTATTTGAACAAACAACTGATCTAAATGATCTCGCTAAGGCTATATATTGTTATTGGAATTGCAGATTGCGTTCAGAAAGGCCCTATCTCGTCGGCAATCGGAGCTGGAAGGTGACGTCCGATGAAACGTGATGTTATAATGTTTGCTAGATTCCAAAATAAATTCTTTGCATTAATAAATTCCTAAGAAGCGAATAATTCAAAGAATACGTCACTGCGCACGGAATCCTTTTTACTGTGATTTATTTAGATTCGTATAGGTTTAGTTTTATTTTATCTGCCGGGTAGACGTTAGCAAACCGTCTCATGCGGAGCACACATGAGAGGCGGTGTGCGATCACTTAACCTAAAAATGAAGAAACAATCGATGCGTTGCTTCCCGAAGGGAAGCCAAAATATACCCTGACACTCTAATCTCAACTCCCCCGCAGTATAGAATGGCCAGGAATCATATATCATCCGGATGAAATTAGATATGCGGAATTCCTGAATTTTAAGATTATTCATTGAAAATCTTGCAGATATGCCAGGATTAATTAATTTATTTAATTATTCTTCCCTTATATAAGTGTGAAAATGCATAATTTTAAAAGATTTAAAGGTACTGGACGTTTTCAGTATCTCATAGATCAACCAAAAAGCAAAAAAAAATACACAAATATGATCTTCTATTCTGCTCCTACAGTCGAAATTAACCAGCATGAAAAATGAAAATTAATGTAAATAATTGTAACAACCGAGTTAACATAATTTTAATTCGAATCTCAAGGAAGGAATCTACTGTAAATGGAAAATTAATTACTGAATTAATTTACTTTCCTTAATATCGTTTTCTTTGTACACTGATTTAACAACCGGTAGTTCATAATATCAATTCCTAATTATAAGCAAAATCTTTGATTGGACAAATTTAGGGGTCAGTTTTCTGCGGAAGATTGTGCCGAGGTCGTGGACATAAATTTTCTGCCTTATCTCTTACCCTATCTGAACGGTATATTATCTGTCCAACTTCCAGTTGTCCTATTCTCCTTAGAAGCTCATAATCTTTACCACATAAGATCATTTGTGCGCAATATGGTGAATAATCACCAAACTATGAGAAGCACATCGCAATACCGCTGAAATTTTATTCTGTTTTAAATCCCACCCACTTTGGTCTTGGTCCAAATATAACGAATAGCCGTTATTATAGAGTGGTTGATAATCTCTGTGGCGCACATAGGGGCATTTGAATGAACAGTTTTATAACTAAGTGAAATCCATTTTTTTTTTCTCTTTGGTCTTGTATCAAAAACCAAGATATATATGTATATGAACATAAACTTGAATACCTGGGTTTATATTACATTTTTATTGAGCGCAACCAAACTTTTAATGTCATAAATTATTTTTAGGTAAAATATTTACCGTGCATAACTTTTCTTGCATAAATTATGTTTAGAAATTTTTTACCTGGACATTTTTGGGAAGAAAAGTCATAAAAGACTGGCATAAATTTTAAATATTTTTCGTATTTAAATGTTTGGGCGTCAAAAATATGTATGTATGTACTTATGTATATTTATTGTAAAAAAGTAATATAAAGAAATAATAACATTCGTCAGGAAAAATATTTTCAACTTCGATGCTTGAAGAATCTTTATCAATTTCATTTGCCTTCGCATAATAAGTTCAATGCTTTGGGTAAATAGGAATTAGGATTCCTTTGTTTTACTTTCCTTATGCCAGTTAAGAGAGGGTCAGAACTAAAAAGAAGCCGATTAAAAATATCTTTGTTGTAGTTCGTGCAAAGTTTTGGCGGTATGTTCTAAAATATTTGAGCTTTCGCGGTCTCTTCGGAAAGCTGCCCAATAGGCAACAATTAATTTATTATTATGGATAAGGATTTTATGCATTGTTGGGGTCATTGGGTGCCATGGGTACACAGTAAAAGGTTTTGGTTTAATTTTAATACTTAACATACTTGTTTTTAAACGTCTTTGGAATTAAATTTGAAATTAATTGCAAAATAGTTTAAATTTAAAACCATATATTGAAAACTTAAATACTTGAGTGAATTGTTTTAACACCATGATAAATTTATAGGTATACTATAATGAAATAGTTTTAATTCTTTTTGGAATTGTTATATATATACACCGGCTTAGCATTAAAATGAAACCAAAACTTTTTACTGTGTATAAACTGACATATAAGTGAGCAGTATCCAATGCATATTGGTCATATTTTTTGGGATCAATTTTGAATCCGCTTTTAACTTTTATATTAGGTCATAACTGATCCCTGTTGCCAAAATTTGACTTTGGCACGTCTACTAACAGTCCAGTTTCTTTGCTAACCCTAGCCTGGATTTCCAGTTTTCTCTCCTTTTTCCCGATACTGTTTTTTCTCCCCCCATGCTTCCTTCTTCGCTGTCAATCAATAAGCTAAGTGGAGAATGCTATCGAAAAGACAAATTCTAACACGTGGAATTGAAAGCATAAACTCTGTAAATTCAGAACTGATTTCTTTCTTAACATTCAGTTTGTTCAACTCCTTAGATGTTGCTCCACATAATTAACAGTTGCTCGCTGATGAATTCGCTGATGTTATATACTACATCGTATTTGTTCTTCTCTGTGTATTAAATTTTCATGAAACTTGTATGAGCTTATGGGACGTATGTTTGTTGTTGTTTATGAGCAGCGCTGTGACTTTCTGTACACGAAAATTCTTACAAGTACAAATACTATTATGCAATAATTGACTCCAATTAGGATTATTTCTAACTTTAGTAACAACTTTAAAGAACCGATTGAAGAGCGAAAACTGGAAATAGTGCTCCGCTAAAATTATTATTTATACAAATAATATTGGTGGGAACGCCAAACTAGAACCAATAAGAGATACATTGAGACAATCCAATTCCTGTAAATTGTTAAAAATGTTTAGTCCTAAATTCATTTGGCCTTGTAGAGTATAGATGGAATGTGATAAATAAATATAAATTATTGTAAAAATATAACAATATTTTTGTAAACAAATATTTTATGCCCCCAATACTTACAGTGCTTTTGTAAATAAAATCCAATAATAAATCTGCGCATTATAATTATCATTTGATATATTCTTTTTTTATTGTTGTTGGTATATGTTCTTTTATTTATATTTCTATTTTATTACCGTTTTCAGTTTCTCTGTTGCTTTTTATGTTAAATGTGTATGTAGTAGTATGCTACATTCTTTCTTACTAAATATTTACAAGCATAAATTTAAAATATGAACTTAAACTTTATTTAGTTTATTTATTTACTGTTTAATTTAAATTATATTTCATTTCAAGCGTTTTAATTATTTTGTTTATTTTAATTTTTTGCATAAAATCCATCAGACAATTAATTTAAGCATATGTTGTTGTTTTTATTCTATTTGCTTTATTTTACATTTTTTTCACTTTCAGTAATTATTATTCAATTAAAATGTTAGTAGTGCTTTTTGCACTCATACAATTCACACATACATAACTATAATTACAGTTATTCTTTTTCTTTGTTTTTTACATAAATATGCTCGGAGGTGTGTAAAAGGCAGAGTTAGGGAGACTACGTGTTACAGAGACACTGAGAGTGAAAGAGAGAGAGGGCGAGTGTGGGGTGAATATTATTAAGCAAGAAAATAATAAAACAAAGCATCAACGAGAGAAATTTATTGAGGCAGTACTAAATATTACAATAAATGTATAATTTTGTTTTATATTTATGTATTTATTTATTTAAATTTTAATTATATTTTTCTTCTTCAGATTCTACATTTTATTGTTTTGGGTGTAAGTAGGGTAAGTGTGTGTGTGAGAGTGTTAGCATGTTTGAATGCATGAGAATATTTGTTTTGAATGAGCCTGATTTTTTTTTTTTGCAAATGCACTAAATTAAGATGATTCTTTATGATTTTTATGGCGAAATAAATTCTAGAAAATTATAGTCAGCATACAGTCATATTTTCAGCACTAAATGTTTCGAGGTATTTCGTAAAAAACCTAGTTTGACAGTCAGTTTTTAATTTTAATATCCTAAACACACAAAAACTTAAGAGGCTTTAAATTTATTAAAAATCATTGTCTTGATTAATTGCCCAAGTCGGGGTGCAGAGCTTGTATAATTCCTGTCAGATGTATATATGTATCTCATGGATAATTTGATATTATAGACATTGGTAATCCAAAAGGGCAAACCAAAATTATATGATAAGTGACGTTTTTAAATTTCGCATAATTAGTTGCTTAATAATTGAGAGCCCGATATTAATGGGGAAAAAGGCATTTAATAAAAAATGTATTCGCGGAAAATATATTTCCATCATTGCAAAATTTAATAAACTTTATTTTTACACGCTTTTGCGGAGAGAACAAACTGAGCTAAGTAAAAACATTTGTTTCCGCTGCTGCGATTTTATTTGCTGAAGAATTTTACCGAAAAATGGTACAGTAATTTCCGCTTAATTGACGTGAATAGATTTTGATGCAATTAACCGAAAAATCATTTATCCGATACTCTGTTAATTGCTTTAATCACTCAAATAACAGAACTTCGTTCTATTGTGCAGCACGATCAATTAAACAGAATATTGCTTTTGACTGCTTCACAATTAAATCCTTAATTCTTGAAATTCTATCTAGGGTAGCTTTGGAACACATATATTTTGCGTTAGTAATATATAAACTCTCCCTCATACAGTTATATAATTTGTGAGGGCGATTTGAAAATGTTCAAACTCTTGCGATTTGTTTCCCCTTGTTCCGTTTTTTCAATTTTTTCTGCAATTATTTTAAGTTTTCTATATACATACATACATACATTTAAATATTCGCCATTTCGATTCGAATTAAACATTTCTCCGCTTGGCAACTTTGATATTCTGCGTTCTGTTTCGATTGGAATTTTTACGAGCGTAGCTTCGTTTTTGTAAGTTGCTAATTCAGTGGCGGAGAGTCTTTCGATTTTAGTTTGTTTAGCTTCAAGAAATGTGTAATTAAAAAGGAATGCAAAAAATATATTTTTGTACGGAAATGTGAAAGTTTTTTTTTAATTTATTGCAGGTCGAAAACGTTGTTTTTTCTCTTCCAACAACAATGTCGGTGCTATCGCACATTTTTTTGATTTTAAAACAAACATATTCTTTATTTTTGTGCTACAATGATATAAAATATATTAAAATATCTACTCCGGCGCGACAGAATTCTTCACACTGGAATAGTTTGGCCACAAATACCTCTGCTTATGTTCTGGGGGTTTTTTTTTTACTTTCCGTACTTGTGTTTATTTAATTTAACGTTTTATTACAATGTTTATAAAATTGCTTAATTTTTGTGCTCATATTTCACACGTTCCACAGCGAAACAGCTGGTTTTGAAAATACTCTCGGTCTTCTTCTTTTACTTACGATTGAATTTTTGGTTTTCGATTGGTGCATAATAGGGAAACGTAATCGAAATGCAGAATAGGGGTAAGTATAACAAAAATTTTGCTTTAAATGCTCCAGTAGCCGAAAATTAGCCATATTAAAGACTACTCTTTTTTAATTTTCATTTAGTTTAATTACATATTTTATTTTTATTTCTATAAAAAAGAAATATATAAATATATACATAATATTATATATATTATCGTATATATATAAAAAATCATATAAACAGTTCTATTATCATTTCTATTTTTTTTTTCAATGCTCTTGAAAATTTGCATGAAAAATTTATTACGTTAGCAAAATATAAAAACAGTTACAAAAGCGTATAAATAAATAATATGTGAAACATAATAATATATATATTTTTTTTTAATTTATTAAATACACAATAAAGTCTACTATTAAAGAATCTACTTATTCAGCTTTAATCTCAAAAAGAAAACGAAATAAACTATCATTCAAAATATCCCCCTGCATTCAATTGTTTTTCAACATTTTATCTATTTATTCAATGTATGTAAGTTTGTGTTAGATATTTTGGGTATTTTGTTTTAGAATTTTTGTCTATAATTCCTGCTAAAATTGTGGTGTCATGTGATGTCGTCGATAGACTGCAGATTCATTGTGCAGAGGGGACACAGGTGATGCCGATGTTGTTGTTTTCGAAAGTGTATGTAAATGTATTGGCAACATCATCAACGACACTATGTTTATTCCACATACCAGTTAGGCCAAGTATTTGTGATGGCGGTGTAGGTAGCTGATGCGGCGACAAGTCATTAGTATTCTTTTCAGATTGTTGCTGCTCCTGCTGCTGTCGTTGGAATTCAAAATGATGATAATGATGTTGACTCTGCTGCTCATAAAGACGTTTGAGATGATTATTCGGCAGCTCCGGTAGCTGATGATTTTGTTGTTGTTGCTGCTGATGATTTTTATGCGTGTAGTGTTCGGGTTCGTGCTCATGCTCATGCTCATGTTTGCCTTGTTGGTGATAATGATAGTGGCGATTGTATGTCTTCTGATGATGAATGTCTTCTTTAAGTTTTTGTAGTTGTAATGTTGGCTTAAATATTAACAATCGTTGCAATTGTTTTCTTAATCTTGCACGCAATTTTCGTAACTTGTGTTGCTGCTATCACGTGCCTGTTGACAGGTCGTCTTTAAGCCACTGTGGAATAGGACGTGCTCCAAGTTTCTTAAGAAGTTTTACTAAAGCAGTATTATGACTTAAATAATACCTGAAAATAGAGATCGAAGAATTGAGTTTAAGGAATTGCGGTCAATCAAAGCAATTGTGTTTGCGCTTTTGAAAATAACAAGTTTGAAAATGTTAGAAAATATTGGCATACCAGTAATTTAGCATTTAAAAGGAATAACTCTTTTATTTACTATTGGCGCAAATATTTAATAAAAATTATAGATTTTTTAAACTTTGTTTACATTTATTAATCAATTACTCCAGCTTTGAGGTCATAGATGTAGCGACATACTGTGAAGTGTGAATAAAAATACTTAAAAAACTTTTCTATCGAAGACCTTAAACCTTGAAAAATTAATAAGTTTATCAAAAAAATGTAATCTTATAAAATTTTAAGGACGGAGATTCATATTAAAAAATGTATTATTTAAATAAAAAAACAAAGCAATTGTTCATGTTACTGTAGTCCAGTAAGACGAGTGGACCCATTTAAACTTCTAGGAGTCGTCGATTAAAACCAGTGAGCAACATCAGGAGAATACGTAATGGGGAGGGACTAAATACTAAGTATGTATTGCCATATGTGCACGATCAGCGACTATGTTAGATTATAGTATTGCCATTTCTTGCGTAGTATTCCGTATTTCCTTACAGTACGTCTCCACCAGCCATAGACTTGAACAAGAGAAGCACAAAATGTCGGCAGGGCAACGGTACTAAGCTGTTCATGTTCTTCATGATTGATCATAATTTTTTGTCTAGTTAATTTTTTCGGCTGTGCGTCCATATTCTCTTTATTTTTAATGAAACCTAAAACGACATTTAATGACTAACATTATGGTGAACATGGTTGCTCGAACAAAAGCTCTGACAACGATGGTTACAAATGAGCGAAACATGAACAAGAGCGATTTCCTCGAGCCGAATTCATGTGCGACAGATATTTTGTTCGCTGTTCATTTGTAGTTAACAGCTTAAGGATTGAATTATTGTCGGTAGCGATTGCCACGTGTGGCTTTATTTAGTGTAACTAGTCGATATACACTGGTCGACTGGGCTTAACACATAAAGTTGGCTAACAGCTTGTTCAGCGTACTGTTTTGTATAAGTTGACAAACGATTTTTAGTAGCAAAGCGATCAAGTTTTAAATGAGTTCATTTTTTTCGTTTGAAAATAAAACCTTTTTTGTTCGTTTTACTAATAAGCAATATTTTTAGAAAGTTTTTCGATTGTAGTTTTGAGAGGATTTTTATATTGAAAAATTTGTATTCCTTTTAAATAAAAGTAAAGAAACAAAATAATAAAAAAACAAGTAAGAGTTATATTCCGCTGCGTCGAATCTTATATACCCTTCACCAAAGTATGAGTATTACAAATGTTTTCCGGTGCAGAAGACTGTTGACGGTTTTTAATTTGTGGCTCCGGATTCACAAGTCTTATTTTATATTTTAACTTTACTTTTGTTTGATAATAAGCATTTTCGATCGGTCAAAAGATGTTTTTTTTTAATTTCAGCTTCTTAAATTTGCTTATGTGTTTTAAATTTTTTCTGAAAATCTACGAATTTTTTTGGTGAATTTTAGAATTGAGTTTTACGAAAAATTTTGATTTTTTTTACAAAATTAATAGTTTTCAGTCAAATTTTAGCCTTTGAATAAAATTCAGAAATTTGTGTAAATTCTATTTGATTATTTTTTTGTGAAATATCGGTTTCGCTTTCTGAGTGAATTTTTGATTTATGGTGCAATAACGAATTTTGATATTAATTGGAATTATTAGATAAAATTTAAATTTCTTGGTGACATTTTTTGTTAAAATTTGTCGGTAAATTTTTAGAACATGGTGAAGTTTGCTTTGTAAAATTTCAGTTATTTGACTAAAATATACCCTGAAACAAAAAATTTGTTTGGGATTTACAATTTTATTAATTTTTGTGAATTTCCGACTTTTTGCGGAATTTAGGCATTATATGATTTTTCTGTGTAATTTCGGTTTTTTTTACAAAATTTTTAGTGATTTTCAAATTGCCCGCGATTTTGAATTTTTCGGCTTATTTTCAAACTATTGATAACTTTCTGTTCTAATATCAAATTTTTGGCAAAATTTCAGATTTTCAATCAAATTTTTACCTGGCGAAACTTGAACTTTTTCCGGCAATTTGTGAAGAAATTTTGAAAACTATGTATTGATTTTTTTGTGACATTTTTTTCTTTTAGCGAATTTTATGACGTTTGTTAATTTGTAATCTTTAGCGATTTTAGATCTTTATGTGAATTGTTTAGTTTTTGGTGAATTTCCGATTTGCGGTGAAGTTTTCTTCTATGATAATTTTGTTAAATGTCGATTTTTAATGAATTTTCTACGTTTTCACAATATTTGAGTTACTTCTGATAAAATAGTTATTTTGGTGCAATTTCGATGTTACGAAATTTCGCTACTTTGGAAAATTATGTTCTTGTTTTAAATCAAAATTAGTTTGATGCTGTGGTAAACTTTCGAAATTTGTTGGTGTCTCTAATACTTTCTTGTGTAAATTTCTAATTTTTTGTGTTTTACCAAAAAATAAAAACCAAAAGATGAATTAATTCGTCTTTTAAGATACAATATATATAAAATTTTGTTACGAAAAACAGGCTGTAAGTTTCTAATATTACATTTACCTATTAATTATTGTATTATAAAATTTTTGCATTTTATATGGCTAAAATATTATCAAGATATTTTCCAATTATCTCCGAAGAATACAACACGAAATACTACACAAAATTAAAATAATACCAGCATTAAATAGGAAAAAAAGACATACTTAGCATTAGTATACTCATTGTTGGCTTATTATTGCTATCAGAAAAATATCTTATGGAAATACTCAAGCAACAAAAAATAGAATATAAAGAAACAAAATATCATTACATACTCCTCGACATTTAACTCCTTGACTTACATGTTACCGACTGCAGATATAACATATAGAAAAACGTAGTATAAGATAAAATTTATTAGTAAAACATATAAAAAAATATTATGTATAACGCAACAAAGTTTGCTTAGTCAGTGCTCATTGAAATGTATCTACATACACACTTCTAGTGCTATAAACCAACCAATCACGCCACTTCTCACTGGCTCTTAGACAATCAAAACAAAATAGAACTTTAAAGAGGTTCAACATATTCACAAGAAAATAGCGAAACGTGCTTATTATATCATCTACTTCGTTTTTTATTATTTAATTTTTTTTTAAAGTCACGATAATGCAGCCATTAAATTCTTAACGAAATGTATTACGTTGTATGCACTTCTCTTCAACCCAGTTTTCAAGTAAGAAAAATGATGAAAATAACATAGAAGTTTTAGAACGATGAAGATCAAAATATTAAATAATTATGCTTAATAAATTGAAATTAATTATTAATTTCTTATTAATATTGCACACAAAACCCTAAACGAGACGTATGAGTGAAACACGTAACTCTTAATATAAATACTCATACGCCCAAGTACATCTCAAGGGTACACAGTGGGACTGATCCGGATAAATAATTTGTATTAATTTACATACCAAAATAGTTTTAAAAATAGTCATACACCCAAAACTTCCCATTCAAACTTCCTACATTGTCAATTTTAGTGTGGTGTAAGGAAACTAATGGCACCCGCTGTACCTAGCGTATTTAAGAATACATGTAAAACAAACATAAGCATAAAACCGTAATTGCAGTTGTGTAGTATAGCTTAAATTGAATAACATCGTTAATAAAGAGCAGAACAGGTAGTCTGCTGCGAACTATACAACCGACCACAAGCTTTTTATTTCTCGCAACTCACATTTCCTACAGTGGCATCTGGCTCTGCTCTGTTTTGAGGGCACCTATATGGATTTCTGCGTAATAGCTTTGTGGCCATATCAATGGTGAATTGAGTGGTTGCCAATTATCATTGCTTCTCGTGACCGACAGCAACATTATAAAATTTAAGAAAATTGTTCCAGGAGATTATCTTGTGATCATCAGTACGATAGCAGATCGTATCGATGCTTAGGAAGAACTAAAGCATGTGAGATCTTTACCACAATAATCGGGCAGTGATTGATTTATCATCAGTATTATTTCAATTCATATTATTATTAAGTGTTGCATACCATATCGTTTAAAAAGCCGAGGACAAAATTAAAGTTTTGAAATTCGAATGGGGTTAAAACAAGGTGGTCGCTGATACTAATCAAATCGGAAATTAGAAAGACGGTGAGTGTACTGACGGGTCACTCGGGCTTGTGGGCATATCTAACCCGTATAGGTAGGGCATCGGGACCATGGAACACATTCTATGCCTCTCTGCCCGGCTTTCGTTCAACTAAGGACCCGTTATTTCTTGGCCGACACTTAACTGGACGTATCTCATTTGAGAGGCATTGACTGGTAACTACGCATAAGGTTTGTTCAGTGAACACAGTTCTTGTGGAAGTGGAGAATTTTTGCAAATGAAAAGCGCACAGCTGGCCAAAGTACTCGCCTAAGTGTATGCCTACGAACAGGGACGGACGCTGCCTCCCCTCAAACTATCCTAACCTAGCCTAACGATAACTGAAGAGCTTGAGCTTTACTATGAATTAGCATGCGGACAAAAAGCTAAAAACCCATTTGATTCGTTCATTGGCGTGGTGTTTGGATTGCATCTAAACATGTGACATTTCTCTGTCCTAAATTCGGAGAAAGTAGTCTAAAGCGATTATTAATATTTTTAATAAAATAATTTTTGTCTTTTTATTTATAATAAATAATTTTTTTTCATTAAATTAATTGCCTCACAATGTCGCATCGGTCATGTGTCACAATCTTCCCGAAATTTGAGTTTAAACTACAACCACCATGCTATATCCTCAAAACGAAGTCCAGAGTATAAGGTTTTCCTTGCACCAGTCGGTTAGTCACTGCTCAAACCTCGCAGATGCTTGCCTTCCAGTTACAGTCTCCAGACAAGTCTCGGAAACTGCTTCCCCCATATTCACTACACAGCAGGACATCAACTTCCAATACAGAAGTTCCTGACTTTTTGTTAAAACATTACTTACATTCAATTTTCACGCTTCTTGTTTTTAATTTCCGATAAATCAGTTTTTCACAAAACGGGCGGGCTGAATTTACCATAAATCCATACTGCAAAGTACTTTGAGCAAAATAAAGAAATGAATGTGTCGAATAACTTATTTATTCCTCAAATATCACAGTAGTGAACAGCTTTAAACCACCACAACATGTCCCGTGATAGCAAGCTAGTGGCAAATAAACTGTGCTATAGGCTTTACTTCCTTCCCATTCTGGGAAAATGGAACGAGTTCAAAATATGGATGAGTTCATCTTTGAGTCTTAGCAATCGTAATGCACATCCAACGCATCGACAAAAGTGCGTTTTATTTTAAATTTTCTGTAGAGCGTGTTCTATTTTAATGTGGCAAAGCATTTGACATCCTGTTATACCAACTTGTTGGTGCTGAAACACGAAAATCGTACTAAAAGCGCTAAGTTTGCATTTTTTCTGACAACAGCTGTGTTTGGGAATGGAACACTGTTTTATGACCAGGGTTATGTCATATGTTATTAGAAATGTATGTTTGAGCTCAACAATTATAAACCGTATGTAAAATGGCTATTTTGACAAAAATATGAAATCGCATAAGGGTTTTCGAACTGACAGGTCATATGACAAATACACGTCGTGTAAAACCACTATTAAGGGCATTTTTATTTTAATATTTAATTTTTTTTTTAAATCACAATATTTTCTCTTTTCAGCCCTTTAGATTTAATTTTACGATTTGTATATATACGAGTATTAACAAAATTATTTATTCTGAAACATTCATTTGTAGTCCTACAAACTTCGATTAAAACAATTTTTTGATTTTGTAGTATTTTTTAAACGTCTGCAGCATTTTGCCCTAACAACTTTGACAAAAGGATAAACAAAAAGCATTTAGTTCCTGCAACACTTTTAAACTATACAAATAAAACTTTGCCAGCGAAAAGTAAAAAAAAGAGGAAAATAAAATGAAAAATGTTTTCTTGCGTGTCTGATGTCAGACGTTGTGACACGATTTTGCACTTTTCGAACTCATCACAACTATTGACATGTTAGGCAATCGTAACTTATGCGCGATAATGATTTATGGTATACGAAAACTAAAACCCCAATAACAATAGTGGAACGCACACACACACACACACAAACACACACACGCACACGCACACATACACACACAAGCATTACACTCATTGAAAATCCAAATTCACTGCATTTTTTGTGCTGATACAAGTGAACATTTTTAGTTCGCATTTAGAGAGAAATGATAAAAACCAGAATCTATTATTGCTGGCGCCACTGTTGTTATTATTGTTTTTTTTTTTTTTTTGGGATAAAATCCACCCGTATTATGTGGCAAACTGATTGAAATAGTATTGTAGAGCTTTCCAGCTTTTAATAAGGAAAAAATGGTAAAAATGATAACGAAAAAATAACGTTGATGAAGAGAACAAGCACGAGCAAAACAAAACACGAAAAAACGCCAATTTTGATGAATTGATGTGTATGTCGCTGATGATGATGACGATGAGATGATGGACGCTAAAGAATGCTAATTTTGTTCTTTAATCACAAAATCATGTGAACTTAATAAAGCCTTTGAAATTAATATCAAATAACCGAAAACTACATACAAAGAGAAGAGAATAGAAACTTGGACTAAATATTGAAAATGAACCAAAAGATTAAGAAAAAAGAATTTCACAGAAGTGTAATTTTCGGTACAAGTGTCACGTGTAATAACAGTTTACATTTCCTTTTTAGGAATATGAGCAAAAAATTTATCGCACAAATTTGGGAAAAGAGAAATTTCAAAACATATGGCCTGCGATCGACTCGTCCAGAATATTTATATGAAAATTTTATAAAAATTTAACCGAACTGCACCGAATGTGCAAATAAGTGTGTTATTTCTGGATGATGATAGCTTCAAAATTTCACAAATCTTCTTAACTACAAACGTTTATTAAGCGAAATTTTTTTTTTTATATTTTTATTTAAATTGCAATCTATCAGTATATACTGATAATAAGCAAATTTGTTGAAACATAAATATGACAATTGAAGTTGAACTTTTACATACAAGTACAACTATAAAAAAAAAAAATCTTATGGTTAACAAAATTAACAATAATAAATATATTTGTATGAATATTACTTTCAAATGATTAATTTATAACAAAATAGTATATATATCGTATAATATTAAGTGTTAACAACAATTAAACTAAAAGTTAATAAAAAATAAAATAAAATAAATAAATAAATATGTATTGACATTATCTTTGTTAGTTCCGGAATGGAAGATCTAAGATATGATATCTCTTAAGTATATTTATTTCATCAGTTTCATCTAGCAGAGTAATTGCCAAGGGGTTTACATGATTACTAAGTCTTAATAAATATTTTTCACTAAAGGAATTAATTGTATCTTTTACCGTTTTAATCTTGAGGTCATTGTGAATTGCTTCGTTAGTAATATACCAAGGAGATTGAACTATGAGTCTTAGCGTCTTGGACTGGTATCTTTGTATTATTTCAATATTTGAATGACTTGCAGTTCCCCATAACTGAATTCCGTAGGTCCACACAGGTTTTAAAATAGCTTTATAAAGTTTTAATTTGTTTTCAATATTAAGTTGAGATTTATGACCAATTAACCAGTACAGTTTTTTATTTGTTAAATTTAAGTGCTGACGATTATTTTTTATATGTTGTTTCCATGTAAGTCGACGATCCATATACAAGCCAAGATATTTAACATAGTCATTTTTATGAATCTGAACATTATTAATAAAAAGATTAGGATAATCTCCCTTTCTAAGTGTAAAAGTGACATGTGCAGATTTTTCTGCATTTACTTTTATTTTCCATTTCTTTAGCCACAATTCAATTAGATTTAACTCATTCTGTACAATATTAGATGCAATTAAAGCGGAGTTATCTGCTGCTAAAATTGCTGTGTCATCTGCATATGTGCAAACATTAACATTTTCTAAAATTGGCAGGTCGCTGCCCTGAGGGACCCCTGCTCTAATACCAAAAATATCCGATCTCTCATCTGCGATTTTTACATAAAAGGTTCTGTTTTGTATATAAGATTTTATGATAGAAAAATATGTAGCTGGAAGAAACTTTTTTAATTTAAATAAAAGATCATTATGCCAGACTCTGTCGAATGCCTGTTGAATGTCTAAGAATACTCCAGAGCAGTATTTCTTTTCCTCAAATGATTTACGAATGACGTTGATTACTCTATGGCACTGTTCAGGAGTCCCATGATTTTGTCTAAATCCAAATTGATGATCGGGAACAATATGCAAATCTTCAAGAATATAAACGGTGATAAACGGCTCAAGAAAATTCTTTCAAAAATGTTTGAAAAAATACTTAATAGACTAATCGGTCTGTACGAAGTTATTTCATTTTCCGGTTTGCTTGGCTTCTTAAGCATTATAATCTCATCACATTTCCACTGAGATGGAAAGTGACTTAAGCGCAGAATAGAATTAAAAATTAATGTCAAAAATAGAATGGCCTTTTTTGGTAGATTCTTAACAACTCTGGCATCAATATTATCATATTGAGGAGACTTTTTTGAATTTAGGTTTTTAATTTGAAACTTGACTTCAGAAGGAGAAATATGCTTTATTGGTAAACACATTTGATAAGGTGCATCTAAGAATTCTAATATTTCTTCATCTTCTGTAGGATTGCCGATTTGATGAGTTTTAAAAATATCATAAAGGTATTGCGCAAATGCCTGTGCCTTTTTTGCGTATTAAGCGAAATTTAAACACAATTTGATAGTTCACCAAAAAGTCATCAATGAAATGAAATTTCACCACTTATCGAAAACTCACCAACAAATCTAGAATTCGCCACAAATATAAAAACAAAAAAAGAACAGGAATTCTTCAAAAGTTCGGAAATTCGACAAAATATAATCTTGAAATCGCCAAAGAATTAATTATTATAAAAACGTCATTTTAAAAAAATATCGAAATTTCAATAAAACCATAAAACCGAATTTCTCCATATTATGAAATCTCACCAAAAATGTTTAATTTCACCAAAATTCCTAAAATTTCAACTTTATCAATAAAAATTGAAACTTTATCAATATTAAAAAAAATATCAAAAATTTGAATACCATTACAAATCGAATATTAGTCAACGAAAATATTCCACCAAAAATATAAGATTCAACTAAAAATTTTGAAACACTAAACTATGAATTTCGCCAAAAACCGATATTAAACCGAAAATTTATAGTTTTACTAAAAATTATTTAAAATAATTTCCCTTCAATGCTCTTAGGGTTAAAATTAAAATGCTTCCCTTTTCAACAAGAGATTCTTGATTTGTTATTCATTCTTTCTTTCTTCTCTTGTTATTTTTAATTTTACCTCTTAGAAGTATGAATTAATTTATATTTTTTAAAAGAATTATTAGAAGAAATTTCGCTTTAGTTATTTTTAATTCTAATAAATTATATTTTAGTAACCTTTTAAAACCTTGTTAAACTTTTAAACATTTTATTAGGATACAAGCCTTTTAGATGTGTTCTAAAAAGATCTTTCTGTGAACCAAATTATGCGAACCGAAGTTTAAAATTGTACGTGTTATGCTTCGAGACCTCGCCCGTTGCTTTTATATTTTTCTAAACTACCAAATCGCTTGGTCGATCAGGATCAATTTTTTACAAAGTTTTGAGAAAAAAAGTTGCACACAAAAATTCGGTTTTCGAAGCAATAGTTGTGCAAAATATTTGTTGATTTTTTATTAAAAAAAACTAATAAAAAAAAATACCAAAATATTATTACAAACAAAAAAAATAAAAAAAAAAAATTAAGAAATTTGGCCTACGTATTTTTGGTATTATATTCATTTTTTTTTTATCTAGGTAATATATATCGAGCTTCAATAGTAATAAATGAATGCTTTAAAAAACAAGAACGAACATTAGAGGAAATAAACTTAGTTTCATGTTTTGATACACACGATGCAACCACACAGCAAACCGTAAACGAAAACATCAGTTCTGTGTAAGCATCATACTTACTGTTAAATAAATATACCTTGAAGAAACTAAAATGATGTTGATGTTGAAGCAAATGATCATCACAGCACGCTGCTTTCAACGAACTAAGCGATCGAAAATGGTAAACATCGATACAGACGCTGCGACATTGCAATTAGGAACTCAAAACTATCAAACAATTTTGATATTTTAGAAACCAAAATTGAAAAAATAATTTTACTATGAAACATAGCTACAGACGATGCAGCATTTATCGTGTTCAGCCGGCAGTAACAGTTTCTTATCCTTTTAATTTTTGAATGTCAAATATTGTTACTTATCACACTTAAAAAGTATATAGGCAGATTTGACTATTTATAATTTCCGCGAAATGTTGGAGTTTATCGTCAATTTCATTTTGCAATTCAATAGACAGTGCAAAACTATAACCGATTTACTGCCTGCAATTATATAACGGTACTTATAGTAGTATAGTTAGACTTGCAATGTACTCGTACATATGCAAAAGAAATGTTTTTACATTACAGACTTGGCAAAGAGCAAACAAGTTTCAAACCGTAGCGAAAAGTGATCTGAAGTTACAAAAATTATTGCCTATCGACAGGCGCAGTTTGCGAATATGATTATCTATCGTTCTGTAAGGTAAACGGGTGCAGTTTTTGAATATGGATTTTAACCATTATATAATTTTCACACAGTTATCCTTAATAGCACTTGTACTGCATAATAAAAACTGGAAGCACTTACCTACATATGTATGACGATTTCAGACTATCAATAAAGCAGAGAAAAGTAAATTGTCAATATACAAGCTGGCAGAAAAGTAATGCCAAATATTGAATTGGCTGCCATTTTTTGGAAATCACTGTGCTTTGACATTTATGATGTAGATGTATAGAGAATTAGTTGTTAACAAGTCGTGGAGTAATACACACCCCAAGAACGGGGAATTATTTACTGGGTTTTTAACAAATTTCCAGTTGTTTTAACGCAGCGTGAATTCCATTGTTGTTGTGTTCTATGTGCTTGAACAATTAAGCGTTTCGTGCAACCTGAGTCCTCTACAAATGTCGCAATAACTCACCGGCCTTGTATTACTGTTGTCGACGACGTCAGAGAGCTTCCATAAAGATAAGGCGACGATGAGCACAATAAGGCATTTGCGGACATTCGTTGTAACAACTTTTGGTTAAAGATGTAAAAATGTTCCCTTACAAAATGCAAAATGTTGTCGAAATGGTGCTGCTAAACCGTCGGACAAGCTTAACTTACTTCTATACTTTCTTAAACTTGGTGCATAATTGTTTTAACAAACAAAATTAGATTTTTGGGGCATCCAGAATCCACATAAAATGCATAACGAGCCATGCGCCCTCAAAGTGACTGGTTCGTGCGGCATTTGCAGTGAAAAGGGGATTGACCATTATTTTTTAAAGACTTCGTTTGCACCACCGTAACTGTTTATGGTGAGCATTACAGGCAGATGCTAGACGAGTTTTTTTTGCCGCAAGCTGCTGCATTAGGTCTCGCTTAGCATCAGTGGCTTTCAACAAGATGGAACAACCGCTCACATACCACAGGCAACGATGGAGATTTTCAGACACCAATTTCCAGGTCGTGTGATCCACCGTTCTAGAGATTTGAACTGACCGTCCAGATCGTCCTTTAGAGGTCTTTAAAATCTCGCGTTCGCCGCAATAAACCACGAGACAGATGTATTGATGAGGTGGCCATTTGAGCGATATAATTTTTTTTGTATTTATTGTCACTAATTTGACACTTCTCATCGACTTTTTATACAAACAGAGCTTTTTTGTTTATAGCAAAGTTACAGCCAGTTCAAGTTACGACATTACTTTTGCGTCACTTTGCATCTATTCGGGTTACTGTGCACGTTTGCATTGATCCAAGCACTGTGACCATAATGCGACGTGCTGCCATAAAACCACAGCTGGCGGTCAATTAATCAATTTGTTTTAGCCTGATACATTACCATATGTGATAGGAAGTTTAAGGTATTAGCCATTGCTCCAAGAAGTCCAATAAGCGTTAGAGATTAATTCATATCAAACTAATTAATTTTTTTGTGGTCCCTATAAATTCACTAATTTGCTGGAGTGGAAGCCAAAAGGTCAAGTCAATACCTGGACAACGTAAAAAAATATTAAAAATCCTCGTCGCCACAGTTGCCTGACAAAATGTAGACGGATACAGGAAAAATCCTGAGATAAATTATGTAGCAAATTACCTCTATAAAGAGTTATTACACTTTACTGAGATTATTCTGAAGTCCTTTTGCAGACCAACAACCCAAAAAAGCTTGGAAAACGGCCGGAGCTTTATTTATAGACATCATTTGTAACATCCTGAATATATTTAAAATACTTATAACTCATTTTACTAATGAAAAAGTTTAACATCAACATTCCAGTCCCTTACTCTCCAAACCTGCTACCTTTAATCCCTGATGCTGACGGTATTCCATGTAATAATAAATTTAACATTCCTTTGGTAAAGAAAAAGTTTACCGACAAAGTAGAGAAAAACAAATAAATGGAAAATGAAAGTAAGACAAAATTTGCACGAGTGTAGACACATCCATCATTTTTGGTTGGCTCAAACTTAAACAAACGCTGGCAGTCAGTCAGTCTGTTGTAGCGAGATGGCATTTTGTATGAAGACCGACTAAAAAGGATGCCAATGTCTGGCATTCGTACAAGAAACCCAAATACCACCCCATCTCTTTGTGATGTGAAAGTAGCGTAAGAGGAGCTCTCTAACTCTGTGTAACCAGCAGCCAGACATACAGACAGTCACAGTCAGTAAAGGATGCATTTATTTTTGTGTTGTTGTAAACAGTGTGCAACATGGAAATGAAATTGCTGGGAAGTGGCAGTAACATGTCATACATGGCAAAATGCTAACACTTCCTTCCACCTACCTTCCCTTTCAACACTTTATTTAATCTTTTTTAAATGTTTCCATTCGCACTTGGAACTTACCTTTGCAATAATTTAGCACTGCGTTCATCCATGGCCGGATATTGACGTCCCTTTGATTTACCCAAACATTTGTTGCGTTTCTCGCTCAGCACCTGACAAAAAAATCCCTTCTTCACATCGTAACGCAATTGATTGGAGTAGTCAAAGGCCGGTTGTATTTTCAAAAAACGTTGCAAATCATTCATCACATCGACGGGATTCAAACGCAATTGCTCGCCGTCAATGATGTGCAACTGTTGGGCAGGATAATACGACAGCCAACGTTCCATGTGTTGTGCGTATTTACCGGGATTAAGACAACGATTACGTAAATCCCTGAGTGCTTTTGGCGCTGAATCAGATGCCGTTATGACCTGTAAAAGAAAACCAAATACGAACCAGTTGAAATTTAGTTGAAAGAAATTTTAAAAACACTTTTTTTTCGTAAATTGAATAAAAAACGGCAATAAAAATAATAATAAAACACACACAAAAACGTGTTGAAATGTGAAAAAGATTAACTTGCAGTAGCTTCTACTTAAAATACACTCCTACCTATGACTGCACTGATGCTCGCATATACAACGAAATGGGCCCTAGAAAGTAATAATGATGATAATAATAATAAAAGTAGTAGTAATAGTTTTAAACAAAAGATAAGTGTGACTATTCTTTCTACTTCAACTGTTTTTCAAGCCTTTTTTATTCTCTTCCTCACTTTGCATAAAGTAATTTTTATACTTTTTAAGCTGATTTTAATGACGGATAAAACGTAATTTAGTCTGAAACTATAGACTTAAAGAACTTGAATAAAAAACTAAAAAGCAATTGCAACTTTTTACAACGTTCTGCGGCTAAAAGGTGAAAGTTCCAATGAGAGTTTTATTTACTTGCTGTTGCATATGTATGTGCAACAATAAAACGTAGAAACAAAATTTGTTTTTTCCACGTTTTACAAAGGATTTTATAATTGATTCTTGTTAAAAGCTGTTGTAAACTGAACTTTAAAGATTGTGGTCGGAAAAGTTTTAACACAAAAAGGGGAGATTTGATAAACTCAGTTTTAATTGATAAAATTACCAATACATTTTTGTATCTGTAGATATTGCAAAACAGCTTGCATCTCACTGTTGTGGGGCTGTCACAGAAACCGGTTTCTTTTCACGGAAGAATATGCCTGCCTTGAGCAGATGCAAATATTTAAGTATGCTGACAAGACGTCGCACGAGACTAAAAAGACCATTGGCGTTGTAGCTTGTGTTAGCAATACTTGGCCCTTGCAATTATAATAGCTGTTATAAGTTCGGTTCGAGTCATGGTAGATACCTCGGAGAGACTAACAAAGGCTCTCCTGCCTTTCGGTTCGGCTCGTGCAGAACAGAGGCATAGGATATGAACTGTTGCCTTCTTTTCCTTCTTGTTGTGAAAACAGTCACCCCTATTGCTAAATCTACACTGTCCGGAGATGGTTGCCATAATATTCCTTAATTGCACCTGCCAGATCTGTGGTTCGAGCCCTGTCTAAACTGGGCCATATTTCTTAAGAAGGTTCCTCCACCCCCTGGCTTGAGCCGTACTATATAATTCTTAATTGATACAAGGCCGAGAGGGACATGCCACAGAATTAATCAATGTGCGAGTATTGCAACATTGCTCCTTTATTTGCAAGTTTGTCGGCCACACAACCATTTTAGGGTAATTTAAGTCCTGCCCACCGATATAAGGATTTCCAGCAATTCTGGACCAGTTTTATTGTCAAAAGAATCTTTTCGAGGGACCTAAATTCAGTGCGGCGGTTGGTGTAGATCCTAATATTTATGCCGAATATTCTATAGTTCTAGAGCCTATAATTTCGCTGATATTTCAGACTGCAGGGCGTTGCTGCATTCATTTGGAGTTCTGAAGGACATGCTGACCCTTCTATGTAGACAACTTGTATCCCTTCTTTGTAGACACTTGTACCTACTCCGTTATTCCATTTGGATCCTTCTTTGTATATATTCAGATGATCCCAATAGGGTGCCGTACCCCTCAATTACATAGAGTTTTCTGAGATCGAGAAGTAAAAGCCCATGGCGAAGCAAGGTTTCGGGGTGGTGTAGTCTATAAGAGCGGTTACAACTGATGGAACCGTTGTATTTAGTGCCAGCTTTCTGAGCAGTAGTTCCACCAGTAACCAGTTCAGCAGGGTTAAAAATTCCACTGTTGGCGTTGAGCGCATGGGTCCCGTTATTAGTATCTCCATACTGCGTAACATTTTCTCAAAGCGAAACCGGCTGGAAACTTTTTTCAGTGCCTTCCATCATACCAAAGTCCCATAACATGAAAGTGGTTTAGTAACCCCTCGAATAGTCCGTTAACGTTATAGAAGCTGTTTCCCCAAGACGTTCTTACACCTTTTTATTATATACAGATAGCTGTCATTGCCTTTGTTGCTGTGGCTTCTATGTTGGATTCCAAAATCATACCTACATATTTCGCTTTACCTGTTAGGCTAAGTTCAGCGGTAGCTTACGATGACTTTTGATCACCCCTACAAAACCGGGTTTAGCTGACATAAAATAAGTGCCTAAATGGGGAATTGATCAATTACTGATGTCCATCTGATGGGCTTTTTAATATGTTTTGCGATTACCTTAGATAACTTAAAGACCTATATGTGCTTCATTGAGGGCAAAAATAGAGCGAAACACTCTCAATATTATAACGGGGTTTCCAACAGGAGCGGATGAAAGTTTATAGTCTGTAGTATGCCAAGCCTATTGTTCATTATTTAGTCACTGATGCCAAATCAACTTACACGATAGAGCAGCATGCTTAATTGGGAATAATTCTTTTTTACAGGACCGTTGCGCCTATGTTACTCTTCTTAAACCTTTGTTGGCTAAATTCGAGACGACCGGTACCGCAAGTCAACAACCGTACGCTAAATCGGCCGAAAACAACGTTACTGTTCGTAAAAATGTGCAGGAGAACACGTCACATTTAATTTGTTGATTTCGTGTATTTTGTAGCTCAAACTTAATGATCACAGATAACGGCGGCTGTCCGCTTCAAAGTGTTAGAAAGATTGCTCCCGCTTCGAAGCGTTGGAAGATTGATCCAATTAGGCCCGTATATGGAACAACTCCAGTACACATGGGGCAATATAGCCACCACATTACTGGCACCATTGGTCCGTACTTCGTCAGAACCCAATGTTTTTGTCCAACTGAACGATATGGACGTGGACTACATGCGTTTATAGCGGGACCACACTGTGAACACCACAATAGGCATTCCACATTAACGATTTGAGAGTACGTTTAACTGTTCACCAAGGTCATGCGATTTGGCCCCAGTAGAATTGTTCTTTTGGATTTCTCTAAAATCGCAGGTCAATGCCAATAAACCGCAATCTGCCGAATGGCAGAAAGTCACCATGACCTAGGCCATCACTCAAATTAAGCCAGAGATCTATGGGGTGGAGTCATATGAAATTGGTCCTCTTGCAACCGTGCAACCGTTCATGATGTTATACTTAATTTAGTAGTAGTAGTAATTTGGCCAATTACACCTTTTGGGATCTGCATTGGCTTATTATTACCCTCGAATTGCTGCTAGACTTGTAAATCGGTTTTTACGAAAGAAAAATAAATACAAATACTGAAAAAAATTCATAATTAAAAAACGCTTTTATTTAAAGTTAAGAACATTTTAAAAACGTTGTTGCGTCTTTTTAGTTTTTAATACGTTCATGTTCGTGTTTTCTTAAAATTATAATTTTATTGCAAATTTAAAAAAGAAAACCTCACAATTTTGCTGCATGTAACCCTAAAGTATCTGGTGTATTCAAATTGGTGTGAGGTTGGGACGTTATCATGGGATAAAATATAGAAGTGTGAGTATTTGCAAGCAAGGGTTTGTTGTTTTAAAACAAACAACTCTCAATATTTTGCGGTTAAATTGAGATCACTTAACTTGAATTAAAAACGATTTAAATGACCACAAAAACTAAATCGTTTTATAATCCAAAATGGCTACAAACTTAAGTAACAGGATGATTCTCACTCTGGAAATCTGAAAGGAATTGCTTGGTGTTCAGGCATAAAAAGGACATATTCAACTATAGAAATATTTAATTGTTTATACTCCGTACAAAAAGTCTGTGTGTGAGAATGTTTGCATGATTCTAAATTAATACAATTTGTAGGTGGGTGGGTGTGTGTGCCCTGAAACAAGTCCTTTGACACAATAGAGATGCTTGCAATTCTATGGAGAAAATATAAGAACTTGTTCTAAGTTTCACTTATTATTTACACTCAGCGGAATAATTATAACGCTTTGGAAACAAAGGGAGTTTCTTTTTTGTAAATCAACTTGAGTTTTTGTCTTATAAGCTATGAAGTGGAAGTCAAAGATTTTAAGGCAGAAATCTATAGGCCCAAAAGTTTCCAAATTCCCCCAAAATGTTGACTAAAGAGAGGAAAATTAGCCGATTCGTACCCCAAAGTAACTCTACATTTAAAACTATTTCCGTGAGGTTAAAGCTTATGGAATGGTTTTTACTACTTACGATACTTAGTATCGTATCAGTGAAAGAATTTCAAACGTTTCAAGATCGGTACTTTTTACATCGAAGTGTTATACTCGTGAAGGAAATTTCAAAAAAGAAAATTAGAAGAATGCCCTTGCCATGGTCCCAGGTTGATAACCAACCCGCACACATATTAATGATCAAAATTCCTGTCCTGCTATAGATGATCGTTGTAGAACGCAATGATGATCGTGATAAGAGTCAAGCAAAAGAACTTGAGAGAACAGGGTGAAGGGAGAAGGGTGTTTTTGTAACATGCCAACTATCGAACGTCCGAAGCTAAAAGGGTCAAGATCGTGCCGGAAAACGTTGACGCTACCTCCTGCAAATATAACTAGTTACGATCAATGGCACTCGACATTGTGGAGCAGTCTTTTTGGCATTAAGAAAAAGTTAACATTTTTTAAGCAGGATTTACTCGCCCTTAGGGCAAAAAATGGATGAAAGTAAAAAACAGATTAACCGGCAGGCTGTAAAAATATATCCTGTTTCAAACGGTTGAAGCAAAACAGTAAAGCCATTTAAATAAATCCGTCACATAAAACTGCATTTACGAGTACTATCCAGCACTGTACAAACACAAACGTTTTCAAGTCTCTTCTACAGATGACTACAGACTAATGAATAAAATACAAGAGAAACAACAACGACTTTTTCAAAAAGACACAAATCAAGTTTAAATCATGTTATAAATCACTGGCCAAATCACCATCATCAACCGTATGATGGCTCAGTTTGTGGGTAATAAATACGGCTTTCACAAAATCATTAACTACGAAACATGGAAGTGTAGACGTGTTCTGTTTGACGTGGAGTGTGTGGTACAGAGTCTTATGACTTCTTCGTTACTTGTTTCAAATGTGACCAAGTTGAATTCTTATCAGGGATAAAAAAACATTCATTGTTAATTGTTTTTTTTCTGGCTGCTGTTTTTGTCTTAAAACAATTCCTTTCCTGCATATGGAGGAGTTGAAATGAACACATACCGCTATGTCCATTTTATATATCTAAAGGGCAGCTCTATGTTTACAGTGTGAGGCGACTGTGGCTGTCAAATCTAGTCTTTATTATTCAGTCACTACCGCCGCATATGTGACGACACCAATACACACGATGTTCACGAGGTGGGATTGCATCCACGAAAAGTTACTGCTCCGTACTTTGAAAATAACATTAGTAGGGTCATCACCGTTAACGGAACGAGCTCTTCGCGTCTATCATATCAAAATTCCCTTGACCCGAATTGAGCAATATAGAATTAGGCAACATGGGGTTCGAATAGACCGGTACAATGCACCACAGAACGAATGACACAACAGACTTTCTGTAGAAACGATTTTAGGGTCTGGGTATCTTTCGCGAGTGACGTAAATTAGCCACAACAAGCAATTTTCCGTTCTTGTGTATGACACACCAAAATATTTTATGTGTTATTTTTATAATTGTTGTCAAGTTACCACCAAACTGAAATAATCTCTCAATTGAACGAACTAGTTCGCGACCGGCGCAATTCTAATTAAAAATATTGGAAAGAAAACAATTGAAGTTCAAATATTCTTCAGTTATAAAAGATTCTACTGACAGATCGGTTTATAAATCATTAGCCGTTGTATTATTTGTTTTACGTAAAGCGTTTGATTTGTCTATGGGGGTTTGGAAACATGTATATGCTGTTCTATTCCTCCCCAGTTTCCTTTCGCAAAGATGAATATTAATTTTACACCTACCTGAAGCACTTGCCGCAGTACCAGTTTTATGCAAATTAAATTCTCGAATTTAGTTCTTCATTAGATGTCGTTGAATTACAAGGACAACTGAAATCTCCTCTTTACATCACTTTATATTACATCCTTCTATGTACTACCACATGAACGAGTATGATAATAAATTCCCCTTATCTAATGCCTCACTAACTTCCCCACACCCACCCTTTTTAACAAGAAATATTATTCATCCCAAGTATGCTCTTGACCAAGTTTTCTATTTTATTCAAAAAGTTTTTTTTGACTATTTTAAGAATAATTTGTGCTGCTATCATTAATGCTGCTGCTGCTATTGCGGTGGTTTTGACAAAGTTTTTCTCAATTATTTCACAGATCTGTGTTAGGAATTTTGCTTTGTTTTGAATCTGTTACTGGGAGATGTTGAAAGCAGTACCTTTAGGGTTGTCTACGAATTGAAATCTGTTTCAAAATGTTTACAGGAAGATGAAGAAGGATAAATTCTAAACAAATGTAAAAAGGATATAATTAATTAAGTAGCACGTAGCTGCAATGGTCCATGAACTATTGTTTTTTGATCTTTAAACCCCTTGATGCTTCTTGTGGTCTACTTTAGGAATGTAAGTTTGTATTTCTGCCCCTAAAAAATAAACTCGCGTTTGTACTCGGTGATCAAACCGTTTTAAAAGGTTTCGGCAAAACTTGTACGTTTCGAAAGCTTGTTGAAGTTTTGTAACGTTCTATTTTGATTATAAAAAAAATTCGAATTTTATCTTCGAATGGATAACAAATAATTAATTTAAATTCTTAAGTTTTCTGATTGAGCCGAACAAAAATAGTTTCTAATTTGCTGGTAAATAGGGTCAATAGTAGTAGGGGAAGAGTCTTATTTCTCATAATTATTATGCAGCAGGGAGGTATTTTTTCCGGAATTAAATTTTAATTTTTATATTAGATTTTTTGTTTACAATTCCAGCATTCCTATCAGTCCAAAAGTTAATCTTGTTTTCTTTCACACCTGAAAATATTTTCATTTTGTCAGATCACTGGTAGTGGGGTACGCCTTAGAATAGGTTTTTTACTGAAGTAAAAAATGCATTTATTTCAAACTATGAATATTTTCGGAGTGTTTTTGGAATGTACTCGTACATGTGTGCAGATAAAATCGATAGAGGTGCTTTGCGTTGGACGAAAATTGCACTACTGCAGCCATTCATGCAGATTTTGGCACTCACAAAAGTAACTATAGGTTCTTTGATGACACCCAACTGGTTGGCATCACGCTAAATTAGTGACAGGTGACAACACGACTACCTCAGCTCTTAAAAGATTAAATACTGACGCCAGCAAAAGAAACCTTTTTTTTTGTCATAAAAAATATCAGTCTTTGCAAAGAATTTATTCAAGCCAACGTAAACTGGACTGAGGTCGACTGGAGCAGAGTAAGTGTAATGTTCTTCTATATGAAGCCGTTAATTGAAAACTAAAATTTTTCTCTTCTTTCGTCTGATAAGACAAAAATCAAAAGTTTCAAGTCTGACGGTGGAGCTTGTTACTGGTCCGAAGACTCCTAAAGTGTTACTCAAACAATGAAGGACAGTGTTGGATCAAATATGGTATGGGGTTGAAATGGAGCGGGTCCATAAGTAAGGATTGATAGCATTATGACAAACGAGCAACAGCTATGATATAATTTGCCAGATGCAATGAAAAAAAACTGGTTTTGGTGGTAAAATTGTTGTGTTTCATTATGACAATGTCCCGAAAAACACTCGAAATTGTAAAAAATTGTTGGAATACTTATTCTCCGCAATCAATCGCCGGATATGAATTTTGGAAGTCACATCAAATCATAGCTTTCCTAGTTCCCCGAAGCTCCGAGTGCCGTTAACGAACTTTGGGAAAGGGATATTTGGGAGGCGGTTTCTATCCAAAAAGTGAAATGTTACTGCAACAGTATGCCTGAGCAAGTAGAAGCTTCTAGAAAACGGTCAAAGTTACTGGACTAAATATTAAAAAAAACTTTGATTAGGGTGCAAAAGTGTAACAATTGTCCTCCTTTAAAAAATGAACTGATTGTTTGATTTATTTATTCTAATGTATAGATCTTACGCGTTTATTTATGAAAACCACAGGAAGGTGAACAAATCTTTTCGGTTAATGTTATTTCGGCTAAAATTACTTTCGAGGGTAGGACCGGTTCTTGACAAATTCGGTATATAGTAGTATAGTATGGCTCTTATCACTTGATTGCGTGTGCATTGCTTTGATACTCCTCCGACTGAGTCTAGGGACATACACACACACGCACACAATACACAACATCTGATCTGATTCACAATCTTAGTAAGGCTGTGTATTCCTACACATGATGTTAGATGTCGATGTTAAATTTAAATTTTCAACACACTTTTTAAATTATGGTTTTAGATCTAAATTCCTTTTATTATTACTATAAAATGAAGGATTTTAATTGAATAAAAAAAAATTATGTAATTTCATGAGACGAGCGGAAGGACTTCTAGTCGTGAAAATTTTTTTAATTAATTAAAATTTTTGCTGCTTACATTTCATTCACCAAAACTAAACCCAGATATACAGAAAAAATACGAAATTCAAAAATTTTTTTTTTGCTTGTACCCACCTGAAAGAAACTATAGTTATTAGCGAGTGTGTCACCATGCGCCCTCTGGTGCTGATACCATGAATACGCTCGCTTGGCCGGTGATATTAGGATTGTTACAATTTTCGAATGCGGCAGCAGTGCATGGGCTCGTTTCGGAACCATTTCGCCATCAAAATAGGTGGCACTCTTTTCGAAAATATAACGGGGTGTGGAGTAGGGTGCAACAGTGGTATTAACTTCGGCGGGAAAAAAGTCCATATACCAGTCTAAGCCTCTATAGTAATTGTTTCCATTGAAGAATTGTACCTCCTCGTAAGTGTCTGCACTGGGTGTGTTGCTAACAATGGCAGAATGCATTGAAAGAAATGTATACAAAGCGGTAGTACCAGTTTTTTGAGGTCCAATTACCAAGAATTTCGGCAGCGAATCACAACTTTTGGTTTTAGACCAGATCTTGCGATGTCTGGGATCATCGCAGGGATTACCCCAGATGGGATCAACTTCTTCAGGATGTAGACGAAAATATTTTTCGGCCAATTGGATGGGTGGTGCCGAGGCCAATTTAAGATTGGTCCAACACTGTAGAAATTTTATGACCGACTGGAAAGTGTATAAAGCCAAACGATCAGAACCATAATTAGACATATGAGTCATAAAGATGTTAATTGGATTGTAGACTATAGTCTGGAACAGCTCACCACCCTGGATTGATTCATCCAGTTTATCACGACCACCGGGATAACGATCTATGTACATGGTGTGCGTGAACAAACCACACGTTTGACGCGGCAGCACCATTATATTGCGGTGTATGAAACCTCTTCTTAAGCGGGCCGGTCTTAAATGTGGATATTCCTCGGTGGAGGTGACCTTAACATTCCACACCTTCTTCCAGGCTTCATATAAAATTTCATGAGCGGGATAAACACCTGAATGATGTGGCGATATAGAGTAACCAGAATCCGTGGGTATGTTGTGATCTACAGCAAAGGCATGATTAAGTTGCATCTCCGACATAAGCAGTGTAATGTTATCGTACAGATGAGGTTGCTGATGTTTCCACATGTGTGAGAACCAATTGAATTCTTGTACGTTTTGCAGCAGAAAATCATCACCCAGATTCTCTTCTCTAGTCCCATGATGATAATATTTTCCTGAGAAGCCCAAGTTGAATCGAAAGCCAGGCACCATGCCAGCTATTATCTTTTGTGTAGCCACCAAAGCCCTTACATCATCCGGCCTTAGCCGGGTACCCTTTTCACCCACAAATATATCATCAATATCCACAAGGATCATGCGCTCCAAATGTAAACTTAATTGGCCATGACTTAGGTATGACAAAGCATCCAAAAACAGCAAACGGTGTAGCCAAAATTTTAAATTGCTGCCAAAGAATATACGTTGTATGCCATCATACTGGCCATGATCTTGTAACACTGTGGTCAGTGGCAGATGCACCTGTCCACCCGCATCTGAAGGATAATCTTGACTGTTGCGTTGGGCCCATTCAATTGGCTCGTATGTGGAATGATTATGTTGGAAAACTGTCCAATCATCACCGGGCAAGGCACCCCAAGCAGTTTCACCCGCTCTTGTTAATCGTAAAACAGGTGAGGCAGGATTTAAGCTAGCATCCCTTAAGCGCAGATTTGTGTGTACAAACAGGGGAAATCCTTTAAGCTGGGCCGCCACCAAGGTCTCTTCACTCGGACTTACAAAGCCAACAATGCCCACAGAATATTCGCGACAATATTTGTCCAACAATTCACGATTCCATTTATCCATGTGCAGATATTTATCTAGATTTTCAAACACGATCACGCCATAACGACCCTTATCCAAGTTGGTTAAGGAGGGGAGACTTTTGCCGGCTACTTCTATTTTGTACCTGAAATGGGAAAAAATTAATGAAAATATAAGACACAGTAAACAAGATAATTATGCGTTCATAGTAGAAAATATTGACAGGGTATCTTTTAATTTTCACCTCCCCTAGATCCACGATTGAGATAAGCATGTCTAATTAAATTTAGCAAGGCCCAAACCGATCAAGAATACCAAAATTGTGTTTTATAACGTAACTAAAAAATTGAGAATGATACGCGTAAAAAATTTGGTGGTAGAAATCGATGGTACGTCTATAAGATTTTTGGATTATGTAATCCGATCCCTTAGTGTTAAGTCTTAACTAAGCCGCCCACAATATTGTTGCACAACGAGTTGGGCTGCAACTTGACCCATAATACAAAATTTTTGAGAGAAAATTGGGGCGAATTTTTGGGTTGTTCATATAATGGGCGATTTGGCATTAAATTCAAACCATTTTTTACGAGTGCGAAGATAAATTTGAATTGAACTAGCAGAGATGCAAACCCAAATTTTTAACATAACTGATTGAGCACTCAACAGAGCACTGTTAGCGATTTAACAGCAGAGGCAGTTTTGACCTTATATTCAGAAGCCTATAACATGAAACAGGAGTCAGGTCCACAAAAAAATCCAACCGTACAAATTGCTCCAAGGTGTCAATAATTGACCTATAACTCTATGAAACCTAAACTATTTTCGGAACATAAATAAATTGAATTTTAAAACAGTCCTTTTGCTGGCACTGTTATTAATCATTAACTTACTTCCAGTGGTCATTATGTAAAAATGGGGATGGGTAGCAATGTACCACTACATAGAAATCATGCTCCATAGGGTACTTAATGGAACTGTAATAGTGGGATATCTGAAATAATTTTGGAAGAAAAATAAATCGAATTTGAAAAAGAGGATTTTTGAGGAAAATTTTGGTATGAACACTTATGACCAGTGACCAATTTGGGAAAAGGTGATGGTGATCCCACTATATACAAATGGTGCTCCAGATAGGCCTTTATCGAGCACATATAGTGAAATTTCTCAAATAATTTTGGAACTTTTTTGTGGCCTCAACTGGACGGCATGTGGTTTCAGCAGCACGATGCCACTTACCACCCGGTGCAAATAGTTCCTTTTTTAAGGCGTTCAACCATGTTTAAATTCCATTTGAGCTTTTAAAATAACACAAGAAAACTCGGGTACAAATAAATAAAAGAGATGAAATGAATGCAAATGTAAATCCTGCCATCATAACAGAACATTTTGTTAAATATATTTAATATTTTTGAGCAATTTTCTGCATGAAACACTTCTGTAGCTGTCAGTTGTAATAATAAAATCTATGAACACTCTCTTTTTCTTTGTATGTTTGTTGCGGCTATACCCTACCGTGGGTAGACGGTATCATAAATACTTTGTCAGATATTACGACATTTAAAGAGACACAGTTTTACTTAAGAGCAATCATTACACCTGTATATTTTCAAGGTAACAAGCTTAAAATGTTTTTCATAAGATACAACAGTAAATTTATCGGGCATATTCTGACACTCGCAAGAGTATCAAATCGCATGCGAGTAGCAAATCGCCAAACTTATTTCTGCATGTTCTGCGTTTTACTTGCGATTTGCTTTTGAAAAGTTTTAAAAGAAAATTCTGTATTTTTTATATTTCTAATACCTGAACCTAGAATATTACAAAAAATACCCGAGCATTTCATTTGAATTAATTACAGCACTAGCTGCGTATATTTTTCGAAGATAACTCGTATCAGCTGTTTATTGAAATCGCCAGTGCAAAAGAAGAAATACAGAGGCAAAGAACAATTTTAAATTTCATGTTTTTAGAAAAAATTTGTTACAAAATGTCATGGGTTTTGACTAAAATAAAAAGAAAATACTATTAATTTAATTTATTCATAATTTTGTAGTTTCTTTAAAAACTCGTTTAGTTTAAATACAGCAGTTCCCTTCAGTATACTCTTGCGACTTGAGCTCGCCAAAACTTTTGCGAATGCGAGTTACAGAACACCTCACATGCGAGTTGAAATCACAATCGCAAATTTCGTGCGAGATGCGAGTGTCGGAACATGGCCGTATATATTTAGTGAAACTTTGGAAAAGTTGCACTTGTGATAAAACCAGAAGAAAATTTCATGATTTCAACAATGAAAAAGTCAACAAGACTGAAAATACGTGACGTCGCTTTCTATATGATGCTTATTTGGACGCACATATGTTTAAATTGGCAATGCTGTTTTTAGT